>JAVGWX010000005.1:14866143-15466143 GCA_036924085.1 Ariolimax columbianus
AACAAAGATTCTCACACAGGAGAAAGGCTGGTTTGCTCAGCTTCCGCCCCGTTAAACCGATGCTCCAGCACATGACGGACGCCAATGGCGGGGCTTAGACCTTCAATAGCGTGGTTTTTCCAGCAATGGTATATATGTGTGAGGTTTGGAGTCTACACAAATCAGAAACACATAGACTTTCCGTATTACCGAAAGAGCAATGGAACGAAGAGTTATACATATTTCTCTAAGAGACCACATCCGAAAAACCAAAGCACGCGACCAAACTGACCTCCATGATGTCGCCAATACAGATAAGCCGACCATGTGGTCCGTATAAATGACGAATGGGATTGATGTCTCCGCTTTGAACGACCTTTGCTGAGTGTGGAGAAATGGCAGACACTTTCTCGGATCCAAAATACGTATTTGTCGGACGTGTGTGAATCCTTTCTTCTTGTATGGTTCAGAGAATTGGACTCTACTTAAACAGGACATATCAAGACTCCATGCCTTCCACATGCGCAACCAGAGACGGATCCCCAGTAAGCGGTGACTTGATCACGTCAATAATGTCGAAGTCTGTGCAAAGATGTGTCTTACCTCCATTTCAGAAACTCTGGTCCGTCGCCGCCTGTATGTTTACTCACGTGGTTCGACTGGACAAAGACGTTCTTGCTCACCAGATCATGTCCAAGTTAGCAGTGAGTAACAACGGTCTCCCATCGGCTGACTGGAGGCGGGGGAAGAGCCGCTCCCGTTCTACATGACTCCGGCAGGTAGCAGTCTCTCCTCCAGCATTGGACGAGGTTTCACTACAAGCCTCAGCAGTTGGACAAAAACAACCATCAGCGCGGCCGACCACTAGTAAGTTGACCAGATGATCTGCACCACGCCATTGGAGCATCATGGTACACCAGGGCGAAGGACAGGCACATGTTCAAGCATCTTTTGGCTACCTGGCGTCAGACAACCTTGCCTGATTGAATACCAGGATTCAAGTATCCAAGTAAGGATTCGTTATCTGAATTTTAATTATTTATATATTGATATAGGCTCTATATAATTATATATGCAAAAAAACGGTGGATGTAATGTTTGAATCGAGAGATAATCGTGACATTTCAAAATCGTTCAAAGCCGAGACCACAGTATTAGAAAGTCTAAATTATTTGTTTAAATTCTTGACGCCATTTGCCATCCCAGGCGTTAGAGGGCTCGTGAAACGAAAGGGTTACTCAATTTTTTTTACATTTTTCATTGAAGTTTCCATTTTCGCGATTACGAAACTGTCTCTGGTACAAAGAATGGCTTTATGATACGATATGATACTTTATCCAGAATGGCTTTATGATATAATACTTTATCATGACTCAGTATATGAAAAGAACTTCTGAAAACATGAAACAGCTTTTGTGGTGTATACACTACGGCATCATCAACGGTCACTCTGTTGTGACTTTAAAGGTGTCAATATTTTGGTTGGACTTCAGGGTGGATACACTAAGTGTTGTTGCTTTCTCTGTGATGTGGTAGTCGTGCAAGAATTTTCCACTACATTAAACACAGATTGGCCAATCAGGCAGTCATAACAGCCTTGCAGTAAGAATGTTGAACATCGTGCACTTGCAAACACCAGCTACATTTGGTTGCCAACCTGGCATATTAAGTTGGGTCTCATGAAAAACGGTGTCATTGCAATGGATAAAACATGAGAGGTAAAATACAAGAGTATTTAGGTGTCTCCAAATCCGTAAACTTGTTGCAGATGACAAGTTCCTTCGCTTGTTGCAGATGACAAGTTCCTTCGCTTGTTGCATGGCAAGAACAAGGCTGCATAGGTTGTATTCCACACAATGGTCAACAATTTTAATTGAAAACAACAGATCAGATACCTACTGAGACGTTATTAAAAATCATCTTATTTACAATAGACTTAGTTACATGTTTCTGAAAAGGTACTTTTTGTACTCACTCTCGAATTATTTCCACATAACTATGGATCAATGAGCGGTGAGCGTGGTGAGAGGTGTCACCAAACTGTGGAACAGGGAGCGAGGTGAGAGATGTCCCCAAACTGTGGAGCAGTGAGCGTGGTGAGAGGTGTCACCAAACTGTGGAGCAGGGAGAGGTGAGAGATGTCACCAAACTATGGAACAGTGAACATGGTGAGAGATGTCATCAAACTGTGGAGCAGTGAGCGTGCTGAGAGGTGTCAACAAACTGTGGAGCAGGGAGAGGTGAGAGATGTCACCAAACTATGGAACAGTGAACATGGTGAGAGATGTCATCAAACTGTGGAGCAGTGAGCGTGGTGAGAGATGTCACCAAACTGTGGAGCAGTGAGCGTGGTGAGAGATGTCATCAAACTGTGGAGCAGTTAGCGTGGTGAGAGATGTCACCAAACTGTGGCGCAGTTAGCGTGGTGAGAGATGTTTGGAGAGACTGAGCACCAAATACATGATTGGTGTGTGGACACACAAAAACACAAGAAGGCTGAATGGGTAGAATGGTACCATTGTTTCTAGTGCTAGTCTGGGAAATCCGTCTTAAGGATTTGTTATATGGTGAAATGTCCTGCACCTTACTCGGTGCTTTGACTTCGTTTTTATCTCGTTTGCAATACCAACTTACCTTTCCACCGGGGGGTAAACCCAACTATTGGCAAGATTACCATGATATTGATGTGTAATGATCCAATGCTTGTTTGCAATACCAACTTACCTTTCCCTCTGGGGGTAAACCCAACTACTGGCAAGATTACCATGATATTGATGTGTAATGATCCAATGGGAACGTACATGAACTCTGAACGGATGAGAACATATTTCTTGTTACAAACCACTGTTGGTGCCTAGCACGAGCTTGTGAATTACCTTGCCACTAACTCATCGACGTCACAAACATCGGTACTACAGGTTGGCAATTGGATATCGTTATTGCACATGTTTCTTGTCTTGGAATAGTCTATCTAAACACACAGCACGAAGCATGAAGTAGAATGAAGTACTTGCTGTTTCTATGGATACGCAATGACGCACTTCCTGTAATTAGACACGGAACTACGTAGGTTAAAATAAGCAACATTGAGAAGATTTGGGATTGAGGCTAGTAACACTTTGTCTAAAATGTGTTTCGGACGTTTCGTCTTCTTATCTGCTTAGTTTTTTCCTTAAGAAACATGACATTATCACTTTGTCTTTCCCACTATTACATATGTGCTCAGTGAAAGCGCCTGCTATGCCTTTGTATTTGCATTGTATATCATACGGATAATGCACCTCTGCTGGTTGAACGCGAACAAGAATTACATAAATTGGTGATTCGGATAAAGAACAGAATTCAAGTATATGAAACAAAGCAAAAACTATGATAATTGGCAAAGTAGACTGGAAGAAGAGTCAGGTAAAATATACTGATCGGAGAATGTTAGGGTCACCCAAAGCATACTGATCAGACTATGTTAGCCAGGGTCAGACAAAGCATACTGATCAGACTATGTTACCAGGGGTAAAACAAAGTATACTGATCAGACTATGTTAGCAAGGGTCAAACAAAGCATACTGATCAGACTTTGTTAGCAAAGGTCAAACAAAGCATACTGATCAGACTATGTTAGCAAGGGTAAGACAAAGCATACTGATCAGACTATGTTAGCCAGGGTCAGTAAAGCATACTGATCAGATTATGTTAGCCAGGGTCAGACAAAGCATACTGATCAGACTTTGTTAGCCAGGGTCAGACAAAGCATACTGATCAGACTATGTTAGCCAGGGTAAGACAAAGCATACTGATCAGACTATGTTAGCCAGGGTCAGTAAAGCATACTGATCAGATTATGTTAGCCAGGGTCAGACAAAGCATACTGATCAGACTTTGATAGTCAGGGTCAGACAGAGCATACTGACCAGACTGTGTTAGTCAGTCAAGTGAAATATACTGACCAATATACTGATTTAGTTGGATATTCCAACATAAAAGACCAGAGGTCGACAACTTTCTATCCGCTTCTGAATATCGACCACTACCGAATCCGTCACGCCACCGAATCCGTCACGCCACCGAATCCGTCACGCCACCGAATCAGGCTGGCCAGTTAGATCTTACCATCCTGATATTTCCTTAAAAACATTATTTTTGTTTGAGAACCCTCACTTGAACAAATATTTAAAATTGAAATAGCTTTGATAAAGGTGCTTCTTTGTAAAAAGTATTTGCTGACAGAAAAGTTTAAACAAATATTTGCTACTGAATTAAGAAGTGAAACAAAGTGAAGATTCCAATAACACACTGGTGATTTCGACTTAGGTGCATATTTTGTAATCCAAAGGCACACACAGGGTGACGTGGACACCATCACGCCATGGCCTTTACTTTCAATATTTGCTCTAGTATCCCATTTTGTTGGATGTGTCGATTCAGGAGCCGTTTGCGTTTGTAAAAGTACACTTCTTGAAATGGTGAATGAACCTTGATCGTTCGTCTGTACGGCAAGTGACTTAACGACTGAGCTACATCTGCTTATTGAGTAAGTGAATTGTCAAATCTATAATACTTTCTCATCACGTTTCAAATTCATGATCTGATTCGGGAGAGAGTTACTCTCCTATCGAATCTGTCCCAGACTTCATGGTTTGATACGGGAGAGAGTTACTCTTCTATTGAACCTGTCCCAGACTTCATGGTCTGATACGGGAGAGAGTTACTCTTCTATTGAACCTGTCCCAGACTTCATGGTTTGATACGGGAGAGAGTTACTCTTCTATTGAACCTGTCCCAGACTTCATGGTTTGATACGGGAGAGAGTTACTCTTCTATTGAACCTGTCCCAGACTTCATGGTCTGATACAGGAGAGAGTTACTCTTCTATTGAATCTGTCAAAACTCCATGCCCATCACATGCCCATCCAGAGTAACCACTGACTTGATCACGTCAATAATATCGAGGTCTGTGCAAAGATGAGTCTTACCTTCATCTCAGACACTGGTCCGTCGCCGCCTGTGTATGTTTCCTCACGTGGTTCGACTGGACAAAGAAATTCTTGCTCACCAGATCATGTCCAAGTTAGCAATGAGTAACAAAGGTCTCCCATCGGCTGGCTGGAGGCGGGGGAGGAGCCGACCCGTTCTTTATGACTCCGTCGGGTAGCATTCTCTCCTCTAGCCTTGGACGAGGTTTCACTACAAGCCTCGTCAGTTGAACATGGTATTGGTCGATCAATGCAACGAGCCCTAGATGCGTAGGCAAACACTTTTATTATACAAAAACAACCATCAGCGCGCCCGACCACCAGTAAGATGGCCAGATGATCTGCACAACGCCATTCGAGCATCATGGTACACCAGGGCGAAGGACAGGCACATGTTCAAGCATCTTTTGGCTACCTGGCGTCAGCCAACCTTGCCTGATTGAATACCAGGATTCAGCTATCCAAGTAAGGACTCGACATCTGAATTTTAATCATTTATGTATCGATATAGGTTACATATAATTATATATTCACAAAACTGTGGATGTAATGTTTGGATCGAGCGATAATCGTGCCATTTCAAAATCGTTTAAAGCCGAGACCACAGCATTAGAAAGTATAATTCATTTGTCCAAGTTCGTGACGCCCTTTGCCACCACGGGCGTTAGAGGGCATGTGAAACGAAAGGGCCACTCAATTTATTTCCATTTTTCATTGAAGTTTCCATTTCGGCGATTTCGAAACTGTATCTGGTACAAAGAATGGCTTTCTGATACGATATGATATTTTATGCAGAATAGCTTTATGATACGATACTTTATCCAGAATGGCTTTATGTTATGATACTTTATCCGGAATAGCTTTATGATATGATACTTTATCCGGATTGGCTGTATGATATGATACTTTACTCAGAATGGCTTTATGTTTTGATACTTTATCCAGAATCGCTGTATGATGTTAAACTTTATCCAGAATGACTTAAGCTATGATACTTTATCCAGAATGGCTTTATGTTATGATACTTTATCCAGAATGGCTTAAGCAATGATACTTTATCCAGAATAGTTTTAATTAATTTCAGGATACAAATATTGGATCAACCTCTCCTAGTAAAAAGGAAAAGATCGTGTTCTGATCATCATATGAGCTCGCCTGCTGGACACACTCGTGGCCACTACTATCAGAAGTTTCTTACTGCACGATCCTAGTTTGTTGTACACACTCGTGGCCACTACTATCAGAAGTTTCTTACTGCACGATCCTAGTTTGTTGTACACACTCGTGGCCACTACTATCAGAAGTTTCTTACTGCACGATCCTAGTTTGTTGTACACACTCGTGGCCAGTACTATCAGAAGTTTCTTACTGCACGATCCTAGTTTGCTGTACACACTCGTGGCCAGTACTATCAGAAGTTTCTTACTGCACGATCCTAGTTTGTTGTACACACTCGTGGCCACTACTATCAGAAGTTTCTCACTGTATCCTATTTTGACGTCAAACACTCGGAATCTGCCGATTGTCAAATCACATAGTGCAGTGTCCCCATTCAAGAGACAACATTAAATTCGTATCAATCTGCTCCAAGTATCTATATTTAATATCTCCTCGAGGATAGTGTGGCCGAATGGTTTCGATTCCTGTCTGGGGGAGGAGGGGCACAAAGCCAGCACACGACATGGCGACAGCAGGGGTGAAGCGGCTTTACTAGTCATCTACCAAAATGTTTCAGACATGAAGACAGTTAATCTTAAATAATTTGGGGTGCTGAATACGAAAATACCATTAAAAACTGATTGGCTCTAGTTTCCGAGATAAACTTGCGGTTATATTATAGATATTTGTATTATGCAACTTTATAGGTTGTGCCAATAACCAATAAAAACAGAACTGGAATTAGATGATGCAATCATACCTATGTTTACGTCTCGTCACTGAATGAATAGTTTAGCTTTCATAAACAAACAGGATTATTTTGGCACAGTTTTGTGCTTGTTATGAAATGCCCATGTCATGTGTAAACAGTGCAGATCATTTCTGCTTTATTTGTGATAAAATGACGTTTGTATCCCCAAAACTAAATATATCTGCAGTGATTAAGAAAGCCTACAATTTGTATTATGGCCGCAAAATAGGAGATCAGGATAATAGTTGTGTGCCGCACATATGTTGGAATAAATTCGCAAATGATCTTAAAAAGTAGTTTAGTCCTACATAAGGCACGCCATGCTTTTTGCAGCCACGGTTCGGATAGAGAGCTCACTGATTCTGTCTGTAAGTGTTTCTTTTGTGTGGTCTCCAATTTGGAAAGGCATGTCAAATTATAAAATTAGAAGTGTGAAATATCCGAAGATCCCCTCTGCAATACGTCCTGTACTAGATCAGAATGGCTTACCTGTTCGCGAAGCACTATATCATATTAATAAGATTCAAGTGAGGAATCTAAAGTTTGTGTTCCTGAACCATCACCTTCACATGACTCAGTATATGAAAAGAACTTCGGAAAACATGAAACAGCTTTTGAGGTGTATACACTACCTCATCATCAACGGCCACTCTGTTGTGACTTTAAAGTGGTCACTATTTTGGTTGGACTTCAGGGTGGATACACTAAGCCTTGTTGCTTTCTCTGTGCTGTGATAGTCGTGTAAAAAATGTCCACTACATTAAACACAGATTGTCCAATCAGGCAGTCATAACAGCCTTGCAGTAAGAATGTTGAACATCGTGCACTTGCAGACACCAGCTACATTTGGTTGCCAACCTGGCATATTAAGTTGGGTCTCGGGAAAAATGGTGTCATTGCAATGGATAAAACATGAGAGGCTCTCCAGTATCTTATCAGAAAATGTTCAAAACTGAGACAAGGTAAAATACAAGAGTTTTTGGGTGTCTCCAAATCCGTAAACTTGCAGATGACAAGTTCCTTCTCGTGTTGTATGGCAAGGAAAAGGCTGCATATGTTGCATTCCACTCAATGGTCAACAATTTTAATTGAAAACAACAGATCAGATAACTACGCAGACGTTATAAAAAATTTACAATAGCCGTAGTTACATGTTTCTGAATATTTACTTTCTGTACTCACTCTCGAGTTATTTCCATCAAACTATGGACCAATGAGCAGTGAGCGTGGTAAGAGATGTGACCAAACTGTGGACCAATGAGTGGTGAGCGTGGTAAGAGATGTGACCAAACTGTGGACCAATGAGCGGTGAGCGTGGTAAGAGATGTGACCAAACTGTGGAGCAATGAGCAGTGAGCGTGGTAAGAGATGTGATCAAACTATGGACCAATGAGTGGTGAGCGTGGTTAGAGATGTGATCAAACTATGGACCAATGAGTGGTGAGCGTGGTAAGAGATGTGACCAAACTGTGGACCAATGAGCGGTGAGCGTGGTAAGAGATGTGATCAAACTATGGACCAATGAGTGGTGAGCGTGGTAAGAGATGTGACCAAACTGTGGACCAATGAGTGGTGAGCGTGGTGGAGATGGGACCAAACTGTGGACCGGTGAGCGTGGTAAGAGATGTGACCAAACTATGGACCAATGAGTGGTGAGCGTGGTAAGAGATGTGACCAAACTGTGGACCAATGAGCGGTGAGCGTATTAAGAGATATGACCAAACTGTGGACCAATGAGTGGTGAGCGTGGTGGAGATGGGACCAAACTGTGGACCGGTGAGCGTGGTAAGAGATGTGACCAAACTATGGACCAATGAGCGGTGAGCGTGGTAAGAGATGTGACCAAACTGTGGAACAATGAGCGGTGAGCGTGGTAAGAGATATGACCAAACTGTGGACCAATGAGCGGTGAGCGTGGTAAGAGATGTGACCAAACTGTGGACCAATAAGCGGTGAGCGTGGTAAGAGATGTGACCAAACTGTGGACCAATGAGCGGTGAGCGTGGTAAGAGATGTGACCAAACTGTGGACCAATGAGCGGTGAGCGTGGTAAGAGATGTGACCAAACTGTGAACCAATGAGCGGTGAGCGTGGTAAGAGATGTGACCAAACTGTGGACCAAGGAGCGATGAGCGTGGTAAGAGATGTCGCTAAACTGTGGACCAATGAGCGTGGTAAAAGATGTCACCAAACAGTGGAGCAATGAGCGGTAAGCGTGATAAGAGATGTCACTAAACTGTGGAGCAATGAGCAGTGAGCGGTGAGCGTGGTGGAAATGTGACTAAATTGTGGTGCAACGAGCGGTGAGCGTGGTGAGATATGTCACCAAACTGTGGAGGTGAGCATTGTGAAAGATGTCACCAAACTTTGGAGCAGTGAGCTATGTGAAAGATGTCACCAAACTGTGGAGCAGTGAGCGGTGAGCGGGGTGAGATATGTCACCAAAACATTGCTGCTTTGAAGACAAGGTTGCAAGGCAATTGAAGTACTTCAATGCTTGCAAATTATTGCTGGACATTTACAAGAGACTCATCCTTTCTTGGATACAAAAAAACAATTGAAGACGCCTCGAACAGCCACTTAATTGTGATAAAGTACAAATGTTCATTTTAAAGACATTTTATGTGAAATTCAAATACTTCTTCACTTCTTCACCCAGATTTTATTTAGATAATTTCAACGAAATAGGCGTGTAACTGTAATCCTTACAAAGCCTACTTCTTCTTCTTCTTCATCGTACGCTGTTTACGTTGCACTGTTTCAATTTGTTAGCCAGTGGCTCAGTGCATCCGATTTCAACAGGCGTTTCTGTAGAGTTGCCCTCCTTAGCCTTTGGCTGTCCCCAGCCTAACTGCAAGGCAGCAGTTGTTTTTGGTCAGAGTTGTCTCTCTCAGGAAGTTGTTTTGCAGGACTATCGAGTCTTCCCTACTCGTGTCTATAGCGTTTGGCAATGATATGATGGACTATGTACTAGTTTGTACTATCCCAGAAGAGAGGCAGTCCAGTGTGACTTTTTCCCAGGATCGTCACGTCCTGCTAGAGACGTAGCATATGCATATGAGTGAGGTATCTTTTTGCTCGCTTTATTTTCTCGGCTCATCTGCAGTGATGGTACGCCTAGCATTCCCCGCCACCCGGGAGCTTGTCACCATAGGGCAGGAGGTGCAATGTCCGCTGGACTGCATCTCTTCTGCGTCCATTGGAATGACTGATAGCAGACAGATGCAAAGAGCGAGGAAGGAGTGCATTTTACCAGGTGCATTCCTGCGGCTCGATCGGGCCGGGACGCAAGCCCCAGCCATGTCGTAGCCTCCCATCTCAGCGGTGCTGAGATTTTGGGCGGGATTCTGGCTTAGAGGCGTTCGGCCGTAATCCCTCAGATGGTAGCTTATCAGCCAAGCACGTGGACCAAATGTCAGCGACCTGTGATTCCTCTCGAAATAGTGCATTTGACCAGGTGACAAGCCTAGTCTTGCACGGAGATGTTGTTCGCCTGGGGAGCGAACATATCTCATGGTCAAGGGTTGAGTCTCAGCAGTTCGCAGTCAGGTAGCTGATCTACTGCTTAATGCACCCCGACCGAGAACTAAGTCTTCTACAAATGGTTTCATACCTCATCGCCGTATGGGGTGAATATCGAGCAGCTTCCCGCCCACTTTGATCAGCGGACGGCAAAGACCTCATTCTGCGGCTTTACCGGGCGTGGCTGGAGCGTGGGCCACAGGTCCCCACCATGTCGAAGCCTCCCTTTGCATTCGTGCTGTGCTGCTTTTGGGCGGGACTTTGGCTTAGAGGCGTTCGGCCGTAATCCCTCACCTCGCACCGTTGGCTTATCAGCCTAGTATGTGAACCAAATGTCTGCGGCTCCTCTCGAGTTTAATAGGATTACCGTAGTAGCGCCCTGTCATTAGTAGGGTAAAACTGACCTGTCTTCCGAGGGTCTATTTCCAGCACCCGTTCAATATTAGCCAGAAAGTATCAATAAAGGGCTTTTAGTTTGTCAATGGTCAAGTTTCTGGAGCCTGCGATTTCTGCAGGGTGAAGACCAGATTGCCGTAGCAGGCGCTATTTCATTTGGGGGTTAGAAGACTGACCTGTCTTCCGTGGGTCTAATACCAGCACATGTTCACTATTAGACCCCACGAAGGTGCTCTCATTTTGACAGTCATTCTACAGTATTGGCGTGTTAAGTCAATTTAAGCCTCAGGTTCCACTCCTGATAGTGCTGTTCCGTCAATTTCTTTATCAAACACTGAATGCAGACCAACCGAGCCACATAAAGCATAACCCCAGATTTATGAGGGTCTAAATCTAGCACCAGTTCCATATTAGACCCAGGGAAAGTGGTCTCGGCATGTCAGTCATTTCAGTGTTGAGTCAAATTAGGCCGCAGGCTCCACTCCTGGTGGTGCCCTTCCGTCAATTCCTTTAAGTTTCAGCTTTGCAACCATACTTCCCCCGGAACCCAAACACTTTGGTTTCCCGGAAGCTGCCCGCAGAGTCATCGAAGCAACTCCTGCGGATCGCTAGTCGGCATCGTTTATGGTCAGAACTACGACGGTATCTGATCGTCTTCGCGCCTCTGACTTTCGTTCTTGATTAATGAAAACATTCTTGACAAATGCTTTCGCAGTAGCTAGTAACCAAGAATTTCACATCTAACGCCGCAATACGAATGCCCCCGTTTGTCCCTGTTAATCATTACCTCCAGTTCCGAAAACCAACAAAATAGAACCGAGGTCCTATTCCATTATTCCATGCACCATTATTCAGGCAGCCGAGGCCTGCTTTGGACACTCTAATTTTTTCAAAGTAAACGCGCCGGCCATCCAGGACGCTCAGCGAAGAGCACCCGTTGGAGAGAGCCGGCAGACGGTAGGGCAGGAGACAACGGGCAGTGAACCGGCGCGAGCCGGACCGCCCGCCTGCGCCTGAGATCCAACTACGAGCTTTTTAACTGCAACAACTTTAATATACGCTATTGGAGCTGGAATTACCGCGGCTGCTGGCACCAGACTTGCCCTCCAATAGATCCTCGTTAAAGGGTTTAAAGTGTACTCATTCCAATTACGGGGCCTTGAAAGAGTCCCGTATTGTTATTTTTCGTCACTACCTCCCCGTGCCGGGAGTGGGTAAGTTGCGCGCCTGCTGCCTTCCTTGGATGTGGTAGCCGTTTCTCATGCTTCCTCTCCGGAATCGAACCCTGATTCCCCGTTACCCGTTACCAACGTGGTAGGCATGTCACGTACCATCGACATTTGATTGGGCAGACATTTCAAAGATGCGTCGCCGGCACATGAGGCCATGCGATCAGCACAAAGTTCTCCAGGGTCACCAGTGGGGACGCCGCAACCCCGCGAGGGGAAACGACGATTGGTTTTGAACTAATAAAAGCGCTCTTTCCGCGAGGGTCGGAGCAAAGCCTACGTACAAAGACTAATTGTTCACCCATGATAGTTAACGAGGCATGCATTATTCACTTTATCACAACGTCAATGTTTCTATATCATTGAAACTAGAGCCAACTGGTGATTTTCATTATTAGATTTGAAAAAAACTGTGTTAAGATCATCATGAACTTGTGGATTTAATTTTTGAAGCAAAGGACTTTTGAAAATGTGTTGGCCTGAGACCTGTAGCATCCAGCATTAAAAAAAAACCTTCGGCTACACCAGCAATGGAAATCAAGTTCTACAATATTTTTTTTAAAAGAAAAATGTCCCCTCAATGGTTTTCTTTCGAAATCACTAGTAGCATCAAAAACTGGCTGGTGAGCTAACTGACTACACACACACACGTAGGAGCACAAAAACACATTTATAGACACACCATGCAGCTTTGATTAATTTACACAATAAATACATGCAATTCTAGTCATTGGGCACGATTTTAGAAGCTAAAATAATAAGATTACGAGAAAGGAAATGTTACGTTGAGTTTAATATTTGGACCATTCCTGGAGGAACTGCAAAATCAGGCCTACCCGTAACGGGATCTAAACAAGCCACGAGCATCTCGCCCAGATGTAACAACAAATATTGTAATCTTCTTTTCTCTCACTATGACTTTTTATTATGTCTACCCGTGAAGCCCGTAACTGGATAAAAGATGCTGTAGTGGCGAATTCTTCACGGCTTCCAAATAGTTTCGATGTGGAGGTTTGTCTCCGTGGGCCTGTGCTCAGTACGTAATTGGCTAAGCATAGCTGGCCAGTATTCTCCCCCTTGCTCCGCTTGGATCCGCAATGTACGTAAGATAAATCTCCCTTAGCTGAAGGTGGATTCTGTCGAGGCTCTGAACTCAGCCCGGCTCGTACTTGGAGAGACTGAGCACCACATGCATGATTCATGTGTGGACACACAAAAACACAAGAAGGCTGAATGGGTAGCATGGTACCATTGTTTCTAGTGCTAGTCTGGGACGTCTGTCTTAAGGACTTGTTATATTGTGAAATGTCCTGCACCTTACTCGGTGCTTTGACTTCGACTAAATCTCGTTTGCAATACCAACTTACCTTTCCACCGGGGGGTAAACCCAACTACTGGCAAGATTACCATGATATTGATGTGTAATGATCCAATGGGAACGTACATGAACTCTGAACTGATGAGAACATATTTCTTGTTACAAACCACTGTTGGTGCCTAGCACGAGCTTGTGAATTACCTTGCCTCTAAGTCATCGACGTCACAAACATCGGTACTACAGGTTGGCAATTGGATATCGTTATTGCACATGTTTCTTGTCTTGGAAAAGTCTATCTAAAAACACAGCACGAAGCATGAAGTAGAATGAAGTACTTGCTGTTTCTATGGATACGCAATGACGCACTTCCTGTAATTAGACACGGAACTACGTAGGTTAAAATAAGCAACATTGAGAAGATTTGGGATTGAGGCTAGTAACACTTTGTCCAAAATGTGTCTCGGACTTTTCGTCTTCTTGTCTGCTTAGTTTTTTCCTTAAGAAACATGGCATTATCACTTTGTCTTTACCACTATTACATCTGTGCTCAGTGAAAGCTCCTTCTATGCCTTTGTTTTTGCAATGTATATCATACGGATAAAGCACCTCTGCTGGTTGAACTACATAAATTGGTGATTCGGATAAAGAATAGAATTCAAGTATATGAAACAAAGCAAAAACTATGATAATTGGCAAAGTAGACTGGAAGAAGAGTCAGGTAAAATATACTGATCGGAGAATGTTAGGGTCACCCAAAGCATACTGATCAGATTATGTTAGCCAGGGTCAGACAAAGCATACTGATCAGACTATGTTAGCCAGGGTAAGACAAAGCATACTGATCAGACTATATTAGCCAGGGTAAGACAAAGCATACTGATCAGACTATGT
The DNA here is from genome assembly GCA_036924085.1 of Ariolimax columbianus. Taxonomy (NCBI): domain Eukaryota; kingdom Metazoa; phylum Mollusca; class Gastropoda; order Stylommatophora; family Arionidae; genus Ariolimax; species Ariolimax columbianus. Next base: position 14,880,358 of record JAVGWX010000005.1, read on the forward strand.
TAGCCAGGGTAAGACAAAGCTTACTGATCAGACTATGTTAGCCAGGGCCAGTAAAATATACTGATCTAACTATGTTAGCCAGGGTCAGACAAAGCATACTGATCAAACTTTGTTAGCCAGGTGTATGTGTATGTGTATGTGTTTACCTGTATGCGTATATTTCTACCTGTATGTTTATGTGTCTTCCTGTTTGTGTCTATCTGTATGTGTTTGTGTCTATATGTATATATCTACATGCATATGTATGTGTCTATATGTATGTGTGTGTCTACCTGTATGTGTATGTGTCTATCTGTATGTATGTGTCTACCTGTATGTGTCTGCCTGTGTGTGTGTGTCTACATGTATGTGTATATGTCTACCATTCATATTTATGTGTCTACCTGTATTTGTCTATCTGTGTGTTTCTACCATTATGTATATGTATCTACCTGTATGTGTCTATCTTCATGTGTCTTCCTGTATGTGTTTGTGTCTACCCATATGTGTCTACCTGTATATGTCTACCTGTATGTGTCTACATGTATGTATCTACCTGTATGTGTCTACCTGTAAGTGTCTACCTATATGTGTCTACCTGTATGTGTCTACCTGTATGTGTCTACATGTATTTGTCTACCTGTATGTGTATGTGTCTCCCTGTATGTGTCTATCTGCATGTGTATGTGTCTACCTGTATGTATATATGTGTATCTGTATGTGTATGAATGGAGGTAGCGAGGTCTAGGCTGGACTTTCCGCTCGTTAAAGGAAAGTGAAGCGTCTGATATAGCCTCTCCTTTCCAGGTGTAGAGATCGCCTCTGGATTCACTGTTCGGCTTGCCGTTCCGGAGTCTCTATGCCAATGGCCTCTCCTGCATTACTCTGTCCCCAGCAGCACCTTAATGAGGGGCCCCCTGTTTCTTACAGAGCCTGCTGTGGGGCGCGACCGAGTACCCGGCGGTATAACTGGGCGGGCAGATTGGGCTCATTAGCCTTGGTTAACAGCCAATCTAAGAGAAGGTAAACTCTGACTATAAACCCGGGTAGACGAAGCTCGTTAGCCTGTTCAGGCACTTCACCTAGGAGGGGAGGAACTCTGATTTTAAGCCCACAAATCCCATAGAGTGCTGGTTAGTCTTGGGACGATGAGTGTATCATCGAATGTCTCGAGTAACTAACATATGTGGGCAACGACTCCACTGTCTTGTGGAAACCTCGGCAGAGAGTAGCACTACGGGAGTAAACCCAGACAAAATCCGGAGTGGTAGCACCTAAGGCGGATGGTTTCAAAATTACGAACTCATTCCGGCAGCTCTTGCAGCTGAGCTGGTGCCAAATTGTCATGCTTTGCATTCCTTTGGATTACACCAGCGAGGCTGAGAGAGCGATCCTGCAGTTTGGGCAGCTCTGGGTCTCCATATTTAGCGCAAAGGCTTGCGTCCTGAGAGGCTACTCACAGAGTGTAACGCGGATGGTCTGCAAAGACTGAGACACCTATGAATGTGTATGTATCTACCTGTATGTGTATATGTCTACCTGTACATATATGTGTCTACCTGTATGTGTGTGTCTACCTGTATGTGTCTACCTGTATGTGTGTGTCTACCTGTATGTGTCTATCTGAATGTGTGTGTCTACCTGTATGTGTCTACCTGTATGTGTGTGTCTACCTGTATGTGTCTACCTGTAGGTGTGTGTCTACCTGTATGTATGTGTCTACCTGTATGTGTCTACCTGTATATGTCTGCATGCATATGTATGTGTCTACTTGTATGTATGTATCTACCTGTATATGTGTGTCTACATGTATGTATGTATGTATGTCTACCTTTATATGTGTCTACCTGTGTGTGTATGTGTTTACCTGTATGTATGTGTCTACCTGTATGTATGTGTGTCTACATATATGTGTGTGTCTACCTTTATGTATGTGTTTCTATCTATATGTATGTATATATGTCTAGTTGTACATGTATGACTGTATGTGTGTTTGCCTATATGTCTACCTTTATGTGTATGACTGCATGTGTGTGTTTGTCTATATGTCTGTCTGTATATGAATCTTTGTGTAAACACGTGACTGTTCGTAGACGGGTGAGTGATTGTGAGATTGTAAACGTGCGTGTATGTCTGTGTTTGTGTCTGTCTGTATATGTGTGTTTGTCTATGTGTGTATGTGATTGTGGGCAGACGTGTGTGAGTCAGTGTGATTCCCCGTGTATATCTGTGTGTGAGTCAGTGTGATTCCCCGTATATATCTGTGTGTGAGTCAGTGTGATTCCCCGTGTATATCTGTGTGGGAGTCAGTGTTATTCCCGTGTATATCTGTGTGTGAGTCTATGTACGTGAGTGTGTGTACAAGTGTTTCTTTGAATGTGTGTGTCTTTCTTTGTGCGTATAACTGCTCTGTTTGCCTCTGTGTACGTGTGCGTGCGTGTGTGTGTGTGTGTGTGTGTGTGTGTGTGTGTGTGTGTGATTGCATTTGCGTATGTGTGTAAATGTATGCATGTGTGATTGTGGCTCTGTGATTGTGTGGTTACTTTCATATATGTGTTACTGTACGTGTACGTGTGTGTGTGTGTGAGTAAATAAACGTTTATATGTTTATGTTTGTCTATGTGAGTGTGTGGTGTTTCTGAGTGTGCTTGCGTGATGTGATAGCGTGTGTACGTATGTGAGTTTGTATTTGATTATATAGACGTCTGTATGTTTGTGTTTGTGCGTGAGTGATTGTGAGTTTATGTGTATTTCTGGTTGTGTATGTACATATGTGATTTGCATGTATATGATTATGTATGTATGTTTATGAATATGTATGTCTGATTGTGTGTATCTGTCTTTATGGTCAATTTTGAGTTCAATTTTGTGGATGATTGAATGCACGTGCGAGAACGGGAATAATTGTGTGTGAATGCGGTTGTGCGTACGTGTGTAAGAGTTTTTTTTCTGATTCTATATACGTGTGTATGTCTGTGGATGTGATTGGCAGCTTACATTCGCGTATGGTAGTGCGTGTGTGTACGAATGTGTGTGTGTAGGTTGTGCGTGTGTGTTTCTGCCTGTATGTTGTTGTGAATGTGTGTGTGTTAGTGTATGTGTGCGTATATGATTGCGTGTAAGCGTGAGTGTGAATGTCTGTGCGATTGTGTGCCTTTAAATGTGGGACTGTGTGTTGAAACGATCGACCCAGTCTGGCCAGATAATAACGCACTTAGAAATGACGGCACGGAGGGAAATCACCATAGTCAACTGTTAACCGGAAGTGACCCTTGTGAATGCGCTGTAAAACACAACTATAAAGCACGCACGCGCATGAAGGGAGATCACTAACAGGATTATTTAAGACAATCACTCAGCAAGGCTGACCAGCAGGAAGGCCGTTGACCATCAACTGAATGCCGGACTAATCAAGCCAGAAATCTACTTTCTACCAGCATGGCTCCATAGAATGTCATCCTTTTCGGGAGACACAAGGCAAACTTGGACAACTTCCTTCCGTTGTCCCAGCTGGAAAAGCAAAGAGATTTGAACGAGAGTGTGGATTGCTTGTGTCTGTCTATTTAAGGGAAAACTCACTGTACAAGCGATTGTACAAGAGCATTCTTGAGAATTGTTTTCTGTCTTGAAAAACACAATAACCTAGTGCTATTGCTACTTTGCATGGCATCTGGCAATGAATAAGAAAGTATATATAGTTAGCTTACATATCATGTTCTAGCCAATAAGAAAGTAGTCATTATTAGCTTACTTAAGAAAGTAGTCATTGTTAGCTTACTTGAAAGTACTCATTATTAGATTACTTAAGAATGTAGTCATTGTTAGCTTACTTAAGAAAGTACTCATTATTAGATTACTTAAGAAAGTAGTCATTGTTAGCTTACTTTATAAAGCAATCATTATTAGCTTACTTAAGAAAGTAGTTATTGTTAGGTTACTTAAGAAAGTAGTCATTGTTAGCTTACTTAAGAAAGTACTCATTGTTAGATTACTTAAGAAAGTAGTCATTGCTAACTTACTTAAGAAAATACCCATTATTACTTTACTTAAGAAGGCACTCATTATTAGCTTACTAAAGAAAGTAGTTATTATTAGCTTAAATATAATTTCCTAACCAATAAGAATGTAGTCATTATTAGCTTACATAAGAAAGTTGTCCTGATTAGCTTACATATTATCACCTAACTAATAAGAAAGAAGTCATTATTAGCTTATATATTATTTCCTAATCAATAAGAAAGAAGTCATTATTTGCTTACATATGTTTTTCCTAACCAATAAGAAAGTAGTCATAATTAGCTTACATGGTATCTAGTTAACCAATCAGAATGTAGCTTTTATTATTTTGTGTGGCGTCTGACAACCAAAATGAAAGTATCCATCAATAGCATGTCATACATATACAAATATTGTATGTCAGACGTCTAAAAACAAATGATTAGCTATAATCTGATAATTTAATTAAATGAATCTATAAGAATGTATAAATGGATCACTGAACCAAATAACAAGTTGCAGATGGAAAAACAAAACAGAAATCTCAATTTAGATAAAGAAGGGAACAAACTATGGAAGTTAGTCAGAGCCATGAATGACGAAACACCATCAAATAAACAAATTACCATCTATCAGGGCGACAACATGCTTACCGGAAAAAAAGCAGCAAACGCCTTTATAGAACATTATGCCAGAGCAAACCACATTGATGTCCCTACAGACAGGCATACAGACATTAGTGAAGAACAAAAGAGCCACGACAACATCAATATGGCACCAGAGGAGCCCATGATGGCAAAACTAACAATGAATGAAATGGATGAGGCCATGAGAACTTTAAAGAAAAAGAAATTGCCCGGAAAAGATGAAGTAACAAACGAAATGCTGATGGGGTTGGACCAAACAGCAAAGAGGCAGTTACCATCAGTCCTGAACCAAAGCTGGAAAAGGGGAATTGTACCGCAGGCATGGAAAGATGCTGTACTTATACCAGTACCAAAGAAAGAAAAGGATAGAACAGATCCAAATGGATACAGGCCCATCAGTCTACTGAGCTGTGTAGGCAAACTGGTGGAGCGTATGATAAACACAAGACTGATGTGGGACCTGGAAGAAAAACACATTAATTTCACAACAAGCAGGATTTAGACAACACAGATCCACTGAGGACTAGATCACTCTCATAGCACAGGAAATAGAAGATGCTTACGAAGAGAAAAAGCATACAGTAGCGGTTTGGGTGGATCTAGAGAAGGCATTTGACAAGTTGTGGAAAGAGGGACTTAAAGTCAAGCTACGAAGAAGTGAAGTATCTGGAAAAATGTACAGATGGATCAGCCACTACCTCGAAAACAGAACAGCCAGAGTTCAAGTACAAAGGCAGATGAGCAAAAAGGTGACACTGGAGCAAGGAGCACGCCAAGGGGGGAGGGGGTACTGTCACCCACACTTTTCCTGGTATATATAAACAACATTACAGAGAATATACCTAGAAGAGGCCACAGCTCCATGTTTGCAGACGATCTGGCTATGTGGACCTCTGAAAAAAATCTCACCATAGCAAACAATCGGATGCAGCAGGCCCTAACATCGTTGGAGGAGTGGGCGAAATCATGGCTGGTCCAAATAAACGAGGAAAAAACAACATGTAGGATATACTCGCTTTCAAATAAACCACAGAACACCAACATAGGTCTCAACGGCAAATATCTGCGGCCAAACGATACCCCAAACTACTTGGGAGTCACATTTGATCGGCGCATGACATGGAAAAGTCAGATTGACAGAAACCGAATGAGAGCTAGACAAAGAAGGGCAATCATGAAGAAATGTGCTGGCCCAAGCTGGGGAACAGACGAAAGAATACTAAAGAAACTGTGCACTGGAAGAGAGAGACCAGTTCTCGAGTATGGCATTGCAGCATGGACAACAGCAGCAAAGGCAAACTTTGATAAAATTAGCAAACTTCAAAACCAAGCCATGAGAGTTAAAACAGGCGGCATGAAGTCAACGCCAATTGTAGAACTTGAAAAGATTACAAATCTGCAATCCATGACCGACAGAAGAGACTGCAGAGCCCAGCAACAAGCAGAGAAACACAGAAGACTGACAGACCATCCAATGCATCAGAGACTAAATAGATTTGAAAATGGGAAACTAAAGCGGCGAAACTTTGCAGAAATAGCCAAAGCAAAGATGAGCGAAGGCCTTAAGAACACCGTAACAATACCAAAGCCCATCCCTACTGTACGCAAACCAACATGGAAGCAGCATATCATTTCGGAGGTGGTAGAAAATATACCAGAGATTGAAAACAAGAACAGCCAGACTGAAAAAGAAAGAAGAGACATAACCCTGAGGTACATAACGGAAAGCTACCCAAGCATGGACACTGACGGTTCTGTAACAAACACAACACAGAACGGAGGGGCAGGGGTATTCCTGAGCCTACCAAATGGTAGAAAAATAATACTGTCGGTGGCAACTGGAAAATTCTCAAGCAATTTCAGAGCGGAGGCAGAGGCACTGAGGGCTGCAGTAGAAGCAATGCTGACAGGTGAAAGCAATGAAAGCCAGATAGTCCTGTTTACAGATGCCCTGTCCGTAGTTACAGCACTAAAAAGCCATAAAAATACTGAACTTAATGATTTAAGAGAAGTACTCTGTCACTATTCCAGCAGTCCGCACCAAAAAGAGTAGTGGTACAGTGTGTTCCATCTCACTGTAACATCCAAGACAACGAGGAGGCAGACAGACTGGCAAAAGAAGGTGCAAGACTACCAGAACCAGATTCTAGTGTCACTTACGAAGAGTCAAAAAGGCTAATCAGGGCCAGATACATGACCAAATGGGAAACAGAACATACTGGCTACACACAAAAACGATGCCTTTTACCAGTTGAACAGAAGAGTACAGGTCGTGGTCTTCAGACTCCGTACCGGCCACAACAGACTGAGGTACCACCTATTCAATAAACTGAAGATAGGTAACACTGACGAATGCACTTGTAGTACAGGGAAAATGACCGCTAAACATCTGCTGCAAAACTGCCCGACATACGAGGACCAGAGAAAGCACATGTGGCCATCACTAGTGGCAACACTAGACAAGCTCTATGGCAGTGTCGACAGCCTCATTGTTCTTCGAACAAATACAGGTTGACGTCTGACAGCGTACGAAGAAGAAGAAGAAGAAGAAGAAGAAGAAGAAGAAGAAGAAGAAGAAGAAGAAGAAGAAGAAGCAGTATAAATGGATAAGATTCCATGAGAGAAAATACAGAAAAAAGCACAGACTATGCAAATAAATGCAGCGAACGAAAATGTCAAAACACGTTTGCAGACGCACTCCTACAGAATGTAGAATGGATAATTTATCTTGGAAGAAATATAGACTAAGCAGACGGTACGGCTAAATATACAAAACAAAGAATACGAAAATCGAGAGAAACTTCATTGCAATAAGAAGCTTATGGAAATCAAAAGCAATTACGTCGTACAGAAAAGCACCAATCTGCAGTTCAAATGTGAAGTGTGTTTCTTCATTGCACACATGCATAATGCCTGCGACGTTTATTGTTTATGATTATCAAACCGTATCAACTCCTTTCATGCTGACAGTGTAACTCCTTCCTATCATCCCTTGTCCTTTCCTCTTTCGTTTGTTTTAGTAATTTAATGAAACACAAAATATTCAGGTATAATAAGGTACCATTTATTTATCATTTTTTGGACTCAGCTTAAAACACGATGACGTAATAACATATATTGTCTCAACTCGTTGGCCAACATAGGGCAATTGATGGTTTATCTTTGGGCAGTAGCGTGTGACATGGTCGTGTCTGACTTTTTTGTCTGGTTTCAGTAAAGTCACTTAATACTGCTTACTGGGTGAGCCATTGATGTATAAACTAATAGATGCTCGACTGATTTATGTTGACAAACACAATGCTTAAGACAAATAAGAGGTGTGTTCAAAAAGTTTCGGCACCAATTCTTTCCGCGGAATCACGTGAAACGTGGGTGTTGTACTTCTGCAAGGAAGTGTAAGGGACCGTAATGCGCATGCGTAAATATTTTCCATCTCGCAGATTGTGTCAGTCGCTGGCAGTCATCTTTTCAACGTTAAGTGTGGTTTGCACCCATCGGGTCTTTATTCACAAGGTGTCCAGCAGGCAAAGTCATGTCCATCGGGTCTTCATTCATCAGGTGCCCAGCAGGCAAAGTGATGTCCATCGGATCTTCATTCACCAGGTGCCCAGCAGGCAAAGTCATGTCCATCGGGTCTTCATTCACAAGGTGCCCAGCAGGCAAAGTCATGTCCATTGGGTCTTCATTCACCAGGTGCCCAGCAGGCAAAGTCATGTCCATCGGGTCTTCATACACCAGGAGCCCAGCAGGAAAAGTCATGTCCATCGGGTCTTCATTCACCAGGTGCCCAGCAGGCAAAGTCATGTCCATCGGGTCTTCATTCACCAGGTGCCCAGCAGACAGAGTCATGTCCATCGGGTCTTCATTCACCAGGTGGCCAGCAGGCAGAGTCATGTCCATCGGGTCTTCATTCACCAGGTGCACAGCAGACAAAGTCATGTCCATCAGGTGTTCATTCACCAGGTGCACAGCAGGCAAAGTCATGTCCATCGGGTCTTCATTCACAAGGTGCCCAGCAAGCAAAGTCATGTTGGTCGTTTAAAAACAAATTACAGCACGAGCACCCACTACAAGATCAAAACATTACCAAAGTGTAATACCTGAAGGTCATCCATCGCCTTCGTGAGGCTGTTCGGCGGAAAAGTCCTGATCGGTGCAGAACGGAAACTTAGCAGTCCGTCATCACAACACACCCACCCATTCTTCTCATCTGGTTCAGACTTTCTTCGTCAAACACAACATTCCTCAGGTTAGCCAGGCTCTCTAATCTCCCGTCATGTTTCCTTGCTATTTTTGGCTGTTCCCCAAGCTAACATTTCCGCTGAAAGGGACCAGATTTGAGTCACGAGAAGTAATTACGCGGAAAACGACCACCCAGCTCTGCCCCATTCCCAAATAGACCTTCCTAACATGCTTCCAACAATGGCGGACCCGACGGGTGAAGTGTGTGGAGTCCCAAGGAGGTACATTGAAGAGCATCAGGGTATCAAACCTATAGGTGAGTACTTGTATCGTTCCGGCCCAAAGGTCGGATACTTTTTGAACACATCGAGTATAAGAAGATTGGAAGGTACAAAACAACGAGATGCCAGACTAAGCTGGCATCTAGAGGTGAAACACATTCTCGTTTAACAGCATGCATCTTTTAAACATCAAAGGTCTGAATTATATAAAGTCTTCTATGTCTCACCGGGAATTATTTTTTATTTAAATTTGCTTTCGTCTTATTGTCTATTCCATAAGGCGGTGTGCGTTGCACTGAGGTTTTTATTTTGCGCCTGTCTAACTTCGGCATCCAATTTATGAAAGGATTTGCTTTCTCGTGCATTTTCTAAGGGTTTGCTTCCCCGGGGTAACGGCCAGTGCTGTGATGTGGATCGAACCCAGCACCATAGAGTTGTGAGTCGTGTCACTTAACCACTAGCCCGTGCAGAAAACTATTTCCAGGAAGGCGAACGTACGCAAACAGAATGGGTAGATCTAGGGAAAGTGTTTGTCAAAGTCTGCAAAGATGGGCGCCGATTACATTTTAAATTCGATTTAATTTGTTAAATTATTGAGTTTATAGAAGAATGTAGAACTGTGTCATTAGTCTAATAACAGCATAGCAATAGTAATAGGAGAAGGGCCAAACAGTGAAAGGAAATGAATCGAACAAGGTGTTCCACGCGTCGGTATCCGCCATCAATCTTTTCTTAACTATAAACATATTATGACAGCAAAAATCCTGCAATATGTCTACAACTCCTTCCTCCATGCAGACGATCTAATGATGTGGACCAGAAGCTCAATATGTCTTCAACTCCCTTCTTCAAAGAGAAAAAGCTTTGATCATGTATACTTCAGAAGCTCAACATGTCTACAACTCCCTTCTCCAGAGAGAACATGATCTGATCATGTGCACCCGAAGCTCAATAAGTCTTCAACTCTCTTCTTCAACAGATTATCATCTGAACAAATGAACTTCAGAAACTCAATAAGTCTTCAACTCCCTTCTTCAAACATAACATGATCTGAACAAATGAACTTCAGAAACTCAATATGTTTACACATGTTTTTTTTGGTTGTTTTGACAATTTTGTTATTGCACATAATAAATTATAACAATTTTCAAATTTGAACACAACAAATTTCAAGCAAAATTTGTGCATGATATGAAGTGAAATAAAGTGATAATTTTCCATGAGATGAAACATGAGATTGTGGGAGTTACATTTTGTGAAGTGAGTGGTGACATCAATTTAACAGGATTTAAATTCTTCAAAAGGCAGAGGCACTGAGGGCTGCAGTAGAAGCAATGCTGACAGGCGAAAGCAATGAAAGCCAGATAGTCCTGTCTACAGATGCCCCGGCCGTAGTTACATCACTAAAAAGCCAGAACAATACTGAACTTAATGATTCAGGAGCAGTACTCTGTCAACTATGCCAGCAGTCTGCACCAAAAAGAGTACTGGAACAGTGGGTTCAGTCCCACTGTACCATCCAAGGCAACGGAGAGGCAGACAGACTGGCAAAAGAAGGTGCAAGATTACCACAACCAGATTCTAGTGTGACCTACGAAGAGTCCAAAAGGCTTATTAGGGCCAGATACATGGCCAAATGGGAAACAAAACATACTGGCTACACAAAAAACGATGCCTATTACCAGTTGAACAGAAGAGTACAGGTCGTGGTCTTCAGACTCCGCACAGGCCACAACAGACGGATGTACCACCTAGTCAATAAACTGAATATAGGTGGCACTGACGAATGCACTTGTGGTACAGGGAAAATGACCGCTGAATATCTGCTGCAAAACTGCCCGACATACGAGGACCAGAGAAAGCACATGTGGCCATCACCAGTGGCAACACTAGACAAGCTCTATGGCAGTGTCGACAGCCTCAGTATGACAGCTGCTTTCTTAGAACAAATACAGGTTGACGTCTGACAGTGTACGAAGAAGAAGAAGAAGAAGAAGAAGAAGAAGAAGAAGAAGAAGAAGAAGAAGAAGAAGAAGAAGAAGAAGAAGAAGGAGAAATTCTCCCCAAAAATAGTAATGTGCTTTTTTTGTTTGTTTGAATGAGATATTTGCAAAGACAATATACTTACACATGTGTACACATCCATACATACATATTCACTTATACACGCATACCTATTTGTTTACACACACGCATGCATATTCATTTATACACACCCATGGATATTCATATATGCACACTTATAGATGTTTATTTATCAACACACATACACATTCAGTTATACACGCACATAAAAAGCGTAATCACATGTACATATAACTACTTCCAACAAGATGCATATAAGTACACACACAGTATATATACACATACCTGCATACAGTCATGATAATACACGTTTCAAATAGAAAGGTCTAAATTCAGATGGAGAAATGTTGGAGATAGTGGCTATTGTAACAGGGGAGACAAGGAGATATCAATTTATATTCTAATCTAAAGAGGTGGATTGCCCTTGTATAAGAAGGCTTGAAGTTTTGTGCAATATTTGATCAAGGTCAACTGTTAAAAGTTGGCCTACAGTTGGTCCATGTTTAAAAATACTTCCTCTACAGAGAGAAGACGATCTGGCCATGTGGGTTTGAGAAGAAAACAAAATCATCCTTATAATAAAAATACGTTTCTCACGTAATGTTCTCTCTCTCTCTCTCTCTCTCTCTCTCTCTCTCTCTCTCTTTCAATAGCAGTGGGTTTAACCTCGTCACTGCCCCTTACATAACCCTGCCACAAACCAGTCCCGTCATTCTACGACATTTGAGAATAACTTCCCCTTATATTTTTTTGGAGTCCATGACAGTTGTTCTGGTTCCGCTCTGGTCTCAGCTTCTTCGAGACTTCAAGATTCAATCCGTCTTAAGACAATGTTGACTCACTTCCTTTTTTCCTCTGGATATTCACCTGGTCTGAGCCACCAGGAAAGACGGTTCATTCCGTACTAACCTGTTTATTTATCCGTGGTAACTATTTGTCTTACAAGTTTGTCTTTTGCCCATTTGAGTCATTCCTTCCGAATTGTATGCAAACTAACGTACAGCACATGTGATCACGCAACTACGTGATGTACCGAGAGGATTAGTACTCTTAATTGTTCCATATTGTAAGAGATCAAAGAAAATACTGTTAGAAAGACACGGCCCATAAAGAAGACGGATCTAATAAAGACCAGTAAAAGAACGAGAAAGAAAAGGAGACAGACAAAAATATATTTAGACTGAAAAAAATTAGGTTAAAACGCAAATAGGGAAAATTATACTGAAAAATTGAAATTGAGTAATGTAATTTTTTTAATAAAATAGAAAATAGAAACAAAGTTTGAAATAAAAGAACATCGAAATTTGGATTGAAAATAGAGACCCACAGATAAAGTTAAGCAGCAGAATGGAAAATGCTGAAGTATATTGTGAAACTAGAGCATGACATTATGTCCGAACATTTGTAAAATCGAAAGTTACGTTGTGAATATTGGAACATAGAAAGGTAGATTGAAAAAAGTAGAAAATAGAAAGACAAATTTAGAAACCAGAAAAAAAGATAGTTAAATTAAAAACTAGAAAATGGTTGATGTGGATTTTGGAGTATTTTGCGTGGTGTGAGGTCAAAAGTGGCATTTTGTTTTTGATATGTATAAATTTGGACAATGACATTGGATCAAAGATTGCAAATTTTGCGGATGATACAAAACTATTCAGTGGTGTATCATCTGAAGCAAAAGTGGATACATTTAGGTCGGATTTAGATCAAATTCAGGAATGGTCTGAGAGCTGACAAATGGAGTTTAATGTAGATAAATGTACATTTATCCACATGGGTAAATCCAATATTGAACATAATTACAGAATTGGCGATAATAATATTAGAAAGATATAAAAGGAAAGAGACCTAGGGGTTATAATAGATCATACAGTTAAAGTGACTGAGGAAGTAAAGGCCGCAGTGAAAAATTCAAATGCAATGTTAGGTATGATAAACAGACATATTAAACATGAGAGCATTAATAGTGGGATTCCAGAATTACAGTTATGAGGAAAGACTTCGAAAAATCGGCCTACAGTGTTTAGAAATATGAAGGTTTCGAGGTGACAATATAGGTTTAAAAGAGAATCAAAGATAAAAAAAGGGAAAGGATACATTATATAATAACAAGATTTTCAAAGTACAGCCGGCTACAAGTACAAGAGCGCACATGTATAACTTTTTTAAAGAAAGGTCAAGGTTAGGTACTAGCAAATTTTTTTTTAGGTCAGAAAGTGGTCAATACTTTTAATTCTTTACCACAGGAAGTAGTTGAAGTAGGGTCAATTAATGCATTCAAGAATAGATTGGATGCGCATAGTTTTTGTTAGTTCAAGTGAAGTAAAAAAAAATATTTTTTTAAATAAAAATACACAAAAAAACTGGTTATATACAGACTCTGCTGAGTTTTCTAATCCTGTATAAAGATGTTACGTTAAAAGTTAAGAAATCTGATGTGTGGGACCGTAGGGGAAAGAAAAGGAAAGAAAAAATGTCCCGAAGCGGACTAAAAAAGGTGAAACGGAGTTCACCTAACTGTGGTGAAATGAAAGGCATCCCAGTAAATTCACTACCATTTGGATAACACGCAATATTGATATCCACAAGAAAAGAAAAGACAAAACAGATCCAAATGGATACAGGCCTATCAGCCTACTGAGCTGTGTCGGCAAAACTGATGGAACGTATGATAAACACCAGACTGATGTGGCATCTGGAAGAAAAACGGATACTAATTCCACAGCAAGCAGGCTTTAGACAGCACAGATCCACAGAGGATCAGGTCATCCTCATAGCCCAGGAAATAGAAGATGCCTACCAGGAACAGAAACACACAGTAGCGGTCTGGGTGGACCTGGTAAAGGCATTTGACAAAGTCTGGAAAGATGGACTTAGAGTCAAGCTAAGAAGAAGTGATGTTTGTGGGAAAATGTACAAGTGGATCAACCACTACCTCAAAAACAGAACGGCTAGAGTCCAAGTACAAGGGCAGATGAGCAAAAAGGTGACACTTGAGCAGGGAGTACCCCAAGGGGGAGTACTGTCACCCACACTCTTCCTGGTGTATATAAATGATATTATAGAGAATATACCAAGAAGAGTTCATCGCTCAATGTTTGCAGACGATTTGACTATGTGGACCTCTGAAAAGAATCTCACCATAGCAAGAAATCGGATGCAGCAGGCCCTAACATCGCTGGAAGAGTGGGCGAACTCATGGCTGGTCAAAATAAACGAGGACAAAACCACATGTACAATATTCTCGCTATCAATCAAACCCCAAAACACCAAATTAAGTCTAAACGGCAAATACCTCCAGCCAAACGACAACCCAAACTATCTGGGAGTCACATTTAATCGGCGCATGACAGCCTCAGGATGACGGCTGCTTTTTTCGAAAAAATAATGGTTACTGTCTGACTGCGTACGATGAAGAAGAGGAAGAAGAAGATACCCACATAGTTCACGAGGCTGTTGTAACAGTCTATATTTAGGAGCAGTACATAGAAGTCACGTGGGGGGTTCTTAGTCAGGTGCACTTGATCCTGATGTTAGACTTGCCTCCATGATATTACACATAACCCCACCTGTCTAATATTGTTCGTGATGAACTCACCTAAACCAACCTGTCTAATATTGTTCGTGATGAACTCACCTAAATCTTTCAGTCTAATATTGTTCGCGCTGAACTCACTTAAACCAACCTGTCTTAAAGTGTTCATGCTGAACTCACCTAAACCAACCTGTCTTATATTGTTCGTGCTGAACTCACGTAGAAAACCAACCTGTCTTATATTGTTCGTGGTGAACTCACCTAAACCAACCTGTCTTATATTGTTCGTGCTGAACTCACCTAAACCAACCTGTCTTAAATTGTTCATGCTGAACTCACCTAAACCAACCTGTCTTATATTGTTCGTGCTGAACACACCTAAACCAACCTGTCTTATATTGTTCGTGCTGAACTCACCTAAACCAACCTGTCTTATATTGTTCGTGCTGAACTCACCTAAACCAACCTGTCTTATATTGTTCGTGCTGAACTCACCTGCACCCAACTATCGTATAGTGTTCGTGCTGAACTCACCTAAACCACGCCCTTCTTTATTACGGGCCTGCTACTAAAATCGATTAAGGAAAACATAACTCTCACCGGAGGTGGCAGAAATGCACTTCCGTTCTACCGATATTATATAGTGTTCATTCAGCTGTATTACTGTAGATTATAATGTGACTCAACTTAACTTAACCTAACTTAACTTAACTTAATTATACTAGTGTAGAAGGCTCTGCAGAGTATGTATACAACCACTTTGATATTTTACGACCTGCACAGTGGAAATCGGTGAGAATGTCACGGAGGAGATGTGTACCAGGTTGTAAAACAAATATAAAGTTCGTTAGCGACGTAAAACAATATAGACTGGTAGCATTCTAAGCAAAGACTGTAAGTATACCCCAGACTCTGGTGTGTATATAAACCATTTTACTGTATATGATGTTCTACGTGAAGATACGTATAAACGTTATGATAGGTCTATAGTTAGTATTCCACGAAAAGCTTTAAAAAACTCAGTCAAAAATGCAGTACCTTCGATATTTCAGAATCTACCAGTATATTTGTCAGAGCCTCCAGCAACAACAACAACAACAACAACAACAACAACAACAAAACGTCAGAAGAAAGAGGTAAAGAGTTGGCTGTCAGTGCTAATAACGTTTTAAAAATATTTATTGAAGATGATTCTATCCCGGCTTTTGAATAATTGTGTAAAGAAATTGACAAACACACTGCCAGCTTGGTTGGATTATTGTTAAGTCTCTGCATGCAGGGACATTCTGCATCATGGATGCTTCAGATTGTTCAAAGATTTTCTCATTTCAGGAAAGATTAATTCCGATTTAACTGTCCAAGTGTATTGTGATGAAACAGAAATTAAGATTTCAGTGTTATATCCCACCTTCCAAAGTAGACAAATTAACTAAATTGGACAACATTTTGAGGATGTTCAGACATATTGATGACTGTTTGGAGGTTTAGCAATAAAGTATTTCTAAAGACTTTTTTTTCTATTGCAAGACCACAGCGATAAGATTGATGTGAATGATACTTCTTCTTCTTCTTCTTCTTCTTCTTCTTCTTCTTCTTCTTCTTCTTCTTCTTCTTCTTCTGCGTACACAGTCAGACAGTAACCATTATTTTTTCGAAAAAAGCGGCGGTCATCCTGAGGCTGTCGTCACTGCCATAGAGCTTGTCTTGCAGTTCCACTGGTAATGGCCACATCTGCTCTCTCTGATCCTCGTATGTCGGGCAGTTCTGCAGCAGATGTTCAGCGGTCATTTTACCAGTACCGCACGGGCATTCGTCGGTACACCCTATCTTCAATTTGTTGAATAGGTGGTACCTCAGTCTATTGTGGCCAGTGCGAAGTCTGAAGACAACGACCTGCTCTCTTCGGTTCAACTGGTAATAGGCATCGTTTTTGGTGTAACCAGTATGTTCGGTTTCCCATTTGGTCATGTACCTGGCTTTGATAAGCCGTTTTGACTCTTCGTACGTCATACTAGTATCTGTTTGTGGTAGTCTTGCACCTTCTTTTGCCAGTCTGTCTGCCTCCTCGTTGCCTTGGATGTTGCAGTGTGATGGGACCCACTGTACCACTACCCTTTTTGGTGCGGACTGCTGGCACAGTTTGCAGAGTGCTGCTCTTAAGTCATTAAGCTCAGTGTTTTTCTGGCTTTTTAGCGCTGTGACTACGGCGAGAGCATCTGTCAGCAGGACTATATGGCTCTCATTTTCACTGTGTGTCACAATTTCTTCCATTGCCGCCCTCAGTGCCTCTGCCTCCGCTCTGAAATTGCTTGTGTACTCACCAGTAGCGAATGACAGTGTTATTTTTCTGCCATTTGGTAGGTTCAGGAATGCTCCTGCCCCTCCGTTCTGTGTTGTGTTTGTTACAGAGCCTTCGGTGTATGCATGGGTCCAGTCCATGCTTGGGTAGCTTTTCGTTATGAAGCTTAGGGTAGTATCTCTCCTTTCTTTTTCAGTCTGGCAGTTTTTGTTTGCAATACCTGGTATATTTTCTACCACCTCCGAAATATATCCTGCCTCCAGGTAGGTTTTCGTACAGTAGTGATGGGTTTTGGTGTTGTTAGTGCGTTTATGGGATCTTCGTGCATCTTGGCTTTGGCTATTTCTGCAAAGTTTCTCCGCTTTAGTTTCCCATTTCCCAAATTGTTTAGTCTTTGGTGCATTGGATGGTCGGTCAGTCTTCGGAGTTTCTCTGACTGCAGCTGGGCTCTGCAGTCTCTTCTATCGGTCATGGATTGCAGTTTTGTAATCTTTTCAAGTTCTACAATTGGCGTTGACTTCATGCCACCTGTTATAATTCTTATGGCTTGGTTTTGAAGTTTGTTAACTTTATCGAAGTTCGCCTTCGCTGCTGTTGTCCATGCCGCAATGCCATACTCGAGAACTGGTCTCACTCTTCCAGTGTACAGTTTCTTTAGTATGCCTTCGTCTGCTCACCAGCTAGTGCCAGCAAGTTTCCTCATGATTGCCATTCTTTCTCTGGCTTTCATTCGGTTTCTCTCAATCTGACTTTTCCATGTCATGCGCCGATCAAATGTGACTCCCAGATAGGTTGGGTTGTCGTTTGGCTGCAGGAATTTGCCATTTAGACTTAATTTGGTACTTTGGGTTTTAATAAAAGCGAGAATATTGTGCATGTGGTTTTCTCCTCGTTTATTTTGACCAGCCATGAGTTCGCCCACTCTTCCAGCGATGTTAAGGCCGTCTGCATCCGATTTCTTGCTATGGTGAGATTCTTTTCAGAGGTCCACATAGCCAGATCGTCTGCAACCATTGAGCTATGGACTCTTCTTGGTATATTCTCTGTAATATCGTTTATATATACCAGGAAGAGTATGGGTGACAGTACTCCCCCTTGGGGTACTCCCTGCTCGAGTGTCACCTTTTTGCTCATCTGCCCTTGTACTTGGACTCTGGCCGTTCTTTGTTTGAGGTAGTGGTTGATCCACTTGTACATCTTCCCACAAACATCACTTCTTCTTAGCTTGACTTTGTCAAATGCCTTTTCCAGATCCACCCAAACAGCTACTGTGTGTTTCTGTGCCTGGTAGGCATCTTCTATCTCCTGGGCTATGAGGATGACCTGGTCCTCAGTGGATCTGTGCTGTCTAAAGCCGGCTTGCTGTGGAATTAGTATTCGTTTTTCATCCAGATGCCACATCAGTCTGGTGTTTATCATCCGTTCCATCAGCTTGCCGACACAGCTCAGTAGGCTTATGGGCCTGTATCCATTTGGATCTGTTTTGTCCTTTCCTGTTTTTGGTACTGGTACCAGTATTGCGTCTATGTGAATGATACAAATGAAAGCGTATTCGCAGTATACAATTTGTGCTTGAACAGTTAATGCTAATTGACACAAAACAAAAACAGTACAGTTTTGAAATATTGTTGTGGTCTTACAAACTGTATTTGGTATCTTCTAAGTCATATGACTTTATTTGAGGCAGTGTCCTTGTTCTGCCAAATAAGTCATATCTTCGGAAACTGACATCATGTTTGTCATTATCTGTTTCTTCTTTTTGATTCTGTACCCTCAATAAAATGTATGAGGAACAATTGGTTGAGCCAAAGGTATCCATCGCAAACCAGTTCCAGATCTAGAAGACTGTTCGCAAAGTTATTTTTTTTTATTTAAAAAAAACCCGCACCACTTAGAAGAAAATCGGCTGGTCAAGCTAGCACCATCTCTGACACACAAAGCTTTGAATCCTGCAAACACTGAACGTCAGAAAGCAACCCTTGCACTAAAGATTTTCAATGATAGAGTTGTGTCAGCCCTTTATCTATCTCCAGGTTTAAATGATTTTGTTCTTGGTACTAGAACATTCATTCAGATAATTTAGCAATTTTGGAAAATGGTTAATGTCAAAGACCCTCTGAAAGGAAGACATTTTAGAGACTGTGATAGGTAACCTTTCAGATGTTTGAATGACAGAAGGTTTGCATTGAGGGATAAGTTAGTCACTTGGCTTGAAGCGTAGGATGAGATGAAGTTCAAGACTCGTCACAGATGTTTGAATGACAGAAGGTTTGCATTGAGGGATAAGTTAGTCACTTTGCTTGAAGCATGGGATGAGATGAAGTTCAAGACTCGTCACAGATGTTTGAATGACAGAAGATTTGCATTCACGGATAAGTTAGTCACTTGGCTTGAAGCATGGGATGAGATGAAGTTCAAGACTCGTCACAGATGTTTGAATGACAGAAGATTTGCATTCACGGATAAGTTAGTCACTTGGCTTGAAGCATGGGATGAGATGAAGTTCAAGACTCGTAACAGATGTTTGACGTTAAAAACATAATTTGTACACACCATCATTCATTTCTTTACAGCTTCTGATAAAGTTCGTGATAGGTACAGAAAATGTCACTCATATGTTACAAAGTAAATTCCAAACTGACAGCTCGAGTTCAGATTTTCTCAATATTGACAACTATCTAAAGGAAACTATAACATTTCTGTTTGTCAGATAATGTAGTTTGAGAAGAAGCTAAAATTGGCCAGTCTCCTTCATTAGAATTCTGCAAGTTTCAGTCTTTAGGATTTCATGACTGACTGTGATGTGGATAACAGTACAGAAGATGTAACAAATGTTATTAATTATTTTTCAGAATTTTTGGATGAATGTATTGAAAATGACATGATTGAGCAAGATAAATCCATAATTGGCTTTACTGAAGGTTATATTTCTTATAGTTTACAGAAATGTTAACTGTAAACTGTGCATCTCTGCACTGTGTTTAGACAAATGTATGCCCATCCAACAAGAAACAGAATATTGCCTTTCTTTGTCATATCTTCTTCTTCTTCTTCTTCTTCTTCTTCATCTTCTTCGTTCGTTCTCAATCTCCCGTTTCTGAACCCTGAAAGAGCTTAAGTAGCAGAATGTAGTCCAGATAACGGAATGCGTTGTGTCGTAGTTTACAGCTTGGCTGCGATATTTGCACCTTTCGGTCCAACACATCCGACTTCAGCAAGCATTTTTTTAGTACCGGGTTAGCATTCCCTCTTCGATCCCTTTTCCTTAGCCAGTCTGCCCTGCTGCAGCCTGTTATCCAGGATCACCGCGTCGAGGTGTAGAAGGGTCTTGGCAGCTCTAGTTCGCTGGCCCTGACGCTAGCAGTCAGCTATGGGTCGCTGACAACTGCAGCTCATGCGCTGCTCAGCATCTTGATCCCATTTGTCATATCTGAAAGACATTGACAGGGACGGTCTGAAATGGCCATCACAGTTTATAACTGACATTGTCCTCAAAGTTGATTCTGTTTGTGAGACACTAATTTCTGAAAAATATAAATACAAATTCTTATCAACTAAAAATCAGAGACATATTCTTTTGTGAAAAAGTAAAGAATTGATAAATGCTGAAAATTGCACATGTTAGTTTGGAATGACGATATCACAAATAGTTTCAAAATGTGTTCTAATTGCTTCCAACATTATGCTGACCAATTACACCAAGATTGTCAATAATAAACGATCAAGTGTAACATTTTGCAATACACAGAGTAAACATTATACTTTCATAACGATAATTTTTCATTTTCTTCCCCTTCTCTTCTCTTCTTTCTTCTTCCATCCTTTAAAAAAATATACCAGTAAATGACGAGGGATGTTCATAGACATGCTGTTCCTGTTCAATTAGTTATTCTATTTGTAAATACATACAAGATTGTTGCAGGTATCACCATGTAGTTTTCTCTGTGTTAATGTTATTGTTTAACGTATTTATACCGGTTTAGAACACGGCACAGAGTCTGTTAACAATCACTTTATTTGTTCTCTGATTTCACTTGCACCACACATATTTATGTGCATTCAATGAATTATTTTGGAATGCGATCGCTGATTTTACCTCCATCACCTACTCTTGCATTGCATTCCATGTAATAACCAATCTCTGACTAGAAAAGTGTTTCCTTATGTAAACCTGGATCTGCAAAAAATGTGCACACTTTTTGCCATGAAAATTGTATCATCCGAATATTTAAGATTATTAAATGCAACTAAATTTATATTCTGCACATATTAAAAACAACATCAAATACCATGCACATGTGTGAGCTATTACTTAAAGATAAACCAACATCGGAAGAAACAACTGTATTACATCTTAAAAGCAGCCAACGTAAGATGCGAACTAATCCACGTTTAATAGAAAGGCGCAACGAACTATGTACACTAATTCAAAAGCTTTTAACAAGGGACGTAATTAGTCTAGGCACCACATTCATCACTGGGTAGTTTCCCATTTAGTATCAGCTCTGGAGTAAATGAGTCCATGACTAAACCCACCCATCTTATCATGTTGGTGCTGAACTCACTAAACCCACCTATCTTATCATGTTGGTGCTGAACTCACTAAACCCACCTATCTTATCATGTTCGTGCTGAACTCACGAAACCCACCTATCTTATCATGTTTGTACGTGCTGAACTCACTTAACCCACATATCGTATCATGTTTGAACTGAACTCACTAAACCCACCTATCGTATCATGTTTGTACTGAACTCACTAAACCCACCTAGCTTATATTCGTGCTGAACTCACTAAACCCACCTATATTATTATGTTGGTGCTGAAATCACTAAGCCCACCTATCTTATCATGTTGGTGCTGAACTAACTAAACCCACCTATCTTATCATGTTTGTTCGGGCTGATCTCACTTAAACTAAACAATCTTATAGTGTTCGTTCTTAACTCACATAAACCCGTTTATCTCATAGTGCTCGTCCTGAATTTACATAAACCCGCTTATCTTATAGTGCTCGTTCTGAACTCACTGAACCCGACTAACTTATCATGTTCGTGCTGAACTCACTAAACCCAACTATCTTATCATGTTCGTACTGAACTCACCGTTATCTTGCAGGAGTAGGATGTCCTTTGTAATCAAACCAGACCGTTATTTTTTGGCCTACGGTTATGCTTTCAAATGTCTTACTGCGGCTAAGTGTCTCATCACCGTTTTGTGATTGCAGTTTTCTGTAAATTTCGACAGGTTTCGCGCCTTCTTCCAGAAGAATTTTCATCACAACACGCTGTTTCATGCAAGCACTTACAGTATTGTTCGCCATTTTTATTAATGTCACTTGACTGGTCCATGGAAATTGAGCCGCCTAGTAGTAATAGCACACACGTGCTTCTAACTAATGATAGTAGTTCCAGCACGCTATAACCCATTCATACAGAACTAGTACAAAAAGTCCCTGTTTGATTTGAACGCCCCTTGTATATACATATATTTTGTGGAATTTATGGGTTTTCGATCGGTTATCCTGTTTGTTATGCTGCATCTTGCTGCGGCTTAAGCGGTGGAAAACCAGTCCATGATGGCGTTGAACGTTCCGGTTAACTGCACCCCAGAATTTCAGCCCAGGTTATCACTACTCAAGGGCCTTTCTGCTTGGACTGAAGCCACCTTCCGCCCGCCCCCATCGATAGGAGGTTACACTATATCTCTCCAAACCCCGTATTCTCAGCCAAGCAAGAGTCACGCTGACCCGAAGGTTGACACAATCCAGAGGGCTCAGAAGCGGAACGCAAAATAACAGGTAGCCAAACACGGACATAGAAAGCATGACACAAACATTGGTCCAATACAGACTCCTCGCTGCCATAATCCTGAGGCAGCGGAGCACTCGACTCCACCTGGGAAGTTTGTAGCGATTTCGGTCAACACACTACGCATGAACAAGCCTCAGCAGTTGGACATGGTAGTGGTTGATCGACGAAATGGGCCTTAAGATGCATACCAGAACACTATTATTGTGTTTGCGGATCCTTCAGTTTTTCTTATCGCGTGTTACTCATACGATACTGTTCTCTAACGCATAATATAGCTGACTCTGTGCCCCATAATCTTCTGGTATCATACCAAGTTCAATACTGTTTATCTTACCAAAAGCTTATTTTCTTGATCAATGAAAGCAAGATACATACATATGTTTGCTGTGTTCTATATTATTCTCACGTTGTCTTAAGGTGATTAATACGTTTATGCAGCCCATAATGTAAGTATCGCGTCATCTGTAGAACTGTCGCTTGTTACAATCACCATATTATTTGGCTGTTTGAAGTTTCTAGGCAGGTGTACAATATGGTAGGTTGACAATACGTTTCTCGGTGGAGCGGCTGCACCGAGAAGAAATATACGTATCTTGCAAATTTGAACAAGGCGAGATTCGAGCTCAGTGCGTTGGGATTGATAAACGGACCTTTCACTCCTAGGCCACGCTTCACCAGCACCTGTCTCTGCGAAACTTCTATTGAGCTTTGGAAAGTTGAGGTTCAATAACAATTCATGTTATCTGTTTAACGATCTTCGTATCCACGTTCCCAGAATGGCTAAGAAGCGATACGCCCTTGTACGGTCTCACAATCCCGTCTGTTGCATCTGTTCGACCAAATTGGCACGATTGCAGCTTACTGCCAGTCGTCTGGTACAGGTCATTCTGTCCATGCCGGAGTAATGTCTTGTTAGTCACATTAATCCTGTTTCTCAACAAGTGAGAATTGATTTCGTTGTTATGCCGTCCATACAAGCGGACCTTTTTCTTTGGACATTTTTTTCTTTCTCGTTCGCTTTCTCTCTCTCTCTCTCTCTCTCTCTCTCTCTCTCTCTTTCTCTCTCTCTCTCTTTCTTTATGCTGTCTCTCTCTCTGCCCCTCTCTCCCTCTCTTCACCAGTACATCACGTTATCTGTGATCCGAGTGATCGTAGATATACTGAATCCTCCGTGGATGTAGAAGGTTACACAAATCTTGGAAGTATTTCTTCCAGCATTTTCTTCTGTCGTACTCACATAATATAGGCAAACAGTTCTTGTCATTAATAACTGAACAATGATTGAAGTCCTCGTCTCTCAATGGCATCGCATTGGTTTCTGTTTCTGTTTTTAAGAATCGACTTCACTGCACTCCGGGCATACCCATAGGTGCTCAGCCTCTCTCGTCAAATGGTGTAAGGTATGGATGCTGATGGTCCCTGTAGCTCGCTGGTTGTACACTCTCCTGCGCCGTCCTCTCAAACGCCCGACTCCGCTCGAACCTCGTTTAATGTCGAAAATTTGCAGTCTGTGGATTGCTGCTTCATCTATTGCGGTGTCCTCATCCAGCAGGCGGTCATTGATTGGTACTTAAATAAAAATCCCAATGAAGTTGTAGGCATTTTGATGTTAGTTGCTCCCAAGATTCGTTTCTCGAGTTGATTTTTATTTATTATCCATTGATGCTTCGTCTTGCTGCTTGCTAGAAAATATAATCACCTTGTTTCTTGTATTTCAACCTTCCATTGTTGGCTTTCTTTAGACCAAATAGATTCCATTGCCACACCACTCGACCAAGCTGTTGGTTTCTCATCCTTTCTGTAGCGTAAATTCTCTGTTTCACTGCGCGCAGGAAGTATAGTCGTATAGGTCCCATAATGCCCCACGGGTACAAGAATGCCCCACACGTCCCAGAATGCTCCACCTGTCCCTTAAATGCCCCATAGGTCTAAGAATGCCCCACAGGTCCAAGAATGCCCCACAGGTCCAAGAATGCCCCACAGGTCCAAGAATGCCCCATAGGTCCAAGAATGCCCCACAGGTCCAAGAATGCCCCATAGGTCCAAGAATGCCCCACAGGTCCAAGAATGCCCCACAGGTCCAAGAATGCCCCATAGGTCTAAGAATGCCCCACAGGTCCAAGAATGCCCCACAGGTCGCAGAATGCCCCACAGGTCGCAGAATGCCCCACAGGTTAAAGAATGCCCCATAGGTCCAAGAATGCCCCACAGGTCCAAGAATGCCCTATAGGTCCAAGAATGCCCCACAGGTCCAAGAATGCCCCACAGGTCCAAGAATGCCCCATAGGTCCAAGAATGCCCCACAGGTCCAAGAATGCCCCACAGGTCGCAGAATGCCCCACAGGTCCAAGAATGCCCCACAGGTCGCAGAATGCCCCACAGGTCCAAGAATGCCCCACAGGTCCAAGAATGCCCCACAGGTCCAAGAATGCCCCACAGGTCCAAGAATGCCCCATGGGTCCCAGAATGCCCCATCGCCTACCCATATTCGGGATAGTTGTTGTGCAACACAAGATTTCTCATGTGTCTCCCGAACGTGAGGTCAGGGTGCCGATGCCCCACCTCGTTGGTAAGCTCCTGTAACACAACCTGTTTCTCGGTGTACATCGTGGATTCTTAGTAAGTACGTTGCACTGAGATGAAAGATAAAAGAGCGTTATTTTAGCAGGACATTTTCCAGCAAAGTTCAAACATATTAATTGTCCTTTTTTTTTGCGTTCGCCTTATCTCTCTATTTCACTGGCGGGGTGCGTTGCACTACGGTTTTTATTTTAGCGCCTGTCGGCCCAGTGCATCCGACTTCGGCATGCATTTTATGTAAGGGTCTGTTTCCTCCTGCATTTTCTAAGGGTTTCCTTCCCCGGGGTAACGGTCGGTGCTGTGATTGGGATCGAACTCAGCACCTTCGGATTGTGAGCCGTGTCACTTAACCACTAGCCCACGCTGTCTCCATTAATTGTACTTAAAATTAAAGAATGAAAGACAAAATTGTTTTGTATGAGCTCTGGGCAAATCCATTTTTTCCACGCAACTATAGAAAGGCTAAAATGAATCACTCATCAAGATTCCGGGTCAAGTCTAGAAAGGGGAATTCCCAATCGCGTGTGAAGTTAAACCCGATTATTTGTTATCAGTGTTGTCAATAAGCGTCATTTCTCAACACATTTCCTCTCGTAGTCGCTTCTCTTCTACCCCTGGGACTCTAGATGCCATTTTTATATATACTTGCAATCAAGTGAGCAGACAAATAGGTGACTGGCCTGCTGTGTCTTTACATGATGAAAAGGTCAACTCATTTTTTGCCTTCACGCAGGCCACTTTTGTGTACGAATTTCTTTACTCTAGAATGTTTGCTCAGATATCGGTTAACACTGCTCTTTTCGATTCTCAGCAGCGAAGAATTCTTTTACATGTACATAATGTAACCGGTGCCTCCAGGTTTATCGACCATCTCTGATATAACTTGGTGCCAATTTCCTCTTCCTTGAGACTAAGGTAACTTCAGTGACTCCCTTCTCAACACATGTTATTGCTATTTAATTGTCTGGTTCCTCATCTAGTGTTTCCTCTTTTATTATTTAAAAAACAATAATATACTAGTCCCACACTTTGTCTGCACATTCATCAACATATTTCCTTTGTCACTTTAGTTGGGGTAAAGAGCAACATTTCAGGAAGCCTACAACAAGGTGTGCTCTTGTACACCTAGCTACTTTGGCAAGTTCGTTCACGCGGTTCCTAGCACCATAACTTGGATCTACACTCAACTACTTCAAAACAACTTGAAAGAAGAATGTCTGAACCGATGGGCGACTTGTGCTACTGTGCATGCAATGTACAAAGAAATGACATCCAAACAAAAATGACAACATCAACAAACTTCACCGCAGAGAGCAGAACATAATCTTCCAATCTAGAACAGAACACATCGGACTTAACAAATACTTAAACAAGTTGGACCCTACATATCCACCTAACTGTCTCAACTAGACCCAGAGACAGTGCAACATGTGTTGCACGCTTGCCTCGGACTCAGCACAGACAAAGACAAGTTATTGCCAAGCAACCCAACAATCACCAACACCTTATACAGCTCCACTAACCAGCTACAAAACACTTGCAAATTCTACGGCTTGGCGTTGACTGCGAAAGAGCAAACAGCTCGGCAGACCTAGTTAATCAACAACAACAACAACACAACTACTAACTGCCCTCTCCTCTTGTCTGCCCGAAACCAAGACATAACAGGGGCCAGTAGAGCCGAGGCTAACACTGAGAGCTTATAAACGTATGTGCATCGCACTCGATTCCTTAGAAGTGAGCCAAGTAAAAAAATGCTGCACTACAGCAAAGAGTGCCCAGGTCCACCATCTGCAGTAAGACCCGACAAATAAGAAGAGCCACCGCAACCTGTGACCAGCAAAAAATGCAATTTGTGTGAAGAACTCCTAACGGTTATCGTCTTTCCCAAACAACCAATCATTGTCTTCCCACCAAATCTCGGACTATAAGGTATTTCACTGAGCTATGCTACATTAAGATTTACATAATCGACTACACTGCATGTCGAAATGAGCCATCGGTGCACAGTTTCCTTCAGAAAATATAAAAGAGAAATGTAAATATTCTGCTGGTATTTGTAACTCGCTGGTTGTACATATTACTGTTCCGTTCATCTCTGCTCGACCGACGTTTCTTCTTCTTCGTCTTCTTCTTCGGCGTTGTCCTGAAAATCACACTGTGTCGTAGTTTACAGTGGTGCTGTCATATCTGCGCCTTTTTGGTCTGACATGTCCAATTTCCGGTGACTTTTTTTTGTTTTAGAAATATTTGCGATCCCTATCTCTTTGTCAGGCTACACTAGTGACTAATGCAGCCTGTTCCTAAGGGCCGCCACGTAGAGATGAAACAGGTTCTTGGCCATCTATGATTTAGCAGAAACTGATGCAAGCAGCCAGTTATGATGTCATCATGTCAGCTTTTTCACTTATCAATCTTGACCCAGACTGTCTTCTCCAATTGGCTGTCATAGATTGATGTGCTTCAAATGAACATATTCAGTCCATCAAGTCGATGTATCATCGTGGACAGAATAACTGACTGAGAAAATATAATATCTTTTAATTCATAACGTAATCGTCGTGAACACATTGTAACCATTTTATTCCATCTCATATAAATCGGTTAAACATGTGTCCTATTTTCTAGGTCTAGTGCACCCGGCCGAACTTCAAGAAATTGGCGCCTTTCGCCATAGCTGCAGACATCGTCGGTTTTGGTGTGACTGTGAAATGTAGACACGTGACTATAACGGACTAGAACACGTCGCCCAGGAGAGATACACAAACACATCACTCAAACCCTTATTGATGTTCCAACAACCTCTTGCGGTTATGGAAAGGCAAGACACACAACGATAGGTGTGATTTTCCCTCCACTGCCTTGCATGATACCTATTTATCGGAAAGGCTTTGGGAGTAAACATTGAGGAAAAATCTATATTCGTCCAGTTGTGTCGATAATGTCTTGCCACTGCTCAAAGGTAGCTCAGGACAAGAGAATCAGGTTGACAAAAGGCGCAGCTTCTTCCTCACTTTAACCCAAATCACCGCGCAAGTCACCCATTTCAGCTGACACAGCAAGAGAAAAGAAAAACCACACAGCTGAACAAAGATAGTGGTCTTCATCACACGCGATGGATGGACTTCATATCAAAGAGAGGGGTCTTCATCCCACGCGATGGATGGACATCAAATACATCGACATTACACCTATGTAGTGTCGCTATTCTATTGTAATCTGAATTCAGTTCTCATCATACTGGCCTATAACATGGGACGTGTCAATGGCACTTTCAATCAATCCTCCAGTCAAAGAATGTGACACGTCTATGGCACTTTCAATCAATCCTCTACCCAAAGAATGTGACGGGTCAATGACACAATCAATCAGTCCTCCGCTCAAAGAATGTGACGTGTCAATGACACTTTCAATCAGTCCTCCACTCCAAGAATGTGACGTGTCAATGGCACTTTCAATCAGTCCTCCACTCAAAGAATGTGACGTGTCAATGGCACTTTCAATCGGTCCTCCACTCCAAGAATGTGACGTGTCAATGGCACTTTCAATCAGTCCTCCACTCAAAGAATGTGACGTGTCAATGGCACTTTCAATCAGTCCTCCACTGAAAGAATGAAATGTGTTAATGGCACTTTCAATCAATCATGTCAGTAAAAGACATGCCAGTTCTCTGTAGAGCACGTGTAACAAAACATGCACGGCAAGTAAACAACTGTTAACCGGATTATATTTCTGTTGAAGATTATGTGGCTTGAAAATCGACATTATTGAGTTGCCATCTCTGTGTCCAGCTCCTCACAGATTTTCTACCACATGCCTAGCAGGTTACAACATCACTATTCCCCGGTACTTTTACTGAAGATAAATTGATCTCAAGTATGTGATACTGTGCAGGGGTTTTTTGTCGTAAAAATACATGTTTCCAGACGCCCATTATATTCCCTGTGAATGATTTGACATGCGATTATTGGTCGATGTCCATCTGTTCTCCATATCTAGTCTGGATGCAATGGAAGGCAAGACGGCAGATGTTACATTACAGTAAACCATAACATGACCAAGAGAGTAAAGCCTCACATAAAGCTAAAGATTCTAAGCTGCACCGAGGGAACTCTTTAAGAGCTTGGCAAATATATAGCGGTGTGAAGCATGTAAGGGGACAGAGCTTGAGCTATTGTCATATTCCAACTAATGCGCTAGACACACGGAAATTGAAGACAGATGCAAAATTGTCTGGCTCTAAAGACATTTTACATGTTTAAAGAATATTGGATACTCGCTGTCCGGATTGAAAAGTACACCAACTTGCTGCACATTGCTAGTGAATCCAAACGTGAGAACTTATCGAGGAATTTTCTTGTTCTCTCGCGTCTTCTGCTTATCAATAACCCGCCTTTGTGAGCGCTCGCGGATCTTTTGTCCTGCCCGTTTTAGCCTTGGGGCTAATTAAACAAACCTTTCCTTGGGCTTTAGAAATGGAACCGTCCCAGTCCTCAATGATCGGTAGCCAGGCGTCGATACTGTTTGAACTGTGAACGTGGAAGGGGGTAAGTGGGTTGGAGGCTGTTTTCGGTTTCAGTGTTTGAAAATAAAAGGCGGGAATTGGGAGGGGGGAAGAAGGGAGAGGGTTCGAAAGGGCTGGATGGGACCGACGTTGAAAGATATTTACAGAGCGTACGAAATAACGACGGCGATGAAATGCTAGATCAAATTAGCTAGCAGACTGTAGATGGCAACGACAGAGTTTACGAGAAACATCGAAGTGTGATGTCTGTCGCGATTGGGGTAGAAATGTACTTTCATCAACACATTTCCTCTCCCAGTGTACTTTTCTAAACACATTTCTCCTCCCAGTGTACTTTTCTCAACACATTTCTCCTCCCAGTGTACTTTTCTAAACACATTTCTCCTCCCAATGTACTTTTCTAAACACATTTCCTCTCCCAGTGTACTTTTCTAAACACATTTCTCCTCCCAGTGTACTTTTCTAAACACATTTCTCCTCCCAATGTACTTTTCTAAACACATTTCTCCTCCCAGTGTACTTTTCTAAACACATTTCTCCTCCCAGTGTACTTTTCTAAACACATTTCTCCTCCCAATGTACTTTTCTCAACACATTTCTCCTCCCAATGTACTTTTCTCAACACATTTCTCCTCCCAATGTACTTTTCTAAACACATTTCTCTTCTCAATTTAGTTTTCTCAACACATTTCTCCTCCCAATGTACTTTTCTCAACACATTTCTCTTCTCAATTTAGTTTTCTCAACACATTTCTCCTCCCAATGTACTTTTCTCAACACATTTCTCCTCCCAATGTACTTTTCTCAACACATTTCTCTTCTCAATTTAGTTTTCTCAACACATTTCTCCTCCCAATGTACTTTTCTCAACACATTTTTCCTCCCAATGTACTTTTCTCAACACATTCCTCCTCCCAATGTACTTTCATCAACACATTTCCTCTCCCAGTGTACTTTTCTAAACACATTTCTCTTCTCAATTTAGTTTTCTCAACACATTTCTCCTCCCAATGTACTTTTCTCAACACATTTCTCTTCTCAATTTAGTTTTCTCAACACATTTCTCCTCCCAATGTACTTTTCTCAACACATTTCTCCTCCCAATGTACTTTTCTCAACACATTTCTCCTCCCAATGTACTTTTCTCAACACATTTCTCTTCTCAATTTAGTTTTCTCAACACATTTCTCCTCCCAATGTACTTTTCTCAACACATTTCTCCTCCCAATGTACTTTTCTCAACACATTTCTCCTCCCAATGTACTTTTCTCAACACATTTTTCCTCCCAATGTACTTTTCTCAACACATTCCTCCTCCCAATATTTATTTTTGTCTTCACATTTTTATTCACAGTTTATAGTTTCCTCAACACATTTCCTCACTCAGTTTGCGTTCCACATCGAGTTTACACTCACAGTGTACATTCTTCGTCAATTTCCCTATCCAATGCACATTTATCTTCTCTACCCATTTCCCTGTACGTCCGACTCATCCCCCATTCCCCCAACAAACAAAGTAAAGACGCCAATAGCAAAGATAAGTGTGTGTTATCCACTCAGAAAACACATACACCAGAAAACACATACACCAGACACCAGAAAACACATACACCAGACACCAGAAAAGAAAGTGAATTACAGTAACAGGCAATCCGTATTTGAAACGCGCGCCTCGAGATGAACAATTCGTGTCGCAGCATGAGAGTCGTGTGTTAGTATTGAGGATTCGGCCCCAAAAAACGACACGACATCCTCTATCATCGGCTAAGCCAAGAAGTACTCACTATGGAGGTTATCGGGTGTTCAAGACGACAGCAGGATAAACCTGAAAACAGGACAAGGAATGTACTCAAGGAAGAGACCAGACGTACTGAACAATGCGAAGCGTTCTGAACGCGCTCTATGGAGGGAGACGTTGTCACGTGACGACTGTTTGGTTTCGTTAATTACAAGATGGGAGCACGCTGGTCTAGGCCGGCTGTTGGTAAATAATGCCAGTGTACTCTTTTGTTTACTTGCCCTGAACGCTGAAGGGAACGCTGTCAGCGCTGCTGGGGATGATGATGGTGCGGATAATAGAGTTGTGTGGAGTGTTGCAGGCGAGTGGTTTAAATAATCATGAAGATAAAACTGACGATGATGGAAACTTAACTCAGATTATTTGTGTATGACGATTATATGTGGGGAGAGGGGCGAGGAAGAGAGAGAGAGAGAGAGAGAGAGAGAGAAATGTACACAGAATCAAGATGGTGGTAGCAGCTCGGGGTTTCGTTAGATGTTTGAAGGAAATTATCTGATCGACTTGCTATCCAAGTTCAATATTATTTCAATTATTTCTTGAATTCTATCTGCTGGTTGTGTGATGCGGCTTTCAAGGCGGAGTGCTACCGAATTGCTTGTGAGATGAAGGATCTGACAATAGTCCACCATAAACGGGACCAAATCCTGTTAGCAGAAAGGGACTGAAGGATATGGTCGATGGACCAGACATACAGAGATCTGCGAGTTGATAGTATAAAGTTGTAGCGATATAAAGTCATCATCAAAAGTTGTAGCGAATAAGGTCATTATCTAAAGTTGTAGTGAATAAGGTCATTAGCTAAAGTTGTAGCGAATAAGGTCATTATCTAAAGTTGTAGAGAAAAAGGTCATTATCAAAGTTGTAGCGAATAAGGTCATTATATAAAGTTGTAGAGAATAAGATAACCACATAAAGTTGTAGAGAATAAGATAACCACATAAAGTTGTAGAGAATAAGATAACCACCTATAGTAGTAGAGAATAAGATAACCATCTAAAGTTGTAGAGAATAAGATAACCACCTAAAGTAGTAGAGAATAAGATAACCACCTAAAGTTGTAGAGAAAAAGATAACCACCTAAAGTTGTAGAGAATAAGATAACCACCTAAAGTTGTAGAGAATAAGATAACCACCTAAAGTTGTAGAGAATAAGATAACCACCTAAAGTTGTAGAGAATAAGATAACCACCTAAAGTTGTAGAGAATAAGATAACCACCTAAAGTTGTAGAGAATAAGATAACCACCTAAAGTTTTAGAGAATAAGATAACCACCTAAAGTTGTAGAGAAAGGATAACCACCTAAAGGTGTAGAGAATAAGATAACCACCTAAAGTTGTAGAGAATAAGCTAACCACCTAAAGTTGTAGAGAATAAGCTAACCACCTAAAGTTGTAGAGAATAAGCTAACCACCTAAAGTTGTAGAGAATAAGCTAACCACCTAAAGTTGTAGAGAATAAGATAACCGCCTAAAGTTGTAGAGAATAAGCTAACCACCTAAAGTTGTAGAGAATAAGCTAACCACCTAAAGTTGTAGAGAATAAGATAACCGCCTAAAGTTGTAGAGAATAAGATAACCGCCTAAAGTTGTAGAGAATAAGCTAACCACCTAAAGTTGTAGAGAATAAGATAACCGCCTAAAGTTGTAGAGAATAAGATAACCGCCTAAAGTTGTAGAGAATAAGCTAACCACCTAAAGTTGTAGAGAATAAGCTAACCACCTAAAGTTGTAGAGAATAAGATAACCACCTAAAGTTGTAGAGAATAAGATAACCACCTAAAGTTGTAGAGAATAAGATCACCACCTAAAGTTGTAGAGAATAAGCTAACCACCTAAAGTTGTAGAGAATAAGATAACCACCTAAAGTTGTAGAGAATAAGATCAGAATCTAAAAGGGGAATAGTAGATGACAAACTAAGTTTATTAATTAGTAGATGATATTGCAAATGTGTAGAGAAATAGAAGACAATCTAATGTTGTTGCTATTACACAGCTAGAGAAAACAGCAAATATTCAGCTTCTCGAATTAAGGAGCAATCCTGGTGAAGACGGATGTGTCGGACCGAAAGGTTCAAATATCGCAGCCAAGCTGTAAACTAGAGACACAATGCCTTCCGCTCTCCGGACAACATCTTGCTACTTGCAAAGCCCTATTCAGGGTTTGGTAGAGGGAGATTGAGAACGAACGCAGAAGAAGAAAGGAGAAAATACAAAATCCTTTCTCAGTTTGAAAGACTAAATAAACTAGCTTATCGCCCTACATCAAAAATTCCATGAAAGAACTAGAAATAGACTACTAAGGAAGGGGGCGGCGTGGCCTAGTTGTTGTAGCACGGCTCACAATCCGAATGTGCTGGGTTCGATCCCCATCACAGCACCGGCCGTTACCCAGGAGAAGCAAACCAATTAGAAAATGCAGGAGGAAGCAGACCCTTACATACAATGCATGCTGAAGTCGGATGCACTGGGCCGACAGGTACAAAATAAAAGCCACAGTGCAACGCACACCGCCTTAGGGAATAGAGAAATAAGGCGAACGCAAAGACAAAAAAATTAAGTACTTAGGAAAAAGCCAACCACAGAAAACATGTAGACATCCAAGAAGCTGAAATCGATAAGAGCGAAGCACTCATTTCAGGTCCATGGATACTGAACCAGGAACCGATGGACAATATTCGAGGTGGTACATGGATAACGAAGAAAAGTGGATAGACAGCCACAGAACATAAAAATCCATGCTTTGCAGGAGCTCAAGAGATAGTACCCTAGCAACTGTAGGATACATATATACACAGATGGATCGGCTTCGGTGAGCAATAAAAGGGAAGGAAGTGGAATCTACATCGCACACTCCAACGGCGACATGGAAAATTATTTCATACCAGCAGGAGAGATGTGTACCAATTTCAGAGCCGAAGCAATAGCTATTCGTGCAACAACAAAGATACTTATCAGTCTAAACAAAACTGTAAAGAAAACGGTCATTCCAACAGTAGACTCTAGAAGCGTACTCCAAGCCATCTCAGATTTACTTTCTCGCGAAATAAAATACAACATCGGACTGCTGTCTCAAAAAAAAATTTCATTGTACAGCGAATTCCGGCCCATTGTTCGATCCTTGAAAACATGAGAGCAGATGAGCTCGCGAGAGCCGGAAGTGGCGGCGCGCAGACTCGCCACCAACAGAATTATAAAGAAACAAAGACACTCATCAAACGGTACTTGAGGACGGATAGAGAAACCAGCACAAAGAATACAAGCCAGAAAATGATAGTATAGACAAACTTAGCAGAAATGGGCAGATAAAGATCGTTAGGCTCAGAATGGGACAGGGCAGACTCAAGTCCCACCTCCACAGAATGGGTCTCAGGGGTCACCGCTGCGTGCGATCGTAGAGCACCCAAGCAACACCAGAATATATTCTTGAGAACTGTCCTACTTATACTCATCAGAGAGAGGCAGTCTAGCCTGGGGCAGTAATCATGCTCGAAAAGCTGTGGGGGCCGGCGAAGACCTGAAATGCAGTCTCCTTTGCGAACCTCACCGGCCTAGAAGCATAGCATCAGTTGATCGTGAACCTCGCCGGCCTAGACGCATAGCATCAGTTGATCGTGAACCTCGCCGGCCTAGACGCATAGCATCAGTTGATCGTGAACCTCGCCGGCCTAGAAGCATAGCATCAGTTGATAGAAGAAAAAGAAGAGCAGTAAATCACTAAATTTATAAAGTATACGACCATCGTGCAGATGTGTTTAGCAGCAGATCAATATATCAACTTGTGAAGTTGTAGATCAATACTTAATTTATTTGGAGATACTGTGGTAATAGACGTCCTCGCGGGATACCTGAGCGTCCCGTCCGTTCGATCCAATCGAGCTTGGAGCGCGGATAACTCCCGACTTGCTCGGGTCCCGAAGCTTAAGGAGGTCGACTCGCTCTTGATCGTCCCGCTCCTACCTTAAGAAAATCATGCCGAAGACGGATGTGTCGGACCGAAAGGTGCAAATATCGCAGTCAAACTGTAAACTAGCGAAACAACGTAAATCCGTTCTCCGGACTACATCCTGCTACTTGCAAAGCCATGTTCAGGGCTTGGTAGCGGGAGATTGAGAATGAACGCAGAAGAAGAAGACGTCCTCACGAAGATTTGTTACATGATCTGACAGACGATCTGACAACAAGTTGAACAAAATCACTGATTATAATTCTACCTAAGAAGGCTAACCTCCAACAATGCCAACGTTACCGAACAATCAGTTTTATCAGCCACCCCAGCAAAGTCATGCTTAAGGTTATTTTGAACAAACTGCAACCAAGGGAAGAAAATGTTTTGTAGAAGAACACGCCAGTTTTCGGGCTGTAGCACAATTTAACACATTTTGAATTTGCGTCTGCTCAACGAAATAAAACTTCAGCATAATCAAAGGTATATCAAGTCTTCCCTGACTTTAAAAAAGTTGTTTACATGGTCTGACATGACACCATATGGGTAACTACGCAAACATATAATATGGGATGTTGGCTTGCTTATGTCATTGAGAAACTCAATTCCCAAGTCACCAGTGCAGGCTTCCTTAACGGACAACTGGAGAATGGTTCCGCACAAAAACCGGTGTACGACAAGGATGTATTCTTTCACCGACCCTGTTCAACGTTTTTCTTCAACGTATCACGTCCGAAGCACTGGAATATTACACGGGTACTATCAGCATGGGGGATCGTTCACTCACTAATCTCTGGTTTGCTAATGACATTACCGGACTGGCTAGAATGGAACTAGAACTTGCAAATCTAATCTCAAACCTTGACAATGTTGCACAGAGGTCTGGAATGGAAATTAGTGCAGAGAAATCATGGTCAACTACCCAAATGGCCTAACAAGTCCGATTGTGATCAAAAGCAAATCATTACAAATTGTTAAACAGTTGAAATACCTGGGAGCAGTGATGGATGCGGAATGTTCCAGAACTGAGGTTCAGGCACTAACAGCGATGACCATGTCTGCTCTGACAAAACTGAGGCCGATATGGAGGGACAAAAGCATCAACCTGAATTCCAAGTTGAGTTTACTGTATGCACTTGTAACTTCCGTGTACCTTTACGTGTGCGAAACGTGGAAACTGATAGCAGCCCTAGAACGAAGAATTTGTGTAATAGAGTTGAGCTGTATGCATTGAATCCTCGGCATTTCGTATCTAGACCACGGCACGAATACGGCAGTTCGGGACATCGTTAAGAGAGAGATCGGCCAATATAAAGACTTATTGACTACGATAAAAGCAGGTAAGCTGACATGGTATGGGCATGTTTCAAGATCGCCTGGGTTGACCAAGACGGCCCTATACTGTACCTGGGAAGTTTAAGAGAGGGAGGCAGAAAACGAGATGGGAAGACCACATAAGAAAGTGTATTGGATGGTTCATAGCTACAACAAATATCCTGGCACTAAAGCCCAGTGGAGTGGCGGGAACTGGCCCAACAATCTGCAGTATTGGTGCCAAAATAAAGTGGCGGGAACTGGTCCAACAATCTGCAGTATTGGTGCCAAAATAAAGTGGCGGGAACTGGTCCAACAATCTGCAGTATTGGTGCCAAAATAAAGTGGCGGGAACTGGTCCACCAATCTGCAGTATTGGTGCCAAAATAAAGTGGCGGGAACTGGTCCAACAATCTGCAGTATTGGTGCCAAAATAAAGTGGCGGGAACTGGTCCACCAATCTGCAGTATTGGTGCCAAAATAAAGTGGCGGGAACTGGCCCAACAATCTGCAGTATTGGTGCCCCAATGGAGTGGCGGGAACTGGTCCAACAATCTGCAGTATTGGTGTCCCAATGACCTTTCAGCTAGCGGGACTGAGGATGATTATGATGATGATATTTATAAAGTGGGGAGGAAGACTAGCGTCTGGTCCGGCAAAACAAACCAGCCAAGACCTGCTTTCTAGCAGACCTCCCTTGAAAGGGGCAGTAGTCATGGCAGCCTGGTTCACGAGATGAGGGATCGACAAGATCCCCATAGTAGTGAGTGACACACAGATGAAGCCAAGCATAGCACAACCGACTGAGGTCCCGGTCCACATTCATCAGCATCTTCCAGATGTGAGGAAGACTGCTGCAACCAGCCACTTAACGTCCTTTTCAGAGCTCACAGAAGAGGAACCTACTCATTGTGGACATACGCAGATGAAGATCCTCAGCTCAAGGGAAGACTATAATTCAGAAGTCTAAACTGATGCTAATGTTAGATATAGATCATTCGAAAAAATACAGGTTGACGTTTGACAGCGTACGAAGAAGAAGATATAGATCAGGTAAGTCTTACTGACTAAAGCACCACCTCACTTCCGCGCCATGGACCTGCAAATATGCTAAATTACAGCAGCCTGTCCAACAAGGTAGAGATCGTGTTCTGGATACGGAAGAATGGGTATTTAAATCATCGTTTATGAAGGACATTAATATTATTGTGATGTTCCTTTCAGTCATAACTGACTAAAGTAGCTACTTTCAGTCATAAATGACTATAGTAGCATCTTCCTGTCGTCACTGACTACAGTAGTCGCTTCCAGTCATGACTGAATATAGTAGCCTCTTCCAGTCATGACTGACTATAGTAGTTTCGTCTAGTCATGACTGACTATATTAGTCTCTTCTAGTCATGACTGACTATAGTAGTTTCTTCTAGTCATAACTGACTATAGTAGTCTGTTCTAGTCATAACTGACTATAGTAGTCTCTTCCAGTCATTACTGACTATAGTAGTCTCTTCCAGTCATGACTGGCTATATTAGTTTCTTCCAGTCATGACTGACTATAGTAGTCTCTTCCAGTCATTACTGACTATAGTAGTCTCTTCCAGTCATGACTGCCTATAGTAGCTTCTTCTAGTCATGACTGACTATAGTAGCCTCTTCCAGTCATGACTGCCTATAGTAGTTTCTTCTAGTCATGACTGACTATAGTAGTCTCTTCCAGTCCTGACTGACTATAGTAGCCTCTTCCAGTCACGACTGACTATAGTAGCCTCTTCCAGCCATGACTGACTATAGTAGTCTATTCCAGTCATGACTGACTAAAGTAGCCTCTTCCAGTCATGACTGACTATAGTAGAATCTCCAAGTCATGACTGACTATAGTAGAATCTTCCAGTCATGACTGGGTATAGTAGCATCTTGCAGTGTTGTGGTTTCACTTCTCCAAGCCGCCTGCTATTCCTTTTATTAATTCTGATATGACTCTTCATGCTACATCTCCACTTGGATCGGTCTACAGCTCTGTCTGCCCATGACTCTTCATGCTACATCTCAAATTTTTTTTTTTTTTTTTTTTTTTGCGTTCGCCTTATTTCTCTAATCCCCAAGGCGGTGTGCGTTGCACTGTAGTTTTTATTTTGCGCCTGTCGGCCCAATGCAGGTCCGACTTCAGCATGCATTTTATGTAAGGGTCTGCTTCCTCCTGCATTTTCTAAGGGTTTGCTTCCCCGGGGTAACGGCAGGTGCTGTGATCGGGATCGAACCCAGCACCTTCGGATTGTGAGCCGTGCCACTTATCCACTAGGCCACGCCGTCCCCTCATCTCCAATTTGATCAATGTACAGCTCCGTCTGCCCATGACTCTTTATGTTACATCTCCAATTTGATCAGTGTACAGCTCCGTCTGCCCATGACTCTTCATGCTACATCTCCAGTTTGATCAGTGTACAGCTTCGTCTGCCCATGACTCTTCATGCTACATCTCCACTTGGATCGGTCTACAGCTCCGTCTGCCCATGACTCTTCATGCTACATCTCCACTTGGATCGGTCTACAGCTCCGTCTGCCCATGACTCTTCATGCTACATCTCCAGTTTGATCAGTGTACAGCTTCGTCTGCCCATGACTCTTCATGCTACATCTCCAGTTTGATCAGTGTACAGCTTCGTCTGCCCATGACTCTTCATGCTACATCTCCACTTGGATCGGTCTACAGCTCCGTCTGCCCATGACTCTTCATGCTACATCTCCAGTTTGATGAGTGTACAGCTTCGTCTGCCCATGACTCTTCATGCTACATCTCCAGTTTGATGAGTGTACAGCTTCGTCTGCCCATGACTCTTCATGCTACATCTCCACTTGGATCGGTCTACAGCTCCGTCTGCCCATGTCTCTTCATGCTACATCTCCAGTTTGATCAGTGTACAGCTTCGTCTGCCCATGACTCTTCATGCTACATCTCCAGTTTGATCAGTGTACAGCTTCGTCTGCCCATGACTCTTCATGCTACATCTCCACTTGGATCGGTCTACAGCTCCGTCTGCCCATGACTCTTCATGCTACATCTCCAGTTTGATCAGTGTACAGCTCCGTCTGCCCATGACTCTTCATGCTACATCTTCAGTTTGATCAGTGTACAGCTCCTTCTGCCCATGACTTTAAAACCATGTCAATTGCCTTCATGTTAGGATTCCGCACATCTTTGATCCCTCGGATGTGGACGGCCGACTGTTCTCATGCAACTGTACACAGATAGTGTCTTTGGAAATTCGACCAAAAACCTCATTCGACGAACATGACCAAGCCATCACCGCAGTCTTCTCTATCTAAGGATAGTGTACGAGGAAACCGGTGCCATGATGTACCTCTGGAAAAAAAAACATGAAAAAAAACTAGTAAAAGTTGATTAAGGTTGAGCTTAATCAAAATTTAAAAATGGGTATGGTCAGATACCGCACCGAGATGAGAACACAGACAAAACCTACGTTACGACCAATAGGCCTTCATCAGGGACAACAACAGTGAACTAACAAATCAACATATAAGAAAAAATGGTCAACTCATCTGTTTCAGGTAGGAGACGCTTTCTGTCTAAGCGACCGGTTGTGCCAAGTACTCGATAGAAACTGAAATAGGAGCGGTCAAACAAAAAGTGCCGGAATATGCCTGATAAGCCAAGCGTGGCCAAATAGTGGTCCAGATAGGAGAACAATGAGAAGGCAATATAAGCCGGGAGGGCGTGATATTGATATAAGAGAGGGGGGAAGAGAACTGATGGAAGAATGGGGGAGACGAGGGGGGGGGGGGAGGAAGACAAATAGATGGGGGCCAGTGTGAGGGTTTAAGAAAAAGTATGGAAGATATTTATACCATGTGGTTGGAGACAGCCCATACTCGAGATAAGTCTGTTCTCAAGGGCGAATCGATGACGATCGTAAATGATGTACCTCTGAATCTGTCACACTCTTCCTCCATGTAATTCCAAGGATGAAACGCAGACGCCTAGATGAAACACTTTGGCATGCTGCATACAAACATCTTGTTTGGCACGGGTTGCCAAAGTTTTACTACCTAGAAAGTGATTATTTAACAAACAAATGCAACATGTCACGATCGAACTGTGCTTCAAACGGTCAAGCTTATGAGAGGAAAAAGACGTGCTTATTTGATAGCGAAAAAGATGATGTAAAAATCAGAAGGCCCGAAACACTACAGTTAGTCATCTATCAAACAGCCTGTCACGTGAGACTATCTCATTTACCGATAGGACACGGAAGTACATTTGCGCGTGTCAGGAAGCAGTTTGTAGTCAAAGTCACGTGATAGATCGGTTAACGAATGGCGTGTGTTCAAGTGCTCACGTGTTCAATAAAAGTAGTTCCGGCGAAGCGTTCACTATGCAGAATGTCAGATTTATGGTTTCTCTGAAGAGGACATTCCGTACATCAGTCTGACAACACGAGAGATACACTCGGAACCCGAGATGACTGTGAGTGTTTTGGAACAAGCACAAAAGAAAAACAAATGTATCAGTGTTTCTTGAAGTTTAAATGTGTTTACGTTAGGTAGATGCACACACAAGCCACACGATCCCTGGGAAAACTAGTTATCCGTTCATTGATTCAAAACTATATGGATCATTATTTTAGAGTTTCTTTGAAAGGCAGAAGGCGCTGACATTCTCGGCAAAATATTGACCACTGTAAAGAAAGGGGTACGCAAATCTTTCCAGTTGGAGAATCTTCTACCTTAAAGGAGTTGATGTTGTTGTCGTTAATGTCGAAGTTACTCATAACAAGTTCTTCAAATTTGTCGAATTGTGTCTGGCAGCGGGTTTTCTGTGGATCTTATTACATCCGGGAATACTGAAGAAGTTAGAGCCGTAGCCTCCTTGTTCTAGTTTAATCAACGATTTACAGAAAAGTTACCACTTGGCAAGGTCAGAGGGTCGAATCTCATCTCGTTTACAAGGCGGATGTAGTATAGTTTGTTTACAGGCTCATGTTTCTGATGTGAGCTGGGGTCTTGGTCAGTATGCTGTGTCTGGTCCTGACGTCAGCTGAGGGCTTGGTTAGTATGTTGTGTCTGGTCTTGACGTGAGCTAATTGCTTGGTCAGTATGTTGTGTCTTCATCTTACGTGAGCTGAGGTCTTGGTCAGTATGGTATGTCTTCCTCTGACGTGAGCTGAGGTCTTGGTCAGTATATTGTGTCTGGTCTTGGCGTGAACTGGGGGTTTGGTCAGTAATTTGTGTCTGATCCTGGGGTGAACTGGGGGTTTAGTCAGTAATTTGTGTCTGGTCCTGATGTGAACTGAGGGTTTGGTCAGTAATTTGTGTTTGATTCCTGGGTTTTGATCAGTATGTTGTGTCTGGTCCTGATGTGAACTTAGGGTTTGGTCAGTAATTTGTGTCTGATCCTGGGGTGAACTGGGGTTTGGTCAGTATGTTGTTCCTTGCTCCGACTTGAGCTAGAGTCTTGGTCAGTATTAATATATTTTCTGTATCAAAGGTTTAGGTGTAAAAGATTAAACAGTATATTTAGTCGACTCTTTCGATCGATATATTCTTCTTCGTCCTCGTTGGCTCAAATTTCCGTCATCAAGCCCTGAA
Organism: Ariolimax columbianus; assembly: GCA_036924085.1. NCBI lineage: Eukaryota > Metazoa > Mollusca > Gastropoda > Stylommatophora > Arionidae > Ariolimax > Ariolimax columbianus. The sequence goes on from JAVGWX010000005.1 coordinate 14,922,942, forward strand.
AAGGACTTTGCAAGTAACAAGATGTTGTCCGGAGAGCGGAATGCGCTGTGACGTAGTTTACAGCCCGACTGTGATATTTGCACGTTTCGGTCCGACACAACCTTCAGCATGGATTCTTGAGTACAAGGTTAACCTTCCCTCTTCGATCATTTAGACATTCTGTTCTGTTGCAGCTTGATATTCAGGATCACTACCTGGAGGTGTAGAAGGGTCTTGGCAGCTCAGTTTCACTGGCCCTGACGCTAACAGTCAGCCATTGGTCGCTGACCGTTGCAGTTCATGTACTGCTCAGCATCTTGATCTTGATTCGTTTGGTATTATATTGGTGCAATAATCTTTCTTCTCTCGGTTCTGTTACAAACAGAAACACCTCGGACACAACTTTGAAACGATCACTAATCAAACAGATGTTTGGGATCAAGACGCTAAGCAGCACATGAGCTGCAGCGGTCAGCTACCCTATCTGACTGCTAGTGTCATGGCCAGCGAACCAGTGCTGCCAAGACCCTTCTACACCTCCACGCGGTGATCCTGGATAACAGGCTGCAACAAAGCAGACTAGCTAAGGAGATGGGATCGAAGAGGGAATGCTAACCCGGTACTCAAAAAATGCTTGCTGAAGTCGGATGTGTTGGACCGAAAGGTACAAATATCACAGCGAAGCTGTAAACTACGGCACAACGCTTTCCGTTCTCTGAATTACATTCTGCTTCTTAGACCCGTGTCAGGGTTTGGTAGCGGGAGATTGAGAACGAACGAAGCCAAGCCAAGCCAAACACACACTGTGCAACCATTAAAATACACATGTGACCCAACAACGAGATACGTGAGTACATATGACAGTGACGAGGTCACTTCCACACTGAGATCGTGACAGTAATAGGCGACTATTAGGGATGTTCAATCACTCCTGAGTAGAAAACTGTTTGTGTGACAGTGCCCAGAAAAGGACTGCTACCACACTGTATGCATGACAGCGGAAGCGAACAAAAGTCATGCCTAAAGCAAGGAAACGACATATTCCGTGAGCCAGGACGTTATGGCGCCTAGAAATGTTGCCGTATTTATTCGCACAATTTTCTCGATCGCGCATATTCTACCCTCAGTTTAAAGGATATAAACTAACTTTCTCTTTCTCTTCTTTTCCATCTGTTCAATATAAGAAACACACACACGAGCACGCACTAGCACGTACACACACACACAGGCACACATACACAACGTCAGTAATTGGGCCGTCACGCATTCTGTCCTTTCCTTTTTTTTTTTTGTGCGCTGCAGAAATGGCTCCTCTTACTGCTCCGAGCACAATGTGTGACAGCAGTGTGTGGCACTGACCGAGCAGCCTCCATAAAGCGGCATCAATGAGGAAACTGTTCAGAGATACTTTCAGAGAGTCCTTGAATCGCTTCCTCTGTCTCGAGCTCATGTATGTCCTGTGCTCACCATACACCACTCGTCGGTTTTGGAGTCTGAAATGACGTTTGGAGGAGTTTCCCAACCTGGATAGTCTCCTCAGAGCAGGGGTCATTTTCAAATAGCTGCTGGAAATGCTCGAATGCGCCCTTGAGGCTTCGTTTAGACCAGACATATTCAGAGTTATGTAACAACTCGATATGTGGCAACTTGAGATCTTTTTTGTTAGTTTAGCAAAAGCCTCGTATTTGGATGGGTTTGGTTCTAGTTTCTACAGTTCGTAGTCTACATCGCAGGCAAGCGGTCTCCATTTGGCAAGTGGTCACCATTTGGCAAGTAGTCCTCATTTGGCAAGTAGTCACGATTTGGCAAGCGGTTCCCATTTGGCAAGTAGTCCCCGTTTGGCAAGTAGTCCCCGTTTGGCAAGTAGTCCCGATTTGGCAAGCGGTTCCCATTTGGCAAGTAGTCCCCGTTTGGCAAGTAGTCCCGATTTGGCAAGCGGTTCCCATTTGGCAAGTAGTCCCCGTTTGGCAAGTAGTCCCGATTTGGCAAGCGGTCACCATATGGCAAGTAGTCCCCGTTTGGCAAGTAGTCCCGATTTGGCAAGAGGTCCACGTTTGGCAAGCGGTCCTCATTTGGCAAGCGGTCACCATTTGGCTCGTTGAAAGTTTAAACACCTTTTGAAAGGTATATTTTTATATGGAGCGGAAACATGGCAGGTGACCAAACTACGCATTAGAAGATTAAAGGACTTTATCAATTAATCCCTAGGTAAGATTATTGCAGTCGCTCGATACGCTCACAAACTAAAGCTTATGGGACAAAGAAAGTTAGAACAGGAAAAATATAAAGAAGTTAACGCTGGATAGGACACACACTTCGAAAACGACATGTCAATCTCAACAGACAATCAAACTACTGTAACTTACACCCAGGAAAATGAAACAAAAAAAAGACTAAAAAAGACAAGTAGAAGATATATAGAAACCGATACAATACAAACAAGGGTAATCTGAAAAAAAGTGCAGAGAAAAGTGAAGTGCATGTTTGCTTATAGAGGATAGGTTGGTGGTTCATGCTCCCAAGAAAGTCGAGACAAAATGAAATCGTTCATCTCGTATTATATCATCTCCGCTGAACATTTGCTGCAAAACTGCCCGACATACGAGGATCAGAGAGAGCAGATGTGGCCATCATCAGTGGCAACACTAGACAAGCTCTATGGCAGTGTCGACAGCCTCAGGATGACGGCTGCTTTTTTCGAAAAAATTAAGGTTGAAGTCTGACAGCGTACGAAGAAGAAGAAGAAGAAGAAGTATTATATCATCTTTTCTCATTATTAACTGGCGTTATGAATCTTTAAAAAATATGTATGTTTAGTTTGTCCTAGAAAGTAAGTCAAGTGAAAATTCTGCAGAAGTAACCACTGGTTGGAAATTCAGTTTTTGACCTCTCCATTGTACTAAGCCGCAGCCTGTGTGAGATTGGGTGATCCATGTCCATCCTTGCTGTTTTTACTTTCCCTAACTTATGCGTCAGGTACCCATTTACAGCAGGGTTGACTGGAGAAGCGGTCCCCGATTAAAAACACGACCCAAAATTATTTTAGTCTCCGGATGCAATTCGAACCGAGGCACGCTGTTACCACTAAAAAAATATCGAATTGCTCGCTATAAACTGAGCTAACTTTCCCCTTCTTGTATCCTAGAATAATATAAATTTTCTTAAACTTAAACTCACGTTGTGGGCTACAAAGTATACAGCTTAGCGGACGGCGTGTCTGAGACGTCTGGCCCACAGCAACCAGCGTCCCACAAAACTAGGCGACACTTGTGAGCAAGCATCGCAACAAAACGTCTGATACGACACAGATATGAAGATCAATGTTGTTCTGATACTTCGCTCTAAGTCTGAATCTGAACCGGCCTTCTGCAGCTTTCTGTTTATCTTTCACGATTTATGGCTTCCCGCCAGACATGCTGATACGCTTGCTCGACATTTGTATGGGGCATCTCCTGGATACAAGTTTTAGGGACGAAATGTTAATCGCGATTTTTTCTGTTGAATCTAATCAGGGCTCTTGTATCATATAGCGGTGGGGGAGTCTCTTTTTCCTTGGGGCTAGTAGCGTCTACAGAATGGAGCAGACGGTCTTATGCCCAGTCCTTCTCATTCGCCTCTTACAATGTCTGCAGGTTACAGTGTTGCTATTCTCTACTTCTCTTACAGGATGGACAAGTGCAACTACTTTCTTTGAATTATTGAGCTCATTTCTTCATCGTCTTCATTATCATCATCATCATCATTATCACCATCATCACCAGCATCATTATCACAATCATCATGAGCAGCCCCTTCGTCAACATCATTATTATCCTTTTCACAATTACCATCATCACCAACAATATAACAATCACCTTAGCAGCATCACCATCATCAACATCAACACTATCACAATCAGCATCAAACTTATCACAACCAACATCATAACTACCATCATCACAATCACAATCAACGTTATCACCATCAACATTACCACCATCGCCATCAACATAACCACCATCACCATCAACATTATAACAATGACCATCAGCATTATAAAAATGACCAACAACATTATCACCATGACCAATAACATTATCACAACGACCATCAACACTATCACCATACCATCAAAATTATCACCATCACCATCAACATCACCACCATCAACATTATCACCATCACCATCAACATTACCCTCATCACCATCAACATTATCACCATGACCAACAACATTATCACCATCAAAATTAACATCAACACCATCACCACCAACATTACCACCATAAACAACAACATTATAACAATGACCATCAACATTACCACCATGACCATCAACATTATCACCATGACCATCAACAATATCACCATGACCAAAGACATTATCACCATGACAATCAACATTATCATCAAGACCATCAACATTATCATCATGACTATCAACATTATCACAATCACCATCAACATTATCACCACCATCACCATCAACATTACCACCATAAACAACAACATTATCACTATGACCAACAACATTATCACTATGACCAACAACATTATCACTATGACCAACAACATTATCACTATGACCAACAACATTATCACCATCATCATTAACATTATCACCATCAAACCAACAAAATTAGCACCACCTTCACCATCAACATTATCACCACCATCGCCATCAACATAATCACCACCATCGCCATCAACATAATCACCACCATCGCCATCAACATAATCACCACCATCGCCATCAACATAATCACCACCATCGCCATCAACATAATCACCACCATCGCCATCAACATAATCACCACCATCGCCATCAACATAATCACCACCATCACCATCAACATAATCACCACCATCACCATCAACATTATCACCACCATCGCCATCAGCATAATCACCACCATCACCATCAACATAATCACCACCATCACCATCAACATCTTCGGGTATAATATAATTAAAGAATGTATTTCGGAGACGGAGTCTAATGTTAGGGTCAGGTATAAGAAACTGACCAAAAACATTTTCGACGTACCCAGCACGCTGTATTACAGCAGATTGACCAACGAGGTGGGGATCGAATTTGTGACCAAGGAAATGGTGAACCGCTTCAGAAGATTTATTTTGCACTACAGCCAGGAGGACCAAAGTCCACCTTATTCAGTACACACCAGCAAATAAGAAGAACAACTACAAACAAGAAAATCAATCAAGATTAAAGTTCTCAGTTCAGTTCAGTATGTGCCATCTCCGAATCTAAGGTCGGCTGCAGTGGATCTCCAGTGTATTCTATTTCTTGCCGTAATTGCGCAATCTGGAGGCTTTTTTCCCAGTCCATCTCCTGATGTTATCCACCTACCTAAATCCCTGTCTGCCTCTTGAACGACTGCCTTCCACACTACCATCCATTATGGTCTTCAACGAGGGGATATGTCTTGTTATATGACCAAAATAACGTAACTGTCTAACCCTTATTTTGGTCATTAATTCTCTTTTCAACCCCAACTTTTCCAATACCTCCAAATTTGTTTTCTTCTCTTTCCAAGAAATGCGATCCAATCTTCTATATACCCACATTTCGAAGGCTTCAATACTCTTTTCCAAGTTGATATTCATTGTCCATGTTTCAGCGCCATAAAGTAGTGACGAGTATACCTGACAATTCTTATTTCCCAATTATGATTTATCTGTTTGGATGTCAGTAAGTGTCGCATGTTGTCGAATACGATCTTGGCCATACATATTCTGTTTCTGATTTCTTTTTGGCAGCTGCCTTCTTCCGTTACTATATGACCTAGATAGGAGAAATTATGTACCTGTTCAAGAAGTTAATCTTTCATTATAATCTGCATGCATGGATTCTTGTCACTTTTCCCAACTATCATAGTTTTTGTTTTCTTTATGTCTATATCTAATCCAATCTGTTCTCAGTTACATGTATCAGAAGTGGTATGTTTTGGGGGCTCTCTTCCTAACACAGATTGGCTACACATCACATGGCTGGCTGTGTAAGCTGCATGTTGGTAAGCCAACATTGCCTAATGGTGAACTGTTCAACTTGATGAGTGACGCCTCTGTCAAGGTCTCAGCATTAGGTTTGCAGACGACAGAGAACTTATTTCTTTGTAGCTAAATTGGAGTTTATCGTCTACTACTTCTTCTTCTTCTTCTTCTTCTTCTTATTATTATTATTATTCATCTTCTTCTTCCTATCTTTCCTCTTTTTCTTCTTCTTCATTTCTTCTTAATCCTCTTCTACTTCTTCTTTGTCGTCTTCTTTTTCTTCTTTTCTTCTTCTTCTCCTTCTTCTTAATCTTCTTCTTCTTCTTCTTCTCCTTCTCTTCTACTTCTTTTTATTTTTATTTTTCTTCTTCTTCTTCAACTTCTTCTTAATCTTCTTATCCTTGCTCCTTTTCTTCTTTTTCTCCTTCCTTTTCTTCTTAACTTTCTTCTTCTTCTTTTTCGCCTTTTTCTTCTTTTCTTCTGCTTCTTCTTGTTCTTCTTCTTCTTCATCTTCTTCTTCTTCAGTCAGTTACCACAGCTGTAAACCTTGCCCCCGTCTCCAGCCAGCTACCACAACTGTAAACCTTTCCCCATCTCCAGTCAGCTGCCACAGCCGTAAACCTTTCCCCGTCTCTAACCAGCTACCACAGCTGTAAACTTTCCCTCAGTCTCCAGCCAGCTACCACAGCTGTAAACCTTCCCCCATCTCCAGTCAGCTGCCACAGCTGTAAACCTTCCCCCGTCTCCAGTCAGCCACCACAGCTGTAAACCTTCTCCCGTTTCCAGTCATCTACCACAGCTGTAAACCTTTCCCGTCTCTAGTCAGCTACCACAGCTGTAAACCTTCCCCATTTCCAGTCAATTACCACAGCTGTAAACCTTGCCCCCGTCTCCAGCCAGCTACCACAACTGTAAACCTTTCGTCATCTCCAGTCAGCTGCCACAGCCGTAAACCTTTCCCCGTCTCTAACCAGCTACCACAGCTGTAAACTTTCCCTCAGTCTCCAGCCAGCTACCACAGCTGTAAACCTTTCTCCCTCTCTAACCAGCTATCATAGCTGTAAACCTTCCCCCTCCCGTATCCAGTCAGCTACCACAGCTGTAAACCTTCCCCCATCTCCAGTCAGCTGCCCCAGCTGTAAACCTTTCCCCGTCTCTAACCAGCTGCCACAGCTGTAAACCTTTCCCCGTCTCCAGCCAGCTACCACAGCTGTAAACCTTCCCCCGTCTCTAACCAGCTACCACAGCTATATACCTTCCCCCCGTCTCCAGCCAGCTACCACAGCTGTAAACCTTTCCCGTCTCCAGTCAGCTGCCACAGCTGTAAACCTTCACTCATTTCCAATCAGCTACCACAGCTGTAAACTTTTCCCCGTCTCTAACCAGCTGCCACAGCTGTAAACCTTCCCCCGTATCCAGCCAGCTACCACAGCTGTAAACCTTTCCCCGTCTCTAACCAGCTACCACAGCTATATACCTTCCCCCCGTCTCCAGTCAGCCACCACAGCTATAAACCTTCCCCCGTCTCTAACCAGCTGCCACAGCTGTAAACCTTTCCCCGTCTCCAGCCAGCTACCACAACTGTAAACCTTTCGTCATCTCCAGTCAGATGCCACAGCCGTAAACCTTTCCCCGTCTCTAACCAGCTACCACAGCTGTAAACTTTCCCTCAGTCTCCAGCCAGCTACCACAGCTGTAAACCTTTCTCCCTCTCTAACCAGCTATCATAGCTGTAAACCTCCCCCCCCCCCCCCGTATCCAGCCAGCTACCCCAGCTGTAAACCTTCCCCCATCTCCAGTCAGCTGCCCCAGCTGTAAACCTTTCCCCGTCTCTAACCAGCTGCCACAGCTGTAAACCTTTCCCCGTCTCCAGCCAGCTACCACAGCTGTAAACCTTTCCCCGTCTCCAACCAGCTACCACAGCTGTAAACCTTCCCCCGTCTCTAACCAGCTACCACAGCTATATACCTTCCCCCCGTCTCCAGCCAGCTACCACAGCTGTAAACCTTTCCTGTCTCCAGTCAGCTGCCACAGCTGTAAACCTTCACCCATTTCCAATCAGCTACCACAGCTGAAAACTTTTCCCCGTCTCTAACCAGCTGCCACAGCTGTAAACCTTCCCCCGTCTCCAGCCAGCTACCACAGCTGTAAACCTTTCCCCGTCTCTAACCAGCTACCACAGCTATATACCTTCCCCCCGTCTCCAGCCAGCTACCACAGCTGTAAACCTTTCCCCGTCTCCAGCCAGCTACCACAGCTGTAAACCTTCCCCCGTCTCTAACCAGCTACCACAGCTATATACCTTCCCCCCGTCTCCAGCCAGCTACCACAGCTGTAAACCTTTCCCGTCTCCAGTCAGCTGCCACAGCTGTAAACCTTCACCCATTTCCAGTCAGCTACCACAGCTGCAAACTTTTCCCCGTCTCTAACCAGCTGCCACAGCTGTAAACCTTTCCCCGTCTCTAACCAGCTGCCACAGCTGTAAACCTTTCCCCGTCTCCAGCCAGCTACCACAGCTGTAAACCTTTCCCCGTCTCCACCCAGCTACCACAGCTGTAAACCTTCCCCCATCTCTAACCAGCTACCACAGCTATATACCTTCCCCCCGTCTCCAGCCAGCTACCACAGCTGTAAACCTTTTCCGTCTCCAATCAGCTGCCACAGCTGTAAACCTTCACCCATTTCCAGTCAGCTACCACAGCTGTAAACTTGTCCCCGTCTCTAGCCAGCTGCCACAGCTGTAAACCTTCCCCCGTCTCCAGCCAGCTACCACAACTGTAAACCTTTCGTCATCTCCAGTCAGCTGCCACAGCCGTAAACCTTTCCCCGTCTCTAACCAGCTACCACAGCTGTAAACTTTCCCTCAGTCTCCAGCCAGCTACCACAGCTGTAAACCTTTCTCTCTCTCTAACCAGCTATCATAGCTGTAAACCTTCCCCCCCACCCGTATCCAGCATGCTACCACAGCTGTAAACCTTCCCCCATCTCCAGTCAGCTGCCCCAGCTGTAAACCTTTCCCCGTCTCTAACCAGCTGCCACAGCTGTAAACCTTTCCCCGTCTCCAGCCAGCTACCACAGCTGTAAACCTTTCCCCGTCTCCAACCAGCTACCACAGCTGTAAACCTTCCCCCGTTTCTAACCAGCTACCACAGCTATATACCTTCCCCCCGTCTCCAGCCAGCTACCACAGCTGTAAACCTTTCCCGTCTCCAGTCAGCTGCCACAGCTGTAAACCTTCACCCATTTCCAATCAGCTACCACAGCTGTAAACTTTTCCCCGTCTCTAACCAGCTGCCACAGCTGTAAACCTTCCCCCGTCTCCAGCCAGCTACCACAGCTGTAAACCTTTCCCCGTCTCTAACCAGCTACCACAGCTATATACCTTCCCCCCGTCTCCAGTCAGCCACCACAGCTGTAAACCTTCCCCCGTCTCTAACCAGCTGCCACAGCTGTAAACCTTTCCCCGTCTCCAGCCAGCTACCACAGCTGTAGACCTTTCCCCGTCTCCAGCCAGCTACCACAGCTGTAAACCTTCCCCCGTCTCTAACCAGCTACCACAGCTATATACCTTCCCCCCGTCTCCAGCCAGCTACCACAGCTGTAAACCTTTCCCCGTCTCTAACCAGATACCACAGCTATATACCTTCCCCCCGTCTCCAGTCAGCCACCACAGCTGTAAACCTTCCCCCGTCTCTAACCAGCTACCACAGCTGTAAACCTTTCCCCGTCTCCAGCCAGCCACCACAGCTATACACCTTCCCCCCGTCTCCAGCCAGCTGCCACAGTTATTTGTTAATTTTCCAACTGCCAATCATGCCAGGGATATTTCTATTGATCCTCCGATGCAAACACCACGGCTGTAGCTCATTCCTCCAGTCAATCACCCTAGCTGTGTGCCCAATGATTGTCGCGTGCAAACAATCCAGCTATAGGCTCTTCCCCGAGTTAATCATCGCGGTGCGTCATCCCACTCCCTTGTCAATCAATCACCACATCGATCAGTCAATCACAGATCGATCATCACAAGAACAGTGAATACAACGACACGGTGTCAACGAGCTTCATCAATTGCGGTCACCCTCTAAAGACCGAACGTGAGTGCGCATGTCAGAAGCATTGCTAGAGTCTGTAGATCAATCCTTGCGCATGCCTGCTCACATTATCTGACGTTTACATCAGGACAACACATAACCCCAGGCCCCTCTGTCTTACGCTGTGGTTGATCTTAAGTTTGTAGTTGCCACATACAATATGAACGAGTTCAGTTTGGAAGATAGTGAACCAAAATGATGGACTGTTACATCTGAACAAATTTGCATATAGAGTCTATCTATTTTAACAGAGTAATTACAATTTTATTTTTGTTTTTCTGGAGCATGGTCAATGTGTGGGGCAGAAGTATTTGGCGAATCCAGGAAACATACAATAAGGGATAGTTCATTAGACAACAACGTTGTTAATGACAAAGACACTTTGTGAAGATTATACCAGCTAGATCACCATACTTAACCTATTTAGAGGGGAAGGCATGTGCTAGTGGTCAAGGGACACGGTTCACAACCAGAAGGTGCAGGGTTCGATCCCCATCACCGGCCGTTACCCCGGGGAAGCAAATCCTTAGAAAATGCAGGAGGAAGCACTCTTAGATAAAATAGATGATGAAGTCGGATGCATTGGGCCGACAGGCGCAGAATTAAAACCACAGTGCAACGTACACCGCCTTGTGAAATAAAGAAATAAAACGAACGGAAAAAAAAATATTTAGAATTTATCTCATGCGGCTTTATCAAATCCCCTTTAGATGAAAAAGTCAGTAAGTAAAACGGCCTTTACAGAACGTCGCTTGTTACAACCGCCACCTATTTGGCTGTTACAAGTTTCTTGGCAAGTGTGCAGTGCGGTAGGTTGCCATTACTTCCCGTACATGGAGGAGCATTAGCCCGAGAAAAAACACAGTGGGAATCGAACCCAGTGCCTTGGAATTGTGAAAACGGGGCGAGTTTCACCCCTAGGTCTCGCAGCACCCAGATGAAAAAAACAAATGCGAAAAACTGATGTGAACGAACAAGCACTGGGTCGAAATTTACAAATACTCCAAAATGTGTTCAGAAATTCGATAAAACATTTTGAACAGTGGATGGATATCAATAGACTTCAAGTCTAACCCTGCTCGTAATTATTACATAAACCTTTAATGAATGCATTTTATATAATTTCTATTACCTATACTCAAACATACAAGTACTTTTTAAAAAAAAAGGGATCAGGCACCCTCCAGTTTACTCAGCTGCAAATAGGAGCACAACGTATAAAAATCAAGGAAGGGGGAATGGTAACTGGTTAACCAATCTCGGGAAAAGTTGAGATTAACAAATTCGTTATCGTTTCATTGTCAACAACAAGGTTCTCTGGTGGATTAACACATCGGCACGGATACATGAATTGTCAATAGAGCAAATTCAGAACTAATTTAAATTCAATCAAATATTAGCTGTGTATTAATGAAGGGGGCTGCTATAGAAGAAGGCTGATAGGTGGTCCGTGTCTCAAGTCACTTCTTCTTCTTCTTCGTACGCTGTCAGACGTCAACCTTTATTTTTTCGAAAAAAGCAGCGGTCATCCTGAGGCTGTCGACACTGCCATAGAGCTTGTCTAGTGTTGCCACTGGTGATGGCCACAACTGCTTTCTCTGATCCTCGTATGTCGGGCAGTTTTGCAGCAGATGTTCAGCGGTCATTTTCCCAGTACCGCACGTGCATTCGTCAGTACCACCTATCTTCAATTTATTAAATAGGTGGTACCTCAGTCTATTGTGGCCAGTGCGAAGTCTGAAGACCACGACCCGCTCTCTTCTGTTCAACTGGTAATAGGCATCGTTTTTTTGTGTAGCCAGTATGTTTTGTTTCCCATTTGGTCATGTATCTAGCTCTAAAAGCCTTTTTGACATCGTTAAACTCTACGCTCTGTGTCCAGTACAGCTCACAAACTGACCGTGTATACATAGTTAGACTCTACCCGGTGTGTCCAGTACAGCTCACAAACTGACCGTGTATACATAGTTAGACTCTACCCTGTGTGTCCAGTACAGATCACAAACTGACCGTGTACAGAACTTTAGATTGTACACTATCGCGTTCATTCACAGTTCACACATACACAATCTCTCTCTCTCTCTCTCTCTCTCTCTCTCTCTCTCTCTCTCTCTCTCTCTCTCACTCATACACACACACTCACACACACACACACGTACGTAGGTATGTATATGTATACATGTTTGTATGTATGTATGCACGTATGTATATACGTATATCTTTAGTCTCCTCCACCGCGTCCACTAACATACGTCCAGTGGGCTATATTCTAAATACATACGGTTTCCATTTCTGCGCAATTCCAATACCGTGCATGGTAGCTGGAGACATCACCAAGAGAAGCGAACAAACAAACAAGAGACGCGAACAAGCAAAACACGAACCCTCCAGAAGTTATGCTTTCAATAGAGAGTGATGTAATACTTTCAATAGAGAGTGATGTAATACTTTCAATAGTGAGTGATGTAATACTCACATCTGAAGAGGTCGTTTCTCCGTGGGACCCAGTGGTATCGTGTGTTTCACATCTGCTACATTTCCCGAATGAGCCGTTCGTTGTTTATATGGCTCATTAGTGGTCAGGCCCCCTCAGGTTTGGGCTTGTGGCGAGCAGTTTACTGTTTAGATGGATCAAGCACAACACTCCAAAAGGGCCGTACGTTTCATGGGCCTAGGGCTGTACGAGAACAAGTTTGATGGGTCAAGAGCTATAGGAGATCAAGTTTGATGGGTCAACGGCTGTACGAGATCAAGTTTGATGGGTCAACAGCTGTGCGAGAACAAGTTTGACGAGTTAAGGGATGTACAAGAACAAGTTTGATGGACCTATGCTATAGGAGAGAAAGTTTGATGGGCTAAGGGATGTACGAGAACATGTTTGGCTTGGCTTCGTTCGTTCTCAATCTCCCGCTACCAAACCATGAAAGGGCTTAAGTAGCAAAATTTAGTCCAGAGAACGGAATGCGTTATTTCGTAGTTTACAGATTGACTGCGATATTTACACCTTTCGGTCCAACACATCCGACTTCAGCAATCATTTTTTGAGTACCGGGCTAGCATTCCCTCTTCGATCCCTTCTCCTTAGCCAGTCTGCCCTGCTGCAGCCTGTTATCCAGGATCACCGCGTGGAGGTGTAGAAGGGTCTTGGCAGGTCTGGTTCGCTGGCCCTGACGCTAGCAGTCAGCTATGGGTAGCTGACCACTGCAGCTTATGCGCTGCTCAGTATCTTGATCCAGAGAACATGTTTGATTGACCTATAGCTGTGTGCGAAAAAGTTTGATGGACTTATAGCTGTACGAGAACAAGTTTGATGGACTTATAGCTGTATGAGAACAAGTTTGATGGAGTTATAGCTGTACGAGAACAAGTTTGATGATTCAAGGGCTGTACGAGAGCGTTTTATGAACCAAGGGCTGTACGAGAGCACGTTTGATGGAGTTATAGCTGTACGAAAACAAGTTTGATGGGATAATGGCTGTACGAGAACAAGTTTGATGGACTTATAGCTGTACGAAAACAAGTTTGATGGGTCTATGGCTGTACGGGAGCGTTTAATGGACCAAGGGCTGTACGAGAGCACGTTTGATGGACCAAGGGCTGTGCGAGAACAAGTTTGATGGACTTATAGCTGCATGAGAACAAGTTTGATGGATTTATAGCTGTACGAGAACAAGTTTGATGGATTCTGGTTCGGGTGACAGCAAATTAGATACACTAAGCCGTGTGAGAGCATGCTTAGTGGACCTTGAGACGTTTGAGAGCAAGCTTGATTTGCTTGGCGTCATGCTACAGTAAAACTTCATATAACATGTACTATTATATTAACATTCTTGCTTACCACTTTTCACCTTCTATTTAGAAAATTTACCAAACGTTTCACTTGTTGTTAGATATTTCCCTCAACTTTAGTTTGACATTACATTTGTATTTGCTATGTACTTACTATGAATGAGTTTGTTGCGTTAATATTTACATTGCGACTCATGTAACATACACAGGCTAAAATTCACGTATGTGGTTGATGACACACGGAACGAGTTGACAGGAGTCAGTAACTCACAGTTGGTTGATTACGTCACGGTCAAAGAACCAGGGTTGTCCAAGGCCCTCTAGCGGACAACATAGTTGACAGAGAAATGAGCTGCATTATTCATGTCTGACTGAGAGAATAGGATTTACGAAATGGCAGGGAAACTCAGTCCCAAACATGTGATGTGCTAGAGTCGAATATTTCGGGTCGAAATCGCAGATATTGAAGCTCTGCTGTAAACTACGACGTAATGTACATGAATGTTCTTTTCAATACGGCCGAAGAAGAGCAATAAGAAATAACAAATTATGTTTAACCGTTATCTTTTATTCAGCAAACCAGATACGATCTGAAAGTAGGTATAGCTCAGAGGTAAAGGCGCTTGCCACTCAAGAAACGGAAGCCCAAAACAATGGGTCTTAGAATCCCATAATTTTAAAGCTTGCTCTAGACTTAGGGAAGATGACACCAGAGTCTTGACATACTGGTGATTGACTGACCGATTTATGTCATTAGTTATCCTGTTGTATGATCAACACATCTGGGAAAGCTGACCGATTTATGTCATTAGTTATCTTGTTGTATAGTCAACATATCCGGGAAATCTGACTAATTTATGTCATTAATTATCTTTTCATATGATTAAAATATCTTAAAAGTCGAAATGATTTATGTAATTCATTATCTTTTCATAAGATAAAAATATATTAACTGCTTAACCGATTTATGCCACTAATTCTTGTTGTATGGTCAACATATCTTAAAAGGCTGACCGATTTATTTCATTAATTATCGTGTTGTATGGTCACATATCTTAAAAGGCTGACCGATTTATGCCGTTAATTCTCGTTGTATGGTCAACATATCTTAAAAGGCTGACCGATTTATGGCATTAATTTCTTTTTATTAGGCCAAGTCAGTTAATATGTCACAAATGCTATTAAAAAATTAATGAATTAGATCTGTATCTTTATCTTGATGATCTTGTTCTTGATGACCGTTCCTCGGTGTAGCTGCGGATCCCAACTTCGTATCCAGCGGACCATGTCTTGGGCCACGGACGTCCAGTGGGTACTAAGTAATCCTCTAGAATTTGAAAACGAATTTGAAAGCCATCTATTATTTTACCTGTATTGTCCTTTATTTCTCAACACAGTTTCCATCAACATTGATAGACTTATCCCATCGCTTTATCGGTCCACCAATTATTGTGTATATTCAATTTTCAAAGAGCTCATCCTTTTCCTTCAACTATTTGTTCATTGTCTACTTTTTTAGGCCTTTCAGTACTGCTGTCTACACACAGAGGATTCAGGTCAGGTCATCCCGTAACCAGTGAGGTCGTTGGGGCATATACGAAGACATCCGCACAAGCCCACGACATATCTCTCTGTCAGCCGTTGCTCACTTTTTGATGGCGATTGGTCCATTCTTTTATGTTGTCCTCCCACCCCTTTTTTGAGACGGCCGTTTTGTCGTCTGTCATGCGCCTTACCGTGGATGATTGTATTTGCTAGACCATTTGATCTCAATACGTGACCATACCAAGCGAGTTTCCTTCTTTTGACAGTTGCCAAGAGGTCTTAAAAAGTCCATATTGCTGTTGTAGTTCTTTCTCACATTTCCTAATTTGTAACTCGATCTTTGTACGTGACGTTTAGAAGTCTTAGAAGACATCTCATCTCCAAAGCCTCCGCTAAAGAGGATATCTTTTAATTTTATTTTGTCAGCTATTTGTTTGGATGTCAATATGCGCCTCATGTCGGTAAATTCACTTTGGCAATTCCTGATTTCAATTTCACATCATCTATGATCTGTTAATATCGATTTATAGCAGGCACATCTGCTGCAAAACTGCCCGACATACGAGAACCAGAGAAAGCACATGTGGCCATTACCAGTGGCAACACTAGACAAGCTCTATGGCAGTGTCGACAGCCTCAGGATGACAGCTGCTTTCTTCGAACAAATACAAGTTGACGTCTGACAGAAGAAGAAGAAGAAGAAGAAGAAGAAGAAGAAGAAGAAGATTTATGGCAAAGATAAAGAACTCCAACATGTGATGATATATCCGTGTTACCTATCACACTTTAAATCCTTTAGACCAGAGTTTCTAAATGTTTGACCACTCGCGGACCTGTGAAAATAAGAAAAATTGTTCGCTGACTGGTGAAAATAGGTAAAAAATTTTCACGGATCGATGAAAATATGAACGAACTGTTCACGTAACTATGAAAATAGGAACATATTTTTAACAGACCAATAAAAATAAGAACATATTTTGAACAGACCAATGAAAATAAGAACATATTTTTGAACAGACCAATGAAAATAGGAACACACTTTTAACAGACCAATGAAAATAGGAACAACTTTCGGCGAACAGACAGAAAAAGAAAACAAAAACCAATCAAGCTATGTACATATTAGTTTGCGTATTAGTTGTTAAATCTAATATCATCAAATGAAAATGCTATAGCTATTTAAAACAACCAGAATTCGAGCAGTAAATAGATAAAGGATTCAGCAGTAATTTCTTTTTTCGCTCTCCGGCAGGACATTTCTACGGACCAACAGCGGTCCGTGGACCAGTAGTTGGGAAACATTGCTTTAGACTACATGTTTTCCTCGCACCTCGCTGTAGTGGCCCTATCTAGACAATGTCTTGAGTAACTGGTTTAAGAACATAATATTCATTTTTTGTCTTAAGGGGGACAAACACAGAAATATTTCATCTCCAAGGCCCCATGTTATTTATTAGCTGGCTTCTCTCCTCCTGGTTTGGGTTTGAGTTTCTTCCCCTTGTTGTTCTGCGTTCTACTTGTATTGGCTTATATCTGGGATTGATAGGATTCTTTGTTTATTTACTTCACTGATTTATTGCATTCCATTGCTGCTATGTTTCTGTTTGCCATTTCCATTTCCCTGGTTTCATATCAACTTTCACACCATTGTTCTGGTAGCTTATTCTTTCTTTTTTCTGTCTTCCACTACATTCTTGTATAATATGGGGCAATAAAATAAATAAAAGGTAAAAGATACATTAAAACAATAGAGATGAAATACCTGTGCAGAATTTTTGGAGTAACAAGAATGGATAAAATCAGAAACGAAGATATTAGGAGACAAGTCGATACAGCACCAGTGCTAGACCTTATCAAGAGACAGCAAAGCAAATGGTTCGGTCAAACACCAGATAGTATTTCTTAGAAAGCAATGCTAAACAGATACAATGAATACAAAGCAAAGGGCCGACCATGTAAAAGATGGATAGGAGAAATAGCAGGAGCAGTAATGCTCCCCGTGTACCAAGCACATATCAAGGCCTGGTCAAGATATTTCTTCTTGACTTGTGGCTGAACTTGACTCAACTTAACTTCATTTTACTGGTTTAGAAGGCTCTACAGAATCTGTATACCACCAGTTTATTCCTCTCAATGGATATTAAAAAGGACCGTGATCATCCAATTTATTCTTGATTCATTAACTGACCCTGCCTCCACCACATCCTGTGGCAATGCATTCCAAGCATTCGCCAATCTCTGACTGAAGAAATGCTTCATAATATCTAATCTAGACCTGCCTTTAAATAATTTGAAGCTATGCCCTTTAGTTCTTGTAGTAGACTGAACTTTGAAAAACTTGTTATAGTCTAATTTATCCTTTTCATTGATTCATTTTTAAACCTCAATTTTCTCCTCGAATTCCTCTTTGTTCTAGACACTGCAGACCAGTTTTTATTCGTCTCCCCTCATAACTATAATTCTGGCCCAAGCAAGACAAAAAAGCGAAAAGAAGAAAGACGACTTGTATATTTCTTTCGTATTTATTATACTCTTTTGTGTATTTTTTAAATTAATTGGAATATTTTATATCCTGTTATTCCAACCTGTTGCCAGGTAATCGAAGCTGCCCTTTATAGGCTCTTATTGCTATTTACTTCAGGCTGTCTGACTAGGCCGTGGGAAGGTAGGTGTAGTATTGGATAATTTCATCATTTCTTCGAAGGTTTTGAACAAACATCGACTATCAGCCTGTTCTTTTCAATTTTAAAATGCCGATGGTTCTTATCAGACATCCACTTTCTGCCATACTTAAATGTTTTGAAAACATGACTTTCCAAAGAAAATTGCGACGGGACCTCAAATGAAATTTTTAAAAGTGCGATACAAATTAGAAATATGGTTGCTAAGAATGTAAAGCGTGTCCTACACGTTTAATCCCGATGCTGATAAAAAAAAGAAGTCGTCATAATTGCAGTTAATTAAAAGATGGCGGCATAGCTATTGACATGCACCAAAGTGGAAAAGCGGTCTGTTATCTATTTTTTTATCAGGGCAGGGGTGAAACCTAGATAAATTTTAGGCTCGTGGTAGTGAACCCAGGTTCAGAACCCAGGTTTCATCTCCAGTAACAATTCTTTTTAGGAAACCATCATCTTCTGCTTCAAAGCGCCACAAAATTTCCTGGCAGGCTTCAACGTGTCGTCTCAATTCTGGAATAAACTGCCGTAGAGACATTTTGTATGCACTTTGTGATACAATAGCACATCATGGATAATGTGGTGTATTGAACCTTGTCCAGATGTATGGCAATTTAAGTCACAGTCAATAGGCGATTTTCCTTTACGAGGTGTTCAACGACTGCAATCGACTCTGTAGTCTCTGTATGCCTGACCCGACAGAATTTACGCCGCTTTGGAACTTCCTACTTCACTCATGCAATTGCGGCAGTGAAAGACATGCATCACCGTACTTGACCTTTATTCGCCAATGAACTCCTATAGGTTTCAAGCTTTCGCTGCTCAAAAAACGACTAACAGAAGACTGCTGTTCTTTGGTGCGTGCAAATAGTGGGGCGGCCATTTTTTAACTGCAATTATGACGTTATGTTTTTCGTTTGTACCATGATGGCTCATGCTAGACATTCTTTTCTTTAGTGACAATATTAACAAGTGACAATACAAAGACAAAGTTTTGTTTTAATTTATGTCCCACTTTTAAGGTTTTCATTTGAAGCCTCCTCGTGTAATGATTTGCGGATATAAAATATATGCCTGTCTTTCATGATCGTTTAACAGGAATTAACAGTAGAAGTAATATCCTTTTCCTGACATCAACTATCTGTCATTTTTCCATCATCTGAGAACAACAATTATCAAACGAGTTAGAGCCATTTGATGAGCAAATAATATATCCCATTTCCTTCTTCAGTGTTATGTGTATCAACTATCATTCGACATTACAACATCCATCTTACATCTCAACTATCTTACATTGCAAGATCCATCTTACATATCAACTATCCTAATACAATACAACATTCATCTAATATCTCAACTATCCTACATTACAACATCCATCTTACATCTCAACTATCCTACTACATTAAAACATCCATCTTACATCTCAACTATCGTACATTACAACATCCAACTTACCTCTCAACTATCCTCCTACATTAAAACATCCATCTTACATCTCAACTATTCTCCTACATTACAACATCCATCTTACATATCAACTATCCTACACTACAACATGCATCTTACATCTCAACGAACCTTCTACATTACAACATCCATCTTACATCTCAACTATCGTACATTACAACATCCAACTTACATCTCAACTATCATACATTACAACATCCAACTTACATCTCAACTATCATACATTACAACATCCAACTTACCTCTCAACTATCCTCCTACACTAAAACATCCATCTTACATCTCAACTATTCTTCTACATTACAACAGCCATCCTACATATCAACTATCCTACACTACAACATGCATCTTACATCTCAACGAACCTTCTACATTACAACATCCATCTTACATCTCAACTATCCTGCATTACAACATCCATCTTACATCTCAACGAATCTTCTACATTACAACATCCATCTTACATCTCAACGAACCTTCTACATTACAACATCCATCTTACATCTCAGTTATCCTCCTACACTACAACTTCCATCTTGCATCTCAACTATCCTCTTACATTACAGCATCCATTTTACATTTCAACTATCCTCTTACATGACAACATCTATCTTACATTTCAACTAACCTCCTACATTACAACATCTATCTTACATTTCAACTAACCTTCTGCATTACAACATCCATCTTACATCTCAACTATCCAACATTACAACATCCATCTTACATCTCAACTATCCTACATTACAACATCCATCTTACATCTCAACTATCCAACATTATAACATCTATCTTACATTTCAACTAACCTTCTACATTACAACATCCATCTTACATTTCAACTAACCTTCTACATTACAACATCTATCTTACATTTCAACTAACCTTCCGCATTACAACATCCATCTTACATCTCAACTATCCAACATTACAACATCCATCTTACATCTCAACTATCCTACATTACAACATCCATCTTACATCTCAACTATCCAACATTACAACATCTATCTTACATTTCAACTAACCTTCTACATTACAACATCCATCTTACATTTCAACTAAATTTCTACATTACAACATCTATCTTACATTTCAACTAACCTTCTACATTACAACATCCATCTTACATCTCAACTATCCTACATTACAACATCCTTCTTACATCTCAACTATCCTACATTACAACATCCTTCTTACATCTCAACTATCATACATTGCATAATACATCTTAGTCTGGACTTTGTTGTTGCTTCTCTACCTTAGGCAGTTGATTGGAGTTTTCCAATTTCCTGATGGCTTGAGACGTTCTCTTCAAGCCGAACAACAACGACAAAGAAGAATCGTTGTTCTTGTAGTTTATCCTTTGTACAGAATGAGACATCCGGCTTAATGCCCGAAACTTCTTAATCGTGACTTAGAAATTCCTTACATGTTAGAGTGGTACTCTTCATTTCTCTGTATGCAGGCCCGGTAACCCTCGGATGTCTTACATTTATATCAATAAAAACGCTACTTTCTGCAATGCTCGGACCCAACCTGTCACTGCTCGATTTCCCCATCTCGTCCCTTCCCCCTCTCGCCCTCTCTATAAGTGTAGATAGGAGCACAGCATCGCCAAGGGTCTGTTTTTATTGTCTGTCAAATGTAGACACAGTTATCCTCAAGGGTCTTAAACTTTGACAACTGTGAGGCCACACGTAGGCAAGTTAAAGGACACAACGGGACATTCAATCAAGTTAATGGACACAACATTGCATTCAGTCAAGTTAATGGACACAACGGGACATTCAATCAAGTTAATCGGCACAACATAGTATTCAGTCAAGTTAATGGACAAGAACAACATGCCTACAAGTTAATGGCACAACATAGTATTCAGTCAAGTTAATGGACAAGAACAACATGCCTACAAGTTAATGAACACAACATTCCATTCAGTCAAGTTAATGGACAAGAACAACATGCCTACAAGTTAATGGCACAACATAGTATTCAGTCAAGTTAATGGACAAGAACAACATGCCTACAAGTTAATGAACACAACATTCCATTCAGTCAAGTTAATGGACAAGAACAACATGCCTACAAGTTAATGGCACAACATAGTATTCAGTCAAGTTAATGGACAAGAACAACATGCCTACAAGTTAATGAACACAACATTCCATTCAGTCAAGTTAATGGACAAGAACAACATGCCTACAAGTTAATGGCACAACATAGTATTCAGTCAAGTTAATGGCACAACATAGTATTCAGTCAAGTTAATGGCACAACATAGTATTCAGTCAAGTTAATGGACAAGAACAACATGCCTACAAGTTAATGGCACAACATAGTGAAAACATGCTGAAAAGTTTATGGACTAAAGGCCACATAATGAGAGATTAATAGACACAGCAGTAAACACAAGTTTGTGTGGAGTAACATTCAGGAGCCAAGACTCGTTTAGAGTGAAGATAATGAATAAAGGTCCGTTTGGAGTCAGGTTTAAGAACCACGGATCGTTTAGAGTCAAGTTAATAAATCAAAGTACGTTTAGAGTCAAGTTAATGAATCAAGGTCAGTTTGGTGTCAAGTCAATGAATCAATGTAAAGTTTAAAGTCAATTTAATTGACCAGGGTCAGTTTTGTGTCAAGTTAATGAATGAAGATTCGTTTAGAGTAAAGAATGAATCATGGTCCGTTTGGAGTTAGGTTTATGAACCACGGATCGTTTAGAGTCAAGTTAATAAGCCAAGGACAGCTCGAAGTCAAGTTAATAAATCAATGTCCGTTTACAGTCAATTTAATGAACAACGGCTCGGTTGGTATCAAGTTAATGAACCAGGGTCTATTTGGAGTCAAACTAATGGATCAAGGTCCGATTTGAGTCAAGTTAATGAACCAGTGTCCATTTGAAGTCAAACTAATGGATCAAGGTCGGATTGGAGTCAAGTTAATGAAACATTGCTCGTTTAGAGTGAGATACTTGATTAAATACATGAAAAAATACATGATTAAATACAGCATCGAATACATGATCAAATACATGATCAAATGTATGATAAAATACGTGATAAAATACGTGATAAAATGCGTGATACAATACGTGATAATTAATAATCTTGACCAGCTGTCCTAAACCGTTGGCCCGCGGACTCTTTGCGAAGTCCTCTCAGGGGTCCACAGAGACTTAAATAAAGGTAATGAGTCTAGATTCAAAATTTAAAGTTAAATAGAAATATAGAACAGATAGAAAGATAGAAACAAAGACAAATACATCAGATGTTATTATATACAACTTTCACACAATTACCTTTTTGTCAATTAAACAGGTACAAATTTGATCTGATAAGGCAGATGATCGGACATCACAGCAGGGCGGGTGGGGTCAATACAGGTGTCGATTGGCATACAGTCTATACAGGTGTCGATTGGCATACAGTCTATACAGGTGTCTGGATTGAGATACAATCTATACAGGTGTCTGGATTGACATACAATCTATACAGGTGTATGGATTGACATACAATCTATACAGGTGTCTGGATTGACATACAATCTATACAGGTGTCTGGATTGACATACAATCTATACAGGCGTCTGGATTGACATACAATCTATACAGGTGTCTGGATTGACATACAATCTATACACTTAGGTGTCTGGATTGACATACAATCTATACAGGTGTCTGGATTGACATACAATCTATACAGGTGTCTGTATTGACATACAATCTATACAGGATTGACATACAATTGATACAGATTGATCTAGGTCTAGTTTACAAAGTTGCGATATTTGGGTTTGAGAAAAGCTAGGCCAATGAGAGCACTGCTTGTATAGATATCTAGATCGCCAAATTAATGTCTTCCTTGAAGCGAGTTGCATTTCTGAAAAGAAGGTCCGTGATTCGAATCAGGATTACTAATGGCTTTACTTTCCTTTTTATTGTCTGCTGCATGTTTTTCGAGTGCTTCAATGATTCTTGTCCTGAAGATCGTTTTCCCCATATTATTTACATGTCTATTCTTCGTATCCTGTAAAACTGAATGTTAACCGTTTTTGTTATTTCAGGATAGGCTTTCAGGAAACGACGTCTCTTGAATTGAAAGTCATACTTTGCTGCTAGTCTGCCAATATATCATTTGTACCAGTCACAGCCTATTACTGAGAAACGGGTGCGTATCTCTTCCGAATAAACCAATAAATGCCAGCACACTTTTACTGGATCGGGATTCAATTGCGACTGATTGGTCAGTAACTTCGCATCGTGTTTCCTGTAACTGGACACACGTCAAGGTCAAAGACTTGGACTGTCAAATCTTGTTTTATGGGAAACAGAGATACAGTGAAAGCACCATGGGACGAATGTGATCCAGAACGAAGAAATATATCAGTTATCGATAATCTCAGAGAATTCAACACAGTAACTGGCAAACTATTGATGTATGTATGTGTATGTGTGTGTGTATGTATGTATGTATGTATGTGTGTGTGTGTATGTATGTATGTATGTATGTATGTATGTATGTATGAATGTATGTATGTATGTATGTATGTATGTATGTATGTATGTATGTATGTATGTATGTATGTATGTATGTATGTATGTATGTATGTATGTGTGTGTGTGTATGTATGTATGTGTGCGTGTGTATGAATGTATGTGTATGTATGTATGTATGTATGTATGTATGTATATGTGTGCATGTATGTATGTATGTGTGTGTGTGTATGCATGTATGTATGTATGTATGTATGTATGATTGAAAGTTTCAGTAGGTATATTTTTCTTCTCTCTGGCATTCACACATGCACACACACGTACCTTCCCCCCTCCTCCCTCCAGCCCCACACACACACACGCACACACACATGACCTCCCCCCTCCTCCTCCAGCCCCACACACACACCCACACACACACACACACACATACACACGCACACACTCACGAACAAATCACTTTCTCCCAACGGCCAGAATGCCCAGACGCCCGTCCATCTTGTACCGTGCTCATGCGTGTGAGAGAACATCCGGTTGAAAGTAAAAGTTATCAATCTATTTAACACCCAGAGTTTCTCACCCAATACAGTCGCGTAACTTGTCTCCACATACGCTGTTTTGAAGTAACAAGTGACAAGCCGTAGACGCTGCAATCTATTTTCAAGTACTCACTCCAACCTTTTACATCCACTCTCTCTCTAGAAACTGTTTACATTCGACAATTTATTTCTGAGTTCTCTCTCGTTTTTCCACGTCTGAGAGGCATTCCCCTCCTCATGGGTTGGCCTCATTCATCTGCTGAACCGACACTCGAAGGAAGACGAGACAACATTCCAGACTGACGTGCTCTGGGGTCCTGGAGCATGCGCCACAATCTGACTGGGAACACAATCACGTAATCTAAGATGGCGTTGTGTATGCTAGTTTCACTGCAGCTGGGCTAGCGGTCTCAAACATGCGACATAAAGACACCCACTACCAAATAGTGGAGATATCCAGCGAGTAGAGCGATCGTACTGCTTTACTTATATCAATAGACAATACTAAGGCTATATTAAAGTAGACAAGTCGAAAACCACAGAAAAAAGTGGCCCGTCCTAGCTAGCAGCCTCAATTGACAATACAGCGCAGTGCCCCGTTGTGTAAGGAGTCCTTCTCAAATGGAAAAGGCTCGTCAGCACAGTAAGACAACCTGACTAGGTGTCACAACTCTGAATACAAACAACTTACAGGTAGGCAGGGTACAGCCTTTAATCTACTGAGGCAGCCCTAAACAAGTTAACGTCCTACTAATGGATTCAGCAGGTTGCCCCCACCCAAAGCTATCAAAATTGCCTTCATGCGGTAATTGGTCCATTAGTTCGGCTTCACGAAGCTCTTAATCTACGATCTGAGCTTCATTCTGTTATCAGTACTGAAACATGTCTTAATGCGGCTTGTATTTTTGAAACTAGTCTTTGTAAGGCCAATTCTGCAGAAACTATACATTTTGCGGCTGATTGCCCATTACATTGTCATCATGTTGGCCTTTTTCCGGAAACTAGACGGCATATAGCATTTCGTCATTAACTTGTCTTCCTGTGGCCCGTTGTCTAGAAACTATGCGGCATGCAGCATTTCGTCAATGTCTTTCCGTAGTCCTTTGTCCAGAAACTAAACGGTATGCAGCCTTTCGTGATTAGCCTTTCTGTGACCCCCTTGTCCAGAAACTAGACGGCATGCAGCATTTCTTCGTTGACTTGTCTTCCCGTCGCCCGTTGTCCAGAAACTAGTCGTCATGCAGTCTATTCTTACTGACTTGACGTCTTCGTTCAGAAACTAGTCGTCATGCAGTTTTTGTGCCATTAACGCGTGTTGTCGATGTCCTTTCTCGAGAAACTAATCATCATGTAGTGGATGATCATTAACTAGTCGTCACGCAGACTTTTGTCCAGAAATTAGTCGTTATGTAGTTGCAGAACATTAACAAGTTTCCCCGTGGTCATTTGTCCAGGAAAGAGTTGTTTTGTCTTTGGTGCTTGGCTTGTCTTAGCTGCTCATTTGTCCAGAAACTAGTCTTGTAGTTTATTAACGTATGTTTATGCAAACCTATGTTCAGAAACTAGTCTTGTAGTTTATTAACGTATGTTTATGCAAACCTATGTTCAGAAACTAGTCTTGTAGTTTATTAACGTATGTTTACGCAAACCTATTTTCAGAAACTAGTCTTGTAGTTTATTAACGTATGTTTATGCAAACCTATGTTCAGAAACTAGTCTTGTAGTTTATTAACGTATGTCAATGCAAACCTATGTTCAGAAACTAGTCTTGTAGTTTATTAACGTATGTTTACGAAAACCTATTTTCAGAAACTAGTCTTGTAGTTTATTAACGTATGTTTATGCAAACCTATGTTCAGAAACTAGTCTTGTAGTTTATTAACGTATGTTTATGCAAACCTATGTTCAGAAACTAGTCTTGTAGTTTATTAACGTATGTTTACGCAAACCTATTTTCAGAAACTAGTCTTGTAGTTTATTAACGTATGTTTATGCAAACCTATGTTCAGAAACTAGTCTTGTAGTTTATTAACGTATGTCAATGCAAACCTATGTTCAGAAACTAGTCTTGTAGTTTATTAACGTATGTTTACGAAAACCTATTTTCAGAAACTAGTCTTGTAGTTTATTAACGTATGTTTATGCAAACCTATGTTCAGAAACTAGTCTTGTAGTTTATTAACGTATGTTAATGCAAACCTATGTTCAGAAACTAGTCTTGTAGTTTATTAACGTATGTTTACGCAAACCTATTTTCAGAAACTAGTCTGGTAGTTTATTAACGTATGTTTATGCAAACCTATGTTCAGAAACTAGTCTTGTTGTTTATTAACGTATGTTATTGCAAACCTATTTTCAGAAACTAGTCTTGTAGTTTATTAACGTATGTTTATGCAAACCTATGTTCAGAAACTAGTCTTGTAGTTTATTAACGTATGTTTACGCAAACCTATTTTCAGAAACTAGTCTTGTAGTTTATTAACGTATGTTTATGCAAACCTATGTTCAGAAACTAGTCTTGTAGTTTATTAACGTATGTCAATGCAAACCTATGTTCAGAAACTAGTCTTGTAGTTTATTAACGTATGTTTACGAAAACCTATTTTCAGAAACTAGTCTTGTAGTTTATTAACGTATGTTTATGCAAACCTATGTTCAGAAACTAGTCTTGTAGTTTATTAACGTATGTTAATGCAAACCTATGTTCAGAAACTAGTCTTGTAGTTTATTAACGTATGTTTACGCAAACCTATTTTCAGAAACTAGTCTTGTAGTTTATTAACGTATGTTTATGCAAACCTATGTTCAGAAACTAATCTTGTTGTTTATTAACGTATGTTATTGCAAACCTATTTTCAGAAACTAGTCTTGTAGTTTATTAACGTATGTTTACGCAGACCTATGTTCAGAAACTAGTCGTCTTGTAGTTTATTAACGAATGTTTATGCAAACCTACGTTCAGAAACTAGTCTTGTAGTTTATTAACGTATGTTTACGCAAACCTATGTTCAGAAACTAGTCTTGTAGTTTATTAACGTATGTTTACGCAAACCTATGTTCAGAAACTAGTCGTCTTGTAGTTTATTAACGTATGTTAATGCAAACCTATCTTCAGAAACTAGTCTTGTAGTTTATTAACGTATGTTTACGCAAACCTATGTTCAGAAACTAGTCTTGTAGTTTATAAACGTATGTTTACCCAAACCTATGTTCAGAAACTAGTCTTGTAGTTTATTAACGTATGTTTACGCAAACCTATGTTCAGAAACTAGTCGTCTTGTAGTTTATTAACGTATGTTAATGCAAACCTATCTTCAGAAACTAGTCTTGTAGTTTATTAACGTATGTTTACGCAAACCTATGTTCAGAAAATAGTCTTGTAGTTTATTAACGTATGTTTATGCAAACCTATGTTCAGAAACTAGTCTTGTAGTTTATTAACGTATGTTTACGCAAACCTATGTTCAGAAACTAGTCGTCTTGTAGTTTATTAACGTATGTTAATGCAAACCTATCTTCAGAAACTAGTCTTGTAGTTTATTAACGTATGTTTACGCAAACCTATGTTCAGAAACTAGTCTTGTAGTTTATAAACGTATGTTTACCCAAACCTTTGTTCAGAAACTAGTCTTGTAGTTTATTAACGTATGTTTACGCAAACCTATGTTCAGAAACTAGTCGTCTTGTAGTTTATTAACGTATGTTAATGCAAACCTATCTTCAGAAACTAGTCTTGTAGTTTATTAACGTATGTTTACGCAAACCTATGTTCAGAAAATAGTCTTGTAGTTTATTAACGTATGTTTATGCAAACCTATGTTCAGAAACTAGTCTTGTAGTTTATTAACGTATGTTTATGCAAACCTATGTTCACACACTAGTGGTAGTGCAGATCTTTGCCTGTCATCTTATTGCCGTACAATTCTTGAGCAATAATTAATTTTCATGGAGTTTTTTTTCTTTTATCGAGTCTTGGTGCATTACCTTGACACCAAACGAGACTAGGTCCATTAACTTGATAGCAAACTAGTCCTGGTTTACTAATTTGACATCAAACAAGATCTGGTTCATTAACTTGACACCAAACGAGTCTTGGTTCATTAAGTTGATACCAAACGGATTTGGTTCATTAACTTTACTCTAAACAAGTCATAGTTAATTAACTTGACTTTGATATATCCTTGGTTTATTAACTTGACCTCTAAAGGAGCCGGTATGTAATTTATCACGGATTTCGTCCAGTATTTGATAATGTATTTGATCATGTATTTCATCGTATATTTCATCATGTTTTTAGTCATGTATCCGAATGGTCCTGGTTCCATTTCCCAGGTGAGGTAGAAATGATTTTTCAGACCGCAACAGTTCCCGGTCGACCCAGCCTTAAATGGGGTACCGGTTCAGTCCGGGAAGTAAAACCGGCGAGGGAGAGGAGATGGTTACCGCCCTCATATAACCGAGCCTTTGAAATGTGAGATCGCTAACACCTCACACTCCTACGGAAGTAATGCTATGGGTTACTTTACTTTTTAAAAAATGTTTATTTCATCATATTTGTATTCCTGTATTTAGGATCAAGCATTTCATCGTGTATTTCATCATGTATTTTGTCATTTATTTCATCTTGTATTTCATCAAGTATTTCATCATGTATTTCATCATGTATTTTATCATGTATTTCATCACGTATTTCATCAAGTATTTCATCTTGTATTTCATCATTTATTTCATTAAGTATTTCCTCATGTATTTCATCATG
Source organism: Ariolimax columbianus (assembly GCA_036924085.1). Taxonomy (NCBI): domain Eukaryota; kingdom Metazoa; phylum Mollusca; class Gastropoda; order Stylommatophora; family Arionidae; genus Ariolimax; species Ariolimax columbianus. The sequence goes on from JAVGWX010000005.1 coordinate 14,952,281, forward strand.
TATTTCATCAAGTATTTCATCATGTATTTCTTGTATTTCATCATGTATTTCATCTTTTATTTCATCATGTATTTCATCTTGTATTTCATCATGTATTTCATCTTGTATTTCATCATGTATTTCATCTTGTATTTCATCATGTATTTCATCTTGTATTTCATCATGTATTTTGTCATTTATTTCATAATATATTTCAGCATTTATATCATCTTATATTTCATCATGTATTTCATCATGTATTTCATCTTGTTTTTCATCACGTATTTCATCATGTATTTCATCAATTATTTCATCATTTATTTCATCAAGTATTTCATCTTGTGTTTCATCATTTATTTTATCGTGTATTTCATCTTGTATTTCATCATGTATTTTATCCTGTATTTCATCTTGTATTTCATCATGTATTTCATCTTGTATTTCATCATGTATTTCATCATGTATTTCATCGTGTATTTCATAATGTTTTAGTCATGTATTTAATCATGTATTTCGTCATGTAATTTATCATGTATTTCATCATGTATTTTATCAGGTATTTTATCATGTACCATATCATATATCTCATCACTGATTTATAAATCTATTTTCTTGTGCTTGGTCTGTGTATGCCTCTGGTTTGTCAGCCACAAGATGGACGTAGACAAATTTATAAATTTTTCGTTGTTTTCAAATGGTCAGTGCGTGGTCAGGTAGTCGGTTCTTGCGTGCAAGTGGCACACGGGTGAAGGCATTCCTTGATTGCCTGGGACAAGTGTGCTTGAAGGAATTTCCTGTCCGACAATGCACAGGGCGTTAATTTCAAGAGCGTGACGCAAGAGTCTCTTAGATCAAATTGCAACACGAACATGATCAATGTATAAATCATTAATAAATCAGCAGAATAAGAGAATTATCATAGCAACATGAACAACACACATTTATAATTCATTTCATATCACAAGATCAATAACAACAAACATCAATAAATCCTATCACAAAAGCAAAAACTACATTCATATGTAAACAACGTTACAACATCAACAAGAGCAACATACATCTATAAATCATGTCACAACATCAGCATACACATATAAATCGTCATTCCACAGCAATATCATGCATTTATAAATAATTTCCCAACAATGTACATCAATAAATCGAACCATAATTACAACAACTCACCTATAGAAATCGTCTTAGCATAACAACACAACACGTATATAGATTATCTCGCAAAAATGTCAATAACAGCAAGAACGTGCATCTATAAATAATTTACCACCAACTCAGATCTATAAATCGTATCACAATGATGTTCGTCCGTCACAAGTGATTTTTTTTTGTGGGGGTGTGCTGTTGCGCTGTGCTTTTTATTTTGCGCCTGTCGGCACATTGCATCCGACTTCAGCATGCATTTTATGTAAGGGTCTGCTTCCACCTGCATTTTCTAAGGGTTTGCTTCCCCAGGGCAACGGCTGGTGCTGTGAAGTGGATCGAACCCAGCACCTTCCGTTTGTGAGCCGTGCCACTTAACCACTAGCCCACGCCGCCCCAGTCAGAAGTGATGAAGACCATTCTCTTTCTGTTCAGCCGTGTGGACAGTCTTTTCTCTTGATGAGTCTGCTGAAATGGGTGAGATGCGCGGTTATTTGGATTAAAGTGACAAAGAAACTGCGCCTTTTGTCAACCTTACTCTCACGTCCTGAGCTACATTTGGCCAGCGGCAAGATTTTTTATCGAGACGACTGGAGATAGCAAAAGATGCAGATTTTTCCTCGGGGTTTACTCCCGAAGCCTTTCCCTGGAAACAGGGATCCCGCAAGGCAGCGGAGGGGGGATAACATCTAACGTTGTATATCGTACCTTTCCCATAACCGTAAGAGGTCGTAGGGACATCACGCAGCGTGTGAGTGAGTCTGGCATCTCTCCCTGGTTGTGTGCAGGTCATTATACTAGTGTCTAAATTTCTCACAAGCCAATTTCGTAAAGTCGTGTGGACTAGACCACGAAATATGACACATGTTTAAGCGTAGTGCTATTCATATAGCCGATGTCCAGGCCAGGATAATCGGACTGAAGAAATTTAAAAAAAACGAACGAATTAATCAGTCTAAATGGAAAACAACGGCACGTTTCCGTGAACGCAAGTGTAAGTCTTCGATTAGTGGGAATTCCAGGCAAATCCATGGTCTGGCGGCATCTATAATGAACTAAAACAGTAGAGCAATGTAGACCCGCAGCCGGTTACGGAGCCATCTTTGCTTGTAACTTTATAACCTAGGGGTCATACAGGTAAAGTGAGTGAGCAAGTCCAGGTAGCAGTGAAAAAGGCAAATGCAATGTTAGGTATAATATAAAGAAATATTAAACATAGGAGCAAGGAAGTGATAGTAAAACTGTACGAAGCATTACTTAAACCTAGATTGATGTACTGTGCACCGGTATGAAGTCCTTATCGTAGAGGAGATATAAACATGCTGGAAAGGATACAAAAAAGAGCGACAAAGCTGATAGTGGATAACAATTTTTTTTCATAATACAACAAGAATAAGAGGGCATAACTACACATTAACTAAAGAAAGGTCCAGATTAGATATTAGGAAATATTTTTTAAGTCAGAAAGTGCTGAATGCTTGGAATGCATTGCCACAGGAAGTAGTGGAGGCTGAGGAAATTAATGCATTTAAGAATAGATTGGATGCACATGGCTTTTAGAGAAAGGAAATGTAAAAGATCATTGTTGTTTACAGATTCGGCAGTCTTTTAAAGCAGTAAACAAAAGTTAAGTTAAGTTAATATCAGCGCAAATAACAACCCATTTCTATCAATCAGATAAACATTATACCAACATTGACAATATAATTAGGTTAACTGACTGGTTTGTCGCGGGATTTCTTTGTCTTCCTCGTTCGTCGTGAGACCTCGACTTCGATGACTCTAACGAGGGCAACAGTCGACTTGGCTCAGTGCTCTTCTGCACAGCTTCTCGTGGAAGGGGCTTTTGCCAAATGCTACTTCTTTTGTCGGTACACGGTGGCCAAGACTGCAAAATGTGTTGTGCTTTCATGGGGGCTATGCCGCAGATATAAAGGTAAGTAATCAATCTTGAATATATAGTAAAGATGACATCTCAGTCAGTTGTTTCCTGTTCGTATTCGGAGAATGATGATCTGGTCTCGCCTGGAAAGTTGGCGGTAGGCATCGTTGTCTATGTGGCCAGGGTGATCTTTTTTCTATTTTACTCTGCAGGTAGCCCCGATGGCTGATTTTATCTCATCGTATGTGGTTGCTGTCTGTATCACTATGCTGCAGTATTCCTCCCTCTCTGGTGAGTCTGTCCACCTCCTCGTTACCTTTGAAGTTGCAGTTGGCAGGTATCCACTGGACTAAGTTTTTGTTATGAAGCACTGGGATAGGCATTCGAGTGAGTCTACCAGAGCGCTGAGTTCGTTTATGTGCTGGGTCTCGAGAGCCGTTAACACTGAGAGGGTGTCTGTGAGAAATACTACTTGCTGTTCTGTCTGCTCCTTATGGTCTACATGTATCAGCTGTCTATCAGGCTCTCAGGCTCTATTTTCGGACTGAAGTTGCTGCACAGTCTTCCAATGGAAAATGCTGCTGAGTATACATCTCTTTTCGGGGACGGCGTGCGCTAATGGTTAAGTGACACGGCTCAAAACCGAAGATGCTGGGTTTGATCCCCATCACAGCACCGACCGTTACCTCGGGAAAGCAAACCCTTAGAAAATGCAGGAAGACGCAGGCTCTTACATAAAATGGATCCTGAAGTCGGATGCACTGTGCCGACAGGTGCAAAATAAAAACCGCATTCCAACGCACACCGCCTTGGGGAATAGATAAATAAGGTGAACAAAGACAAATTCTTTTCAGTTTTATAATGATGTCTCCTCCCCATTTTTAATGGCATCTTATGCTGATCGATTCGTACGGCCGTGTGTCCAAGATGTTGGTAGAAATATTTGGTTGATGTAGTTGGTAACTATGTGTTTTTTTCTGTTTCTCTGTGAGTGACCTTTTGTCGCCTATGTTGGGGATATTACATATGAGCTCGTGGGATCGAAATATTTTCCACAGCCCTGAACAATAATTAAGACATTCATCATCATCATCATATATAATAAGGGTGACGGCGTGGCCTAGTGGTTAAGTGACTCGGCTCACAATCCAAGGTGCTGGATTCGATCCCCATCACAGCACCGGCCGTTACCCCGGGGAAGCAAACCCTTAGAAAAGGCTAGAGGAAGCAGACCCTTACATAAAATGCATGCTGAAGTCGGATGCATTAGACCGACAAGCGCAAAATAAAAACCACAATGCACAGCACACCACCTTGGAGAATAGATAAATAAGGCGAAAAATAAATATTTATATATATGTAATAATAACAGCGACAAAATGAAACACATCAGAATGCACAACGAGGACGCATAACATTAAATCACTTTTACTAAAGTGTTCTCGTTAGCCACCTTCTTTAAAAATCACGTCTGCACGTGAAGTCTCATTCTCTGGATAAAGGTTTTCTGTAGTGGAGAGTTCTTCAAGGCTTCCAAACAGCTAGTGGAGATTCGTCTTCGTGGTCCAATGCTCATTTCGCAATTGGCTAAGCATATAACAGACTCGCAGAATATGTTGAGCTGTATGTGCTGCTTGCCAACACATACACAAGAGTGATGGAGCCAATTTTAACCTGTGCATGTGGTAGTTCAATTTGTTATGCCCCGTTCTCAAACGGAACAGTACCACTTGCTCCGCTCCATCAAGTTCGACACGCCATGTCCCAATTCTGACGTCATAGACACGAAACGGCACAGAAACGCGCAGACAGAACATAGTACGTTCAATTGGAAATTACCAGAAGAAATCAGATGTACAATGTTCAAGTCCCAATAGTTCACCGTTGGAGGGCCTAAATTGTTAAATAACTTGGGAAACTGAAAGTCGCTAGAGCTGAAAATAGTCGCGTTGACCTGTGAATTTCAGACAGAATCATCTGTGAAAATATCCCACTGTTAGAGTTTACCATGGTCGAGTTTTTATCATGATGGACATACAAATATATATATTTTTATTCTTATAATATAGATCTATAAATCTGTGCTACATGTCCATATATGTTAGTCTATATCTTATCCATTTCACTCTATCGTTTGGCAGCGAAACTGTAGAAGGGGTTTTCTGCTACTTCATTGCCCTAGCAGACTAGGAGCCATACATGAGTTAGACAGAGGGGGAACCAAGTAGGGTTCAGGGCATCCTTTTTTCCATGGAAGTGTCTGCCTCTTACCGTGGGGTGATATCCCGTATACGTTGCTGCTCTCTAGTCAACGCAATCGTCGTAATATTACACACATATGGATTTGAAAAATGGAAGACAACAAAAGCGTTGGAAAACAAACTCAATATCTTTGAAGATAAATGTTTAAGAAAATTATTGAATATACGCTGGGACCAGTTCATAAATAATGACTTATTAAGAACAGAGACAAACCAAATATACGTGTCGATCATCATCCAGAATAAACGATGGACATACATTGGACATGTCCTTAGAATGGACAACAGCACTCAAATGGACACCAAACGGCTTTCGAAAATGAGGGATACCCAAGAAATCACTCAAAAGAACAATCATCCGAGAAGGGCTCAACTATAGGCCTCAGCACCATACAAGATTTAAAAACAGTGGCGTCACAACGTTTCAACTGGAGATCATTTGTTTCTGCCATATGCGCCATATTTGACGCGCAAATAACATAGAGAGATTGATAGAAATGACAATGCATAGAAAATGAACACTATGCAACACAATATTATGGCCCACATTGTGCTATCAGTGTCAATATTGGACATTAACACACAGAGATAAAAGAAACATCGTAACAACAGAGATGAATTGCCTGCACAGAACGCTTGGAGTTACAAGAATGGATATAAACAGAAATGAAGATATTAAGAGACAAGTAGTTACAACACCAGGGTTAGACCTCATAAAGAGACAACAATTCAAATAATAAAGGTCACGCGACAAGCCCATCACCAGATAGTATCCCTCAGAAAGCAATGCTATGCAGATTCAATAGATACAAAGCCAAGGGTCTACCACGCAAATAATGGATAGGAGAAAAAAACGGAAACAGTGAAGCTACCCATGTGCGAAACATAAACTAGAGCCCGATCAAGAGACCTCTTCATAACCTGACGCTGAAAGGCACAAACAGTACATAAAATCAAAAAGATGAGAAGAAGTAGAAGAAGAGGAAGAAGAAGAAGAAGAGGAAAAAAGGAAGAAGGAGAGCTTTGTGTATGGATCTGGCAACCTCATGATGCAAAATCATTGTCATTGAAACCGTCACTTGACTAGCTCGAATACAGGCATCCTGTAGTTGAAGCCGTATGCTTCCTCGAGGAGCGCAAGTTGAATCAATCATTAGAAGATACACCAGAACTGTCATTTATCCATGTCAAGTGCGCCCTGTTTGAAATATGCATTATGCAAATCAAGTGTGAAACAAGCCCCAAACCTCCTGAGCAAGGTACATAGAACTGGTCGCAATGGAATGAAAACATCATGGTCTGGGCTATTCAACCATTCCCACTCAGCTTCTCTCTTCGGGACATGATCACAATCTGGAAACCAATTTCTTTAATTGGGCTTTACGGCGTAAAAAGCAGGTTTGCTGAAACAGACCAGCAATTAGGGACTCATTAAGTTTTCGGCTGATGTCACCGTAGAGTTTGCGAGGACGTGTTTGGTGTTGTCCGTTGGACGGCAATTAATTCGGGGGCAATGTTGGAGCAGCTAATTTTGATTCTGACACTAAGTATGAGTGTATGCAGGGGAGATTAACAATTATGGAGAGAATAACTGTGCTTGTTTTATTTCTGTTGTATCTTTCTTTGTTGGGATTTTCACTTTCTTTGGTTCAAGGTACCTTGACCGTCTGGTTAGCGCTGTCGTAACAAAGGAATCGAGATCGACTCCCGTTATCGGCACCCTCGTCTAGCCTATGCTAAATTAGAACTTCCCTTTACTGCCATAAAGGAAAAAGAAAAATCAGCTTGGAAGGGAACTGCTTACAGCACCTTACAAAGAAATTGTGGCCACTTCCTTCCCGACTGCTGTTGACTGCTTTACACTTATTTAATGCTACTTTCAACCACATACAGTCGGGTTTGGTTATAGTAGAGCGAATAACCCTTAACAAAATATTTGGCATCCTGGATTGAACTTTTGTGCGGATATGCAAAACATTCACCCCAAGAACGACAGTAGATTCGTTGTTAAATTTATCAGATATACAGATGACATCGTCCTGCTTACATAAGTGGGACAAGACCTACAAGAATTGGTGGTTCAAGCCAAGCAAGGAACATAAGTAAGGTATATGGATTGAACATTAATACTGACAAGATTATAATAAATAGCAAAGCAGACTCGAGATAAGCTGTAAAGATAAACATATTGGATTTCTTTCATTGACATTTAAAAACGGAAAATAGAAGGTGGCCAATGGAAGATGCTAAAACTGGAAATCAAAACCAGAATACTGATGGTCAAATCTGTATTCAGTAAAGTATTCGAGTTTTTAGAAAAGAGAAGAATTCGAGGTGATTCAATACAGGTTTATAACAAAATCAACTAAAAGGATTAATTAGATTATAACAAGTTGTTTTTTTTTCAAAATGCAGCCAACTATAGGAACAATAGGGCCCAGCCACAAATTAATTTAAGAAAGGTCCAGATTAGATACCAAATAATATTTTTTTAGTCAGAGAGTGGTGAATGTTAGTAATTGGTTCCCACTGGAAATAGTGGAGGCAGGGTCAATTAATTCATTCAAGAATAGATTGGATGTGCATAATAATTTGTATATCAAGTGAATGTACATGAAACTTGCTGCATACAGACTCTGCAGAGGCCTCTAAATAAAACCACAAAAAAACTGTCATGCGACATCTTTCCCATTGCTGGCGTAGTCAAGGGGTTTTGAAGGCTGAGGACTATAGGCCGCTCCGCCACTCCTGTCGCCATGTCGTGTGCTGGCTATGTTTGTTTATTTCACCCCCAACAGAGAAACAAGAAATTGCATACCGGGGATTCGAACCGCTGCCCTCCTTGTCGACAGGCTTTACCATTCGGACACGCGCTGCTCAGTCCTCTAAACCAGAATAAAGACGTTAAGTTAAGTTAGGTTACGGGATCAAGATGCTGAGCAGCGCATGAGCTGCAGTGGTGAGCGACTTATAGCTGACTGCTAGCGTCAGGGCCAGCGAACCAAAGCTGCCAAGACCCTTCTACACCTCCACGCGGTGATCCTGGATAACAGGCTGCAGCAGGGCAGAATGGCTAAGGAGAAGGGATCGAAGAGGGAATGCTTCCTGAAGTCGGATGTGTTGGACCGAAAGGTGCAAATATCGCAGTCAAGCTGTAAACTACGACACAACGCATTCCTCCATTCTCTGGACTACATTCTGCTACTTAAGCTCTTTCAGTGTTTGGTAATTCGAGATTGAGAATGAACGAAGCCAAGCCAAGCCAAGTTAGGTTACTTTAGGTTACGTTAAATCGTCTTTGCCGTGTGAGCCAGAAACAAGGACAATGAACAAACGACTGGTGAAGAGAATTTATATCTTTGAAATGTGAGTATATATATATATGTATGTATGTATGTATATATGTATGTATGTATGTATGTATGTATGTATGTATGTATGTATGTATGTATGTATATATGTATGTATGTATGTATGTATGTATGTATGTATGTATGTATGTATGTATGTATGTATGTATGTATGTATGTATGTATGTATGTATGTATGTATGAATATATGTATGTATGTATGTATGTATGTATGTATGTATGTATGTGTGTGTGTGCGTGCGTGCGTGCGTGTGTGTGTGTGTGTATACACGAGGTGTGTTCAAATGAAACTGGACCAAACTGCAACACGTGAACGATGCGCATGGTGACGTCAATTATGATGTAAACAGCACATACCAACCATTAAGTTTGCAAAATGTCATTATCCTTCGACTCATAGTCCTTTGCAGACCGTTGAAAACATGGTGAGTGTGATATGGAATCCGTGCAGATGGATAAGTGAGCGGTGATTCGGTCTCTAACAGTTGGAGGATGTCGACCAGTTGACAATCATCGCAGAATCCAGGCAGTGTAGGGTGACAAAAATGTGTCGAAAACAACAGCGAAGAACTGGTCAACGATGTTTAAAGAAGGACGGGAGTTAACGCAACAATTCGCGCCTGACCTGGTCTCGGACGTGAGTTAACGCAACAATACGCGCCTGACCTGGTCTCGGACGTGAGTTAACGCAACAATACGCGCCTGTCCTGGTCTCGGAAGCTCTTTCGTTAACTCATGTCCTTCTTTAAACATCGTTGTTCAGTTCTTTACTGTTATCTTTGCCACACTTTTGTCACTATACACTGCCTGCATTCTGCGATGAATGTCAGCTGGTCGACATCCTTCAGCTGTTAGAAACTGAATTACCGCTCGCTGATCAACGGTTCCTGACAACACACAAACATGTTCCCTTCCCACACACACAAAGACTCCCACTTCACATACACACACACTTTCTCTTTTCACACACAAACTTCTCACCCTAACACACTCCCTCCCGACACACAAAAACGCTCCATCCCGACACACTAAAACGCTCCCTCCCGACACAAACACACTCCCTCCCCCGCACCAACTTTCTCCTCCAACACACTCCCTTCCTACACACAAACACTCTCTTCCTCGCACCAAGTTCCTCCTCCAACATACTCCCTCCCCACACACAAACTCATTCCTCCAACACACTCCCTCCCCACACACAAACTCATTCCTCCAACACACTCCCTCCCCACACACAAACTCATTCCTCCAACACACTCCCTCCCCACAGACACACAAACACTCTCTTCCTCGCACCAACTTCCTCCTCCAACACACTCCCTCCCCACACACAAACACACTCCTCCAACATACTCCCTCCCTACGCACAAATTCACTCCTCTAACACACCCTCCTCACACGCAAACACACTCCTCCATCATACTCCCTCCCCACAAACAAACAAACTCCCCTCTCCACACAAACAAACTTACTCCTCTAACACACCCTCCTCACACACAAACAAACTCCCTCTACACAAACTCACTTTTCCAAAACACTCGCTCACCACAAACAAACCCACTTTTTCCTCCAACACACACACAAACAAACTCTCTCTCCCCTCTCACTCACCAAAGACGCATCCCTTGTTGTGAACTTGACTTGTGAGCAGGTCATGACCTCGCATTAGAAGATGAGTTCTCCAGTAAAACAATCGCACGTGCGTGCTCGTGCATACATCGAGACTCATTACTCAACACTTCAGCCCATCGTCTCTGTTGTCTTCACGTCGGCACTCTCTAAACAAGAATGGACCAACTACAGTTCTGTGGACCAGTTATAGCCCACGTACACATTAATGATAACATGTTATGTATTTAAGACGTTTGAGTTTGGACTGAGCAAAAATCAGGCGACATTATATTGCATACAGTCATCATTCAAATCTGAATGGATGGATGTCGCTTTCTGGTTATCACAACAGTGAGAGTGGAGATAATTTGTACTGCATGTTCACCATAATGACATCCACATTAATAGGGGTTGCGCCAATGAAGTCACGGTTGTAGCTGGCAAGGCAGGTTGCGCTGTATTGTGTTCTGCGTCCAAGGGTCCAGTGCATCTGTTTTCAGCTCGCATTTATTTGGGGTCGCTATCTCAGCACGTGCTGGCCACTTTCTGAGTGATAGTTGCCAGCTTAAGCCGTGTTGTATCGCTGTCACGTGCATTGTCTTATATTTTGCTGTGATTCGTTAATTGTTTTCGTTTGCTGTTTGTACCCGACGAAGACCTTGTCAGACACATTCACTCCCTCATACACGCACACACTGTGAACCACGAACACACTCTCACTCTGATATGTAGGTATCATTGTGTTTCTCTTCCTGCACAGTCACTGAGACTTTACCTATATATATATATAAAATTTGGACATGGCTATAATGGACTAGAACCTCACCATGGAAAGATTGCTTACAATCTCTAGTGATTGTGAGAATGGCACGACACACAACGATAGATGTCATCCTCATCATCCACCTGTTTCCGGGACAGGCTTCGGAAGTAAATATTGAAGAAAAATCTGCATCCTGTTCCATCTCCAGTCGTCTCGATAAAATCTTGCTACTGGCCTAAGGTAGCTCATGACCAGAGAGTGAGGTTGACAAAAGGCGAGTTTTTTTCTCACTTTAATCCAAATCACAGCGCTTGTCACCCATTTCAGCGGACACAGCAAGAGAAAAGACTGTCCACTTGACTGAACAAAGAGAGTGATCTTCATCCCATGTGATGGACGAACATCATATTTATATATATATATATATATATATATATAGACACACAGACACACGAGACAGCTAAGTCGTTTTCACTTGAGCTGTCTGTCACACCTGTTTGTGATCAGACGCAAGTCAAACACGTTTCTGCAAACTACACAAATCAGTTAGACATGTTGTTCGCACGCTCGAGCAGCGCTTTCTTTAAAGTTTCTCTGAAAACCGTTAATATTTAAGTTATCTTCTGGAAGATTCTTGTATAGAACGATTCCACTAGGCGCTTTTACACCACGTAAGGTGATCAGATCGCAGAGCGCAACCTCATCGCCGAGGCTAAGAGCAAACATTGATACACATGATACACAGCGCTTCTACAGCAGACTCCTCCCATTTTTGCCATTGGTGCAGGGTCTAACGTACAAGTATTGGTCTCAACAATTATATGAGAAGATGTCTCCCAGCACAAACCTACAATGGGCAACTATTATTATTATTATTATTATATATATATATATATATATATATTGATGTTTATATGATGATACTGTCCATCATTGTCGAGGTATATATATATGGACGAGTAGATATGGTTTTATCGACTGTTTTCCTTGTCTTTCAATCAGTGTTCAAAGTTCACCAGAGTAGAGTTTGTGGTAGTAACTTCAGTTCTGAAATGGCTATAAGTGTCATTATTAACATAGGAAACCATTGTATCGGACTACAAATCCTGATTTTAGAACTTGCAGAAGAACTGGCTACATCATGAAAGGGTGTGGAGGTCTTTAGTGATTTGTTTGTATGTTGTGATAAAGCTGACTTCCTCACGTTGTAAGCAGTCATTGGATATGATTTTTGGTGGTATTCTAAAGGAGATCAACGATCCACTCTAAGATGATCACATTGCAGTAGGTTAACTGGCAATAGGGAGAATACAGAACCTTAATTTGGATGGGTCTAATTGTGGGGAAAAGGGGGAGAGGGAGGATTGATTGACAGGAGTGTGCACAACCAACTATAATTTAACATTATCAGTACACGCATCCTTTGCCATTTCCTGATCGAGACACATCACCTATGAGTCACCCTGAATGCAGTGACGTCAACTCGTAACAGAACAGAACACAAGTGTAACAGTCTAGTAAGATATCAGTACAGATGTTTGTGTCTTGTCTACAGAAATAGATATCAGTACAGATGTTTGTGTCTTGTCTACAGAAACAGATATCAGTACAATTGTTTGTGTCTTGTCTACAGAAACAGATATCAGTACAATTGTTTGTGTCTTGTCTACAGAAATATATATCAGTACAATTGTTTGTGTCTTGTCTACAGAAATATATATCAGTACAATTGTTTGTGTCTTGTCTACAGAAATAGATATCAGTACAATTGTTTGTGTCTTGTCTACAGAAATATATATCAGTACAATTGTTTGTGTCTTGTCTACAGAAATATATATCAGTACAATTGTTTGTATCTTGTCTACAGAAACATTTTGTATACATACAAGGGGAGAAAAATTGGAAATCAATATTTGTGCATTTATTTCTGTTTTGAACATATTCTATAAATAAAACACCAATAAGGCATGGCCATCTGTAGTTTAGTTATTACAGTTGGTCATGATTAAGGTTACTGTGTGACGCCTTCGCGTACATTCATTTAATGATGTACCTTAATAATGCATGGTCAGTGGCCCGTTGTGTGGTAGAGAGGCGGGCTTAATACTCATTAGTTCTCAATTCCAAGAAAACGATATATATAACACGAGTGAAGAAACGACTATCCCCACTACTCGAATACCACAGGCTAAAGTGAAAGACAGGTTAAAGGTCAAGGTCGTTCCCATAGCAGAAAGCTGTCCTGAATTACGAGTTAGTGGCTTCATTGGGTGAGAGATTTCACAGTACGAGTACCATATTGATCGTTTTTAGACTTCTACGGGGGAGACACACAGAAAGAGCTGGCCGGGTTGTACGATACCATGGCTGCTGGTTGGTCTCATGGGCTATTACATCTCACTTCAGCTCCTGTTTTATGGTAGATTGTGCTCTACCTCCCCCCTCTGACTGAGAGCTTCAATTGCGTCTTAACCTCGTTTTCTGTGCCACCTGACCTACAAACGTGTTGGCAGTATTGCTAGCACTAACAGGGCCCACAAACGGTATATGTGAGAAATACAATGGCAGAAAAGGCGTTCAGTCAAATGAGTCTAGTAATGCGCTTTACTGCGGTTCTTTTCGGTGCAACGTTTCTTAACTGTTTAATATGTTTATACAAGTGTATAACTGACTTCTACTTGACTGTCTTTGTGGGTAATTTATTTGTAGATTTCGCTGTACTGATCATTTCGTATTTACTTTGTTTTCGTAAGCCTACCTGCTCTTTCCTGTTCCCAAGAATCGACTTCCATGCATTCCATGATAACACATAAATGCTAAGTCTTTCAGTAAATGGTGAAGTGAGGCTACTGATGGTTCCTACAAGTTGTTGGTTGTTCACACTTCTGCTCCGTCATCTCCTGTGCACCAGTCCGCTCGAACCTCTTTCGATATCAAAGATCTGCAGTCTGTGAGCTGCTGACTCATCTATTGCAGTGCCGCCATCTAACAGGTGGTCATTGATAGACTTCAAAATGTCACGCCTATCAATATCTAACGTAACCATAATTGACGCCTGTGGAGCCACAGGATGTAAGTTCTTTCGTTGCACTAAACAACAGAATCACTAGTAGATCCACACCAGCCTCTCCAGATTTGATATTTCTACAGCTGCCATTCACTCATGCCTTACCCAGCACTTCTGTAACTTCCTAAGTAAAGATCGGGAGTCTAACACTATGACTGCGACTGTTAAAGAGGTTTCAGATAGCCATCTCAGAGCTGCAGACACTGCTTCTATTAAAGAGGTTTCAGATAGCCATCTCAGAGCTGCAGACACTGCTTCTATTAACAGACACTGCTTCTATTAAAGAGGTTTCAGATAGCCATCTCAGAGCTGCATACACTGCTTCTATTAAAGAGGTTTCAGATAGCCATCTCAGAGCTGCATACACTGCTTCTATTAAAGAGGTTTCAGATAGCCATCTCAGAGCTGCAGACACTGCTTCTATTAAAGAGGTTTCAGATAGCCATCTCAGAGCTGCATACACTGCTTCTATTAAAGAGGTTTCAGATAGCCATCTCAGAGCTGCAGACACTGCTTCTATTAAAGAGGTTTCAGATAGCCATCTCAGAGCTGCAGACACTGCTTCTATTAAAGAGGTTTGAGATATCCATCTCAGAGCTGCAGACACTGCTTCTATTAAAGAGGTTTCAGATAGCCATCTCAGAGCTGCAGACACTGCTTCTATTAAAGAGGTTTCAGATAGCCATCTCAGAGCTGCATACACTGCTTCTATTAAAGAGGTTTCAGATAGCCATCTCAGAGCTGCAGACACTGCTTCTATTAAAGAGGTTTCAGATAGCCATCTCAGAGCTGCAGACACTGCTTCTATTAAAGAGGTTTCAGATAGCCATCTCAGAGCTGCAGACACTGCTTCGATTAAAGAGGTTTCAGATAGCCATCTCAGAGCTGCAGACACTGCTTCTATTAAAGAGGTTTCAGATAGCCATCTCAGAGCTGCAGACACTGCTTCTATTAAAGAGGTTTCAGATAGCCATCTCAGAGCTGCAGACACTGCTTCGATTAAAGAGGTTTCAGATAGCCATCTCAGAGCTGCAGACACTGCTTCTATTAAAGAGGTTTCAGATAGCCATCTCAGAGCTGCAGACACTGCTTCTATTAAAGAGGTTTCAGATAGCCATCTCAGAGCTGCAGACACTTCTTCTATCTCCATTCTCCTACTGTAAGTTGCTGTTCCTCTCAGCAAAATCCTGACATCTCCTTCTTGCTGAGAAGACCCAACCAGGTATTTTGCTGTACAACACCGATTCATTGGTACACATGATGGCATCACTTTACTGCATGTTATTAACAAGTCTGTCTATTTTTAGTTACATACCCTTCGGTGAGATTGAAGACCAGCGCATATTCTTGCTCATTATAATTAAAATACAGCGCACATCACACTATTAAGACATAACTGTCTGATATGACCATCATCGCTTTGCGATTGTCAATAACTTTACTCTTCGGAGCGTCTCATAAGCACGTTGGCTAGATAACCCGATTCACATGGCAACGACAGAGGACGTATCCCTCTGTTCCACCATACGCTCTAGTGTACTAAGCTGTGATTGAGTACATGACCTGAATGTTAGGGGCTCTTCAAAAATGACGTCCATGTGGAAGGAGGAAAGAGGGTATGGGAAAAGTGAACAGAAGTGAGAGGGGTGAGGGAGGAGGAATATTTAATTGTAAAGTATATGCTCATATTGTAGCTTCCATTGACATACAAATCTATCAAGAGTGACATACTCTTTTATCTTTGACAGCTTCTGACTGTCAGGCTAAACGACAAAAGATATTCAGAGGTTATCCTTAGTTCTAGTCCTAACGACATTCAGAGGTTATCCTTCGTTATAGTCCTAACAATATTCAGAGGTTATCTTTAGTTCTAGTCCTAACGACATTCAGAGGTTATCCTTAGTTCTAGTCCTAACGACATTCAGAGGTTATCCTTAGTTCTAGTCCTAACGACATTCAGAGGTTATCCTTAGTTCTAGTCCTAACATTATTCAGAGGTTATCCTTCGTTATAGTCCTAACGACATTCAGAGGTTATCCTTCGTTATAGTCCTAACAATGTTTGTAGATCTAAATTGTGAAGATGTTTAAACTTCTATGCTCCTGTTATCTGAAACAAAACAACCTTAATAGTTTATTAACTCTCCTGAGGACAACCACCTCAACGGTTGTGATTATTTTTTTAAATTATTATTACAGTTTTTATTCCCATCGCTGAGAAATATAGCAAGTCTTACCATAGATGTAAGTCATTGATACCCTTTATGCGCATGTCTTTGATCAATGACACGTGAGGAGGTCATGAGGAAGGCGAGAAAAGGTTTTCAAAATATAGAAGGGGTTGATCAAGGTGGTATTCACCGAAAATTGATGTTGAAATTAGAGACCAACTAGCAAAACCATTGAATAATTTATGTTCTCAATAAAGGGCAAAAGAGATTGTTTCAAGAGATTGGAAAGATGGATAGATACAGTGATAAATGAATGATACAGGGGAGTCAGTAGATGTTATTTATATAGATTTTTAAAAAGACTTTGATAGAGAACCTCATCAAAGATTAGAAAGCTAAAATCACATGGAGTAGGTGGGGAAGTTGCCAAATTGATTAAAAATTGGTTAACGGGAAGAAGGCAGAGGGTGAGTATAAATAAGGAGTACTCTGAGTGGTGTGAAGTGAAAAGTAGAGTGCCACAGGGTTCGGTTTTGGGACCTATTGTGTTCTTCATTATACATAAACGATTTGGACCTTGATGTCGGATCCATGATATACAAAATTCACTGATAACACAAAACTATGCAATTGTGTCTCATCTAAAGCAGAAGCGGATATATTGAGGTCGTATTTAGATAAAATTCGAAAACGGTCTGTGAGATGACAAATGGAGTTTAATATAGATTAATGTACAGTCATCCAAATGAGTAGATTCAATATGGAACATAATTACAGAATGGGTGAGAACATTATTAGAATGATATAAAAGGAATGGGACCTAGAGGTTATAATAGATCATACAGGTAAAGTGAGTGAACAAGTCCAGGTAAGCAGTGAAAAAGACAAATGCAATGTTAGGTATGATAAAAAGAAATATTAATAATAGAAGCAAGCAAGTGAAAGTCAAACTGTATAAAGCATTAGTTAGACCTAGATTGGAGTACTGTGTGTAGGTGTTTAGTCCTTATTATAAAGGGGATTTAAACATGCTGGAAAGGATACAAAAAAGAGCGACCAAGCTGATAGTGGAATTCCAGAATTACAGTTGTGAGTAAAGACTCAGAAAAACCGGCCTACAGTGTCTAGAAAAGAGAAGAATTCGAGGTGAAATAATACAGATTTATAAGATGATCAGAGGAACGGATAAATTAGACTATAACAAGTTTTTTTCAAATACAACCAACTACAAGAACAAGAGGCCATAGCTACAAATTAACTCAAGAAAGGTCCAAATTAGAAATAAGGAAATATTTAGTTAGTCAGAGAGTGGTGAATACTTTGAATACATTGCCACAGGAAGTAGTGGAGGCAAGGACAATTAATGCATTGAAGAATATATTGGATACGCATAGGTTATAAAGCAATGAAATGTAAATAACACTGGTTGTATACAGACTCTGCAGAGTCTTCTAGACCAGTAATAAGACGTTAAGTTTATCAGCGCCTAGTCATATTGGAAATTGACTAAAAACTCGGAGATCCCGTGTAGACGTAAACGAACCCCTGACAGTTGAACATCGTCACGAGTATGTTGTTAGCCCGCTGTCAGGCACAAACTCAGTAATACAAATACTTTTTAAGTAATGACATTTTTATCCATGACATAATTTTATCGACCACCAAGCACGATGAGACTCAGAATGTAAAAATTGCACAATAAAGTGCATACAACGGGTAGCCTTTTGCTACCTGGCAGCAGGCATACCATAGATTCCAAGTATCCAAGTTATGTGAAGTGGACGTCCACGCGTAGGGAAGGGGTCAATCAGAAGTGGATAGATGTGGAGGGTTAAAAATACCATAGTTTTGTGAGGTTATGTTAAGGATGAATCCTGAGATATGTAAAGGCAGCATGGAAGGGAGCTAATCATTCTCATCTCAAAAACTATTTTTTTAAACACAGAAACCGTGTAGGAAGCAGTCTGTAGCACTTCAGATTCGATTTGAATGCATCTGGAGAAACTGTGAAACTCTTCTCTCCACTTGTCTACTTGCGTGCTGCACACAGAACGAAACGCTTGCCCGCTCATACAAAGGAAGAGCCAATTTACAAATTGGTAACTTTAGAGACGACATCTCTGATTTTAGCACCGCACGCGCAGACACGTGCCTAGGCAGACATGCTCGTGACCTGAACACATTGTCTCCAGTTCCTCAAGGTCGGCATATTGTTCTGGGACTTGAGAACACCAGGTTTGAGCAGCCAGGACATTCGACTTTGCACTGAGAAGAATAAAAATAAAAGTGTCATTGTTTGGTTAGACATTTTTCTTGTCTCCGGACTCCTTTGGTCTCACGACAGGGCATGTTGGGTATCAGAGGTCAAGGTCTAATCTGTAAAGGCGGGAACACCATGGGAGGTTATAGGTTTGGTTGTTGGGCGGGGACTGGCTCGTGCAATAATTGTGCGAGTGACAGCGAAGTTAGAGCTTGACTGTTATCCCATAATAGAGACAGGGTTCGCTCCCGATCATGGCTCGGTACAGTCTACTCAGTTATAACCATGTACCTGGTCTACATTTAGTTATTGGGAGAAGAGATTAGCGTAAAGCCAGGAAAACCATACTGATGTTAGTTAGGTTCAGGTGAAACATTGCACTACAGCCAGGAGGACCTTGATTCACCTTCTCAAGTACCCCAATGGATGTGAAGAGAGCCACTGCAAACCGCTACATTAGAAACTCGTCAAGAGTACTTAACCTCTACACCTCACGGTAAAAGAGGAGCGACTAAGCAAGTCAAGAGTACTTAACCACTACACATCACGCTAAAAGAGAAGCGACTAAGTAAGTCAAGAGTACTTAACCTCTACACCTCACGCTAGAAGAGGAGCAACTAAGTAAGTCAAGAGTACTTAACCTCTACACCTCACGGTAGAAGAGAAGCGACTAAGTAAGTCAAGAGTACTTAACCTCTACACCTCACGGTAGAAGAGAAGCGACTAAGTAAGTCAAGAGTACTTAACCTCTACACATCACGCTAGAAGAGGAGCGACTAAGTAAGTCAAGAGTACTTAACCTCTACACATCACGCTAGAAGAGGAGCGACTAAGTAAGTCAAGAGTACTTAACCTCTACACCTCACGGTAGAAGAGGAGCGACTAAGAAAGTCAAGAGTACTTAACCTCTACACCTCACGGTAGAAGAGAAGCGACTAAGAAAGTCAAGAGTACTTAACTCGAATATAAGAGGCACTAGCAACAACAATGTTTAGTTATGGTAAGGTCTCAACTAGAAATACCTTACACATTGGACAATGCATACTCTTTACACTTTATCTCCGACGGCAGTGTGTGCTATGTGACTCTATGCTTTATATCAAGAAGCTGATCTGTGAATGAGCTGTAGCAGTCAGCTACTCAAAGCTGACTGCTAGAGTCAGGGCCAGCGAACCAGAACGGCCAAGACCCTTCTACACCTCAATGCGGTGATCCTGGATAACAGGCTGCAACCGGGCAGACTGGCTACGGAAAAGGGATCGAAGATCAAAGACTAATTCGGTACTCAAAAATGCCGACTGAAGTTGGATGTGTCGGACTGACAGGTGCAAATATCGCAGTCAAGCTGTAAACTACGACAAAGTGCATCCCGTTCTCCGGACTACATCCTGCTACCTGAAAAGCTCTTTTCAAGGCTTGTTAGCGGAAGTTTGTGAAGGATCCAAGAAGGTGACGAGCTCCATGCTTGGCGGAGATTTGGTTTCATACAATGTTTTTCAGAAAATTTGCCATCGATGGGATAGTTTCGTTTTAAAGTTGTTGTTTTTGTGTCTGCTAATGGTACTCATATTTGAGTTATGTACTCTTGACGACTTTCTATGGTGGCGGGTTGCAGTGACTCTCCTTACTACCTCTCCTGGATGTAGTGCAACACACGGCTCCTCATTAAGCTCACCATTATTGGGACAAAAGTTCCAATCTCCACCTCGTTAGCCAGCCTGCCATGAAGCAGCCTGTTTCCAGGGAGAACGCGGAGTCATGATCCGTATGTTTCACCTGAATCTGACTCAGTCTGACCAGTATGTTTCACCTGACCCTGACTAACATAGTCTTCTTCTTCTTCATCTTCTTCGTTCGTTCTCAATCTCCCACTACCAAATCCTGAAAGGGCTTAAGTAGCAGAATTTAGTCCAGAGAACGGAAAGCGTTGTGTCGTAGTTTACAGCTTGGCTGCGATATTTGCACCTTTCTGTCCAACACATCCGACTTCGGCAAGCATTTTTTGAGTACCGGGTTAGCATTCCCTCTTCGATCCCTTCTCCTTAGCCAGTCTGCCCTGCTGCAACCTGTTATCCAGGATCACAGGGTGGAGTTATAGAAGGGTCTTGGCAGCTATGGTTCGCTGGCCCTGACTCTAGCAGTCAGCTATGGCTTGCTGATCACTGCAGCTCATGCGCATCTTGATCCCACTAACATAGTCTGATCAGTATGTTTCACCTGACCCTTTCTAACATAGTCTGACCAGTATGTTTTACTTGACCCTGACTAACATAGTCTGATGATTATGTTTCACCTGACCCTGACTAACATAGTCTGATCAGTATGTCTCCCCTGACCTGGTGCTAGTTGTCTCTGCCGCTTCTAAAGAGCCTCGAATATTTTAATATTTTTACGTCATGAAATTAATGTAGAAAGACATAAAACCAAACACAAAGTATCACATCTCTCTCTTCCACTCTCTTTCTCTTTCTCTCACTCACGCCCTCTCTCTCTCTCTCTTTCTCTCTCTCTCTCTCTCTCTCTCACTCTGCTCATGAATTATCTGCGAATATACCAACTTCCCTCCCATATATCTTATCCACCCTCTCTTTGTCTCAACCTTTTCTCTTTAAGCACCTTCTCTCAGTCTGTCTCTTACTCTTCTCTCTCACTACGTCCCCTCATCTCATTTTCTTAATTCACTCTCCTCTTTTGCTTTCTCTTTCTCTCTTTCTCAATCATTCTCTCTGTCTCCCCGTTCTACTCTCGCTTTCTCAATCATCCTCTGTCTCTCCGTTCTACTTTCTCTTTCATCCTCTCTGTATCTCCGTTCTACTCTCTCTTTCTTTCTATCAGTTGAAACTCGCGTTATTTCTCTCATCTTCACCTATCTGTCTCTTCTCTTCTTTTCATCTCTTCCTCTCCTGCCTCGTTTTTTCTACTTCTCTCTTTCCCTCTCTATCTATTCTTTTTCTTATTCTCACGTTGTCCTTTTCCCTCTCTCTCTCTCCCACTCTCCTCTCTCCCACTCTCCTCTCTCCCACTCTCCTCTCTCCCACTCTCCTCTCTCCCACTCTCCTCTCTCCCACTCTCCTCTCTCCCTCTCTCTCTCCCACTCTCCTCTCTCCCACTCTCCGCTCTCCCTCTCTCTCTCTCTCCCACTCTCCTCTCTCCCACTCTCCTCTCTCCCACTCTCCTCTCTCCCACTCTCCTCTCTCCAACTCTCCTCTCTCCCACTCTCCTCTCTCCCACTCTCCTCTCTCCCACTCTCCTCTCTCCCACTCTCCTCTCTCCCACTCTCCTCTCTCCCTCTCTCTCTCCCACTCTCCTCTCTCCCACTCTCCTCTCTCCCTCTCTCTCTCCCACTCTCCTCTCTCCCACTCTCCTCTCTCCCACTCTCCTCTCTCCCACTCTCCTCTCTCCAACTCTCCTCTCTCCCACTCTCCTCTCTCCCACTCTCCTCTCTCCCACTCTCCTCTCTCCCACTCTCCTCTCTCCCACTCTCCTCTCTCCCTCTCTCTCTCTCCCACTCTCCTCTCTCCCACTCTACTCTCTCCCACTCTCCTCTCTCCCTCTCTCTCTCTCCCACTCTCCTCTCTCCCACTCTCCTCTCTCCCACTCTCCTCTCTCCCACTCTCCTCTCTCCCACTCTCCTCTCTCCCACTCTCCTCTCTCCCACTCTCCTCTCTCCCTCTCTCTCTCCCACTCTCCTCTCTCCCACTCTCCTCTCTCCCACTCTCCTCTCTCCCTCTCTCTCTCTCCCACTCTCCTCTCTCCCACTCTCCTCTCTCCCTAACTCTTCCTCTGCTCTCTACCTCACGCTCTACATTTCCCCAGCTCACCATCTCCCATTGATTCCTCCTAAAATCTCCTCATCCAAACCTGAACTCATTCTCTCTTCAGTCTCTTCACTTTCTAATTATCTTTCTCTAATCTTGTCCTCCCTTCTCTAGAACCTCCCTATCTCTTTCATTCACAAGCACCGAGAGAACTCATATTTGCCAGGTACACTAGTGTAGTACCACTACAAAGACAAAGACCGAATTCTTTTCTCTGAAGAAATCACGTGAAGACATTTAATTAGAGTACAGACGTAGCACATAGCGAGCTTGCTCACGTACACACAAACACACACACACACACACACACGCGCGCGCGTTTCTGAACCCAGATGGGGGCCCATCACTAACATGTGATTGTTTCAGATATGGCACGGGCCTCTGGCCACTGCCATTGTGCTTGTGCTAAATAGCTGCCAAATATTTGGCTCGCGTGTAAAGGCAATTTGGCTCTCCTTGGCTAATGGAAGGAGACGATAATTAGAGGGTGAGCTTGGGCTAACTACCAGTTTGGCTTTGACGAGCTGAAATCTTGAGCCTTGATCTAGTTGGCTGTTTGTATGTGCCCGGGTGTGTGTGAGTGTGTGTGAGGGTGTTATGTGTGAGTTGAGTGTATGAGGTGGTGTGTGTTAGAGTAGGAGGACATGTGTGAGTAAGGGGCTATGTGTGTGTGAGCGTGTGGTGGTGTGTGAGTGAGTGAACGTATGTGTGTGTGTGTGTGTGTGTAAGTGCGTGTGAGTGTGCGGATGTGTAAGCGTATGAGTGTTGGATTGTGTAAATGTGAGCGTGTGACCTGGCGATTGTATGAGGTTAGTGTTTGAGAGTATGAGGGCAGGTGTGTGAGAGTATGAGGGCAGGTGTGTGAGAGTATGAGGGCAGGTGTGTGAGATTATGAGGGCAGGTGTGTGAGAGTATGAGGGCAGGTGTGTGAGAGTATGAGGGCAGGTGTGTGAGATTATGAGGGCAGGTGTGTGAGAGATAATGCATGAAGGCATATATGTGTGTGAGTATGTGATCGTATGTGAGTTAGGACAAGATCTGATGTGATGTGCGTATGGTCATGATCGTATGAGTGTGTGTGTGTAAGTGTGCGGATGCGTGTGAGAGTGTGTGTGTATGGGGGTGTGGCTTCTTCTTCTATTTCTTCTTCTTCTTCATCTTCTTCTTCTTCTTCTTCTTCTTCTTCTTCTTCTTCTTCTTCTTCTTCTTATGCGTTCGTTCTCAATCTTGCTACCAAGCAGTGAACAGGGTTTTGCAAGTAGCAGAATGTAGTCCGGAGAACGGAATGTGTTTTGTCGTTTGTTTACATCTTGGCTGCGATATTTGCACCTTTCGGTCCGACACATTCAGTGTGTGTGTATGTGTGAGTGTACGTGAGTGTGTGTATGTGTGTGTCAGTGTGTGTATGTGTGTGTGTGTGCGTGTGCGTGCGTGCGTGCGTACCCTAGCACACACCTAACATCATCATGTTAGTCTCACCTGATTCCGACTACATTTCATTCCAACTTCCCACATTTCGAAGTCAGCCTACTGTCATTATATTGCTATACTAGTTTCGATGTTTATTTTCTTGCATGTTTATGGTGACTTCTCTAGTGAAAAGTAAGCAGGATGAAAAACAAACAAAACATAAGATAGTTTAAGACATTCTGTGACAGGAACTAGATTGGATAATTTGTTCTCGCTTTGGGACTATGTACCTTGTATTTTCATAACGTAACATGTTTTTTTTTTCGTAGGGGACATAATTGTGAAGAGAATTTAAAGTTCTTTTAGTACATACACTTCGCAGTGTATTTCTATCGAAGACAATGTATGTTTTAAACAAAATTAATTTACAATTTGTATATGTAATTAATAATGTATAATGTAATTAAGCTGTTTATTTTGCTTTTTGATGGAGAAAATAAATATTTGTTCCGTTAAATTTGAAATTTGTATACAACTTCCTGAAATATTAGTTCTCATTGTATGTTTTGCTTAGAATTGATGCAATTTCAAGGTCATTCCCTCGTGGAAGATAACACATATTCAGGGTTTAAAACCTTTCATACACACACACGCGCAGGCACACAAGCCCGCACGCACGCACATGCATGCGCCCTCAGAGTGAGATCCTTCCATTGCACTTTCATTGGGTTTGACCAACCACTGAGTTCGCCCTATCATAGGTACATACAGACGCACAGACGCATCCAAGCACTGGTTAATACGCCCTAATATCATCAAAAAGACAAGGGTCTGGGGGTGGAAAGTGGCATGCCACCGCCAGTAGAATATATATATTTTACTGGGCCCAAATGTATTATTGTCTTCATTTTTTTTTAAAACTTATCAACTTATTTGTTTTGTGCACTTTGTATTCACTATATCCTGTAGATCTTGAGCTGTATCTTTCCTGGGTTGATGTTTGTATGCATGTCAACTACAGCTGATGATAACATATGTACCAACCCAACTAAAGCTCTGAACAAAGGAAGGGGAGAGGAACGGGGCACCTGTATGTCCATGAAATAAATTTGAACTGTGTACAAAAAATATTCAGGAATATAAAAGTGATCTAGTCATTAGAAGGAGTAAAATAACAACCATACCACTCGGAGATCCGTGCACATTGTCTGTGCGTCAGCCCAACTGTACAACGTGATAAAACAACAGTTCTTCCCCACACATAAACCTTACACTCATATTCCACATTCTAATCAATACATTACATCTCATTCGATTCTTCGCTTCTAAACCGACGATTCATTCAACCTGGCAACCACCCCTAGTCAATCTCTTACATTTCCTCCTCAAATAAATCCCCCCCCCCTCCCCCCCCCCCTCCCCACGGCTTCACCACCTTCTTAACTTGTCTATGGCTGTTTTATATTCATAACTGTGTTAACAATTTTCATAATTATCCCATGCAGTGACCCACAGTATGTCTTGCGCCAAGCGTAGAGTTAGGTCACAACTCATCTCTGTACACCCCCAACTGCTCGCCCTCACCTCACCCCCTCTCAAACCAGCCATCTCTTTCCCCCATCACAACTCATCCACGCTTCTTTCACATTCAGAACTGTCTCATTTCCTCAGCGACATCAAATCATTTTTCTTCCGTGCAGGGCCTCGTTGTGTAGTGTCTCGCGCCAGGCACAATTTTGACCCACTTATGATGACATCACGTGATTTGAATTCACAGATGAACAATTGAGAATTGAAATAGGTATATGCCACATTCTGTCAATAACAAAATCTGGTTACTTATTGACAACCCCTCGTACCATTGTAACTACAAATCTTACTAATTTCAACTTTCAGCATCAAGAATATCTGATTTAGTAGGGCAGGACAACGCTTGCATTTCTCCGTTAAGGTGCGGGGTTCAACTTCTGCTGTTGGTACACTCCAGCTGACCCAGCTGTAAAGGTGTTTTTTTATACCTGTACTAGACCTACAGTTAGGAAAGGGAGGGCAGGAAGGAAGGAAACTGGCCACTTCATGGAAGCTGTGATTTAGTACAATGTTGATTCCACCTTATCTAACTTGGCAGTGTTTGCTATGAGACTGATTTTATTTATCTCGATCGAACAATGGATTTCTTGAAATGTGTATGTAGCCCGAGCAATATACCAAACTGATGGCTCCTATTTTCAATAGCAAAACGACAGTCAGAATTATTTTATATGACTGTCAGAGCTATTTTCCTTGACTCCCAGAACTATTTTCCCTGACTCTCAGAACTATTTTCAATGACTATCTGAACTATGTTCAATGACTCAGTGAACTATGTTAAATGACTTCCAAAACTATTTTCATGAACTCTCAGAACTATTTTCAATGACTACCTGAACTATTTTCATGGACTCTCATAACTATTTTCAATGACTACCAGAATAAAATTGTTGGAAAACATATTTCGATTCGCCCCAGTGTTAGGGGGGCGGCAGGGGGGGGGGGGGGGCTGAAAGATAAGCAGAGAATAGTGTCACTGTAACCTGCTACTGAGGAAGGTGAGGAATGGGACTGGTTACGCATCCTGTATCTGCTTGACGTCACAAAAGCGCCAACAGAGAAAGACAGGTTAACCTTTGATGACAGCTTTTTTTTGTTGATTAGCTGTGCTCCGTAGGGAACTGATATGGTATTGATTGATTATTTAATTGATTTAACTGTTTATATCTGTGTTTGTGTGTGTGTGTCTGTGTGTGTGTGTCTTTCAGTGTTGTGAGTGTGTATATATTAGCTTGTGTGTTTTGTATGTATATGAGTATATCTTAGGTTTGCATGTGTGTTAGAGTGTGTAAAAGTGTGTGAATGTGTAAGTGTGTTGGTGTGAGGCATGTTACTGTGTGTGTTTGTGTGATCGGGTGAATGATCTGGTGAATGTTGGACCGTGGGGTAGGGAGTGTATGCGTTGATGTTTTGTTGTGGGAGATCGTGGGACACTGTATGTGTTGTTGTTGTTGTTGCTGTTGTTGTTGTTGTTGTTTGCGAATGTCCTCATTGTGTAGGTTTACTCTTTTGTGCGCCCTGAAAAGGACGTTTAAGTGGTAAGTTGCAGTAGCTTTCCTCACATCTCGAAGGTGCTGATGAAGGTAGACCGTGCTCCTCCAGGCGGTTGTGCGATGCTTAGCTTTAACTGCTAGTCGCTCACTACTACCGGGATCCAGAGTGTGTGTTAGAGTGATTATATGTATGATAGAGCGAGTGAGCGATTGCGTAAGTGTGATAGTTTGAGTATGCGTGCACGTGTACGCGTGTGTGTGTGTGTGTGAGTGTGTAGGTGAGTGTGTGTGTGTGTGAGTGTGTGGGTGAGTGTGTGTGTGTGTGTGTGCGTGCGTGTCTGAGCGCGAGTGTTTTTGTTTAATATGAACTCGAAAGCTATCATTAAATAAATAACAAAGAAAGAAAGAAACAAACAAACAAAGAAAGAAAGGAAGGAAGGAAGGAAGGAAGGAATGAATGAACGAAGGAAGGAAGGAAGGAAGGAAGGAAAGAAGGAAGGAAGGAAGGAAGGAAGGAATGAAAGAAGGAAGGAAGGAAAGAAGGAAGGAAGGAAGGAAGGAAGGAAGGAAAGAAAGAAGGAAGGAAGGAAGGAAGGAAGGAAGGAAGGATTACGAAAGATAGAGAGACAAATATAAAGAGGAACAGAAATAGATTGATAGACTGACAGATAAACAGACAACAACAGAAAGAAGACCGATTGACCAACTGATGGATTAAGAGGCATTTGAAGGAATAGATAGAGGCATAGACTGAAAGACAGACGGAAAGAACGACAGACAGACCGACCAACGGATAGATTGACAGACAGACGAAAAGACCAACAGACAGACGGAAAGAGCAACAGACAGACAGATGGAAAGACCAACAGACAGACAGATAGATAGAAAGACAGGCAGGTATGCAGGCAGGCAGGCAGACAGACAAACAGACACAGCCAGACAGACAGACAGACAGATAGATAGATAGATAGATAGATAGATAGATAGATAGATAGATAGATAGATAGATAGATAGATAGATAGATAGATAGACAGACAGACAGACAGACAGACAGACAGATAGATAGATAGATAGATAGATAGATAGATAGATAGATAGATAGATAGATAGATAGATAGATAGATAGATAAATAGATAGATAGATAGATAGATAGATAGATAGATAGATAGATAGATAGATAGATAGATAGATAGATAGATAGATAGATAGATAGATAGATAGATAGATAGATACTTAGCTGGGTGGATGTGTTTACCTGAAACTTCTGTCTAATGAAATGTTCACGCCAAGTTTGTAACCCTAGCCTATTTGAGAAAAGTCTTGGATTTAGTAAAGTGTGGATTTGTGCATTCGTTTTTTTCCAACATTATTGTTTATTCATCTGTTATGTGTATTTGGTGAAGTAACATGTCTGGTTTGTTATCGTTTCTTCTTTATGTACAAATAAACAACTTAGTTTTAAATTTTAACTGTTTCATCAAAAACATTTCAAAAGGTGTAATGTAAGAGCAAATATTTCATCCATCATAAAGGGTAATCTCAGGCCGCAGGTAACATTATCTATATGAAGATAGGCCATGATACAAGTTGAATTTGATTGTGGTTGAAACTAATGTTTCTCGCCAAATTATGGGAAACTACTGAAATAACAGCAGAATGTTATGAGGCTAGCAGCCTTAATATCGTGTGAAATATTCTTTCCGCTGTCAACCCACCTTCATGTGAAATATTATTTCCCCTTTCAACCTCACCTTTATGTGAAATATTATTTCCCCTTTCAACCTCACCTTTATGTGAAATATTATTTCAACTTCCAACCTCAAAATGATGTGAAATATTCGTTCCACTTCCATCGTCGTGTGAATTATTATTTTCACTGTCAACCTCATCTTCATGTACAATATTCTTTTCAGTCAACCTCATCACCATGTGAATTATTCTTTTCACTTTCAACCTCATCTTTATGTGAAATATTATTTAAACTTCCAACTTCAAAATGATGTGAAATATTCTTTCCACTTCCATCATTATGTGAAATATTCTTTCCACTGTCAACCTCATCATCATGTGAAATATTATTTTCACTTTCAACCTCATCATCATGTGAAATATTTTGTCTTCTTCACGACAGCTCTGTATGCATCTCGGTTCAGGTCGAGTCGGCCCGCATTGCACAGACATCCCCAGACATTCCGTAATATCCTGACGCCATCTTCTTCGACAGCGACCACTTTTCCTCTTAACAGAAACCATGCCCTCCATTATCACTCTCTCCCCAGCGTTATGTCTCTTCCAATAACCGAAACATCTCAACTTTTTATCTCGTGATGTCTAACAACCTCATCATATCAAATAACGTTGTCACAATAGCATCTCTTCTAATAGCAAAAAAATTATTTGACTAAGATGTAAATTAATAAGGGTGACTGCAGCAGTGACGACTCCGTGCTCCGACTGGAGCGAACGTGAATTCATGACGATAAATTACTGCGATTAAGTGAGCCAACGTCAGAACAAATATATGATAAATCTTCATTGCAATTGTCTTTTTTTTAGTGATATCTTAGTCTAGCCGAGAATGTGCTGTAAAGATGATAGTGAGTGAGTTTAAGAAACACATTTACCACTAGAAATACATACAGTACAAGAAACACATACAGCACAAGAAACACATACACCACTAGAAACACATACAAAAAAAGAAACACATACAGTACAAGAAACACATACAGTACAAAAACACATACAGCACAAAAAACATATTCACCACAAGAAACACATAAACCACAAGAAACACATACAGTACAAGAAACATATTCACCTCAAGAAACACATAAATCACAAGAAACACATACAGCACAAGAAACATATTCACCACAAGAAACACATAAACCACAAGAAAAACATACAGTACAAGAAACATATTCACCTCAAGAAACACATAAACCACAAGAAACACATAAAGCACAAGAAACATATTCACCTCAAGAAACACATTCACCACAAGAACCATATGAAACACAAGAAACATATGAAACACAAGAAACACATACACCGCAAGAAACACCTGAAACACAAGAAACACATGTACCACTAGAAACACATACACCAGATCAAACACATTCACCACTAGAAACACATTCACCCCAAGAAACACGGGAAACACAAGAAAGACATGCCAAATAAGAAACACATTCACCACAAAAACACATACACCAAAAAAAACACATACACCACAAGAAACACATTCACCACAAGAAACACATTCACCACAAGAAACACATTCACCACAAGAAACACATTCACCACAAGAAACACACACACCACAAGAAACACAATCGCCACAAGAAACATATACACCACAAGAAACATATACACCACAAGAAACACATTCAGCACAAGAAACACATACACCACAAGAAACATGTACACCACAAGAAACATATACACCACAAGAAATACATTCACCACAAGAAACACATACACCACAAGAAACAGATTCACCACAAGAAACAGATTCCCCACAAAAAACACATTCACCACAAGAAACACATTCACCACAAGAAACACATACACCACAAGAAACACATTCACCACAAAAAACACATGCACCACAAGAAACACATCCACCGCAAGAAACACATTCACCACAAGAAACACATACACCACAAAAAACACATACACCACAAAAAACACATACACCACAAGAAACACATACACCACTCCGTATAAGAAGTATGCTTGATGTACAAAGACGGTGTATGTGCAGCGTAGCCTCAAACATTGTTCATCGAAGAGGAGAACATGGACTCAGAGCAGGAAGGCGATGAGCGTACGAAGAAGAAGAAGAAGAAGAAGAAGAAGAAGAAGAAGAAGAAGAAGAAGAAGAAGAAGAAGAAGAAGAAGAAGGAAGACGATGTACTATGAACAAAATGTCAGCCATATGTTCGCATAAAGAGAGTTATTTTTGTTCTTCCCAATCCTCGTTGTTCGTTCTCAAACTCCCGCTACCTAGTCCGGAAAAGAGCTTTGCAAGTAGCAGGATGTAGTCGTGAGAACGGGATGCACTGTGTCGCAGTTTACAGATTGACTCCGATATTTGCACCTTTCAGTCCGACACATCCAACTTCAGAATGACATTTTTGAGTACTGGGTTAGTCTTCACTCGTCGATCCCTTCTCCTTTGCCAGTCTGCCCTCCCTTCTCCTTAGCCATTATGCCTTCCTTTCTCCTTAGCCAGTCTGCTCTCCCTTCTCCTTAGCCAGTCTGCCTTGCTGCAGTCTGTTATCCGGGATCACCACGTGGCGGTGGAGAAGGCTCTTGGCAGCTCTAGTTCGCTGGCCCTGACGCTAGCAGTCAGCTCTAGTTCGCTGGCCCTGACGTTAGCAGTCAGCTCAGGTTCGCTGGCCGTGACGCTAGCAATCAGCTCTAGTTCGCTGGCCCTGACGCTAGCAGTCAGCTCTAGTTCGCTGGCCTTGACGCTAGCAGTCAGCTCTAGTTCGCTGGCCGTGACGCTAGCAATCAGTTCTAGTTCGCTGGCCCTGACGCTAGCAGTCAGCTCTAGTTCGCTGGCCCTGACGCTAGCAGTCAGCTTCATGTTGCTGACTGCTACAGCTCATGCGCTGCTCATCATCTGGTTCCCTATGGGGGTGAATGAGAATGTTTCAAGTCAAGTTTACAGTTGCATGCGCTAGCAGATTCTTGGGCGCTACATGCAGCCAGTCAAACTGTGAAAGTCAAGTTTACACAGGTAAACGTAAGGACAGTTCTAATCTTACTACAAGCAGTTAGTTAAACTGTGATAGTCAAGTTTACACATATACACGCAAGGTCAGTCCTGAACCCACTCAGGTCAAGTCGTTCCGTAATGGGTGAGGTCGTTGGGGCACATATGAAGACATCCTAACAACCTCCCGTCATCCCTCTCTGTCAGCGGTCACTGCTTGTGCCTCTTCTGGTCTTTTATCTTGTCCTCCCACCTCGTCTGCTTTGCACCTTTCCGTACAGGATCGTATTTGCAAGACCATTTGATCTCGATATGTGACCGTACTAAACAGGTTTCCTTCTTTTGAAAGTTGTTGATAGCTCTTCAAAAGGTCATATTTAGTAATTCTTTCTCCTATTTCCTCATTTGTAACTCCATCTTTGTACCTCACGTTTAGATGTTTTCAGAAACATCTCATCTCCAAAGCCTGCATCCTTCACTACAGGTCAGCTTTAATTGTCCATGTTTCACAAGCAGAGAAAAATATTGACAGGTCCAATGTACGCATTAATCTGATTTTCTTGCATATTGCTAACCGTTTATCTTGCAAGCTTTTGAAGCCGTGCAAGCGCCGCTATTGTATGTGCTGTTCTGGCCAACACCTCACATTTTGATCCTTCATCACTGACAATCGAACCCAAATATTTAAAACGGTCGACCACTTCGAGTTCCTGGCCATTAACTTGTATCCTACTCACCACAATCAGGATATTAAACTGTGAAAGTCAAGTTAACACATGTACATGCAAGGATAGTTCTAATCTCACTACATGCAGCCCGTTAAACTGCAAGAAGGCAATGGTAAACACATTGTCGTCTGAGATGGCGTTTTAGCGTAATAATATTATATAATAATAATGTTTGCCTGTTCCGATCGCAGAACGGCACATAGTGGACACATAATACTAATGTTCGCGAAGGCGTTAAAGACCTGTTGTGTCCATCGACCACTACAATGTCCAACTGCTGAGGCTGTGTCTATGCGTAGCGTGTCGACCGAAGTCCCTACAGATTCACCAGGTGGAGCCGTATACTCCGCAGCCTTGGGATGTGGGATAGCGAGGAGAGTGTTAGACCAATGTCTGTGTCAAGCCTTCCGTGTCTGTCCGTGTCAAACTCCCTGTTTCAACGTGTCCCGCCGCCGAGGTTCTGTGTCCACCTGTTGGTCAGCGTGACCCTTGCTGTACTGAAAATACGAGGTTGGAAGAATTATCGTGTAACCTCCGGTGGAGGTAGGAGCGAGCAAGAGTAGGTCGGCTTCAGTCCGAGCAGAAAGGTCCCTGAGTAGTGATAACCACGGCTTGAGTCAGGCTTGAAATGCAGCATAACAAATAGGATAACCCATAGAAAGCACACCAAATCCACAGAATAAAGTCCCTGATACCACCTGGTGAAGGAGTTGTGAAATATAATCCGGACAGGAACCACAAAAAATCAGAAAACTCGACACAAACACCGGAGCGAGTCGAGAACGCAGCCATTAAGGATCGATCATCTTACTCTTCTATGTCTAAACTTTATCTGAAAAGGCGTGACCAGTTTTATTCCTTTCTGCGCTGCAACTGTTAGCCAAACAACTATTTCTTCTTCATCTTCGCTCTTATCACCTTGAAGTGCACGGTCCATCAACCAATCTTCTCCACTACATTCCAACTTATCCCCGTTTTCTTGTATCGGCCACTAGATCTTTTTTCCACGCATTCTGTGGCTTTTATGTGCCGTCTTTTCACTGAAGATTCAATGACACAGATTGTCTGGTGATTCTGGCTTTAGGCTTTCGCTGCGTGGGGTCTATCCAGCGCTACTTCCTTCCCAAGATATCGTGTTCTTCCCATTTTTGTTTTGTTGTCTACCACAAGTTTTCCTTTGTGATTCTGTGAAACTCTGAAAACTCCGGATCTTGCTCAAGATTCTAAATAAAGCCATGTAATCTCTTAATATTGTGTTTTGTCACTCGCCCGTTTTCGACCCAGGTAGAACCGACTACACAATGAAGATGAAGGTCATTGGCGTGCATTTTGATCATTTTAGAGTTTCGTATGGCTATCAACACGACAAAGGGCACGCTTGCTTTTTGTACTTTATTTTTTAACATATAATCTGAGCCTACTGTCTTGTGTATGATGCTTCCTGGGGATGTTACGCTGTCTAGCTCATCCAATGGCGTTCCTCTTAATATGATAGAAGCTGTGATGTTGGTCCCATGTGGTTTTAAAAATCTATCCTTCAAGGATTTTTAGACCGACTTTCTTGGGAGATTCAGTCTAGTGCTACTATCTTCTTCTGCATTTAGAGATATATGTGAGTTAGGGAGGGAGAGAGAAGAGAGGAGAGGTAGGTAGGTATCTGTGTCGTCTGCAAATTACAGGTCATCCAGCTGTTTAATTCAAGGTCAATTAGATTACATTTTTCTCAGTGACTAATTTCTAGCATAGTCCAATAAACTGCCTGCGACTTTGCTTCTTTCTTCTAAGCAATTTCTAATGTTGCGCAGTTACACGAGTGTATCCGCGAGGTAACCATTTACGGCACTGGTAAACTGGAGCGTGAGAAATAAGCAAACGAATAAGGGAACGATTAATTCTTAAATTTACATAAAGCGTGTAGCTGGAAGTGGGAGGAAGTGTGGTTGACATGTAGCTGGGAGTGAGGGATGTGTGGTGGGAGTGGGGGATGTGTGGTGGGTATGTAGCTGGGAGTGGGGGATGTGTGGTGGGAGTGGGGGATGTGTGGTGGGTATGTAGCTGGGAGTGGGGGATGTGTGGTGGGAGTGGGGGATGTGTGGTGGGAGTGGGGGATGTGTGGTGGGTATGTAGCTGGGAGTGGGGGATGTGTAGTGGGTATGTAGCTGGGAGTGGGGGATGTGTGGTGGGAGTGGGGGATGTGTTGTGGGAGTGGGGGATGTGTGGTGGGTATGTAGGTGGGAGTAAGGGATGTGTGGTGGGTATGTAGATTGAAGTGGGGGATGTGTGGTGGGTATGTAGGTGGGAGTGGGGGATGTGTGGTGGGTATATAGGTGGAAGTGGTGGATGTGTGGTGGGTATGTAGCTGGGAGTGGGGAATGTGTGGTGGATATGTAGGTGGAAGTGGGGGATGTGTGGTGGGTATGTAGGTGGGAGTGGGGGATGTGTGGTGGGAGTGGGGGATGTGTGGTGGGTATGTAGGTGGGAGTGGGGGATATGTGGCGGGAGTGGGGGATGTGTGGTGTGTATGTAGGTGGGAGTGAGGGATGTGTGGTGGGTATGTAGGTGGGAGTGAGGGATGTGTGGTGGGTATGTAGGTGGGAATGGGGGATGTGTGGTGGGAGTGAGGGATGTGTGGTGGGTATGTAGGTGGGAGTGAGGGATGTGTGGTGGGTATATAGGTGGGATTGGGGAATGTGTGGTGGGTATGTAGGTGGGAGTGGGGGATGTGTGGTTGGAGTGGGGGTTGTGTGGTGGGAGTGGGGGTTGTGTGGTGGGAGTGGGGGTTGTGTGGTTGGTATGTAGGTAGGATTGGGGAATGTGTGGTGGGTACGTAGGTGGGAGTGGCGGATGTGTGGTGGGAGTGGGGGTTGTGTTCTGGGAGTGGGGGTTGTGTGGTGGTAGTGGGGGTTGTGTGGTGGGTATGTAGGTGTGAGTTAGGGATGTGTGGTGGGAGTTGGGGTTGTGTGGTGGGTATGTAGGTGGAAGTGGGGGATGTGTGGTTGGAGTGGGGTTATGTGTGGTTGGTATGTAGGTGGGAGTGGAGAGATGTGTGATGGGTATGTAGGTGGGAGTGGGGGATGTGTGGTGGGAGTGGTGGATGTGTGGTTGGTATGTAGCTGGGAGTGGGGAATGTGTGGTGGGTATGTAGGTGGAAGTGGGGGATGTGTGGTGGGCATGTAGGTGGGAGTGGGGGATGTGTGGTGGGAGTGGGGGATGTGTGGTGGGTATGTAGGTGGGAGTGGGGGATGTGTGGTGGGAGTGGGGGATGTGTGGTGGGTATGTAGGTAAGAGTGAGGGATGTGTGGTGGGTATGTAGGTGGGAGTGAGGTATGTGTGGTGGGTATGTAGGTGGGAGTGGGGGATGTGTGGTGGGAGTGAGGGATGTGTGGTGGGTATGTAGGTGGGAGTGAGGGATGTGTGGTGGGTATGTAGGTGGGAGTGAGGGATGTGTGGGGGGTATGTAGGTAGGATTGGGAAATGTGTGGTGGGTATGTAGGTGGGAGTGGGGGATGTGTGGTTGGAGTGGGGGTTGTGTTCTGAGAGTGGGGGTTGTATGGTGGGAGTGGGGGTTGTATGGTGGGAGTGGGGGTTGTGTGGTGGGAGTGGGGGTTGTGTGGTAGGTATGTAGGTAGGAGTGGGGGTTGTGTGGTGGGTATGTAGGTAGGAGTGGGGGATGTGTGATGGGTATGTAGGTGTGAGTTAGGGATGTGTGGTGGGAGTTGGGGTTGTGTGGTGGGAGTGGGGGTTGTGTGGTGGGAGTGGGGGTTGTGTGGTGGGTATGTAGGTGGGAGTGGGGGATGTGTGGTGGGAGTGGGGGATGTGTGGTGGGTATGTAGGTGGGAGTGGGCGATGTGTGGTGGGAGTGGGGGATGTGGGGTGGGTATGTAGGTGGAAGTGGGGGATGTGTGGTGGGTATGTAGGTGGAAGGGGGGGATGTGTGGTTGGAGTGGGGTTATGTGTGGTTGGTATGTAGGTGGGAGTGGAGAGATGTGTGATGGGTATGTAGGTGGGAGTGGGGGATGTGTGGTGGGAGTGGGGGATGTGTGGTGGGTATGTAGGTTGGTGTGGGGAGTTGGGAATGTGTGGTGGGTATGTAAGTGAGAGTGGGTAATGTGTTGTGGGTATGTAGGTGGGAGTGAGAGATGTGTGGTTGGCGTGGGGGATGTGTGGTGGGAGTAGGGGATGTGTGGTTGGAGTGGGGGATGTGTGGTGGGTTTGTAAGTGGAAGTGGGGGATGAGTGGTTGGAGTGGGGGATGTGTGGTTGGGATGTAGGTGGGAGTGGGGAATGTGTGGTGGGTATGTAGGTAGGAGTGGGTAATGTGTTATGAGTATGTAGGTGGGAGTGGGGGATGTGTGGTGGGAGTGGAGGGGATGTGTGGTGGGTATGTAGGTGGGAGTGGAGGATGTGGGGTGGGTATGTAGGTGGGAGTGGGGAATGAGTGGTGGGTATGTAGGTAGGAGTGGTAGATGTGTGGTGGGTATGTAGGTGGGAGTGGGAAGTGGAGAATGTGTGGTGGGTATGTAGGTGGGAGTGGAGGATGTGGGGTGGGTATGTAGGTGGGAGTGGGGAATGAGTGGTGGGTATGTAGGATGGAGTGGGGAATGAGTGGTGGGTATGTAGGTGGGAGTGGGGGATGTGTGGTGGGTATGTACGTGGGAGTGGGGAATGTGTGGTGGGTATGTAGGTGGGAGTGGGTAATGTGTTGTGGGTATGTAGGTGGGAGTGGCGAAATAGTGGTGGGTATGTAGGTAGGAGTGGTAGATGTGTGGTGGGTATGTAGGTGGGAGTGGGAAGTGGAGAATGTGTGGTGGGTATGTAGGTGGGAGTGGGGGATGTGTGGTGGGTAGGTAGCTGGGAGTGGGGGATGTGTGGTGGGTATGTAGGTGGGAGTGGGGGATGTGTGGTTGGAGTGGGGGATGTGTGGTGGGTAGGTAGCTGGGAGTGGGGGATGTGTGGTGGGTATGTAGGTGGGAGTGGAGGGGATGTGTGGTGGGTATGTAGGTGGGAGTGGGGGATGTGTGGTGGGAGTGAGGGATGTGTGGTTGGTATGTATGTGGGAGTGGGGGATGTGTGGTGGGTATGTAGCTGGGAGTGGGGGATGTGTAGTGGGTATGTAGCTGGGAGTGGGGGATGTGTGGTGGGAGTGGGGGATGTGTTGTGGGAGTGGGGGATGTGTGGTGGGTATGTAGGTGGGAGTAAGGGATGTGTGGTGGGTATGTAGATTGAAGTGGGGGATGTGTGGTGGGTATGTAGGTGGGAGTGGGGGATGTGTGGTGGGTATATAGGTGGAAGTGGTGGATGTGTGGTGGGTATGTAGCTGGGAGTGGGGAATGTGTGGTGGATATGTAGGTGGAAGTGGGGGATGTGTGGTGGGTATGTAGGTGGGAGTGGGGGATGTGTGGTGGGAGTGGGGGATGTGTGGTGGGTATGTAGGTGGGAGTGGGGGATGTGTGGCGGGAGTGGGGGATGTGTGGTGTGTATGTAGGTGGGAGTGAGGGATGTGTGGTGGGTATGTAGGTGGGAGTGAGGGATGTGTGGTGGGTATGTAGGTGGGAATGGGGGATGTGTGGTGGGAGTGAGGGATGTGTGGTGGGTATGTAGGTGGGAGTGAGGGATGTGTGGTGGGTATATAGGTGGGATTGGGGAATGTGTGGTGGGTATGTAGGTGGGAGTGGGGGATGTGTGGTTGGAGTGGGGGTTGTGTGGTGGGAGTGGGGGTTGTGTGGTGGGAGTGGGGGTTGTGTGGTTGGTATGTAGGTAGGATTGGGGAATGTGTGGTGGGTACGTAGGTGGGAGTGGCGGATGTGTGGTGGGAGTGGGGGTTGTGTTCTGGGAGTGGGGGTTGTGTGGTGGTAGTGGGGGTTGTGTGGTGGGTATGTAGGTGTGAGTTAGGGATGTGTGGTGGGAGTTGGGGTTGTGTGGTGGGTATGTAGGTGGAAGTGGGGGATGTGTGGTTGGAGTGGGGTTATGTGTGGTTGGTATGTAGGTGGGAGTGGAGAGATGTGTGATGGGTATGTAGGTGGGAGTGGGGGATGTGTGGTGGGAGTGGTGGATGTGTGGTTGGTATGTAGCTGGGAGTGGGGAATGTGTGGTGGGTATGTAGGTGGAAGTGGGGGATGTGTGGTGGGCATGTAGGTGGGAGTGGGGGATGTGTGGTGGGAGTGGGGGATGTGTGGTGGGTATGTAGGTGGGAGTGGGGGATGTGTGGTGGGAGTGGGGGATGTGTGGTGGGTATGTAGGTAAGAGTGAGGGATGTGTGGTGGGTATGTAGGTGGGAGTGAGGTATGTGTGGTGGGTATGTAGGTGGGAGTGGGGGATGTGTGGTGGGAGTGAGGGATGTGTGGTGGGTATGTAGGTGGGAGTGAGGGATGTGTGGTGGGTATGTAGGTGGGAGTGAGGGATGTGTGGGGGGTATGTAGGTAGGATTGGGAAATGTGTGGTGGGTATGTAGGTGGGAGTGGGGGATGTGTGGTTGGAGTGGGGGTTGTGTTCTGAGAGTGGGGGTTGTATGGTGGGAGTGGGGGTTGTATGGTGGGAGTGGGGGTTGTGTGGTGGGAGTGGGGGTTGTGTGGTAGGTATGTAGGTAGGAGTGGGGGTTGTGTGGTGGGTATGTAGGTAGGAGTGGGGGATGTGTGATGGGTATGTAGGTGTGAGTTAGGGATGTGTGGTGGGAGTTGGGGTTGTGTGGTGGGAGTGGGGGTTGTGTGGTGGGAGTGGGGGTTGTGTGGTGGGTATGTAGGTGGGAGTGGGGGATGTGTGGTGGGAGTGGGGGATGTGTGGTGGGTATGTAGGTGGGAGTGGGCGATGTGTGGTGGGAGTGGGGGATGTGGGGTGGGTATGTAGGTGGAAGTGGGGGATGTGTGGTGGGTATGTAGGTGGAAGGGGGGGATGTGTGGTTGGAGTGGGGTTATGTGTGGTTGGTATGTAGGTGGGAGTGGAGAGATGTGTGATGGGTATGTAGGTGGGAGTGGGGGATGTGTGGTGGGAGTGGGGGATGTGTGGTGGGTATGTAGGTTGGTGTGGGGAGTTGGGAATGTGTGGTGGGTATGTAAGTGAGAGTGGGTAATGTGTTGTGGGTATGTAGGTGGGAGTGAGAGATGTGTGGTTGGCGTGGGGGATGTGTGGTGGGAGTAGGGGATGTGTGGTTGGAGTGGGGGATGTGTGGTGGGTTTGTAAGTGGAAGTGGGGGATGAGTGGTTGGAGTGGGGGATGTGTGGTTGGGATGTAGGTGGGAGTGGGGAATGTGTGGTGGGTATGTAGGTAGGAGTGGGTAATGTGTTATGAGTATGTAGGTGGGAGTGGGGGATGTGTGGTGGGAGTGGAGGGGATGTGTGGTGGGTATGTAGGTGGGAGTGGAGGATGTGGGGTGGGTATGTAGGTGGGAGTGGGGAATGAGTGGTGGGTATGTAGGTAGGAGTGGTAGATGTGTGGTGGGTATGTAGGTGGGAGTGGGAAGTGGAGAATGTGTGGTGGGTATGTAGGTGGGAGTGGAGGATGTGGGGTGGGTATGTAGGTGGGAGTGGGGAATGAGTGGTGGGTATGTAGGATGGAGTGGGGAATGAGTGGTGGGTATGTAGGTGGGAGTGGGGGATGTGTGGTGGGTATGTACGTGGGAGTGGGGAATGTGTGGTGGGTATGTAGGTGGGAGTGGGTAATGTGTTGTGGGTATGTAGGTGGGAGTGGCGAAATAGTGGTGGGTATGTAGGTAGGAGTGGTAGATGTGTGGTGGGTATGTAGGTGGGAGTGGGAAGTGGAGAATGTGTGGTGGGTATGTAGGTGGGAGTGGGGGATGTGTGGTGGGTAGGTAGCTGGGAGTGGGGGATGTGTGGTGGGTATGTAGGTGGGAGTGGGGGATGTGTGGTTGGAGTGGGGGATGTGTGGTGGGTAGGTAGCTGGGAGTGGGGGATGTGTGGTGGGTATGTAGGTGGGAGTGGAGGGGATGTGTGGTGGGTATGTAGGTGGGAGTGGGGGATGTGTGGTGGGAGTGAGGGATGTGTGGTTGGTATGTATGTGGGAGTGGGGGATGTGTGGTGGGTATGTAGCTGGGAGTGGGGGATGTGTAGTGGGTATGTAGCTGGGAGTGGGGGATGTGTGGTGGGAGTGGGGGATGTGTTGTGGGAGTGGG
Organism: Ariolimax columbianus; assembly: GCA_036924085.1. Taxonomy (NCBI): domain Eukaryota; kingdom Metazoa; phylum Mollusca; class Gastropoda; order Stylommatophora; family Arionidae; genus Ariolimax; species Ariolimax columbianus. The sequence goes on from JAVGWX010000005.1 coordinate 14,992,694, forward strand.
GGATGTGTGGTGGGTATGTAGGTGGGAGTAAGGGATGTGTGGTGGGTATGTAGATTGAAGTGGGGGATGTGTGGTGGGTATGTAGGTGGGAGTGGGGGATGTGTGGTGGGTATATAGGTGGAAGTGGTGGATGTGTGGTGGGTATGTAGCTGGGAGTGGGGAATGTGTGGTGGATATGTAGGTGGAAGTGGGGGATGTGTGGTGGGTATGTAGGTGGGAGTGGGGGATGTGTGGTGGGAGTGGGGGATGTGTGGTGGGTATGTAGGTGGGAGTGGGGGATGTGTGGCGGGAGTGGGGGATGTGTGGTGTGTATGTAGGTGGGAGTGAGGGATGTGTGGTGGGTATGTAGGTGGGAGTGAGGGATGTGTGGTGGGTATGTAGGTGGGAATGGGGGATGTGTGGTGGGAGTGAGGGATGTGTGGTGGGTATGTAGGTGGGAGTGAGGGATGTGTGGTGGGTATGTAGGTGGGATTGGGGAATGTGTGGTGGGTATGTAGGTGGGAGTGGGGGATGTGTGGTTGGAGTGGGGGTTGTGTGGTGGGAGTGGGGGTTGTGTGGTGGGAGTGGGGGTTGTGTGGTTGGTATGTAGGTAGGATTGGGGAATGTGTGGTGGGTACGTAGGTGGGAGTGGCGGATGTGTGGTGGGAGTGGGGGTTGTGTTCTGGGAGTGGGGGTTGTGTGGTGGTAGTGGGGGTTGTGTGGTGGGTATGTAGGTGTGAGTTAGGGATGTGTGGTGGGAGTTGGGGTTGTGTGGTGGGTATGTAGGTGGAAGTGGGGGATGTGTGGTTGGAGTGGGGTTATGTGTGGTTGGTATGTAGGTGGGAGTGGAGAGATGTGTGATGGGTATGTAGGTGGGAGTGGGGGATGTGTGGTGGGAGTGGTGGATGTGTGGTTGGTATGTAGCTGGGAGTGGGGAATGTGTGGTGGGTATGTAGGTGGAAGTGGGGGATGTGTGGTGGGCATGTAGGTGGGAGTGGGGGATGTGTGGTGGGAGTGGGGGATGTGTGGTGGGTATGTAGGTGGGAGTGGGGGATGTGTGGTGGGAGTGGGGGATGTGTGGTGGGTATGTAGGTAAGAGTGAGGGATGTGTGGTGGGTATGTAGGTGGGAGTGAGGTATGTGTGGTGGGTATGTAGGTGGGAGTGGGGGATGTGTGGTGGGAGTGAGGGATGTGTGGTGGGTATGTAGGTGGGAGTGAGGGATGTGTGGTGGGTATGTAGGTGGGAGTGAGGGATGTGTGGGGGGTATGTAGGTAGGATTGGGAAATGTGTGGTGGGTATGTAGGTGGGAGTGGGGGATGTGTGGTTGGAGTGGGGGTTGTGTTCTGAGAGTGGGGGTTGTATGGTGGGAGTGGGGGTTGTATGGTGGGAGTGGGGGTTGTGTGGTGGGAGTGGGGGTTGTGTGGTAGGTATGTAGGTAGGAGTGGGGGTTGTGTGGTGGGTATGTAGGTAGGAGTGGGGGATGTGTGATGGGTATGTAGGTGTGAGTTAGGGATGTGTGGTGGGAGTTGGGGTTGTGTGGTGGGAGTGGGGGTTGTGTGGTGGGAGTGGGGGTTGTGTGGTGGGTATGTAGGTGGGAGTGGGGGATGTGTGGTGGGAGTGGGGGATGTGTGGTGGGTATGTAGGTGGGAGTGGGCGATGTGTGGTGGGAGTGGGGGATGTGGGGTGGGTATGTAGGTGGAAGTGGGGGATGTGTGGTGGGTATGTAGGTGGAAGGGGGGGATGTGTGGTTGGAGTGGGGTTATGTGTGGTTGGTATGTAGGTGGGAGTGGAGAGATGTGTGATGGGTATGTAGGTGGGAGTGGGGGATGTGTGGTGGGAGTGGGGGATGTGTGGTGGGTATGTAGGTTGGTGTGGGGAGTTGGGAATGTGTGGTGGGTATGTAAGTGAGAGTGGGTAATGTGTTGTGGGTATGTAGGTGGGAGTGAGAGATGTGTGGTTGGCGTGGGGGATGTGTGGTGGGAGTAGGGGATGTGTGGTTGGAGTGGGGGATGTGTGGTGGGTTTGTAAGTGGAAGTGGGGGATGAGTGGTTGCAGTGGGGGATGTGTGGTTGGTATGTAGGTGGGAGTGGGGAATGTGTGGTGGGTATGTAGGTAGGAGTGGGTAATGTGTTATGAGTATGTAGGTGGGAGTGGGGGATGTGTGGTGGGAGTGGAGGGGATGTGTGGTGGGTATGTAGGTGGGAGTGGAGGATGTGGGGTGGGTATGTAGGTGGGAGTGGGGAATGAGTGGTGGGTATGTAGGTAGGAGTGGTAGATGTGTGGTGGGTATGTAGGTGGGAGTGGGAAGTGGAGAATGTGTGGTGGGTATGTAGGATGGAGTGGAGGATGTGGGGTGGGTATGTAGGTGGGAGTGGGGAATGAGTGGTGGGTATGTAGGATGGAGTGGGGAATGAGTGGTGGGTATGTAGGTGGGAGTGGGGGATGTGTGGTGGGTATGTACGTGGGAGTGGGGAATGTGTGGTGGGTATGTAGGTGGGAGTGGGTAATGTGTTGTGGGTATGTAGGTGGGAGTGGCGAAATAGTGGTGGGTATGTAGGTAGGAGGGGTAGATGTGTGGTGGGTATGTAGGTGGGAGTGGGAAGTGGAGAATGTGTGGTGGGTATGTAGGTGGGAGTGGGGGATGTGTGGTGGGTAGGTAGCTGGGAGTGGGGGATGTGTGGTGGGTATGTAGGTGGGAGTGGGGGATGTGTGGTTGGAGTGGGGGATGTGTGGTGGGTAGGTAGCTGGGAGTGGGGGATGTGTGGTGGGTATGTAGGTGGGAGTGGAGGGGATGTGTGGTGGGTATGTAGGTGGGAGTGGGGGATGTGTGGTGGGAGTGAGGGATGTGTGGTTGGTATGTATGTGGGAGTGGGGGATTTATGGTGGGTATGTAGGTGGGAATTGGGGCACGTGAAAAATATTGACCTAGACCTTCACCTGACGTTATCAACGTGATCATGGGAACTTGATATGTTGAGGAAGTTTGGGCAATGAGGTGGGGATCGGCACTGTTATCCCATAATGGTGAAGCCTACTCAGAAGCCGGCCAATGCACTACAACCGGGTAGAATCAATTTCACCTTCTTCAGTATATCTATTAATATACATATAGCCACTGTACCTGGTAAACATTGCCAAGAGTGAGGACTTCTGAAGGAGAATCAACGATAAACAATGACAGAGCAAGCAGCGAATGGGTATACTCTTTTATAAGAAAATATTCGTTGATGTAATGACGAATGTTCTCTCGTTGTGGTAACTGTTTGGGTTATTAATGACTCACGACTTAAAATGGATGGGCGTGGCAGTACCGAGACGGGAGTAACAAATCCCCTGACGGGATTCGAGTAAATTGGGTCTCTAAAAAGACCTGCAATTATTAAGAAGTTCTTCCCAAAGTTCCTTCATTCTTGAAGCTATTTTTCGTCTTTCATGACAATTGCTGTTATTTGTTCTTAGACAGGACATCAATTTATAAAATATTTTTGTTTTAAAACATGTTTTTGACTAAGCGTTTGTCAAATTTGGCGCCGTCTTTCTGTAATGGGAAGCAATGCAACGAGGGAGAGAACAGGTTATCCCGCCTTTGTTTTTTGTTTTTTAAGGTTATTTTCATTTCTTTGAGCAACAGAGACATATTCTTTGTGTCTAAATCATGATGTATAAGCCAGGGCATGGAAAATTGTGATATGTGTGTATGTACTTGTATGTGTATCGTGTATGTGTATATTCTTCCAACAATGGCGGTACCTCTGGGATAAGTGGGTGCTCTCATAGAGAGAATACTTTGAAGGTTATAGTAAGGTTTCAAACCTCCAGGTTAGTAAATGTATTTTTCAGGCCCAAAGGTCAGATACTTTTTTTAAAAACCTAGTATATATATATATATATATTTGTATCAATCCCGTCACCTTACACAAAGCTGAAACTTGACGCAACACTCTAACACTTGATCCGTAACGGCATATTCTGTGTTGGGACTATCTACCTAGCACTTTCTGAGATCAGAATAGGCGAGAACAATATTAGAATGATAGATAAGGAAAGAGACCTAGGGGTTATAATAAAGCACACAGGAAAAATGAATGAGCAAGTCCAGGTAGCAGTGAATAAGGCAACTGCAATGTTAGGTATGATCAAAAGAAATATTAAACATAGCAGTAAGGCGATGATTGTCACACTGTATTAAGCATTAGCTAGACCTAGATTGGAGTACTGTGTACAGGTGTGGAGTCCTTATCGTAGTGGAGATATAAACCGGCTGGAAAGGATACAAAGAAGAACGGCAAAACTGATAGTGGGATTCTAGAATTACAGTTACGAGGAAAGACTCAGAAAAAACCGACCTACAGTTTGTAAAAAATAGAAGAATTAGAGGTGACAATACACGTTTATAAGATAATCAGAGGAAAGGTTAAATTAGACTGTAACAAGTTTTTTTTAGTTTTTTTTTAAATACAACGAGAACAAGAGGGCACATATACAAATTAACTAACGAAATTAGATATTAGGAAATGTTTTTATTGTCAGAGATTGGTGAATGATAGGAATGCATTACCGCAGGAGGTGGTGGTGGCAGAGACAGTTAATGGATTTAAGAATAGATTGGATGTGCATAGCTTTTAAAGCAGGGTAATGCAAAAGGGTGTGACTGTCTACAGACTCAGATGAGTCTTCTAAATCAGTATAAAAAAGTTAAGTTAAGTTTAGTCCTTGAAATACAGAAAAAGAAAGATCTCTTAATTTTATCGGTAGACTTTAATGCTAAAGTGGCAGCAGACAACCCCCAGGTTACGGACAGATTATGGGTGAATGAAAATGGAGCAACGTTTTCAGAGTTATGTGCCCTACACGAAACGATAATTGGAGGAAGCATGTTTCTACATAAAAAGATACATAAGGTCACGTGGAGATCTCCAGACTTCCACACAAGAAGGTACATAAGGTCACATGGAGATCTCCAGACTTCCACACAAGAAGGTACATAAGGTCACGTGGAGATCTCCAGACTTCCACACAAGAAGGTACATAAGGCCACATGGAGATCTCCAGACTTCCACACAAGAAGATACATAAGGCCACATGGAGATCTCCAGACTTCCACACAAGAAGGTACATAAGGTCACATGGAGATCTCCAGACCTTGTAACGGGACATCAGATTAATCACATCTGTGTCAGTCAAGCGTTCAGAAGTACACTACAAGGTGTAAGAGTAAAGCGAGGTGCAGATGTAGCGTCAGACCACCACATGTTGCTGGGAATTTTTGCAGCTCAAACTAAAAAAGTACGCAGTACAGGGCGCAGGGAGAACAAGATATAACGTACACTTATTGCAACACCTGGAGAAGAAGACAGACTTTAGCTTAACAAATAACAGATATTAAGTGCTACAAGAGCTATATGAAGATGAAGAGATGGACATTAATAGTGTGTCCGACCAGGCTAAAGAGATGTGGAATAAGACATGGGAAGAAAATGTTGGATTCAAGAGAAACCAACACAAAGAATGGATAACAACACAGAGACATTACATAAAATAATAGAAAGGGAAAAAAAGAAAGCTATACTCAACAATTGCCGAACCTGAGCCACTAAAGCAGAAGCTCAGAATAATTATACTGTTACAGACAAAGATGTCAAGACATGTATAAGGAAAAGTAAAAGGGAATATACTGACAAGCTGGTACAGGAGGCAGAAGAAACAGATAGCAGAGAAAATATGAGATATATCTACTCATTAACAAAGAAAATAACAAATAGATATATTCAGACAGACAAACCAATCAAAGATAAAGAAGGCAGGATACTGACATCATTGAAGGAAGAACAGAAAAGATGGGTTGAGTATTTCACAGAAAGTCTAAGCAAGAAGCACCAAAAATCCTACCAGCAGAGGAGACCCTGGACTTGGACGGAAACCCATCAAGTAAGATAGAAATTCAAAGGGCCATATCCAAACTCAAGAACAGGAAAACCGAAAGACCAGATAGGATAGCAGCAGAAGCCATAATGGCAGATATAGTAAGGCCACTGATACATTGCAAGGATTATTCAAAAAGATATGGGAAGAGGAGGGAGTGCCAACAGAATGGGAAGAGGAGGGAGTGCCAACAGAATGGGAAGAAGAGGGAGTGCCAACAGAATGGGAAGAGGAGAGAGTGCCAACAGAATGGAAAGAGGAGGGAGTGCCAACAGAATGGGAAGAGGAGGGAGTGCCAACAGAATGGGAAGAAGAGGGAGTGCCAACAGAATGGGAAGAGGAGGGAGTGCCAACAGAATGGGAAGAGGAGAGAGTGCCAACAGAATGGGAAGAGGAGGGAGTGCCAACATAATGGGAAGAAGGACATCTGATTAAACTGGCTAAGAAATGGGATCTTGGCAGATTGCAACAATTATAGAGGGATTACATTGCTGTCGGTGCCAGGCAAGATATTCAACAGAATCATCTTGGACAACAACAAAAAAAACTGAAGTAGACAAAAAGCTCAGAGAGGAACAGGCCGAATTTCGCCAGGGGAGATCATGCACAGATCATATAGCTACGCTACACATCATAGTAGAACAAAGTATTGAATGGAAATCATCCAAATACAAAATTTGATTGGCTATGAAAAGGCGTTTGACAGTGTCGATCAAAGTACTCTATGGCAACTGTTGAGACAATATGGGATACCAGCGAAGTACACAACCCTCATCCAGGATATGTACAAAGACACAGTTAGTAGAGTAGTACATTAAGGAGTACTGACTGACAGCTTCGTGATGCAAACAGGGGTGAGGCAGGGATGTCTGCTCTCCCCCTTCCTGTTCTTGTCGGCTATAGATTGGATAATGAAGACATCAATAGAAGACAAAAAAACTGGTATTCAGTGGACAAAATTGTCACAATTGGAGGATCTGGACTACGCAGATGATCTGGTACTTTTGTCACAGTCATAGTAAAATGCAAGAGAAACTTAATAGGGTGAAAGAAGAATCGGCTAAGCTGGGACTGAATATCAACATGAAGAGAACCAAGTTTCTTAAACTCAACACTAACAGCAAAGAACCAATCATGCCGGAGGGAGAGCAGATGGAGGAAGTGGATACATTTACCTATTTAGGCGGCACAATAGACACATCAGGAGGTACAGATGCAGATATAAGGATCAGAATTGGAAAGGCACGAGGGTCATTCCTGATACTAAACAATATATGGAGATCCAGAAATATCAAGATTCACAACTAAATTAAGAATATTCAACGCAAGGGTCAAGTCGGTGTTGCTGTATAGAGCCGAGACAAGGAGAACGACCAAGGTCATACAACAAAGACTCCAGTCCTTCGTTAACGGAGGCCTACGAAGGATTATGAGCATAAAGTGGCAGGACAATGTGAGGAATAAAGACTTGTGGGAAAGGAGCCAACAACAGCCATTGTAACAACAAATTAAGCGAAGAAAATGTGGCTGGATAGGACAAACGCCGCGGAAGGCACAGCTTAACATAGCCAGACAGGCTCTTACATGGAATACTCAAGGGAAGAGAAAGAGAGGTAGACCCACAAATACGTGGAGAAGAGAATGTAAGAAAGAGCTAAAATAAAATAATGAGACCTGGAGAGAGGCAGACAGAGCAGCCCAGGACCGTGTACGCTGGCGAGATGTTTCCATGCCTTATGCACTGAGAGGAGTGGCGGTCTTTGATTGATTGAATGATTCCCAGTTTGGGAAGATTTCGTGAAATAAGCCAAACTGGCCAACCCATATCATAAAGAAGCTGAGTCAAAGTGCAGTGGGAAGTTTCTTTCACTTCATCCCCGATGACAGCGTCGGCTGTTGTTGTTCTTGTTGTTGTTGTTGCTGCAGCTGTTGTAGCTAGAAGCTACCCATGCTGGGTTAACTCATCGCGAATCTTTAATAGCGGGTTACAGGGGCTTTACTTACATTTCGCGGCGTACTTGAGAAGGTGTGCTTGTGCGTCTTCGTGACTGTAGTGCAATGTGAGACTCATCAGTAAGCTCACCAATAGTTCACCAGTAAGTTGACCAGGCTAATGTGACACATCCTGTTTCAAAATTTACGAACGCGGACTTGAGGTGGGGTCTTGATTACTATTTGTAATCTGATCCTGATTACTCTACTCCCTCAATCCTTTGTTAGACTAAGTTCCAGTCTACCAAGCTTTATATGGGTACCTGAATTCCAGCTAAGGACGGGAAGAAATGGAATTATTCACCATATTGAACCAAAAAGCTGAGACAAAGTATCAATAAATTATTTAACACTTTTCCCTGATTTAGTCCTTTTCGAATGGTCTACCTATACTTTTTAAAACTTTTTTTGTTCATCCGCATACAGTCCTCTTGGATATATTAGGATATGTGAGCCACATATATCGTTGTGTCCATCAATGTAGAAGCTCTCATGTGGCGACAAAACACTTACTGCTGAAATGGGATGTATCCTGGACAACTCAAGGACTGTGTAATGTAAGAGTGTATGGTTTGTTTAACCTCTTTTTTAACCGTTCATTTTTTAACGATCTCATTGTACCTCTATCTTCATCTCCATTTCTCTCTCCCACCGCCCCTCCCCCGCTTTCCCTCCTCCTCCCCTCTCTCTCTCTCTCTCTCCTCTCTCTCTCTCCCTCTCCCTCTCTCTGTCTCTCTCTCTCTCTCTTTCGCTGAATCTCTTCTCTTGTCGGCTTCTTCTGCCTCCAATAATTATCTCAAATGAATCATTTAAATATCACTGCATGTAGGTCATCTGATTCGATAATTGGGCCAACGATCTTGGCTGGAGCTTGTGAAGTGATCACTTTAGCGATGTATTGTAGAAGATGAGGTCTGAAGTACATACACAAATGTCGCGCTGCTCAAATAATAAACAATACAGCAAGCCAACGTAAACAGATTGTATTCCTTACAGATGCAGTGTCAGTTCTGCAAGCTCTCAAGTGATATACTGCCGGAGCTTAGAAACGAGGTCAGTGAACTAAATGGCAAAATAAGGGTTGTGCTACACTAGATATCACCATACTGGGGTATACCAGGAAACGAGAGAAGGATTAGGCCATAGTAGATATCACCATACTGGGGTATACCAGGAAACGAGAGAAGGATTAGGCCATAGTAGATATCACCATACTGGGGTATACCAGGAAACGAGAGAAGGATTAGGCCATAGTAGATATCACCATACTGGGGTATACCAGGAAACGAGAGAAGGATTAGGCCATAGTAGATATCACCATACTGGGGTATACCAGGAAACGAGAGAAGGATTAGGCCATAGTAGATATCACCATACTGGGGTATACCAGGAAACGAGAGAAGGATTAGGCCATAGTAGATATCACCATACTGGGGTATACCAGGAAACGAGAGAAGGATTAGGCCATAGTAGATATCACCATACTGGGGTATACCAGGAAACGAGAGAAGGATTAGGCCATAGTAGATATCACCATACTGGGGTATACCAGGAAACGAGAGAAGGATTAGGCCATAGTAGATATCACCATACTGGGGTATACCAGGAAACGAGAGAAGGATTAGGCCATAGTAGATATCACCATACTGGGGTATACCAGGAAACGAGAGAAGGATTAGGCCATAGTAGATATCTCCATACTGGGGTATACCAGGAAACGAGAGAAGGATTAGGCCATAGTAGATATCACCATACTGGGGTATACCAGGAAACGAGAGAAGGATTAGGCCATAGTAGATATCTCCATACTGGGGTATACCAGGAAACGAGAGAAGGATTAGGCCATAGTAGATATCACCATACTGGGGTATACCAGGAAACGAGAGAAGGATTAGGCCATAGTAGATATCTCCATACTGGGGTATACCAGGAAACGAGAGAAGGATTAGGCCATAATAGATATCACCATACTGGGGTATACCAGGAAACGAGAGAAGGATTAGGCCATAGTAGATATCACCATACTGGGGTATACCAGGAAACGAGAGAAGGATTAGGCCATAGTAGATATCTCCATACTGGGGTATACCAGGAAACGAGAGAAGGATTAGGCCATAGTAGATATCTCCATACTGGGGTATACCAGGAAACGAGAGAAGGATTAGGCCATAGTAGATATCTCCATACTGGGGTATACCAGGAAACGAGAGAAGGATTAGGCCATAGTAGATATCACCATACTGGGGTATACCAGGAAACGAGAGAAGGATTAGGCCATAGTAGATATCACCATACTGGGGTATACCAGGAAAAGAGAGAAGGATTAGGCCATAGTAGATATCTCCATACTGGGGTATACCAGGAAACGAGAGAAGGATTAGGCCATAGTAGATATCACCATACTGGGGTATACCAGGAAACGAGAGAAGGATTAGGCCATAGTAGATATCTCCATACTGGGGTATACCAGGAAACGAGAGAAGGATTAGGCCATAGTAGATATCACCATACTTGGGTATACCAGGAAACGAGAGAAGGATTAGGCCATAGTAGATATCTCCATACTGGGGTATACCAGGAAACGAGAGAAGGATTAGGCCATAGTAGATATCTCCATACTGGGGTATACCAGGAAACGAGAGAAGGATTAGGCCATAGTAGATATCTCCATACTGGGGTATACCAGGAAACGAGAGAAGGATTAGGCCATAGTAGATATCTCCATACTGGGGTATACCAGGAAACGAGAGAAGGATTAGGCCATAGTAGATATCTCCATACTGGGGTATACCAGGAAACGAGAGAAGGATTAGGCCATAGTAGATATCTCCATACTGGGGTATACCAGGAAACGAGAGAAGGATTAGGCCATAGTAGATATCTCCATACTGGGGTATACCAGGAAACGAGAGAAGGATTAGGCCATAGTAGATATCTCCATACTGGGGTATACCAGGAAACGAGAGAAGGATTAGGCCATAGTTGATATCTCCATACTGGGGTATACCAGGAAACGAAAGAAGGGTTAGGCTACAGTAGATATCTCTCCACTGTGGTACCAGGAAACGAGAGAAGGGTTAGGCTACATTTGATATCTCTCCACTGTGGTACCAGGAAACGAGGGAAGGGTTAGGCTACAGTAGATATCTCTCCACTGTGGTACCAGGAAACGAGAGAAGGGTTAGGCTACATTTGATATCTCTCCACTGTGGTACCAGGAAACGAGAGAAAATTAGGCTACAGTAGATATCTCTCCACTGTGGTACCAGGAAACGAGAGAAGGGTTAGGCTACAGTAGATATCTCTCCCCTGTGGTACCAGGAAACGAGAGAAGGGTTAGGCTACAGTAGATATCTCTCCACTGTGGTACCAGGAAACGAGAGAAGGGTTAGGCTACAGTAGATATTTCCCCACTGTAGTGTACCAGGAAACGAGAGAGCAGATAAGTTAATATAAGAGACCTCAACATCACAATAAAAACAACAAACAAATCACCTTCCAAGGAATGACCATCCTTATCCAAGCAATTGGGAAAGTCGACCAAACGAGAAACAACCATCACTTTTCTTGATCGATCAGAGCAAGTGAACATTTTCCACATGAGATCAAGATATAACAAACTGAATGACCACAAACAACGACTCAAAATGGCCCCATCACCCATGTACGCGCAGGCAAGCAGCGCAGGCAGTCAAAATTACACTGCTAAATGTTTTGGTAATTGTGTACTGAGCACTGGTCCACGGAGATGAGTCTCCACACAAAGCTATTTGTCACTCTTTAAGAACTGTACACCCCAGCAACCTTTAGCCAGAGAACTGTCCTTCGGGTGTTGATGTTGTTTAATACCCACAATGAGTTTATTTGATTCTTTTGTGCACCCTGAAAAGTGCGTTAAGTGGCGGGTTGTAGCAGATGAAGGCGGACCGCGGTCCTTCAGGCGGCTGTGCTATGCTTGGCCTCATCTATGTGACGTTCACTACTACAAGGATCACGTCGATGCATATCTCTTCAGTCAGACTGCCTTGAAAACAGCCTGTTTCCATGGAAAGTTACATGTAATAGAGATAGAGGTTTTGGTCAGAATGTTGTGCCTGACCCTGACGCGACGTCCTGGTCAGTAAGTTGTGCCTGATCCTGACGTGACGAGCTGGTCAGTATGTTGTGTCTGACCCTGAAACGATGTCTTGCTTAGTATGTTGTGCCTGACGCGACGTCCTGGTCAGTATGTTGTGAATGACGCGACGTCCTGTTCAGTATGTTGTGCCTGGCCCGACGTGCTGGTCAGTATGTTGTGCCTGACGCGACATTTTGGTCAGTATGTTGTGCCTGACGCGACGTCCTGGTGAGTATGTTGTGCTTGCCCTGACGCGTCGCTCTGGTCAGTAGGTTGTGCTTGACGCGACGTCCTGGTCAATATGTTGTGCCTGTCCTGACGTGACGTCGTGGTCAGTATGTTGTGTCTGACGCGAAGTCCTGGTCAGTATGTTGTGCCTGACGCGACGTCCTGGTCAGTATGTTATGCCTGACGCGACCTCCTGGTCAGTATGTTGTGCCTGACGCGATGTTCTGGTCAGTATGTTGTGCCTGACGCGACGTCCTGGTCAAAATGTTGTGCCTGACTAGATTAGCATCTCAGTAGCCCCTGTCTTGACGTGTAAACATATTATCAAGCCAGGTCACTAGGAACGTGTAAGACTGGCAGACTTGAGTGCTGTGTAGTTTATCAAGCGAGGTCACTAGGAACGTGTAATACTGGCCGACTTGAGAACTGTGTAGTTTATCAAGCGAGGTCACTAGGAACGTGTAAGACTGGCCGACTTGAGAGCTGTGACGTTTATCAAGCCAGGTCACTAGGAACGTGTAAGACTGTCCGACTTGAGAGCTGTGTAGTTTATCAAGCCAGGTCACTAGGAACGTGTAAGACTGTCCGACTTGAGAGCTGTGTAGTTTATCAAGCCAGGTCACTAGGAACGTGTAAGACTGTCCGACTTGAGAGCTGTGTAGTTTATCAAGCCAGGTCACTAGGAACGTGTAGGGCGAGCCAACTTGAGAACTGTGTAGTTTATCAAGCCAGGTCACTAGGATCGTGTAAGACTTGGCGACTTGAGAACTGTGTAGTTTATCAAGCGAGGTCACTAGGAACGTGTAAGACTGGCCGACTTGAGAGCTGTGACGTTTATCAAGCCAGATCACTAGGATCGTGTAAGACTTGGCGACTTGAGAACTGTGTAGTTTATCAAGCGAGGTCACTAGGAACGTGTAAGACTGGCCTTGAGGACTGTGTAGTTTATCAAGCCAGGTCACTAGGAACGTGTAAGACTGGCCGACTTGAGAACTGTGTAGTTTATCAAGCGAGGTCACTAGGATCGTGTAAGACTGGCCGACTTGAGAGCTGTGACGTTTATCAAGCCAGATCACTAGGATCGTGTAAGACTTGGCGACTTGAGAACTGTGTAGTTTATCAAGCGAGGTCACTAGGAACGTGTAAGACTGGCCTTGAGGACTGTGTAGTTTATCAAGCCAGGTCACTAGGAACGTGTAAGACTGGCCGACTTGAGAACTGTGTAGTTTATCAAGCGAGGTCACTAGGATCGTGTAAGACTGGCCGACTTGAGAGCTGTGACGTTTATCAAGCCAGATCACTAGGATCGTGTAAGACTTGGCGACTTGAGAACTGTGTAGTTTATCAAGCCAGGTCACTAGGATCGTGTAAGACTGGCCGACTTGAGAGCTGTGAAGTTTATCAAGCCATATCACTAGGAACGTGCAAGCATAACGTACACTGACCTCACAGCGGAGTAGAGACAGCAACAACACCATCAACAATAGCTACAACAACAACATAAGTAAGAACAAGTAATAGCAGCCACAACAACATCAACAGCAACAAGAACAACAATATAATCAATAACAATAACAACAACAATGACAACAACATCATTAATATCAATAATAGTATCAATAGCAATAACGTCAGTGACAACAATAACAACAACCACAACATCAACATCAATAACAATATCAACACTAGTGTCAGCAATGTAAATAATAACAGAAACACCAACAATAACAACAACATCAATAATAGCAGCAACAAAAGTACTAACAATAACTACAAATACAAGGACAATGTCAGCACCAATAGTAATAACAACAACAACAATAACACCAGCAATGACAACACCAATAACATTATTTACATGAACACATGTATTTATAGACATAACCATAGAAAGAGAGAGATTTGTCTATTTGCTTTTAATTTCGTTGGTATTTTTTAATTGTCAGTTCTTTAATCAGATGTTCACAGTCTACTTCAAAGGTCAAATATATTTAGGGACAGGAAGCTGAGGAGATAAACAGTCGGCGTGTCACTTGATAATGATGTTTTTTTTACGGTAGCGTTTTTATGTCTAACGTTATGACTACGTTCACAACGCTAACTACACAATTGTATAATATAAAAATGCATGGCTGAACTCAGCTTTACAAACATATGCGATTGTTTCCACTATCTGATTTCACTCAATGTAAAATTGTAGATATATTTCTGACTGTATGCCTAATCTCTTTCCGCTCAATTCAACGATAGTGATTGTCTCCCCTTCACATTTTTCGAACAATGTAACCTAAAGGATTCTTGGAATTCTTTCCCTTGTTCAACGTAAAAAATTTTTTTTTTTTTTTTTAAAAAGGACAATAAACTTATAAAACCTAAAATAACCTAACTACTGTGAATGAGCTTAAAAGTGTATACATTCACAAAAAAAAAAAAAAAGATACGGTTGAACTTGAAGTAAATAGAAATATGAAAGAGTTATTCGCTGTTCTGTTCTCTGAATCAGACATTTTGAGGAAATCGCTCAAATCAAGAAATCGCTCGTAGCCATGATAATAACACCAAATGACGTGGAGCCTTCTACCATATAGAAGTTTTGTTATGTTCTGAGACCCAAAGCTGAATACGAAGTGATCAATTTCCTAGATTTAAAAAAAAAGTTATTGCTCAATGCACGGGATGATGGTCACAACATCAGACGGGTTTGCCTTAATATGATGTGCGCTGTATTTAGATTATATTGAGAGAAAAACTGCCCTAGTCATGAATATCACTCTCATTTCTTAGATAACCATGAGACCAGACGCCCCACCCCACCATCCTCGTATGGTTGTACACGTCAATTGTATCTTTTCTGTATGACTCCTTTAGGTAAAATAATTGAGTTCAATTTGTCTCAAAGAAGTGTGTACAATTAGTTTTATAAATGCAAACGGGAGAGAAATGAATAAAAGAGAGTGTTGTTGAAAGGGATTAAGCAGTGTGGGATAACCACACAATATCAGTAGACACAACTGGATAATACGCTTGCCACCTATCACATCAATACGGTTACGACGGTTTTGAAGATGTGAATAACATCAGCCAAAATCCTTCCTATAATTTATATTTAAAACTGAAATATTATATTAATCTTAATGCACTTTACCCAACTCACAAAAATTTATACCACCCAGTATTGTCACAGTTCATTCCTGGACATTTTCACCCCACGAGTACTTTTGTTTTGGAATATGTGCAAAAAATATGAGAAAAAAATATGTAGGTACTACACCGAATAATTTAATGGACGAAGGAGAACACAACCACTTAGCGCGCGGTTAATGAAACACGCTTGCTGATTGGCTGGTGTTTATGCGCGGGTCGCCTTGAAATTGAACGTCTTTCCATTGGTTGAAAGCTCCTGCAGGAAGATAAGAAAACGAAATGCTGATGGTTGGTAAACTGTGAAGTAGTAATACAAAGTAATATGTTGTTGTTGTTTGCGAATGCCCACAATAAGTAGGATTACTCTTGTGTGCGCCCTGAAAAGGACGTTAAGTGACGGGTTGTAGTAGCTTTCCTCACATTCAGAGCGTGCTGATGAAGGTCGACCGGGGTCCTCCATGCGGTTGTGCTATGCTTGGCGTCATCTGCGTGTCGCCCACTACTACAGGGATCACGTCGTTCCTTCTAGACTGCCATGAAAACAGCCCATTCTCAGGGAGGGCTACTAGGAAGCCGAGGTGACGGTCTTGGCCAGTATGTTTTGCCTGACCCTGACTAACATGTCTGACCGTATGTTAGTGTTCTTCCCCCAAGTAATCTGTAAAGTAATATGTAAAGTAATTCGTAAAGTAATATGTAAGGTAATTTATAAAGTAATATGTAAAGTAACATGTAAAGCAATATGTAAAGTAATATGTAAAGTAATATAAATTAGCAGCATGTGATAACGGGATGTGATAGTGCTGGGAAAACAGTTTTGTTGCTTGTAAATATTTATGATAAACTACACCAACGACTGCTTCAAGTAAGCGCCCCCCCCCTCAACCCCCCCCCCCGTTCACCCATCCCCACCCCCCCCCCCAAAAAAAACTGAAAATTATGAGAAAAAAAATATTTCTTACGTCCATAGCTTCTCCACCCCCACCACCCCACTACTTCCCCAACCTCCATCTTGCAACATAAGGCCGTAACAGTTGCTCGTTAATAGATCTGTTTTCAGACTGTCTTCTGATGATCGCTCATCATCTCCCACTCCCATACTTTCAAGACAACAAAACACTCCCTCTATTTAACCCTGTTAAGGCCATTCACTTGTGCCGTGCCCCAACTCTGGTTCAGGATCGTCATTTTTCTTCAATTAGCACTGACACTTCTTCTTCTCGTCCACAAAATATGTAGTTCTTTTTTCTCCTTTATTCCGTTAACAAGACGATCAAGTCTACCCAGTTGGTGAAGACAATGCAGAGAAATAGAACGAGTCACTTACTTCATATAAAAAGTTAATTGTAATACAATGAAGTCTTTAACTCTTCATCCTTGACAGCAGTGTCTTATATGAGACGACATTCGGTTTTTTTAAATTCCATAAAAAATTTTGAGATTCATTTCAACCCCAGATGCCTGTACCTGTTACCTGTCATACGACACTCTCCCCATTGTTGGGGTAGTCGAGTGGTTTTGAAGGCTCAGGACTACAGGCCGTTTCGCAACTGCCGTCGTCCCGTCGTGTGCTGGTTATATTTGTTTATTTCACTCCCAACAGAAAAACAATATATCGAGGATTCGAACCGTTGCTCTCCTGGTCGGTAGGCAGATCAACCATTCTGCCACTTGTCAACCCCAGATAACTGCTCCGATACGTCTGTCTTGTGTGACTGACAGTATGTGCAGTCTCATGAGGTGGAGAGTCTTCTACCATAGAGGAATTACGCCGCATTGTTTATCCCCTCTTATGTGGCGCACTCAGTGTGGTGGTTGTCCTTGTTGCGTCTGTCCCACACGGAATGTACCTGCAAACTACATCGGAATTATTAACACAATATCTTGGTATTATTCGACTTACACATCGGATAGGTCATGATTTTGATAGAGAACATCAATAATCGATTGATTGTTGCAATCAAACCCATAACCGAAGGACAAGACAACAAAGAGAGCAAGATGTCAATCTTACGCTGTTCAGGTCGTTCCCCGTGACGTAACGGACAAAGGTCATGGCCAAGACGTCTGCCAGGTAAATGTCAGAAATCAAACGGCCACCTTCTAGTCTAGTCTTGGCCTAGATTTCGGTGTGTGTACATGTGCGGGAATGTGTACGTGTGCGGGTATGTATACGTGTGCGTGTGTATGTGTACGTGTGTGTGGAGAGAGGGGGGGGGGATATTTGGTTTGTGGATTGAGTACGTGTGTTGGATGTGACAGTTCAATAACGTAAGTGGGTGTCCGTGTGATGTATGTGTGGGTTATGTTTTTGAAAGAAAAATAATAACAATGATGGTTTAGAGACGTCATACCAAGTGACAACTGCAACAGATAATTCATTTTCCACTCATACAAAACCACTCAACAACGCAGCATACATAGAAAGGTAATGATTAATAATAATGCTTACATTTGCTACATTCCATTGGCGAAATTTCAGACAACTTTCCTGGAAACCACTGAGCGAAAGAACTTGCGCCGCAACGTTTAAAGAAGGACGTGAGATAACGACAGATTTTCCGGGATCAGGTCAAGCGCATTTTGTTGCGTTCACTCACGGCTTTCTTTAAACATCGTTGTTTAGTTGTTCACTGCTGTCTTTGACACACTTTTGTCACCATACACTGCCTGAATTCTGCTATGAATGTCAATTGGTCGACATCTTTCAGCTGTTAGAAATCGAATCACCGATCGCTGATCAACTCTGGATGGATTCCGTATCACACTTGCCATGTTTTCAACGATCTGCTGAGAAAACTATGAGTCAGGGGATAATGAAATTTTGCAAACTTGACGGTTGGTATGTGCTGTATATACCTGAAGTAACATCATCATGAGCATCGTACGTATGTTCACTTGTTGCAGTTTGGGCCGGTTTTATTTTAACACGCCAAGTATGTATATTAACCATTTAAAACACCGATATCGCAGACGTCAAGACGAAAGCTGGTGTTCCAGAACTGCTCTATGGTATCCTCGTGACAAGAAGAGACCCAGCGAACGCCAACCACCAGATGGCAGGACTCAACGAACTGTCATAGAGAGGAGCAAGAACATCTGCGACTTTATAAACTGCTCATCCACTGGTCAACTCGTGCCCGCGACGGCAAGGGTGGAAACAGAGAACAGAGTTGGGTCCCGCACAAGGTCAACTACCTTGTTGAGGAACGGGTTGAATAATATTACGAATAAGATTATATTTATATATATATATACATACCCACACATACACACACAAACGACACATACACACACATAATGACTTAACATAACGTTAACTCACACCACACACTGACCCCATTAACGACTCCACACACCCTCATAAGACGTCATCCACGACCCCCACACATCCACACAACGTCATTCACGACCTCCACACATTCATACAACGTCATCCACGATCCCCATACATCCACACTCCGCCACATACATCACTAATGGACCCAACACACTAAGCCACTGACCTGCATTGTGGGCCCATTGGGAATCGCCACATCGTCAGTTTCTCCAATGCGGACGATATCGGTCCGTGGACCCTTGTTTGCTATTTGAGTCACGAAAGTCAAAGTGTTTCCGTTCTGCGTCACCTCGATCTGAGAAGCTCCCTCAAAATCCTTCAGCATATCGGCTTGCCCGACTGAGAATTTAAAAATAAAAACAAGGCTGATCACCCTACCAACAATCTGTCATCGCTTACTGCCCCTGACAGCTAAATCTGCCCGTGAACTCAGTCCCTAACAACCTGACAACTGGCCACCATTTATGTAATTGGGCCGAAGGGCGAGAGCACGATGCTGATGAATCCAGGCCAAGATAAAGGACACGGATATTACGAGTAGGCAAAGCCTCGTAATGACAGAGCGCCTAGAATAGCGGCCTCTGGGATCAAACGGTCGGGGATTGATCTTCGATGCCTAAAAACTAAGGACTGCCCAGCCCTTTCAGTTAAGGAAGGCAAGATGATGTGGAAAGTAGGACACGGTAGGCGTCATCTGAACGCGAGCCAAGAATAATCAGATTAATGTGAAACATACTGATAAAACCCAACTACACGCCTTCACTAAGAATCGTATAATCTGGCTATGTCATATCAGTCTAGTGGAGATTGACACTGAAATCTCCATTGTGGCGAACTTACCAGGGAGCTTCGCATTGCACTACATCAATGAGGAGTATCAAGGCCCACATTCTCAAGTACGTTTTGAGATGTAAGAAGAGTCCCTGTAACCTGCTACTAAAGAAATGTCAAGAATAAACTTAGCACGAACAGCATTGAACAACAACAACGCCAAGAAATTGGGTCTAGGTGAGACCTAGCCTTTAACACTTGATCCTCGTTGACAACATCAGCTGTAGGGGCTATCAAACTTTCTGTTTGTTATTCGAATCAATTAGAACTGAGCTATGCTCTCTTGACATTTTGTTAGCAAGTCACAGTGGATATTCTCATATCCCGAGCAGCACTACAGAAGGTGAACCTTAGTATGCCTGACTGTAGTGAGGTATTTGGCTTCTCGTGAGTTTTACATGTATGGGAACTAATGTGGATTCCAATGTGGTGGCCAGCCCTCGTGACAGCCTGTTCCCAGGAACCCGATGAAGATGACAGCTGGGAGCGTAGTCAGCATGTTCCGCATGACCTTGACATAAGTCTTGGCTTCCAACCTATGCCGTACGTATACAGCAATCCTAAGACATTTATTAAAATAACAATTATTGCAGTAATATAAACATTGTTGCAATAATTTCAACCTCCTATGTACACATTTTATGAAGCAGAAGTACAAATTGAAAATAACTATCGTATCATTCCTTGTTATTGAATCCTTGATCAATGACTCATAAATCAATCATCGATTATCATGTCTTTAACCGCAACAACAACTCTCTCTACTTTGTCCCTACCGCTGACATAACTTAACTTAACGTTTTTATACTGGGTTAGAAGACTCTGTATAGTATGTATACAACCAGGCTCTGTTACATTCACTTGATATCAAAACATGACTAATGCGCACCCAATCTATTCTTGAATGCATTAATTGACACTGTCTCCACTGTTTCCTGTGACAATGCATTCCAAGCATTCACCACTCTCTGACCAAACAAATATTTCCTGGTATCTAATCTGCATCTTTCGGTAATTAATTTATGATTGCGCCCTTTTGTTCGTGTAGGCGACCGTATTTTTGAGAAAAAACAGCTTGTTATAGTCTAATGTATAAAAGTCATCATTCGTACTGTGTCCTAACTCTAGTTTATAAACTTCATTTCAGCGTCTATGGGTTTGATCAAGGCCCAAAGTCTAGATCCACAAAAGCAAGGCTGGTAACAGAAATATTGACACACAAACAAAGGCAAACGGTATTGACAAAGGAAAGGTCCCATAATATAAGAAGTATGATGCAGTGAACTGAAAGCAATCAGGATGAAAATAACCATCAAAGTTGGTCAGGCAGATCCTGCCGTGAAATCCGCAGTGGAATAGGAAGAGAGGTAGACTAAGAAACCCATGAAGAAGAGACTATGAAAATGAACTTTCTCTCCTGGACCTCAATTGAAGGGAGATTCACAAAGGTCAGCACAAGATACCACTTGCTGAAGGAGGGTTGTCAATGGCCTATGCCCCGAAAGGAGCGACGGGTATTGAAGGAATACTTATTTTGGGTCGGCCTTTCCTCGTCTTTCCTTTGGGATCTATAGCATGATTGCTCTGGGGATTGTATCAGGAATTATTCTAAGGACATTACCGAGCCAATTCCTGCCTCGACCTGGCATTGGCAAGCATATCTTGATTGGTAAGTGTGTTCGGCTTGAAAATAGAATGAATCTTCTTGAGCCGGGTTTAACAGAAAGATGACGGTCAAAACATTTTGTTTAAGCAATATTAATATAATACACGTTGCAGAGATCACACATTTTGCTGACGTAAGCATGAGTATCTATTTATAAACACTGGGTCCTTTACACGCCTTTCACTAACATTGGCATTTGCATCAGATTCTACATACTAGGACCTTTACACATGTTTTGCTGACAACAAAATCAGTATCAGATCCAACATCCTAGAACCTGTACATATCTCTTGATGACGTCGACATCAGTATTCGATTTCATATACTTGGACATTTAGAGATCGTTTGCTGACGTAAGTTTTTTTTAATATTGGATATTTTAGTCACTGTTAACCAAAGTTTTTTGTAATTGGAGGTGTTGAAAGTGGATAAATTTCCAGGTCAAGACAGTATTCATCTAAAATTGATGTTTGAAAATAGAGACCAACTAGCAAATCCAATCGCCTATGTATGTTCTCAATCACTTGCAAAAGGGATTGTTCCAGGGGATTTGAAAGATTTAGGAGGGATCCCCTATTAAAAAATGGCAAATAATCAGATCCAGCAAATTATAGTCCGGTGAGTTTAACGAGCATATTCTGTAAATCTGCAAATTGTTAGAGTCAATAATCAAAGAAAACATCGTAGTGCTTTTAGACAAGTTTAATGTAATCAGAAATAGTCAGCACAGATTTACTAGAGGTAGATCGCGCTTAACACATCTATTACAATTCATGGAAGAGGTTACTAAAATGATAGAAAAGGGGAGCCAGTGCATGTTATTTATCTTGATTTTACTGAGACGCTTGATTTAGTACCTCATCGAATATTATATAATAAAGTAAAAATCACATGGAATAGGTTTGGTAGTTGCTAAATGGATTGAAAATTGGTTGACCGGAGAAAGGCAGATAATAATAATAATAAAGTTCCCTTTGGCGTCAGAAGCTCGTTGCGTCGACCGAATTCCCTACAGACTTCTCAGGTGGAGCCGTGTACTCCGCATCCCTGAGATGAGCGAATGCGAGGAGTGTGTTAGACCAATGTTTGTGTCAAGCTTTCCGTATCTGTCCGTGTCAAACTCCTATGTGTCCCACCGCCGAGACTTCTGACTGTGTCCACCTGTTGGTCAGCGTGACCCTTGCTGTGCTGAGAATACGAGGTTGGGAGAGGTATCGTGTAACCTCCGGTGGAGGGACGGGTGTGCAGGAGTAAGTCGGCTTCAGTCCGAGCAGGAATGTCATTGAGTAGGTATAATCTGGACTGAAATCTGGTGTGCAGTTTAGCGGAACGTTAAACTCCGTCATGGACTGAGCCAGGCATGACATGCAGCATAATGAACAGGATAACCGACCGAAATCACATCAAATCCACAGAATAAAGTCCTTGATACCATCTGGTGAAAAAGTTGTGAAATATAATCCGAATAGGAACAACCAAACCACCAGAAAACTCGACATAAACACCGCAGAGAGCCGAGCGCGCAGCCACTGTGGTGTGGCTGTCTTAATCATGAACAGAAATGAAATAACAAACAGGACGAGCCTCGTTAGAGTTAAATACATTTTTAAAACTAATAATGTAGAAAAAAATTAAATAAAAACAACAATTCACGTGAATCAAATACAACAATCTATATTAAACACGTACAACAATGAACAGAAAACAAAATACAACAATTTATGTTAAACAAATACAATAATCCCCCTCAAACAAATAGAACAATCTATATTAAACAAATACAACAGTCAATATGAAACTTATACAACAATCTATATTAAACAAATACACCAGTATGAAACAAATACAACAATCTACATTAAATAAATACAACAATATAAATTAAACAAATACAACAATCTATATTAAATAAATACAACAATCCACGTGAAACCAATACAACAATCTGTATGAAACCAATACAACAATCTGTATGAAACCAATACAACAATCTACATGAAACAACATACTCGCTGTAAAGTATTCCTCCGCTCCATTGTATGAGCTATGGTCAGGCGTCCATTTGCCAACAAAAGATTCCGCCATTTTGGATTAAACTTGACACGGTTACCTGGAAACAAATCACAAAGGTAACCTTGGAATACAAGGGATACACGGAATAAGGGCTATGCTGGGTATGATATAAAGACAATTTTACATGCAAGGAAGTAATAGTCAAACTATATAAATCATTAGTGAGACCTAAATTAGAGTACTGTGTTCAGGTGTAGAGTCCATATAATAGAGTGGATATAAACATGCTGGAAAGGGTACACAGAAGAGGTACACAAATGGTCGCAGGGTTTCAGATTGATATGAGGAAAGATTAAAAAAGACTGGTCTTCAATGTCTCGAACAAAGAAAAATTCGAGGTACTTAATACAAGTGTATAAATTAATGAATGGATAAATTAGACCTCACCAAGTTTTTCAGGGCGCTCAAATAAATAAACTTACTCACTGTGAGCATTACACAACAACCAAATGTAAATCTAGTTCGACCCGTGGGCCATAGCACGCAGGAACCCACCACAAGATCTTGATTGTGAGACCGATTTGTCCACCTGAAAAGTCTTACAGAAAACAGCTTTGCACAGTTACAGCTGACACGTGATATAGCAGTTCTCAAGCCAGGGTCACCTAGACGTAAGGTCAAGCGTCTTCAGCTTGTAGAAACTCGACGGATATAATGATCAAGCGTGTGCTGACAAGACAAAACTGTGTTAGCGGTAGACACTTAACAGTCGGAACATACACTCAGCTCAATAATAGACTTCTTTATCTTCTTCCTCACAATGGTCTATTTGTTTGGATATCTTTCTTTTTCTTCTTCTTTTCCGTCTTCTTTTACATCTTCTTCTTCTTCTTGGAAAATTGTGTCTTTTTCTTGGTCTATTTTGTCGTCTTCTTCTTCTTCTTTCTTCTTCTTTCTTCTTCTTCTTCTTCTTCTTCTTCTTCTTCTTTCTTCTTCTTCTTCTTCTTCTTCTTCTTTCTTCTTCTTTCTTCTTCTTCTTCTTCTTCTTCTTCTACTTCTTATTTTTGGTCTATTTCTTCTTTTTCTATTTCTTCTTCTTCGTCTTCTGTGTCTATTTAGTCTTATTATTGTTTATGTTCTTATTCTTGGCCTATTTCTTCTTCTTCTACTTATTATTTTTTGTCTATTTTTTTGTCTTCTTTTTCTTCTATTTCTTCTTCTTCTTCTTCTTCTTCTTCTAGCTCAATTTGTCTTCTTCCTCTACTTCTTGGTCTCTTTCTTCTTCTTCTTTTCTTCTTCTTCTTCTTCTTCTTCTACTTCTTACTTGGTCCATTTGTTTTCTCCTTTTTTATTGACGGTTCATTAATTCTTCTTCTTTTTAGTCTATTTCTTCTTCTTCGTCTTCTTCTTCTTCTTCTTCTTCTTCTTCTTCTTCTTCTTCTTCGTCTTCTTCTTCTTCTTCTTCTTCTTCTTATTATTATTATTATTATTATTATTATTATTATTATTATTATTATTATTATTTTTGGTCAATTTTTTTCTGTCTCTTCTTCTACTTTTTCTTCTTCTTCTTTTGGCTTTATATTTCTTCTTCTTTTTCTTCTTCTTGGTCTTTTTTCATGTCTCACTCGCTCTGTGTCTCTCTGTTTCTCTCTGACTTTCTGTCTTTCTTTATATCTCTCTCTCTGTCTCTGGTTCTCTCGCTCTGACTCTCTGTCTCTCTTTGTCTCTGTCGCTCTCTCTCTCTCTCTCTCTCTCTCTCTCTCAAATCTCTAAACTTTGGAGTAGAAGGAGAACGACTAAATATTGACCAGATATGTAATGCTCCCAGTTGGAAACATTTCTACCACTAAGATACCAGCACGTTATTAAGATATTAAGATCTATTAAGATAACCTCTAAGTGTGGTAGGGGTCCAACTCTCGTCTTGGTTGCGCGCAAAGCACCCCGGGAAAGCAATCAAACAACAAGTAAATATAAACATTCAACGGTTTTCGGTGACAACTTATATTTATACTAAGACATTTATAAGTCTTAACGGCAAATATCTGCGGCCAAACGACCACGCAAACTACTTGGGAGTCACATTTGATCGGCGTATGACATGGAAAAGTCAGATCGAGAGAAACCGAATGAGAGCCAGACAAAGAATGGCAATCATGAGGAAACTTCCTGGCACAAGCTGGGGAGCAGACGAAAGAAAACTAAAGAAACTGTACACTGGAAGAGTGAGACCAGTTCTAGAGTATGGCATTGCGGCATGGACAACAGCAGCAAAGGCGAACTTCGATAAAGTTAGCAAACTTCAAAACTAAGCCATGGGAGTTATAACAGGAGGCATGAAGTCAACGCCAATTGTAGAACTGGAAAAGATTACAAATCTGCAATCCATGACCGACAGAAGAGACTGCAGAGCCCAACAGCAAGCAGAGAAACTCAGAAGACTGATAGACCATCCAATGCATCAGAGATTAAATAGATTTGGAAATGGGAAACTAAAGCGGAAACACTTTGCAGAAATAGCCAAAGCAAAGATGAGCGAAGACACTATGAACACCGTAACAAAACCAAAGCCTATCCCTGCTGTACGCAAACCCACATGGAAGCAGCATATCATTCCGGAGGTGGTAGAAAATATACCAGGTATTGGAAACAAGAACAGTCAGACTGAAAAAGAAAGAAGAGACATAACCCCGAGGAACATAACGGAAAACTACCTAAGCATGGACTGGGCCCATACATACACCGACGGTTCTGTAACAAACACAACACAGAACGGAGGAGCAGGGGTATTCCTGAGCCTTCCTGGTAGAAAAATAATACTGTCAGTGGGAACTGGAAAATACTCAAGCAATTTCAGAGCAGAGCCAGAGGCACTGAGGGCTGCAGTAGAAGCAATGCTCACAGGCGAAAGCAATGAAAGCAAGATAGTCCTGTTTACAGATGCCCTGGCCGTAGTTGCAGCACTAAAAAGCCAGAAAAATACTGAACTTAATGATTTAAGAGCAGTACTCTTTCAGCTATGCCAGCAGTCCGCACCAAAAAGAGTAGTGGTACAGTGGGTTCCATCCCACTGTAACATCCAAGGCAACGAGGAGGCAGACAGACTGGCAAAAGAAGGTGCAAGACTACCACAACCAGATTCTAGTGTGATCCACGAAGAGTCCAAAAGGTTTATTAGGGCCAGATACATGGCCAAATCGGAAACAGAACATACTGGCTACACAAAAAATGATGCCTATTACCAGTTGAACAGAAGAGAGCAGGTCGTGGTCTTCAGATTCCGCACAGGCCACAACAGACTGAGGTACCACCTATTCAATAAACTGAAGATATGTGGCACTGACGAATGCACTTGTGGTACAGGGAAAATGACCGCTGAACATCTGCTGCAAAACTGCCCGACATACGAGGACCAGAGAAAGCACATGTGGCCATCACCAGTGGCAATACTAGACAAGCTCTATGGCAGTGTCGACAGCCTCAGGATGACAGCTGCTTTATTCGAACAAATACAGGTTGACGTCTGACAGCGTACGAAGAAGAAGAAAAAAAAGAAGAAGACGATACTAAGACATTTGTTGTTTGTTTGGGGCAACTGCAGTAGTAAATATTATATAGGGGAAATCAAACAAATTAACTTAACATGCAGAGTTGAGAAATAATCTTAAGATAACAGTACAACGTTAAGAAATATCTTATCATAACGATACAAAGTTGAGAAATGATCTTACCATGCCAATACAAAGTTGAGAAATAATCTTAAGATAACAATACAAAGTTGAGAAATAATCTTAAGATAACAATACAAAGTTGAGAAATAATCTTAGCATGACAATACACAGTTGAGAAATAATATTTTGCCCGGAGCGGCAAAGCAAATCAATGATCGGGTATGCTAGTCGAAACATGAGGATGGTAATCTAAGAGCTTATCTGTGAGTAAAGTAGCTATTATTCTGGTCTTCCAAACTATGCAGGTCCAGGGGTAGGGGCTTACGTAAACGAAACACAATTATGTTCACTTGCAGGAAGGTTGGGTACAGTCAATGGTTTAGAACAACAAAGCTGACAGCAATTCAGTGTATTCGTATGCACATGTCCCATATCTAGTAAAACAATAATCTGTTCGCTTGCAGGCAGGTTGGGTGCAGTCAATTGCTAAGAACAGCACATTTCACAGCAACACAAGATGTTACAGGCCGCTCCACTACAGAGCCACGTAAAGTGCTCTGACGCAAGTTCTTTAAAGTAGGTCATATGTGGCAGTGGCCCTATTCTCCGGCTGGAGTAATAAAGAGACAAGACCAATTAATCATATACACATGTCCACAAGTCTAGCGAAACACAAACCTGTGACCCTGCAGGCAGGCTGTGTACAGGCAATTACTGACACCAACCAACATGACAAAAACAGATCATGTAATCAAGTGAGTATTAGAAACAGAAACACAAACCTGTGACCCTACAGGTAGGCTCGGTACAGCCAATTACTGACAACAACCAACATGGAAAAAACACATGATGTAATCAAGTGGGTATTAGAAACAGAAACACAATTGACAAAAGACAAACAAGAAAAAGAACACAAATACGTGAAAGATAGAGAATTCAAATTCTCAAAGAGTATAATGCGATGTAGGTGGGACATGTGGCCAACAGTTTGTGGGCTTGGCTTACACATCCAACGCACCAGGTTCAAATGACATCGAGCTCGGTTGTCTGTGGTTGGACCTGTCTTGAGTTTTGTCTTGGTATGATCGGTTGTCACAGTTGACCCAGCTGTAAATGGGTACGAATCAGTGTTCCACGGAACCTTTGTCTGGCGCGAATGATTGTTAGTAGTACTGCGAGATTTAATAAAGTGAAGATTGTTTTTTTTAAAACTTTGTTGGCAGAGACCTTTCAGCCCATTTTATCTAGCATGATCAGCTCTATTCGCTACTACAGCGGGTCCAGATATGGTGGGCGGAACGTGTTGTTTGCATACTCGACAGACAGCACCCCGAAGCAGCTGATGTTTAGTGAGATAAGAAAAGGCAGTCGGTCTCCGGAAGGGACAGAAGAAACGTTACAAAGACTTTTTAAAATGCCTCTGACAAGATTCAACATTGACGGCACCTCCTAGGAGACTCACGCACAGATCTGTCCAGCTTGACGCGGGCTCATTACACAAGGTTCTCATTTCGGCGAGAGGAATTTCATCGCTGATTCAGATTAGAATCAGATTAGGCGAGCTGTCCGAAAGAACCGAAAGCGTACGATACTTCGGTCGATTCATTACATGTTTCCCGGACCTGGAAGAGCCTGCTGTTCTAAGATTCGACTCTACAGTCAAACAAGATCGTATCTCGCAGCACTATCGCCATCTTCGCTTTCAATGGACATCTATTTGTATTAGTATGTGTGTCACTGCGCTATTAATAGACTATACGCTTTCTTTTCATACTATTTTAACATATTATTTGCAATAATTTGACTATTCTAGATTGGCATTACATTGTTATATTCCATATGTAATTCAATAACATCAATAAAAAAGATCAGAGATAAATAATTATCATGTAATTATTTGAACAACGTGCTGATCATTCGAACGTACATTGAGCTGCTGAAATAATCATTTCGTTAACAGTAGTTCCAGGGGCTGAATAGCTAAGTGGTTAGGGGCATGCTCCCAAATCAATCGCGTGTAATCGATTCACGAAACGATAACATTGCACCGCTATGGAACGTAAACCAAAAAAAAATTAGTGCTGAAAGACGCGCTGGGTTGCAAGGGGTAAAAACACAGTTCATCAAATGTTTAGAAACCAAGCAAATGGTAACAAAAATGTAGGAAAATGACATCTTATACAATAACACGATTTCAAATGGCTGCTATATCTAATAATAATAACTTACCTCTTAAGCTCCTACAGGAAAACCTCAGCTAATTGTGGACAGATAATAATGTCCCTGATAATGGTATTTATACCATTGACAGCGTTACATATTAGGACTTTCCCACTTAACAAGTTCCCAGTACGTCCTTGACCTGTTCGTGATATGAAAACTGTAACGTCTGACGAAATATAGAACTCTCTGACCCCCCACCCACCGTCCACCACCAAGCGTGAGCCATCTCACGAGACCTGCCAGGTTATCTTAATTTTGTAAATTAACAAAGCAAAACCGACTCCATTTATTGTTTATCCGAGTTATCATGATCGACTCTAGGACGCCATTGTTCCCGCTAGATGGAGAAACATAAAACTGGTTGGACAGACGACACCACCGCCTTCTAGGATACAGTATTAGAGACTCCATTTGACTGGGTCTCTGTAATATTATCAAGCGGGGAGACCTGTTACACTTCTGGCCGCTTTTCTTTACTTAGCTTAACTTAACTTAACTTAACTTAACTTAACTTAACGTCTTTATACTGGTTTACAAGACTCTGCAGAGTCTGTATACAACCAGTTTCATTTACATTTCCTAAGGCTAAAAACAATTTTCATAAAAAACTATGCACATTCAATCTATTCTTGAATGCATTAATTATTCTTGCCTCCCCTACTTCCTGTGGTAATGTATTCCAAACATTCACCATTCTATGACTAAAATAGGTATTTCCTAATATCTAATATGGACCTTTATTTAGTTAGTTTGCTGAGGTTACCAGGTGGAAGATTCGAGTAGATGACAACATTACTATTGCCACATGGAATGTGCGAACATTAGAGCAGGTCGGGAGACTGAAGAAACTGACACATGAAGTGAGTAGATATCGTTGGAAAGTACTGGGAGTGTGTGAGACCAGATGGACTGGTTTTAGAGAGATTACCACCAAGGAGGGTCTGATATTTTATCACAAAGACGAGGAATCTATCCACCGACATGGGGTAGAATTCCTACAGAGATTGGAAACACTCAGTATTGGAATGCCACCCACCATCTCCAGCAGGCTTATAAGCATACGATTAAAGGTCACATCTATCAACATTTATGTGCCACATACATACACGCCCACATCAGACTATGAGGAGGAACAGGTAGAACTATTATACGAACAACTACAGAACTGTGTCAATAAAACCCAAAAGAAAAACATCCTCACAGTATAAAGCGACTGGAATGCTAAAGTTGGCTTTGATGCTTATATAACCTGGCCAGACACATGTGGACAGAACAGAACTTCAAACTAAAGTTGGTACCGATTATTAGAATTTGCTGAATACAATCACCCGCTGGGGAACCACAAGACTTCGAGAAGGATCAAATTGCACTCCATACGAAGAGTCAAAAAGGCTTATTAGAGCTAGATACATGACCAAATGGGAAACCGAACATACTGGCTACACAAAAAACGATGCCTATTACCAGTTGAACAGAAGAGAGCAGGTCGTGGTCTTCAGACTTCGCACTTGCCACAATAGACTGAGGTACCACCTATTCAATAAATTGAAGATATGTGGCACTGACGAATGCACATGCGGTACTGGGAAAATGACCGCTGAACATCTGCTGCAAAACTGCCCGACATACAAGGATCAGAGAAAGCAGATGTGGCCATCACCAGTGGCAACACTAGACAAGCTCTATGGCAGTGTCGACAGCCTCAGGATGACCGCTGCTTTTTTCGAAAAAATAAAGGTTGACGTCTGACAGCGTACGAAGAAGAAGAAGAAGAAATTGCACTCTCTCAATGGGAAACACCATAACCAATAGACTACATACTGGTGCAGACTAGATTCCTTTCGAGCATTAATAAAAGGAAAATAAGAAGCTGTCCTGGGGCAGACAATGGTAGGGATCATGACCTGCTCATGCTAGCATTTTAATAATAATATTAATAATAATAATAATGTTCGCTTAGGCGTATGAGGCCCGTTGCGTCGGTCGGCCACATTCATGACCCAAACTGTGGCGTGGTTCCAGGATTTGTCCAGAGCGGAGGAGGAAGTTGCTACTTGCTGGCGCCATACTGTTCGGGGACGGCCTCTTCTGCGCCTCCAGCCGGTCGGAGGAAAACTTTTGGCGCTGAGGAACGACGTGTGTAGTATCTTGTGGGCAGGAGTTTCCTGGTCCAGCCGGTTGGGGGAAGACTTTTGTCTCTGAGGAACGACTTGTGTAGTATCTTGTGGGCAGGGGTTTCCTGGTCCATCCGCACAGCATGACCGAACAAAGAAACTCGGCGCCGGTCAAGTGTTTCTTAGATTGGGTGGAGGCCTGTTTTAGCAGAGACCTCCACGTTGTGGATGTAGTCATGCTATGAGATGCCCAGGATGCCGCTGGTTGCGCATGTGAAAGGCTTCCCGTCTCGACATGTCATGTTTCAGCAATGTCCAGTTCTCGAAGCCGTAAAGAAGGACCGGAACCACTCCGGACTGGTAGATGTTGATTTTTGTTTCAAAGGAGATTTTGCCATTACTTTACTCACATCGGAGGTCGTGCATAGCGGGCGCAGCTAGTCCGATCCGCCTTGCCATATCGGGACCGCTGCGCTCATCGGATGTCACTTACATTTCTCCTAGTACTAAAGAAAATGACAAGACCACAAGATTACAGGACCACAAAATTACAGGACCACAAGATCACAGGACCACAAGATCACAGGACCACAAGATCACAGGACCACAAGATCACAGGACCACAAGATCACAGGACCACAAGATCACAGGACCACAAGATCACAGGACCACAAGATCACAGGACCACAAGATTACAGGACCACAAGATCACAGGACCACAAGATCACAGGACCACAAGATCACAGGACCACAAGATCACAGGACCACATATTACCTTGGCAGGTTACATGACCCTCACGTTCCGAAAGTGTTCCAGGCCACTTTGTGAAGACATCTTGTTCCACTACTTAGCACAGATTCAGACAAGGAAGTGAATGCCCATGCAATGACATAATCCTTTAACACGATTCTCAGGGACACCTCTGAGACGATGCTGGGGAGAAAAAAACGAAGGTCCAAACTCTGGGCCTTTGAACTACTATTGTCACGAAACCAGGAGGACTCTCAAAAATGAGAAAAATAATTCTTCTGGGACTGACAAATACAGGACAATTAATAAGGATATACGGAAAGAAATGACAGAAGCAAAGGAGTGGATATCAGAAAAGTGAACTGAAATCCAGGACTGCATTACCAAAAAAAAAACAGTAAGAGAGCGTGCCAGCTGGTTAAGGATTTGACAAGAAAGAAGGTACCTAAAGTGAGAACAATACAGAACAAGACAGGGAACACACTGGCGGCAGAAGAAGATGTTATTCGGAGATGGACCGAATACTGCTCCCAGTTAAAGAACGTACAGGCCACTGGAGACCCTAGAGTGACATTACTAGAAGACCCACTTACAGACCACTGGAGACCATAGAGCGACATTACTAGAAGACCCACTTACAGACCACTGGAGACCCTAGAGTGACATTACTAGAAGACCCACTTACAGACCACTGGAGACCCTAGAGTGACATTACTAGAAGACCCACTTATAGGCCACTGGAGACCCTAGAATGACATTAATTGAAGACCCACAAGAAGAAGACGACAGCTTCACTATCCACCGTGAAGAAGTAGAGGTGGCGGTCAAGATTCTCTAGAAGGACAAGGCAGCTGGTATAGACAACACACCAGGCGAATTACTAATACACGGAGGGACTGTAGTTATAGTCATTCTGTGACACGATCTGGAAACGGGGAAATGGTCAATAGGTTGAAAAAAAAATCATTTATTATTACCCTACCTAAGAAAGGTAACCTCCAACAATGTCAACATTACCGAACCATCAGTCTTATCAGCCACCCTAGCAAAGGGATGCTTAAGGTTATTTTGAACCAACTGCAACCAAGGGCATATAATGGCATTGCAGAAGAACAAGCCGGTTTTTGGACTGGTCGCAGCACAATTGAAGACATTTGTAATCGGCGTCTGCTAAACGAAAAATACCTTCAGGATAATCAAAAGTTATACCAAGCTTTTATTGACTTTTACAAATTTTTGATATGGTTTGGGATTAGGCTCTATGGGCAACTATGCGAAAATACCGGCTCACAACGTTTTTCTTGAACATATCATGTCCGAATCTCTGGAGGATGGTCTGGAAACTGTCGGCATAGCTGGTCGTTCACTCACTAATCTCCGGTTTGCTGATGACTTTACCGAACTGGCTGGAACGGAGCTAGAACTTGCGAGTCTAATCTCAAACCTTGACAACGCCGCTCAAACGTTTGGAATGGAAATTAGTGCAGAGAAAAGTAAAATAAGGTCAACGTCAATGAGGGCCTAACAAGTCTGAATGGGATCAAAGGTAAATCATTGCAAATTGTTCAGCAGTTTAGATACCTGGAAGCAATAATGGATGCGGATGGTTCCAGAACAGATATGTCAGGCAAGAACAGGGTTAGCCATGGCTGATCTGACCAAACTGGGGCAGATATGGAGGGATTAAAGCATCAACCTGTATTCCAAGTTGGGCTTAATGTATGCACGTGTCACTTCCGTGTTCTTTTACGCATGTAAAACTTGGACTCTGACAACGGTTCTAGAGAGAAGAATTTGTGCAATAGAGATGAGATGTCTGCGTCGAATTCTCGACATTTCGTATCTAGACCACGTCACGAATAAGGCAGTTCGGTACATCGTTAAGAGAGAGGTCGGCCAATATAAAGACCTATTGACTATGGTAAAAGCAGACAAGCTGACATGGTATGGGCATGTTTCAAGATCGTCTGGGTTGACCAAGACGATCCTTCAAGGTACTGTGACTGGGAAGCATACGAAAAGGGAGCAGAAAACGAGATGGGAAGACAACACCATTGAGTGGACGGAAAGTCCATAGCTAGAACATATATCCTGGCACAAAATTGAGTGCAGGGTCGGGAACTGGTCCAACAATCTCCAGTATTGGTTCCGAAACGACCAT
This sequence comes from Ariolimax columbianus, assembly GCA_036924085.1. Lineage (NCBI taxonomy): Eukaryota > Metazoa > Mollusca > Gastropoda > Stylommatophora > Arionidae > Ariolimax > Ariolimax columbianus. The sequence continues at coordinate 15,026,850 of JAVGWX010000005.1, forward strand.
TCAGGTTACGGAACTGATGATGATGTTGAATCTGAACATCTCCTTAGTTAATTTGTAGATGTGCCCTCTTGTTCTTGTACGTGGTTGTATTTTGAAGAACAAAACTTATTACAGTCTAATTTATCCTGTCCGTTGATTATCTTGTAAAAACCTGTATTCAATCACCTCGAATACGTAAAACTTATGTAGGGGACTGAGTGGTCTCGAGGTAAGACGTCGGCCTTGAGGGCTAGAGGTCGCAGGTTCAATTCAGAGTGGAGACCGGGATTTTTCCACTACAATTTTTTTAGTATTTTCCCGGATCTCTGTAGAGATTGGACGCCCGTGTTCAGTGTCACGCATGATAAAAATCCCTCAGAAGTTGGAAATAAAAAAGACTAGACTTAGTGGCCGCTACCCGGGCAACATCAAAAATTATGTTAAAAATCTATATAATCTATTACGGCATCCTCGCCGGCGCTACGGAGTCCGTCCATTGTGCTGAGACTCTCCACAAATATGAAGAATAACACAGCACTTATGGGTTAGACCGTGTGCAACGGCGTTGATTCTTCGACTAAACTAAGGTAAAGTTACGATTTACAACTATGTAAACTAGGATATTTATAGAAGTGAAATGAACCCGATGTCTCTTCATATCAATCAATAAAGTCTCTCTCTCTCTCTCTCTCTCTCTCTCTCTCTCTATCTATCTATCTCTCAGAGTCACGTAGCGCAGTGGTTAGCACACGTGTTTCGCATCTGAGTGGTCCTGGGCTCATTCCTCAGTTGAGGCGGAAATGTTTTTTTCAGACCGCAACAGCTCCCGGGTAGACCCAGCCTTAAATGGCTACCGGTTCAGTCAGGGAAATAAGGGCAGCGAGGAAGAGCAGATGGCTACCGCCCTCATATAGCCGAGCCTTTGAAATGTGAGATCGCTAACACCTCACACCCCTACGGCAGTAGTGCTATGGGTTACTTTACTTTACTAATCACTACATTCATGTGCAATCATGTAATGTTAGTTCCTTCTCACGTGCTCTTTTCCGCGTATTTTTGGGTGTACATCTCTCTCTCTCTCTCTCTCTCTCTCTCTCTCTCTCTCTCTCGTCACATGAGGATTCCATGTAAGAGCCTGTCTGACTATGTTTGATTGTGCTTTCCTTAGCGTATGTCCTATCCAGCCTCATTATCTCCGCTTAATTGGTTTTCCAATTCATGTTGTTGACTCGTTTCCCATAGGTCTTCATTCCTCGTCATGTCCCCTTCATAGCTGACCAAGAAACCGTCGTGTATCAGTTTCCCTCCCTCTTTGGCTAGATTGTCGGTCTTCTTGTTTCTTTTGATTGTAGAGCGTGATGGTATCCACTGAATCCATGTTTTCCGGAACATTAGGACATTTTCACGAAAGCTGCCCTAGATACATTCAGTTCAAAATGTTCTTACAGGGTTTGAGTTGGTGCACTCGTCAGTATCAGGATTTTCCAATGCACTTGGTGTTTGTGTTGTAGGGCTATCTCTGATGTTGTTTTAAGAGATTATATTCCGTCTTTGAAGTTGCTTGAGAAAAGGTACAATCAAGAACAATACAATGTAAAGTTACAGGAAGAACGCCACGAATATACGAAAAGACCAGATTATTATATTCCGTCTTTGAAGTTGCTTGAGAAAAGGTACAATCAAGAACAATACAATGTAAAGTTACAGGAAGAACGCCACGAATATACGAAAAGACCAGATTATTATATTCCGTCTTTGAAGTTGCTTGAGAAAAGGTACAATCAAGAGCAATACAATGTAAAGTTACAGGAAGAACACTACGAATATACGAAAAGACTAGATTATTATATTCCGTCTCTGAAAATGCTTGAGAAAAAGTACAATCAAGAGCAATACAATGTAAAGTTACATGAAGAACGCCACGAATATACGAAAAGACCAGATTATTATATTTCGTCTCCGAACTAGGCACAACAGAACGAGACACCAGCTGTACACAAAAATCAAGATGGGTACGACCAGCCTAAGTTACAGCGGCCTGGCAGACATGACAGCAGCCCATGCACATCAGACCTGTCCACAGCACGCAGATCTGAGAAGAAGGATGTGGCCTACGCCCACATGAATCCTACGACCTCAAAGGAACTTCTGTTCAGTTTGTGCCATCTCAGCATCGAGGCTCGACTACAATGGATCTTCGGTGTACTCTATCTCTTGCCTCAATGAATCTCCAGTGTACTCTATCTCTTGCCTCAATGAATCTCCAGCGTACTCTATCTCTTGCCTCAATGAATCTCCAGTGTACTCTATCTCTTGCCTCAATGAATCTCCAGCGTACTCTATCTCTTGCCTCAATGGATCTCCAGCGTACTCTATCTCTTGCCTCAATGGATCTTCAGCTTAATCTCTTGCCTCAATGGATCTCCAGCGTACTCTATCTCTTGCCTCAATGGATCTCCAGCGTACTCTATCTCGTGCCTCAATGGATCTCCAGTGCACTCTCTCTTACCTCAATGGATCTCCAGTGTACTCTATCTCTTGCCTCAATGGATCTCCAGCGTACTCTATCTCTTGCCTCAATGAATCTCCAGTGTACTCTATCTCTTGCCTCAATGAATCTCCAGTGTACTCTATCTCTTGCCTAAATGGATCTCCAGTGTACTCTCTTGCCTCAATGGATCTCCAGCGTACTCTTTTGCCTCAATGGATCTCCAGTGTACTCCATCTCTTGCCTCAATGGATCTCCAGTGTACTCTATCTCTTGCCTCAATGGATCTCCAGTGTACTCTATCTCTTGCCTAAATGGATCTCCAGTGTACTCTCTTGCCTAAATGGATCTCCAGCGTACTCTTTTGCCTCAATGGATCTCCAGTGTACTCCATCTCTTGCCTCAATGGATCTCCAGTGTACTCTATCTCTTGCCTCAATGGATCTCCAGTGTACTCTATCTCGTGCCTCAATGGATCTCCAGTGCACTCTCTCTTACCTCAATGGATCTCCAGTGTACTCTATCTCTTGCCTCAATGGATCTCCAGTGTACTCCATCTCTTGCCTCAATGGATCTCCAGTGTACTCTATCTCTTGCCTCAATGGATCTCCAGTGTACTCTATCTCGTGCCTCAATGGATCTCCAGTGCACTCTCTCTTACCTCAATGGATCTCCAGTGTACTCTATCTCTTGCCTCAATGGATCTCCAGTGCACTCTATCTCTTGCCTCAATGGATATCCAGTGCACTCTATCTCTTGCCTCAATGGATCTCCAGTGTACTCTATCTCGTGCCTCAATGGATATCCAGTGCACTCTATCTCTTGCCTCAATGGATATCCAGTGTACTCTATCTCTTGCCTCAATGGATCTGCAGTGTACTCTATATCTCACCGTCATTGCGCAATCTGACAGGCTTTTTCCAGTCCATCTCCTGGTGCTATCCACTTACTTAAAACGGTGTCTGCCTCTTGAACGACTGCCTTCCACCCTACCCTCCAGTATGGGTTTTAACAAGGAGGTATGTATTGTTATTTGGCCCTAATAACGTAACTGTCTAACCCTGATTTCGGTCAGTAATTCTCTTTCAACCCCCAACTCTTTCTATGGAGGATTGCTCAAAGTGATGGTTACCTCCATCCTGTAGAAATTGTTGGTCACAAGAATAAGCAAAGAAAACATTAAGATCTCGCTTTAGAAGAAAAGCAAGTGAATCAAGCGAACGAGTTCCATGGCTTCCTATTTTGGATCGAAGAATAGGTGTACTGCATGGTTTCATGTTTGCTGCTAAAGACAACTAAGCAGGGTTGTGGATGATGACGGCAATGTCATCGGGAAAATAGTGTTTCGCTGAGTCACTACAGGAGTACATAAATGCACTTAATAAGACTCACTGGAAACACAATCAATTGTAGTGGTAACCCTCTGCTCCGACGGAAGTAAAACAAGATACTGCATTGTTCATTTCATGAATTAGAAATACACCAAAATTAAACTTCGAATATATAGAACTATATTTTTTCAAACAGCTCTGCTGACCTTCAGAAGCCCACCCACTGTAACGAGTCAACGTATTGCACATGTGACTCCTCCGTTTCAAGTCCTTCGATCCAGACACTTTTGAGCACAATCTCTAGTGACCCATTTCATTGGCTCTCTGAGGTAGAGTTGGATAGTGATGGGGGAACAAAGGACTGTAACAGTTCCAGTTCCCTGGGGAACATACGCGTTTAGGGCAGGGGAGATTGGGGTGGCAACTGCGATCGCTTAGAGTAAAAGAGTTATCTGAGAATTCAGTAAGTACCGGGGTACAGGTCAAACCCAGGTCACCACACCAGGGTCCGTGCAGATCGTAGAGAGAAGTGAAAATTTTAAACTGGAAAAACTTGGCTGGCTTTGGGGATGGGTATCAGATTGACCATTTTGGTATCAGACATAAGTGGATGGGGGTTAAATGGATCACATGTCATGCTGTCACATTTAAAGTGACAGTGACCTATAAATAATGCAACCAATAGGATTCTAGATTGGATGGCACCAAATGAGAGTGGGTTTCTAGAGCTAAGAAAAAAAGGATGTAAAAGACAATGCACAGAGAAATTCGAGATTCACAAAGGGAAAGAGAGAAAGAGAGAGAGATAGAGAGAGAGATAGAGAGAGTGAGAGTTGACGGGGTGGTTATCCCATGCCACCATATACCTAGAGCCTTGCATACAGGCTTAAATGTGTGACAGATGACCAACCTGTAAACAGCAAGAGAACGAGATCTGCTCACATGCGAGTGTGGAGGTTCGTCTCGACACGATCTGAGAGTTGATCTAGAAGATTGTCCGACTATTCTCCAGGACCATTGCATTGGTGTCTGTTGGAGGAATGGCGGTACTACTGCGATCAAAGGCCATTGTTTCAGACAAAGTGGCTCGATAAGGATTATGTGAATCACAGGGACTGCGTTCCCAGTGGCTTGAGTAAAGATTATGTGAATCCTAGGAGCCGGATTACCAGTGGCTTGAGTAAAGATTATGTGAATCCTTGGAGCCGGATTACCAGTGGCTTGAGTAAAGATTATGTGAATCCTAGGGGCCGGATTACCAGTGGCTTGAGTAAAGATTATGTGAATCCTAGGGGCCGGATTACCATTGGCTTGAGTAAAGATTATGTGAATCCTAGGGACCGGATTACCAGTGGCTTGAGTAAAGATTATGTGAATCCTAGGGGCCGGATTATAAGTGGCTTGAGTAAAGATTATGTGAATCCTAGAGACCGGATTACCAGTGGCTTGAGTAAGGATATTGTGAATCCTAGGGACTGCGTTCCCAGTGGTTCGATTAAGGTTTATGTGTAATTCTAGGGACTGCGAACGCAAAGGCACGTCAGTACGGAAAGAGAGGTGCATCACACGAGCCCTCAGAGAACGAAATTGCTCGATACAGGGGTAACATGGGCAACAAAGTGGCATGTCTCAAAGACTTAAGAAGTGCTGACGGTTGTAACTGAATTGAAGCTCATTGTTAACCCATGTTAAAGCCTATAGCAGCAACCCTGACAGAGCACGGCAGATCATCTCCAACGTAGACGGTGGGAGACGACTGATTTGTAATATGATTGAAATAGATCAAGTTAGGGTTTATGGTATTTCAAATATGAGACTAAGAATCTCGTTAGAATAGTTTCGAAGGAAACATCAAAACCTAGTGATTGAATCCTCTGAGTTAGTTTAATATATGATGTTTATCTAGCTAGTCGTTCTTTTCGTTTGTTGATATTATCAAACATGATATTATTCATGCAAATAAATGATATTATTTTGTTTTAATGGTTAGCGATAGGTTTAGTGTTTTCTGTGATTGAAGTCGTGTGGTTGTGTTGTATCTGTTGTAAGTCGGTAAACTTGATAACACTCAGATAACCCTAACCTGCTACATATAGATTATTGGTCCTCGTGACTAGGATATCATTAGCCTAACCTGCTACAGGACACGTACATATTATTACACAATAATATACACATGTATATACAGACACAGCAACGTACACATGTACACACAGCCATACACATCGACATACATGCCTACACGCGCGAGAGTGCTCTGGTTTCCTAGCAGAGCGGTATGGGTTCAATCCCCAATTGGTGCGAGATATTGTTTACATCGGAGTCAACCCAGAGTGGGTACCAGAACAAATTTGGGATCAAGATGCTGAGCAGCAAATGAGCTGCAGTGGTCAGCGACCCATAGTTGACTGCTAGCGTCAGTGCCAGCGAACCATAGCTGCCAAGACCCTTCTACACCTCCACACGGTGATCCTGGATAACAGGCTGCATCAGGGCAGACTGGCTAAGGAGAAGGGATTGAAGAGGGAATGCTAACCCGGTACTCAAAAAATGCTTGCTGAAGTCGGATGTGTTGGACCGAAAGGTCCAAATATCGCAGCCAAGCTGTAAACTACGCCACAAAGCATTCCGTTCTCTGGACTACATTCTGCTACTTAAGCCCTTTCAGGGTTTGGTAGCTGGAGATTGAGAGCGAACGAAGAAGAAGAACAACAACAACAACAAATTTGGGAGGTCAGGGAGGCCGGCGTGATGCCGTTGGTCAAGAAAACCACACCATATCACATATATGCTACATGGTAAACAGGAACTGTACTTTGTTTAACTTTATATGTAAGCAATCAAGCACAGCAGCATACACAATTATACACAAGGAAAAACAGCAACATACACAACTACACACTATCAAAAACAGCAATAAACACACAACCACACACGCAACCACACATACACGCATAACACCACATACACACACATACACACAACTACACATACACAGCTACACTTACACACACAACCCCGCACACACAAACTCACATACACACAAGCACAACCACACACAAACACAATCACACATTTACACAAACGTGCATCACAACCTAACATATACACATATCCAACCACACACACACACACACACGACAACACATAAACACAATCACACATATACACAACCATACGTACACAACTACACATACACAACCAAACACACTATCACACAACCGTGCATACACAACCTAACAAACACACGTACACAACCACACACACACACACACACACATAAACACACATATACACCACGACACATCCCCACAACCGCGCATACACAACCTAACATACACACATATTCAATCACACACACACACAACCACACATATACACCACCACACATACACACAACCGCGTATACACAACCTCACCTACACAACCGCACACACAACCATTCATATATACAACCCTACATACGCACAGTCATGAATACACAACTTCACATACACATATACACAACCACACACACACATATATATAAACACCCGTACACACAGTCACGCGTACACAACTCCACATACACATATACACGACTCCACATACACATATACACAACTCCACATACACATATACACAACTCCACATACACATATACACAACTCCACATACACATATACACAACTCCACATATAAAAAAAACGCACGTGCACCTAACCACACACACACACACACAGAATCAAACTTAGTATCAAAGACCAGCAGTGGTACTCTCCCAATGAATATGACTCGATATGAATCAAACCTTTACACAGCGGTAAGCAGGGACCCACCCGGGTACTTCAACTACCAGCAGATGATTACTCAAGTACAGGAAATATGGGCCCTCCCCTTATCTCCTTGTGCGCTCCTCTTCACCCGTGCACACTCGTGACTTAATATGTCCGTCTGTTTCGGGGTGACTAACAGTGCTATCTGTTAAGGGCCACATTTAGATGTCAGTTCTTCTTCTTCTTCTTCTTCTTCTTCTTCTTCTTCTTCGTACGCAGTCAGACAGTAACCATTATTTTTTCGAAAAAAACGGCGGTCATCCTGAGGCTGTCGACACTGCCATAGAGCTTGTCTTGTGGTTCCACTGGTGATGGCCACATCTGCTCTCTCTGATCCTCGTATGTCGGGCAGTTCTGCAGGAGATGTTCAGCGGTCATTTTACCGGTACCACACGGGCATTCGTCGGTTCCACCTATCTTCAATTTGTTGAATAGGTGGTACCTCAGTCTATTTTGGCCAGTGCGAAGTCTGAAGACAACGACCTGCTCTCTTCTCTTCAGCTGGTAATATGCATCGTTTTTGGAGATGTCAGTTCAACATGATATAGACGTAGCATCAGTCTGAACGGGCCTCTTGATAAGAAAAATTATAGCCGTTTTTTAATCTGTTACAATGTTCTTATAATATATAGTTAAGTAACGATTAATGTCACCTTTCCGCTCCAGGTGAAGCAAAGTGTCACCACTACAGCGGGTCACTTACAAGAGCTTGTACTGAGCATCGGTATTTGATGTTTCACAGTAATGATTTTGGATGATCATATTGCTAGCCCCATGCACAGTTCTCCTTAGTCAAATTTTACTTCCTATTTGGAAGGTTGCAGTGGACTTATTCTGTTGAGCTCGGGTACCAATTGGAATGATTTGAATTATTATTTAGCCTAATTAGCATAACTTAATTGATAACAGTTAAATATTAACCAATCAGATCTGACTGTAACCAAGCAGCATAATGTACGCATGTTTACAGTCTGTATGTGTGTGTGTGGGTCAGTGTGTGTATGTGTGTGTGTCAGTGTGTGTATGTCGGTATGTGAGTATATGTGTGTGTGTGTGTGTGTGTCAGTGTGTGTATTTGGGTATGTGAGTATCTATGTGTGTGTGTGTGTGTGTGTGTGTGTGTGTGTCAGTGTGTGTATGTGTGTGTGTGAGTGTGTATATGTGGGTATGTGAGTATCTATGTGTGTGTATCAGTGTGTGTATTTGGGTATGTGAGTATCTATGTATGTGTGTGTGTGTGTGTGTCAGTGTGTATATGTGGGTATGTGAGTGTCTATGTGTATGTGTGCGTGTGTGTATGTGTGTGTGTCAGTGTGTGTATGTGGGTATGTGAGTGTATATGTGTGTATGTGTGTGTGTGCGTGTGTGTGTGCGTGTGTGTATGTGTGGGCGTGTGTGTGTATGTATGTGTGTGTGTGTGTATGTGTGTGTGTGCGTGTCTTACGCATGATTAGAAAATGAAGTAATTGCAATATTTCAGGAATTCGATATAAAATTAAGCAAAATAAATTTATAGAAAACGGGATAATTCCACTAAGAGAGTTTCTGGGGAGGGGAGGGGGGGGGGGGTGTCACTGTAACGAATAGATAAGATCCTTGTCTCTCAAAAACGACAAATTGTGAGCATTTTTAATTTCGAGTTTTAGCTTCTTTGGGTTTGATCTGCGCCTAAGTCCTTTTAGAGATGAACAAAAAAAACGCTTATGCATAGGTTATACGTTAAAAAAAAAATAATTGGCAGTTTAAAAATTTGAAGAAAAAAAAGTTTTTTATCAGCTGTCTGATCCTAAATTCTAATATCTATATCTATCTATCTATCTATCTATCTTCAGTTCACTTATATCGTTATATGTCCTGGGGAGGTATTTTTTAAATTTTTTTTTTGCGTTCGCCTTATTTCTCTTATTCCCAAGGCGGTGTGCGTTGCACGTTGGTTTTTATTTTGCGCCTGTCGGCCCAGTGCATCCGGCTTCAGCATGCATTTTATGTAAGGGTCTGCTTCCTCCTGCATTTTATAAGGGTTTGCTTCCCCGGGGTAACGGTCGGTGCTGTGATTGGGATCGAACCCAGCACCTTCCGGTTGTGAGCCGTGCCACTTTACCACTAGGCCACGCCGTCCCCCTGGGGAGGTATGACCTCCATTGTTTCATATTTTCTGGCTGGTGAAAATCCACTGGCTTTCCAGGTTAATCCCATCATTTGTTAGCCCCTGGAATATTCGTTCGCCTATTTTTGAGACTGGTGGAGGTGGAAGCGTAAATTAGAGCAAGGTAGACCCGCTGCCTGTCAGGTGCCATCTAACCCGCTCCGCTGACCACATAACCAAAACCTAAAGTTATAGCCTCATAGTTTCCTTTTTGCGACATATTCTTTGTAGAGCGAATATCTCTAGAATAATTTGAGTAGACTTTTAACTTGAATGTTGCCCGAGCAGCGGCCGTTAGGCCTATTCTTTTCCATTTCCAACTGCCAAGGGATTCTTATCGTGCGCGCAACTGAAAACGGGTGTCTGATCTCACAACTCAGAGATCAGGGAACATATTTAACCATGCAAAGACACAAGGTAGCCTTTTTGTATGCATACTTGACTGCAAAATATGAGCTTCACACCCTCGCCCTCTGTAGAATATCAAGGACTAAGTGAAGGGAAGACAGTGAAAGAGTTGGCACAAGGCAAAAGGACGTGGGTGCTTCACTAGAAGCTGATAGGGTTTTGATTTTTTAGTTGTTTCAGTATCTCTTAACGTGGCACCCTCACCTCGACCCCCCACCCCCCTATGGTAAACTACATTAACTGTATTAAAGCTGCCGAAGATGCAGCAGGGAATGATGGATCAGGAGTCAGCAACTCATAGCTGGCTGTTTGCGTTTGAATCAGCTAGCCCTAACTGACCAAACTCCTATTCTGTCTCCAAGTGCCAGACTTGGATACAGGCTGCACCCTGGTTGAGAGAATAGCCACGAAGAGGGAATGTAAACCCGGTCCCAAAAATGGTCTGCTTTACACTGATGTGTCGGGTCAGAAGGCACATTTATCGTAACGTCGCTGTAAACTACGACACGACGTTACAACGTTCTTTTCATAACGAACGACAAAAAAAAAAAAAAGAAAAGAAGAAAGAAAGAACGAGAGAAAAAAATTAAAGAAACAAGAAACTACAAAAAATAAAGAAAGAAACAAGGAAAGAAAGGAAGAAAGAAACAAATAAATACATTTATTAAAGTGTTGTAAAGTCTAGTTTCAGTTTAGTTTACTTATCTAAAGCGTTAAAACATGTATCTACACCGCCACACGACTTCACATAGTAAAACACAGTTTAAAACTATCCTAACGATAAAACAAAACTGTTATTTATTACAAGAATAAACGTTGCACATTATCAACAAACGGCAAAGTGCATCTAAACTAAATAATCATAATATATAAATTGAACTACAAAAGGAGGTTTCAAGCATTAACTTTTGATGTTTTCTCAAAAATATATTTACCCATGGTTCTTGCAGCTTCACTCCCCTATCTGCACACTCAACACACAATCATTAACTCGTTCTCAAGATCGGATTACGTACTCAGTCGTTCTGTGCATTCACTGATCACTTTCAATCAGGTGATCCGCATATTCACATAAAATCGGTTCACGTATGATAAGGCGATATGTGCATTCATATGTAATTAAATCACATCACTTATAATCGGATCACGTACTCACTTGTGATCACGTACTCTGTTGATCAGTGCATTCACACCTAATCAGAACACACATCATTCCCAAGGTGTCCTGCACATACAACACATATTCAGATCTCATCCTTAGGTGATCTGTACACTCGTACAACCGTTCAGAATATACATCGTTCACAAGGTGTCCTGCACATACAACACATATTCAGATCTCATCCTTAGGTGATCTGTACACTCGTACAACCGTTCAGAATATACATCGTTCACAATGTGTCCTGCACGTACAACACACATTCAGATCTCTTACTGTTCGCAGGGTGTCCATCATAAACACATATTGAGTGCAATCGGCCAAAACTCGAGGTGTATGATGAGACAATCACCCAGCAAACTCTCTCACTTCCAGACACGTTCAGCCTTCCTGATAGCCTCTCAGCCAATCTCCTAGCTAGTCTCCTGAGGTTTTCTCTGCAGAGTATTTTATAGTCTCAATCAACAACATAGCTGTCCAGTGGTCTTCCGTTGGCTGTCTAAACTACCCATCACTCCAATTTGGAACTACCCCCAACTAAATGTTTTTGGTTGACAATTCACGAGTCACTGTCGTTCTAAATGTGGTAGCTGATGGCGGTAGCATCATCCTGTCACCAACCCCAACAGCATCAATTTTGATAAGCTTCGAATACCCACCCCTGTATCAAACAAAGTCTTTCACCTAAACCCTTCGTTTCCTTTTTCGACCTGATGTCGAAATGGTGATTGACCCTGACCTTTGTTTTCTTAGAGTCGCCAGCCCAATCTCCCCCACCCTAAACGCTCATGCTCCAGCTTAAACTGTCCCAAAAGAAAGAAAGAAATAAAAAAGAAAGAAGAAACAAGGAAACAAAAAAGAAGGACAGAAAAAAGAGAGGAAAGAAGGAAAAGAAAGTAAAGAAAAAGAAAAAAAAATGTGAAGAAAAAAAGAAAGAAATAAGTAAGTAATGAAATTACGAAAAAAAGGAAGAAAGACAGGAAGAAAGAAAGGAAGGAAGGAAGGAAGGAAGGAAGGAAGAAAGAAATAACAGAAGAAAAATAAGTAAGTAAAGAAAGAAAGAAAGAAAGAAAGGAGGAAAGAAATAAGCAAGTAAAGAAAGAAAAAAGAACGAAATAAAGAAAAAAGAAAACCAAACAGAAAACCAAACAGAAAACAAAGAAACGAATGAATCAAAATGAAAAAAAGAAATAAGAAAACAAAACAAAAAAATATTTAAAAAAAGAAAGAAAGAACAATATAAAGAAAGAAAGACAAAAGAAAGAGAGAAAGATGGAAAGAACGAAAGAATGTAAGAAAGAAGTAAAAAAAAAGAAAGACAGAAAGAAAGAAAGTAAAAAGGAAATAAAGAAAGAAAGACAGAATAAGAAAGAACGAAAGAAAGTAGGAAAGAAAGAAAGAAAAAAAGAAAGAGAAAAAAAAAGACAGAAAGTACGAAAGAAAGAAGAAAAGAAAGACTGCTCGCAGATGACCCACAACAGCCATAGAAAACGGAGCCCAATAGAATTGGACAACAAAACTAGCTGATCTGAACTGTCCACACAGGAAATCAGATACACAATAAAACAAGTAGGAGAGCCCACATAAATCGGGACTGAAATTATACCCAGAAAACAACAAAGATTATGAGAATAAATGCCACAATCGATAATCAAATTCTTTTGAAAGACATAATATGTGAAATAATTCATTAAACTTTGGTAGCAATATAGATAATGTACAAGGTACAGTAAGAGATATAAAAACATTGCAGGCGAGAGCGGATGTCACTGCATTAAGGAAGTTGTGGAAATTGAACGGAATTCAATCCCATCTGACATAAACAACTGGAAAAGATGTAAAGTACATTCTATTTTATAGCTCTGAAACATGGAGACCGATAAAAACAGCAATGAAAAAGTTACACTTTCATAAAATGCTACATTCACAAAACAGAGATGTTTAAATTTTTTTTTTCTAACAGATGGTTTTTCTTGTGTTCGCTTTATCTCTCTATTCCCCAAGGCAGTGTGCGTTGCATTGTGTTTTCATTTTGCGCGTGTCGGAAAACGACTGCATTTTATGTAAGGGTCTGCTTCCTCCTGCATTTTCTAAGGATTTGCTTCCCCGGGATAAAGGCCAGTGCTGTGATTGGGGAGGAAACCCAACACCTTCGGGTTGTCAGCAGTGTCACTTAACCACTAGCCCCCGCCGTCTCCGAAATAATATGATATGATCACTAATATAGAACTTTTGGATAGAGTCTGACATATATCAGTAGAACATGACTAGACGAGAATAAACTGATAGGGCACAGGATACATGTTAAGGAAACCAGTTTGACAATATTACAAAACAGGCTCTGAAGTGGAAACATCAAAGGTAGAAGATGAAGTCGAAAAAAACAAACATCGCGAAGAGAGCTCGAGTCAAGCTTAGAGAAAACAGCAAAGATCTGGATTGATCTAGAACGGAAGGCCCAAGGCGGGAGAACTTCTCCTGTATTTTTTAAAGACCTGTACTCCTCGGTGATCTGACAGGTTTTGATTTATTGATTGATTGAAATATCAACAGCTATTTTTTGTAACGAGACAAGTTGACCAGTGACGTCACTAACAATATGTAACAGATCTCAGCGGTGTAAATGTATTAAGGATAGGGTTTTATACATATTTGATTAAAGTTATAAAGGGTGAGAGTAGATCATTGATAGTCAGTAGCCATTCATTGTTTTTTATAGAACTAAACTAAGAAAACTAGCCAGTGTGTACTCAAATCTGGACATAGGAATGTCAGGAATGTATAGCTTCGGTTTTCAAGCCACGCAGATGTTAAACTACGTAACATGGACGTGCTCTTGCTATGGACGCCTGTTACAGCGTGATCAGCAGTGACCTTTGAAACCGGACAATGCTATTAACTGGTTTTTCTGAAATCTCGGGGTGAAAAAAACTAGGTACGAGATCAGAAAACCCTCGTGGTTAGCGCACCACGTGATCTGGAACAAACCGCAGATATAGGTAACTAGGATAGACAAGAGGACAGATAATACCGGAGCGAGCAGCGGAGAGAAGATAGCCGTTTTGTGATAGCAGGAGAAAAGGAAAGGTGATCCTTAAACACACATTCCAGAGTTTAGAGGAGTCGTGAAAAAGCATATAGATGTTTGAGCCCAGAGAGAGGGGGATTGGGGGGGTTGACAGACCATATTTTACCACAAGAGTCCAGATGTTCAGCAGCATTTCAAATAGTAATGAAATTGATATTTAGCATAGCAAGTGGTAGAAATAGATAAAGTAGTGCGTCACGAGGAACACGCACGAGTAGACATCTTAGATACTATTATTCGCATCACTCCTGAGATTACCAAAGTCGATTTCCATCAACTTTATCTCGGCGCTAGAAATATCTCAAAACACCTTCTTCAAGCAGTAACTACACAGATTCATTTAGTAACTAGTAATTCGCCAATTTACCAAGCGTCTTAGTAGAATTGTCTCAAGAGGCAGCGTCTTAGCAAGATATGAGAGAAGAGTATTCATATCCAGGTGAAACATATTGAGCAAGATGGGAGCGAAGAGTAATCAAGGCCAGGTGAAACATACTGATCAAGATGGGAGCGAAGAGTAATCAAAGCCAGGTGAAACATACTGATCAAGATGGGAGCGAAGATTAATCAAGGCCAGATGAAACATACTGATTAAGATGGGAGCGAAGAGTAATCAAGACCAGGTGAAGCATACTGATCAAGATGGGAGCGAAGATTAATCAAGGCCAGGTGAAACATACTGATCAAGATGGGAGCAAAGATTAATCATGGTCAGATGAAATATACTGATCAAGATGGGAGCGAAGAGTAACCTGGGTCAGATGAAATATACTGATCAAGATGGGAGCGAAGATTAATCAAGGCCAGGTGAAATATACTGATCAAGATGGGAGCGAAGAGTAACCTGGGTCAGATGAAATATACTGATCAAGATGGGAGCGAAGAGTAACCTGGGTCAAATGAAATATACTGATCAAGATGGGAGCGAAGAGTAACCTGGGTCAGATGAAATATACTGATCAAGATGGGAGCGAAGAGTAACCTGGGTCACATGAAATATACTGATCAAGATGGGAGCGAAGAGTAACCTGGGTCAGATGAAATATACTGATCAAGATGGGAGCGAAGAGTAACCTGGGTCAGATGAAATATACTGATCAAGATGGGAGCGAAGAGTAACCTGGGTCAGATGAAATATACTGATCAAGATGGGAGCGAAGAGTAACCTGGGTCAGATGAAATATACTGATCAAGATGGGAGCGAAGAGTAACCTGGGTCAGATGAAATATACTGATCAAGATGGGAGCGAAGAGTAACCTGGGTCAGATGAAATATACTGATCAAGATGGGAGCGAAGAGTAACCTGGGTCAGTAGAAATATACTGATCAAGATGGGAGCGAAGAGTAACCTGGGTCAGATGAAATATACTGATCGAGATGGGAGCGAAGAGTAACCTGGGTCAGATGAAATATACTGATCAAGATGGGAGCGAAGAGTAACCTGGGTCAGATGAAATATACTGATCGAGATATCCACCTTACAGCTTCTGCTGCAGTCTAAAAAGCGAAGTGGGGCTCGGAAATTTTATTTATATAGTGGTTAGCTTACCAAAGAGCTCCATTACACTACAGCCAGGACCTAAGATTGCATTCTCAAGTACACCTCGAAATAATAGAAGAGCCACTGTAACCAGCCACAAAAGAAGCGTCGTCAAAAGTTAACTCAACTTAGCAAGAGTACATTTCAACAACATCTGCAGGGCTTTTTGTATAGGGATGTTGCTAATTCTAAGCATATCTCTCGTTAGTCGTTTTTTACGACAGGCTGTGGGGTACAATGTTGTGTCCAGCACAATAAGTAACATGGGGATTAATTTACTATATAATTGATTGGCCTCTCAGTGAGATGCATGGTCACCCTTACAGCTGGTCACAATACAGGAAGCCTGAAACTGAACATTTGCATTGTCGGTTACAGGGCAGGGGTTTTACACGGTAAGGTCGCTAACCGCATCCACAACTATTGTTACATTTGTCCTGAGGGCTCCATCGGGCTCTTTGTGTATGACAAGGACAAGAATAGCACCACTGCCCCCACAGAGAGCATGTCGTAGGAGGCGACTGACTGTGTGATATGGCATAACACTGACCATGGTTGGGTGGTTTGTTAGGTGCAGCATAAATGGCGCCTAACAGTATGCGGGTCTATACGGCTTTAGTGTTTGAATCTATTAAGATGGACTCGCACATTGGTCAACCACCCTCCGCGGCACTTGTCCCAAAAACAGTGGAGTAATAGGCTGCTCGAACCTATCTCGCTAAGCAGGAAATCCTCCTCCCGGCTACATCCAACTCACGCCAGATCTGGAACCGGCCTGCAGTATCCGCCCATGTAGAAGTACAGGTCGACTAAGTGGGGCCTGCCTGCAGTATCCGCCCATGTAGAAGTACAGGTCGACTAAGTGGGGCCTGCCTGCAGTATCCGCCCATGTAGATGTACAGGTCGACTTAGTGGGGCCTGCCTGCAGTATCCGCCCATGTAGAAGTACAGGTCGACTAAGTGGGGCCTGCCTGCAGTATCCGCCCATGTAGAAGTACAGATCGACTTAGTGGGGCCTGCCTGCAGTATCCGCCCATGTAGAAGTACAGGTCGACTAAGTGGGGCCTGCCTGCAGTATCCGCCCATGTAGAAGTACAGGTCGACTAAGTGAGGCCTGCCTGCAGTATCCGCCCATGTAGAAGTACAGGTCGACTAAGTGGGGCCTGCCTGCAGTATCCGCCCATGTAGAAGTACAGGTCGACTAAGTGGGGCCTGCCTGCAGTATCCGCCCATGTAGAAGTACAGGTCGACTAAGTGGGGCCTGCCTGCAGTATCCGCCCATGTAGAAGTACAGGTCGACTAAGTGGGGCCTGCCTGCAGTATCCGCCCATGTAGAAGTACAGGTCGACTAAGTGGGGCCTGCCTGCAGTATCTGCCCATGTAGAAGTACAGGTCGACTAAGACTAAGACTTTACATTTATCTTTACGCATTCACGACATGCTTGGAAGCTTACAGTTGTCCTATTCTATGTTTACAGCCCGTATTTTGGTCAGAGAATCAGAATAAAACATGAGAAAAAAACAAAAGCGTCTTCCTTATCCGGTGCCCAATTTTCGCCGAATGTTTGTGTGGTTTGAGAAGATCCAGTTTGGTCGATTTTCTATTTGCCGTTCAAGTGTTGGGTTTTCATCTAACGACACAAACAGGCGGCACTCGAGGGGGCTGAGAGATTTCGCTGAGTTGGCAAACTCTTTGTGAGGCGATAGACCACGGTTTGGATGTGGACACAAGAACATTTGGGACAGTATTGGGGGGTTGGATGAGAAGATCGTTTGTAAGTAGGGAAGAAAGGTGGGACGGGGAGAGGGTAACGTACGTGTGCCTGGGCATTAGGAGGAAGGATGGAAAGAACATGGGATATGACCACCGTAACCTGCCACCAACAAAGTTTTAAAAAGGGCCTAGCTCAAGAATGGTACAAGTGGCATTAGCAAGCAACTTGAAACAATTAACACAATATGGTATCCTAGTAGCAAGATGGAACAGGCGGTTAGGATCAGAGTACTTATCGTTTATTTGTTGAGGTCCTATGCTCCACAGGGGGTTGAATATGTTTTAATGTTGATGAGGATCTAATCTTTTGTGTGTATGTGCTATGATGCATAAACAAGGTAGCAGCAACAACAGCAAAGATAATAGTTTTGTGAGCACTCAGACAGCGACTACCGTCGCTACCTTGTTTATCTTGTTTCTGAATCTTGTTCAGTTCAAGCGTCATCTCCTCATTGAAGATCTGCTGCAATGTACTCTGTCTCTTACCTTGATGGTGGGGAGAAAGACTAATGTCTGATCAGGTCAAACATACTGATCAGGCATGTTAGTTACGGTCAGGCAGAACATACTGATCAGGCATGTTAGTTACGGTCAGGCAGAACATACTGATCAGGCATGTTAGTTACGGTCAGGCAGAACACACTGATCAGGCATGTTAGTCAGGCTCAGACAAAAAAAAAACTGATCAGATATGTTAGTCAGGGTCAGGCAAAACAAACTGATCAGACATGTTAGTCAGGGTTATGCAAAACAAACTGATCAGGCATGTTAGTCAGGGTCAGACAAAACAAACTGATCAGGCATGTTAATCAGGGTCAGGAAAAACATACTGGCCAGGCCTCCACCACCTCCCCCCCCCCGCACCCCCCCCCACAATCTGCCAGGCTTTCTCCTGTCCATCTGTTGATGTTTTCTTCCCAAGAACATCGTTACTAAGCTCACGCACGTCTGCCTCTACATCTTCTTCCATAATTGTTTTCATCGAGTTTTGTGATCTCCTTCCATAATTGTTTTCATCAAATTGTGTGTGTTTATGAGATCAAGATATCTCAACTGTCTGACTCTGATTTCATTCATCAATTCTCACTGCTCTCCAAATTTCTCCAAAACTTTCTTATTTGATTTCTTCCATTTTTTAATGAGATACACAACATTCTTTATATATTCACATGTTAAAGGCATCAGCTATCTTCTCCAGTCGGCATGAAGATAAGTCTGCACAACACCTGGTCATTCAATGGTTCTTCTTATTCTTCGTTCGCTCTCTCTCTCCGGCTACAAAGTCCTGAAAAGGGCTTTTCAAGTAGGAGGATGTAGTCCGGAGAACGGAATGTGGGATGTCGTAGTTTACAGTGTGACTGACGCTAGCAGTCAGCTTTGGGTCGTTGACCGCTACAGCTCATGCGCTGCTCCGCATCTAGAATGGTTGGCTTGGCTTAGCTTCGTTCGTTCTCAATCTCCCACTACCAAACCCTGAAAGGGCTTAAGTAGCAGAATGTAGTCCACAGAACGGAATGCGTTGTGTCGTAGTTTACAGCTTGATTGCGATATTTGCACCTTTCGGTCCAACACATCCGACTTCAGCAAGCATTTTTTGAGTACTGGGTTAGCATTCCCTCTTCGATCCGACTTCAGAATGCATTTTATGTAAGATCTGCTTCCTCCTGCATTTTTTAAGGGTTTGCTTCCCCGGTATAACGACCGGTGCTGTGATGGTGATCGAACCCAGCACCTTTAAGTTGTGAGCCGTGTCACTTAACCACTAGGCCACGCCGTCCCCGGTTTTGACTTATGACTTGCTACTGTTTTAATGTCGGTATTCCTATCGAATAGATGTGACGAGAGCGACGTTCCTCCAAGGCCTTGCCACATGATGATGATGTATGCCATTTAACAGACTACGGAGTCTCTTGTTCCGCTGCTCTGTCATCAATCAAATGTGTTTATCTTGAACTTCGTTGTCGACTCAACGTCTACTTATCTCTTGTATATTTGTATGCAGTATCTTATATCTTAACCATGTGTCTCAGAGAGCTTACTGTCTGGACATTCTGTTGCGCGAGGTTTCTTTGGACATTGTTACAGACAGACCAGGTCAAACGGAAGAGCCCAAATATTTTGATTTCAAACACAGATCAGTTTCTTATCTATTCAAAACTCTCTGAGGGTTTCTTTTTGTTCTCCTTTTTCTTCTCTCTTATTCTTTTTCTTCTTCTTCTTCTTCTTCTTCTTCTTCTTCTTCTTCTTCTCCTTCTTATTCTAATTCTTCCTCTTCTTCTTCTTCTTTTTCTTCTTCTCCTTATTTTTCTTTTTCTTGTTCTTTTAATTTTTCTTCTACTTTTTCTTTTTCTTTTTCTTCTTCTTCTTCTTTTTCTACTTCTTCTTCTTCTTTTAATTTTTCTTCATCTTCTACTTATAATGTAAATTAAATTCCTAAATTAATGTGAATATGCAACATATAAACTAGTTTGCAGTAACGCTAGCATATTGGACAAAGCTCTGAATTTCATTTCCAGAGTTGCTTATGACGTAGTCCCCACACAAAAAAAGTCTGAAAACTTAAAACGAAAACGTAGCTTCTGTAAACTTACTTTTTAAAAGGAAATATACGGTAGTACTATCTTATACTGGATAGATAACAATCAGAGCATGTTCGTAAAGTGTATTTACAATAGTTCTGGTTACAACTGAAGACGCTCGTTTAAGCCGGTATTCGTAAAACGGGTGTCCGTACAGCGGGACACTACTTTATTTACATTTTATGTTCTGTCAGATACTATTTAAACACTATTAATAAAAATATTTCAATCTGTATCAGGGTTTGTCAGGCCGGCTGTTATACCCTCAAGATGAAAAACACCCCTTTATTATACCAAAAGTAATTGTTCTGTGAATGAAAGCGACGTACACTTTATGTGCCATAGAATACATAGGCAACACCAACAAACAAAAAGAAATGGACAATTTTACGAGTGGTGACATGTGACAAGGGAAATAATCAAATATATTCTTTACAGTAACAGTTAATTGTCCTTCCTTAAAGAATATTTACTGCGTCGTACGTGTCTTTAAAGTATAAAACAGCATAAAAATGTAGTATATTTTACAATGGGAAAGCGAATTATCTTCCACCTTATATATATATATATATATATATATATATATATATATATATAAATATATATGTCGACGGCGTTACTTTGATTGCTCGTGAAAGTGCGAGTAATTAACCACCATGATAATGAATGAAACAGTATGTTCTTCTTCTTCTTCTTCTTCTGCGTACGCAGAAACAGTATGTTCAATGCACACATTAAAACATATACAGTAGACTGGTTCATCAACATATCATAATATATCTATATATATACACACTATATTTCATCTTTTCGATCCAAGTGAACATTTGTCCTCCTCTATAGCTGGTTCGTTTACAGGAAACCAGTATCCGATCATTAGTTGTGTTTGAAAAGCAATGCTTTTACGTTTTGAGATTTGGGGAACAGGAGACGTCTACCGCCAGGCAAAACGTTCTGTTCAGACTATGTTAGTCAGGGTCAGATGAAACATACTGATCAGACTACATTAGTCAGGGTCAGGCAAAACGTTCTGTTCAGATTGTTAGTCAGGATCAGGTGAAACATATTGATCAGACTATGTTAGTCAGTGTCGGGTGAAACATACTAATCAGACTATGTTAGTCACGGTCAGGTGAAATATACTAATCAGACTATGTTAGTCAGTGTCGGACGAAACATACTGAGCAGACTATGTTAGTCACGGTCAGGTGAAACATACTGATCAGACTACGTTAGTTAGGGTCAGGTGAAACATACTGATCAGACTATGTTAGTCAGGGTCATGTGAAACATACTGATCAGACTATGTTAGTTAGGTTCAGATGAAACATATTGTTCAGACTATGTTAGTTAGGGTCATGTGAAACATACTGATCAGACTATGTTAGTCACGGTCAGGTGAAACATACTGATCAGACTACGTTAGTTAGGGTCAGGTGAAACATACTGGGCAGATTATGTTAGTCTGGGTCATGTGAAACATACTGATCAGACTATGGTAGTCAGTCAGTTGAAACATACTGGTCAGACTATGGTAGTCAGTCAGTTGAAACATACTGGGCAGATTATGTTAGTCTGGGTCATGTGAAACATACTGATCAGACTATGGTAGTCAGTCAGTTGAAACATACTGGGCAGATTATGTTAGTCTGGGTCATGTGAAATATACTGATCAGACTATGGTAGTCAGTCAGTTGAAACATACTGGGCAGATTATGTTAGTCAGGGTCATGTGAAACACAAGATGTGAGAAGAACCACTGTAAAACGCCAGCAAAGAACGCCGTCGAGATAACCTATCTCAAGAATAAGCGGCTTTAGTAACAACAACAATAACAACATGTTTAGATGCTAACAACAACAATAACAATATGTTCAGATGCTAACCTGATGGATTATCATTCTTTAATCCACTGTGACAGGCTACAGAAGAACGTCCGGGGTAGACGTTTGGTAACGTCCGGGGTAGAAGTTTAGTAACGTCCGGGGTAGAAGTTTGGTAACGTCCGGGGTAGAATTTTGGTAACGTCCGAGGTAGACGTTTGGTAACGTCCGGGGTAGACGTTTGGTAACGTCCGGGGTAGAAGTTTGGTAACGTCCGGGGTAGAAGTTTGGTAACGTCCGGGGTAGACGTTTGGTAACGTCCTGGGTAGATGTTTGGTAACGTCCTGGCTAGACGTTTGGAAACGTCCTGGGTAGACGTTTGGTAACGTCCTGGGTAGACGTTTGGTAACGTCCTGGGTAGAAATTTGGTAACGTCCTGGCTAGAAGTTTGGTAACGTCCTTGGTAGACGTTTGGTAACGTCCTGGCTAGAAGTTTGGTAACGTCCTGGCTAGACGTTTGGTAACGTCTGGGGTAGACGTTTTGGTAACGTTTTGGGTAGAAGTTTGGTACCGTCCTGGCTAGAAGTTTGGTAACGTCCTGGCTAGAAGTTTGGTAACGTCCTGGGTAGACGTTTGGTACCGTCCTGGCTAGAAGTTTGGTATCGTCTTGGCTAGAAGTTTTGTAACGTCCTGGCTAGAAGTTTGGTACGTCCTGGCTAGAAGTTTGGTATCGTCTTGGCTAGAAGTTTAGTAACGTCCTGGCTAGAAGTTTGGTAACGTCCTGGGTAGACGTTTGGTAACGTCCTGGGTAGACGTTTGGTACCGTCCTGGCTAGAAGTTTGGTAACGTCCTGGCTAGAAGTTTTGTAACGTCCTGGCTAGAAGTTTGGTACCGTCCTGGCATAAGTTTGGTAACGTCCTGGCTAGAGTTTTGGTAACGTCCTGGCCAGAAGTTTGGTAACGTCCTGGGTAGAAGTTTGGTAAAGTCCTGGGTAGACGTTTTGGTAACGTTCTGGGTAGAAATTTGGTAACGTCCTGGCTAGAAGTTTGGTAACGTCCTGGCTAGAAGTTTGGTAACGTCCTGGCTAGAAGTTTGGTGTCGTCCTCTGTAGAAGTTTGGTAACTTCCTGGCCAGAAATTTGGTAACATCCCCTGTAGACGTTTGGGAACGTCCTCTGTAGAAGTTTGGTAACGTCCTGGCTGGAAGTTTAGTAACGTCCTGGCTAAAAGTTTGGTAACGTCCTGGCTAGACGTTTGGTAACGTCCTGGCTAGAAGTTTCCCTATTGTTCTAAATGTTGTTTCCCAGACAGTGACTACCAGTCTGCCCTTTTCGATGTTTACCTGCCAGTGGTTCTTTTGCCGGCACAGCTTGCACACGGGACCTCCGAGTCTATCGACGACCGTTATGACTTTGTGCTCGATCTCACCTCCCGTGAGACCAGCGGTAAATAGAAGATTGGATGTTACGAACACTCAATATGTGTTGCATTCATTTCTTGAGGGGCGAGCCCTTTACTACTGCTGTAGCGATCCCTCTCGTGTGATTAACTCGTGTTTCTGGGAACCGGCAAATGTAGTTGGGCACATAATTAGTAAACAGACCTGTGAAAGAGAGGTAAGGCTCTCGCCTCTCAAACGACGTGGGTTCGAGCCCCGCAATTTTCAAGTGATTCATGATCTCAAAGGAGATGGGACCAGTCTACCTGTATCCTGAATAACCTCCAGTCGTATTTAATAATGTCTTGCCACTGGCCCAAGGTAGTTAGGGACAAGAGAACGAGGTTGATGACCAGCGCAGCTTCTTGCTCACTTCAAGACGGAAACGGCCTAATGGTGACGCCATAATCGCTTGCGATGGAAAACAAACAAAACAAAACACGACACATTATAACTCTTTACTTTGTTTTATCGAGTTTAATGCGACTTCGCTGTTAGCCCGGAAATAGAGACATTTCTGAAATCAATATCAGGTCACTAATACTGTCCGTTCCAAAGTCTGTTGTTTGGTTCTCGGCTACATGAACCGGGCAGTTGCTACAGAGCCTTGTTTGGTGATGGGGTCAAAGATGACGTTCAGAATTTTAGCTGGTCCTGATGCCACTTGGACGGAAATTGTAACTGAGTCGTAGCTAAAGGATTTGTTGCGGGAGGAGAAAAGTGTAGTTAATTCACACAGTCGTCCGGATAAAGTTTGGTAGAGTGAAAGATAGTGAAAGAGTGAATGAGAATTTGAGTCTTAATTCATCCCAAACAAAAGAAATATGTATGTTTAGCACTAAATGTGAGGTACTGACGTCACAGAATAGTGCATTTTGTAATTGTTGTAGGTGTCCAACATTCTACGAGAATAGACGAGAATTTCTGCTTCTGCTGCCGCGTATTCCTGCCGTCTTAGCAATTAATGGATTGAATCTGTCAACGTTGGTCTGTGATAAGGAGAGTGGCATCCAGTTTCTAAGCAGCATGGTATTATCCATGCTGACAGTCGATGTAACAACAACCATTTTATCTAACCCTAATCCTAACTCTAAATCTATCTTTAAAACTAAATCTAGCCACAACCCTTATCCTAACTCTAAACCTACCTTTAATCCTAAATCTAGCCGCAACCCTAATCCTAACTCTAAACCTACCTTTAATCCTAAATCTAGCCGCAACCCTAATCCTAACTCTAAACCTATCTTTAACCCTAAATCTAGCCGCAACCCAAATCCTAACTTTAAACCTATCTTTAACCCTAAATCTAGCCGCAACCCTAAGCCTAACCCTTCACAAAATCGCATACAACCATTTTTTCTATACTTATATCTTTATGTAAGTTTACTTATTTATTAAAAATAAAATTATATCGAGCAGTCCTCCCCTTAACCCGGAATGGAATGTCTCCCATGAGGTATGATGGGAACCCAGGAAACTCTGTTTGGTGTGAATTAAGACACGTATAACGGTGAATGTAGATGGTATGTAGACAGGTATGTAGATGGATATATAGCTGGATAGTTAGGTAGGAAAATATATAGATAAATGTGTGGATTCCGAATGGAAGAGTATATGAATAGATAGATAGCCAGGCCATGATATAGGCATTCGTATTATGTCATCCATAAATCTTTTGAGCCGAACTAAAAGATCGAACTAGCTAGTCTTTTCTTCCAAAATAAATTCTACTTCTTCTTCTTCTTCTTCTTCTTCTTCTTCTTCTTCTTCTTCTTCTTCTGACAAATATACAAGTGCTGACGCCCTCATTACGGCCGAAGTCAGGGCCGTAATACAAAATGTGAAAGTGTATGAGCCCGTGCTTTTTCTATTGCTTTTATTTTCTGTATCGAAGCTCAAAGAAGTCTCTACACAAGGGTAGTAGATGCAGAGGCGGCCTTCTCGGGGCAGATTACGGTATTAATTGCTGTGCCCTTGCCAGTGTTGTTGGTTGCCCTTGTAGCCGATCCATCTGTGTATACTTAGATGGTGTTTTGAGGATATGAATCTATAGTTTCCAAGGTAACAGTCAGTAAAGATAGTAGGGTGTTCTTATCTGCAGTGAGGTCGGAAAGTAGTCACCTGAGAGCAAGATGGTTTGATGGTTGCTGTATGCATTCCACTCTCTGGTAGGATCTGTGTAATCTTCGTGTTTTGACTATTTTTTTAAACTTAACTTTACGTCTTTATACTGGTTTAGAAGACCACGCAGAATCTGTATACAACCAGTGTCAATTACATCACCTTCCTCTTGTAACAGTTCCCGCCGGAGCAAGGGGAGTTTAGGATGCCTGAACATGGTAAAGCTTAAAGCTACCTGAATGCATGTCAAGGTCACTCACCGTCTCAGCAAAGGAGAACAGAGTTGAGTTAAGGAATGTGGACAGATAGAAACTGACCACTGGCCTTCTGATTTTGGTAGGGGGAGATTGATTGACAGACGAAATTGGCAACGGGGCTTGCTGCGAGAGAATGAGTGACAGGTGTGCAAAGTGTTTCGTTCCAATTGGGATTGAAGATGACCATACCTGAGATCGATTGGTCAAGCTCTGGCCCTGCTTGAGGATATATAACTCGAGACAAAGTTTAGCTCGGGGGTGCTGAAGAGAGAGAGGCTGGAGAGAGAGACAGGGGGAGAGAGAGTGAGGATGGAGAGAGAGAGAGACTGAATGTAGATAGTGTGTTTAACTCACCGACTTTAGATAGAGGAGCGATTGATAGACGGTTGGACGAATGTTTAGTGATAGAACAGGATCGCTCAAATAGGTGTGTGAGTTTTGCATTAATGGATAATCTGAAAGTGTGTTTGTAAGCAAGGACACATTTTGAGCGAGCTATGTCGAGATCGCCCGCCTGAGGGGATTTCAGTGAGGAAGAGTATTTGATAAGGTGTGTTGAAGACGCAGTTAAGGCGATGTGTGTGTGATGCAATTGCAAGGCAATAGAACTGTTTTTTTTTAGATAGTTGGGAATTCCATCAATAGCTAATGCTTACAATTCCCGTTTTAGTAGAATGTTTAGTTAAGATATGTATTATACTGTGTTTGTAATTTCTCTACTCATTCTATGATATGAGTATGATTTAATAAATATGCCACCTGATGTGTGATATGTCATTTACTGAGTATGGTCATGATGATGTGGATGAGTGTGAGAATGTTCTAAGTTAGATCACGGCCAGGGCAAAGAAATAGAGGATCTGCTAATATCTAATCTGAACCTCTATTTAGTTAATTTGTTTAGAACAGAAGTATTTTGTATTCTATGCGTTTGATGCCAATGTTCAATTATTTTCATAGTAGTGCACAGTCTCACGTATCTCTCATGTATGTCCACGACTGAACGTTCTCTTCTTAGGTTTAGAGATTCAACGTTTGTGTTGATATCACATGCGTCTGTCGGTGTTACATGTGTCTGTCGGTGTTACATGCATCTGTCAGTGTTACATGCATCTGTCGGTGTTGTTTTTATGGCGTCGCATATGAACTTCAGAGCATGATTTTGTACTCTGTTGATCTTGCGTTAAAGGCTTTTACTTCAATCGAATAATCGATTACTGAATGGACATATCCAATATATAGTTGACAAAGTCAATGTTGACCTAGCACCACCCCACAAGCTGTTTCTGTCTTTAAGAATCGACGTCACTGCACTCCGGGCATACCCATAGGTGCTCAGTCTCTCTCATCAAATGGCGTAAGGCCCGGGTGAGGAGTTCTCGATAGTCCTGTAAGACAACTTTCCTAAGAGAGACAACTCTGACCCCAATGAACTGCTGCCTTGCAGATAGGCTGGTGACAGCAAAGGGCTAAGGAAGGCAACCCTACAGAAACGCCACAGGCCTAACGAAACAGTGCAACGTAAATCGCTGTATGAGACAGCGTACGAAGAAGAAGAAGAAATGGCGTAAGGTATGGATGCTAATGGTGCTTGTAGCTCGCTGGTTGTACACTCTCCTGTGCGTCCTCTCATGCGCCCCACTCCGCTCAAACCTCGTGTAATCTCGAAACTTTGCAGTCTGTGGATTGTTACTTCATCTTGCGGTGTCCTCATCCAGCCGGCGGTCATTGATTGATTTCAAAATGTCACTTCTATCCATCACTAATGTGCCCATGATGGTACCTTGTTAATCCATGATGTCAGCTCTTTCATTGCCCTGAACCCCGGCATGATCAGGACAGTAGATCTAGGTCAATGCCTGGAGGTTTGAGGCCTCAACAGCTGCTTTCCACTCGTACCTAAGCCATCCCTTTGTACTTTATTAAGTGCGGCTTGCGTTTCTGCCCTTGTTATAGAAGTCTCAGATATCCATTTCAGTGCTGAGGTCACTGCTTCCGTCTCCATTCTCATACTGCAGGTTGTTGACATGTATGCCCTACTGCGCTCAGCAACGATCTCTCCTCTCATTCTAGCCGAGAAAGCCCAGCCTGATGTTCCACTGCACAGGACTGATCCGTCGGTGTATATGACACCACAAGCTGAGAGATGTTATGAGGCAGTTAATCTTTGTATACCCCACCCCAACCCCATATCAGTACTCACCCAAACGCGCTGAACGTGACGGAGTACGTGCCAGGTGCCAGTAGTCTCCAGTACTCTCCATCGGCCGAGGATCGAACCACGTGGTCTATACCTGACACGATTACATCTGCCCCTTCAACTGGATCGCCTTGAGTGGTCTGAACAAGTCCTTTAATGCCGATGTGTACCTGTGTTATACGTCACCAAATAGTGTGTAATCTGTCTAGCACACATGGTAGAACACACAGAAACATTGTAAGCTTCAAGCTGGAACCAAAACAGTCGGGGATGAAGTGTTCGAAACTTCATTATACCATGACTTGTTTACGAGGTTAGGTGACTGGCTCTATTTCCTTGCTGTCTTTCCGTTCCCAAAGGTAAATCAGGTATATATTTATAGTTAGGTCGACTGGAGCGTGACGCTAAAGGGCTTTGAAGTACACACTTCGGCCATGAAACGAGAGTGCTCTACCACTTTTCTAAAAACTCACTTGTTAACTTGAAGTAGTGGTGGTTGTGGTGGGTGGTAGTTAGTGGTGGGTAGGGGAAAAAGTGGTGGTAGTAGCAGTGGTGATGGTAGCAGTGGTGATGGGTGGTGAAGGTGGAGGGTGATGATGGGTGGGTGTGATAGTGGTGGTGGGAGGTGGGGTGGTGATTTTCATAGTGTTGGTTGGTGGTGGGGATGATCGGTGGTGGTAATAGGTTTAGTGGGGATGAGGTGGGGGGGGGGGGGGGGGCAGGTGGTAGTAGCAGTAGTAGTAGTAGTATCAGTTGAAGTAGTAGTAGTGGTAGAAGTAGTAGCAGTAGTAGTAGTAGTAGTAGTAGTAGCAGTAGTAGTAGTAGCAGTAGTAGTAGTAGTAGGAGTAGTAGTAGCAGTAGTAGTAGTAGTAGTAGCAGTAGTAGTAGTAGTAGCAGTAGTAGTAGTAGTAGTAGTAGTAGTAGTAGTAGCAGCAGCAGTAGTAGTAGTAGTAGTAGTAGTAGTAGCAGTAGTAGTAATAGTAGTACTAGTAGTAGTAGTAGTAGTAGCAGCAGTAGTAGTAGTAGTAGCAGTAGTAGCAGCAGTAGTAGTATCAGTGGCAGTAGTAGCAGTAGTAGTAGTAGTAGCAGTAGTAGTAGTAGTAGGGGTAGTAGTAGTAGTAGTAGTAGTAGTAGTAGCAGTAGTAGCAGTAGTAGCAGCAGTAGCAGTAGTACTATCAGTGGCAGTAGTAGTAGTAGTAGTAGTGGCATTAGTAGTAGTAGTAGTAGTAGTAGCAGTAGTAGTAGTAGTAGTAGTAGTAGCAGTAGTAGTAGTAGTAGTAGTAGTAGTAGTAGTAGTAGTATCAGTGGCAGTAGTAGCAGTTGTAGTAGTAGTAGTAGTAGTAGCAGTAGTAGTAGTAGTAGTAGTAGTAGTAGTAGCAGTAGTAGTAGTAGTAGTAGTAGCAGTAGTAGCAGCAGTAGTAGTAGTAGTATCAGTGGCAGTAGTAGTAGTAGTAGTGGCATTAGTAGTAGTAGTAGTAGCAGTAGTAGCAGTAGTAGTAGTAGTAGTAGTAGTATCAGTGGCAGTAGTAGCAGTTGTAGTAGTAGTAGTAGCAGTAGTAGTAGTAGTAGTAGTAGTAGCAGTAGTAGTAGTATCAGTTGCAGTAGTGGCAGTAGTAGCAGTAGTAGTAGTAGTAGTAGTAGTAGCAGTAGTAGTAGTAGTAGTAGTAGTAGTAGTAGCAGTAGTAGTAGTATTAGTAGTAGTAGCAGTAGTAGTAGTAATAGTAGTAGTAGGGGTAGTAGTAGTAGTAGTAGTAGTGGTAGTAGTAGTAGTAGTAGTAGTATCAGTGGCAGTAGTGGCAGAAGTAGCAGTAGTAGTAGCAGTAGTAGTAGTAGTAGTAGTAGTAGTAGTAGCAGTAGTAGTAGTAGTAGTAGTAGTAGTAGTAGTAGTAGTAGCAGTAGTAGTAGAAGTAGTAGCAGTAGTCGTAGCAGTAGTAGTAGTAGTAGTAGTAGTAGCAGAGTAGTAGTAGTAGTAGCAGCAGTAGTAGTAGTAGTAGTAGTAGTAGCAGAGTAGTAGTAGTAGTAGCAGTAGTAGTAGTAGTAGTAGTAGCAGAGTAGTAGTAGTAGTAGTAGTAGCAGTAGTAGTAGTAGTAGCAGTAGCAGTAGCAGTAGTAGTAGTAGTAGTATTAGTAGTAGTAGTAGTAGCAGTAGTAGTAGTAGTAGTAGGGGTAGTAGTAGTAGTAGTAGTAGCAGCAGTAGTAGTAGTAGTAGTAGTAGTAGCAGTAGTAGTAGTAGTAGTATCAGTAGTAGTAGTAGTAGTAGTAGTAGCAGTAGTAGCAGTAGCAGTAGTAGTAGTAGCAGTAGTAGTAGTAGTAGTAGTAGTAGCAGTAGTAGTAGTAGCAGTAGTAGTAGTAGTAGTAGCAGTAGTAGTAGTAGCAGTAGTAGTAGTAGCAGTAGTAGTAGTAGTAGTAGCAGTAGTAGTAGTAGCAGTAGTAGTAGTAGTAGTAGTAGTGGCTGTTATCCTTGCAGTACCATTGAGTTAGTTCTTTGAATGTGCCCCATTTTGTCTGCCAGTAATTTCTTCGTGGCCTGGCTTCTCTTGTAGTGGTGTATAATCTAGATTAATGTTCTTCAACCTGGAGGCACTCACCCACCAGAGGGCGGTTTTAGCTGCCAGGTGGTTGATAGTAGAACACTGCACCCACAAATATATAGAATCATTGAACGATTGCCGAATGTTCTATATAACTCTGTTTCTCGTATGATGCGCATGTATTATCTATCCTAAACTTCTAAAATCTAGAAGTTCCCATAATTCCTGTTGATTTGGTCTCTGAGCTCGACCTTAGCCGGAAAGATTGGTCCATCTGGTTTGATCCTGGGGGATGTCAAGCTTGTACAAACACTGCATTATACATACCTTGGCTGGGGAACTGAGACGCTAGTCCAGGACGTCGCGTCAGGGTCAGGCACAATACATTTACCAAGCTCACAATCTCTCTTTCATGTTGCGTTCCCTGGAAACAGGTTGTTTTCTAGGCAGTCTGGCTGACGAGATGTGGATCGATGTTATCCCCGTATTATTGAGCATCACGCAGATGAAGCATGGGACAACTGCCTGGAGGACCGCGGTCCACCTTCAACAGCATGCTCGGGATGTGAGGAAAGATTCTACAACTCACCACTGAATGTCCTTTCCAGGGCGCACAAAAGTCAACTTACTCAATGTTGGCATTAAACAACAACACACCTCCGCTCTTTATTAATTTGAGCCGACTTTCCCTTGCATACATGTCGTTAGCATGATCCTGTTTACACCTACAACAACACCACATTTGCTTAAGGTTTTTTCTTACCCTCCTTCTTCTGTTAATCTCGTATTGACAGTTACAATTCGGATTGAGTATATGATGTTCCAAATCATTTATATTCGTCAACATGTGGCGTTGAATATGTATTCAGAGGGCTGAACACGTGACTTCTGATCTGTTCATACTATTATTATTGTTTTATGACTTTTAATAATACTGAAACCATGTCTGAAAGAAAGAAAAAAAAAATATGCGTATGACTATTTACTTGAAGATGAGTGACAGGCAAGCGCTCGTCAGAAGGACAGAAAAAACGATACAAAACTAGCTGAAAGTATATCTAATTAGTTCGACGTCGCCGCATTGGAGCTTCTCGCTTCGAACAGATCAGCCTGGCGCACTTCTATTACACAGTGTGCTCGTATCCAGGAGAAGATACGCATCGCTGCCCGCAGTAAAAGTTAGTTGCGTGAAATGACAAAATGTAGGACGACCCAGTTGCTGACGCTGTCCACGTGAGCTCCACGTGTGGTAGAGTTTATCGCACTCAGATCTGACTTCAGTCATATGCGTTCATATCTGAATAAACATGTCTGGCTTCATCGTCATATTCGTTTGCGACGGGCAACTATTATTTTTCGTCTTTTACTTAACAAATGTTCGGTCCTACCACAAAATCAGCTCCTACAATTTATGTGTGTCCTCTTGTGTGGATGTGCATTTCCTTAGCTGGTAGCAGGTCAAACCTTAAGATCAAGTCTCCTCGGTTGTGACGGATCTATCCACCGGTGCAGGTTTGTCTCACCTTAATCGGTAAATGTGCAAGATGTCCATGTGCGTTCTTCGATACAAGCTGTATCGATACGCTTCAGATCGTGTTAAAGCATTGTCATGAAACCATGAAGAAACCATTGTTGTTGTTGTTGTTGTTGTTGTTGTTAAATGCTCACATCGAATAGGTTTACTCCTTTGTGTACCCTGAAAAGTACTTTAAGTGGTGGATTGCTGAAGCTATTCTCACATCCCGAGCTTGCTGATGAATGTGGACTGAAGCCGTCTAGGCAGTTGTACTATGTTTGGCTCCATCTGTGTGTCGCTCATTACTACAGGGATCATGTCGATCTCCACCTTAGACAAACTGCCATGAATCAACCTGTATTCAAGGAGAACTGGGCGGATGTCAGATGAAAGTCTTGGTCAGTGTATTTCGCCTGGCCGTTACTAAGATTGTGCGATCAGTAAGTTTTGCTCGACCAGACGTTAGTATCCTCTACCCATTTGCTGAATGTATAAGGGTCAACTGCAGTATTGCGAATAAATTATTTTTCCAGAGATCAGAAGCCAGAAGAAGAAGGAAACGAAGTAATACAGAAGCATGATCTTCTACGGCAGCCAGTATTATGAATATAATGATAATAATGATGATAATAATGATGATGATAATCACGATAATAATTATGATGATGATGATGATGATGATAATAATGATGATGATAATGATGATGATGATGATAATAATGATGATGATGATAATAATGATGATGATAATGATGATGATGAAGATGATGATGATGATAATGATGATGATGATAATGATGATGATGAAGATGATGATGATGATGATAATGATGATAATGATGATGAAGATGATGATGATGATGATAATGATAATGATGATGATAATAATGATGATGATGATGATAATCATGATAATAATGATAATAATGATGATAATAGTGATGATTATAATAATGATGATGATGATATTGATGATGATGTTGATAATAATGATGATGATGATAATAATGATGATGATGATAATAATGATGATGATAATAATGATGATGATGATTATAATAATGATGATGATGATTATAATAATGATGATGATGATAATAATGATGATGATGATGATTATAATAATGCTGATGACGATAATAATGATGATGATGATATTGATGATGATGTTGATAATAATGATGATGATGATTATAATAATGATGATAATAATGATGATGATGATAATGATGATGATGTTGATGATGATGTTAATGATGATGATGATAATAATGATGATGATGATGATGATGATGATGATGATAGTGAGGCCTTATCCTCTGGAAGCCCAGCTCACCTGTCCCAGGTAGTCGAGGATGGAGTTCTTGTTTTCGTTCCAGAAACTCTGCAGTAGATTCGAGTAGGGGTACTTGCAGCACGACTGTTCCACTGTGATCTCAAACGTATTGGAGTTTAGGTAGTTGTAGTCTTGCATCCCACCTGCATGTCATGACGCAATGAGGGAGAGTCATGCAACAAATGATCAGTTGAAATGCAAAAAAGTATGTTTCATATTGAAGGGAAATAATAAAACAAAGCATTGTCAGATGGTCAAAGCGTCAATTTTCAATTAATAAATCAATGCTCTTTGCTCATTTCGGGTCGGGATATAGGCCATTGACAACCCTCATATAGTAAGTGTGATCTTGAGCTGCTCTTTCTGCCTCTCTCTAGCTTCGTTGTGGGGACTGGGTTTCATTCTCACAGTGTCTCTCTATGAGTGTCTTAGTCTACTTCTCGCCCTCTTCCCCTGTAGATTACATGACCTTCCTGGCCAAGTTTGTTGGTGCTTTCCGTAGCGTGTGTCCTATCCAACTCCATTTCCTCCTTACGTTTATTTTGTTGCTCCACTGCTTGCTCTTGGCACCTTATCCATAGCTTTTCGTTCCTCACCATGTCTTGCAAGCCTAAACCCATTTTTCTTTGCATACATTTAAGGATGACGTAATGCTTTGTACAGGAGTACTGACTTGACATTGCAATTAAACTTGGTGTTAGTTTTAACTTCCCTAGATGTCCATATATTATCAGTAACAGGAATTATGTCGTCTTCCTTTTCCATTCTATTTCTTTCCTTTCCCGTCATTTCCTCAAGTATCAATTACAAGTGAGCGGATTGTGGAGACAATGCCAAATGTCTTATCCTTGAAAGGTCAAGGCCCGGTGTTGAGAGTCAGCAAGGACTGTGAAATTTGTTAGCACAGCAGACGATCAATATCTCCTTTGTCCACAAGCGCTGATG
Organism: Ariolimax columbianus; assembly: GCA_036924085.1. Taxonomy (NCBI): domain Eukaryota; kingdom Metazoa; phylum Mollusca; class Gastropoda; order Stylommatophora; family Arionidae; genus Ariolimax; species Ariolimax columbianus. The sequence goes on from JAVGWX010000005.1 coordinate 15,061,323, forward strand.
ACTGTCTCTTGACAAGTCAAAATCAAATCAGTCAGAACACTTCAACGCCCTGCGGAGCATAGGTCTTGAACAAACACTCGCCAAGTCCTCTTGTCAAGAGCCATATTTCCAGATCCCATGTTTTTCCTGTCGTTTTATTATGTCTCGACTTCGCTTCTTCGTGAGTGCTTAGGTCTGTCCCTAGATCTCTTGCCCTGAGGATTTTAGAACAGTGACTGCCGTGTAATGTGTGTTATATCCATTGTCAGCGCTTTATTTTTACGTTTAGCGTTTGGAGTTGTTCCCTGCGTCACAGAGCCACATAATAAGGCAGATTTGACATTGGAGTTGAAGATCCGCATTTGTACTCAAAATAGCCTCGCTTTGAAATCGCATTGGTTCCCGATAGGGTAAACAGTAATAATTGTAATATTAATAACAGTATTAAATAATAGCTATAATGAATAATAATATATCAATCAGTTAAGTTATCAATCAGAACTCTTTATCTCCGTGAGGAACTAAGGTCTGAACAAAAAGCCAGTAAGCATGTATATCATTAGCCCTGCTTTTCAGCATTAACCCTGATATTTGGTTTTAATTTAACTTAACTTCATTTTACTGATTTAGAAGACGCTACAGAGTCTGTATGCAACCAATTTGTATCACTCCACGTATACCAAAAATACTGTGAGCATCCAATCTATTTTTGAATGCATTAACTGAATCTGCTTCCACTACATCCTGCGGCAATGCATTCCAAGAATTCACCACTCTCTCTCTCTCTCTCTCTCTCTATCTCTCTCTCACTAAAACAATACTTCCTAATATCTAATCTGGGCCTGTCTTTAAACAATTTGTAGCTGTGCCCTCTTGTTCTTGTAGCCGGTCGTACCTTGAAAAAAACTTGCTTAAGTCTAATCTATCCATTCTATCTATTAATTTATACTCTTGTATTAAGTCACCTCGAATTCTTCTTTGTTCGAGACATTGAAGACCAGTCTTTCGTAGTCTTTCCTCATAACTATAATTCTGAAATCCCGCGATCATTTTTGTAGCTCTTCTTGTACACTTTCCAGCATGTTTATTCCCACTCTACTTTATTGACTCCACATCTGAACACAGTACTTCAATTACTAAAAAAATAATAATAGTAATATGTATTACCTACAATAATAGTAGCAAATAATAGCTATAATAGTTGCAAAAATAATTGTTTTAATAAAAGTATTACTAACTGTAAAGGCAGCGCATGAGCTGCAGTGGTCAGAAACCCATAGCTGACTGCTAGAGTCAGGGCCAGCAAACCAAAGCTGCCAAGACCCTTCAAAAAAATCACGCGGTGACCCTGGATAACAGGCTGCAGCAGGGCAGACTGGCTAAGGAGAAGGGATCGAAGAGGGAATGCTAACCCGGTACTCAAAAAATGTTTGCTGAAGTCGGATGTGTTGGACCGAAAGGTGCAAATATCGCAGTCAAGCTGTAAAATGCGACACAACGCATTCCGTTCTGTGGACTACATTCTGCTACTTAAGCCCTTTCAGGGTTTGGTAAAGGGAGATTGAAAACAAACGAAGTCAAGCCAAGTCAAGCCAATAATTGTAAAAATAGTACGTACTAATAACAACTGTACAAATCATTATTATAATAATTATAATAATAATAGTAATAATAATTGGAATAATAATTGTACAAATAACTGCAAAAATAATGTTAAGAATACTTGTAATAATACCAGTAATGATAATAGTAAAATTAACTGCAATAGTTTATAATATAGTAACAAAAATAGTAATAGTACTTGTAATAGTAACACGATAATGAGTATTGACGAATGAAGAAGAAGTAAAGGATGAAGAGACGAAAAAGAAGAAGGAGGAGGATGATGCGGGGGAAGAGAAGAAGAAGATGATGAAGAATAAGAAGAAGAGGAAGAAGAAGAAGACTTTTTTTATGGTAGGACAAACTAAGAGTAAGACTTACCGGCAACATCGTACCAGCTGGCGCCGTTAGTGATACCATCTTTGAAATTGTCCGTACCGTCGCATTGGTGACCCAGGGGCATGATGGGGTGAGCGCTTGCGTACGTCTTGGCCAGTTGTCGGAAAATTAAATCATCAGGACTCTTGCTGTAGTACCCCTGGTGTGAATAGTGTCAAAGCAAATTTTTCATTGATTGATTGATTGATTGATTGATTAGTCTTCGCTTTGAAGGAAAGAGAAAGCTAGCATTACATCTGGCCCCTATAAAAGAACGCATATAAAAGTATTTGCAGCGAAGGTATTATAGAAAAGGTTTTACATGATGCGGCTGCTAGTTTCATGCACATACCTCCTTAGTTGTCTCTTACGCCATAGTGAAACACTTCCCCCTTCTCCTCACTCTCGGGGTACCAGATTACTGTCGACATGCTCCAACGTTCATCTTTTTTGCTGAGCTTGTTGAATGCCTACCGATGTTTTGCCTTGTTTGACCAGAACATCTGCACAACTCCCCAAAACCAATTGCTATACGATAATGGTAATCAGTGCATATGTATTCAGTTATTTCGCTTCATTACTTCGTCCTCTTCTTCTTCTTCTTCTTCTTTTTCGTCTTCTTCTTCTTCTTCGTACGCTGTCAGACGTCAACTTGAATTTGTTCGAATAAAGCAGCTGTCATCCTGAGGCTGTCGACACTGCCATAGAGCTTGTCTAGTGTTGGCACTGGTGATGGCCACATGTGCTTTCTCTGGTCCTCGTATGTCGGGCAATTTTGCAGCAGATGTTCAGCGGTCATTTTCCCTGTACGACAGGTGCATTAGTCAGTAGCAACTAACTTCAGTTTATTGAATAGGTGGTACCTCAGTCTGTTGTGGCCTGTGCGGAGTCTGAAGATAACGACCTGCTCTCCTGTGTTCAACTGGAAATAAGCATCAGTTTTTGTGTAGCTTGATTACACAACCAAATCATCTTCTTCTTCTTTGACATTTGTCCAGAAAAGGACGTTGTGACGCCGTATCGTAGTTAGCAGCCAGGATGCGATATCTGCCCCTTTTGGTCAGGCACATCGAGGTTTGGCTTTTCTCTGGGAGCCCTATTCTCTTAGCCAGAGATTAAACCAGGGCGGAATGTTTCCATGGCAACCACTTGCAGGTGAAATGATATCATGGTCAACTATGGTTCACTGACCCTGCTGCAAGCAGCCATCTATGAGTCTATGGCTGCCGTCAGCACATTCTTGTGCTGCATCATCGGCGCTTAGTAAGTTTATTATACATCTGTTTATTATACATCTGTTTATTATACATATGTTTATTATACATCTGTTTATTATACATCTGTTTTGTTTCATAATTTTGATTGACGTTTATTGGCAAAAGGTAAGATGTTCAATCCTCGGACTCTGCATTGTCATGTTTACCCAACCGTAAAAAGGTACTTTACTTATTTGTTAAAGACAGAAAGCCAACGAGGAAGAGTGCTTGTCACCCCATTTAAAGAAAAAAAACGCTTCCTCCCCGACAGCGGTGTTATACATCGAACCGCCTTTACCTATTTATTTAACTGTAGCTGGAACAAACATACAAATACACAAAGAAAAACAAAAACAGCTACCCAACTACACAACGATCAGAAGTTCGGAAAAATAAAATGTGATCCGTAATTTAAAAAAAAGGTATTTATATTATTCTTCAACCTCTACACCTCACGGTAGAAGAGGAGCGACTAAGTAAGTGAGTATATTATTCTTCAACATGTCCTACACATTCTGAAGAGAACGTGTTTTTCAAACATTAATTTCTGAATCATGTTGGAGTTTTTCTTTCTAGGGGTTTCTTTCTGTCTATGGGTTGCTTTCAATCCCAGAAGTCTGCTTCACATTAAGCAGGACTGGTCCGTGTGGATGATGTGGGCTGCGATTCGATGAGGTAGATAGTTTTATACCCTAGTAAGGTTAGGCTGGAGTTGGAGAGATCATGAATGCCACTGGTTTAAGTCCATAGTTAGTCATCTCTTACGAAATGTTTTCAACATGATAGTGGACATAAACTTACGCCTACCACACATAATCTTACTAGGCTCCTGTCTCAAGCACTGATAAATCCACTGATGCATTTACAAAACCGTATATTTAGATTAGAGCTTCATCTTCTTCTTCTTCTTTCGTTCGCTTTAAAATATTGTCTATATCTGCAATGTTGTCTCTTGTATAAACTTCACTGTCTTGTGTAGTTCACACACAGTTCCATAAAGCTTCTCTTCCAGTGTTGTTTCTATGGGCCAGTGAGATTTTCTCTGTATATCATATTCGGGGCAGTTTTGTAGTATGTGCTCTGCTGTCTGGGGCACCTGTCCGCATGTACACATGGCTGAGTTGCCAATCTTCATTTTTGTGTACATGTGGCTGCGGAGTCGGTTGTGTCCTGTTCTAAGGCGCAACACAACAGTTTGCTCTTGTCTGTTCATGTTATGGTAATCGTCTGGTGTTACTGTTGGTGGCTTTCTGATTGATTTGATTATCCTTATCTTCTGTTGGTATGTAACTGGCACATCTGGTTGCTCGTCTGCAGCACCCTCCTTTGCCAGTCGATCTGCTCTCTCGTTTCCTGGTATTCCACAATGAGAATGTATCCACGGCATGACAATCTTGCGCTGGTTGCTCAGTTCAGGCAGTAGAGCCTGTAGATCTGGCAGTTTCTCAAATTTAAGTGCTTGGAGTGCTGATTGTGCATCTGTAAGAAATACTACAGGTTGTGGACCGACATTGGTGTTCAACAGTTTCTCAGTTGCCACCTTGATTGCCTGTATTTCTGCATCATATATATGACAGAATTTCCCAGTTGGTACTTTGACTGTATCCCTAATGTTGTTTGGGTATTCTATGTACACTCCCGCTCCACCATTCTTTACTGCATTCTGTGCTGACCCATCTGTGTATACTCTGATCCAGAGGTCATGTGGGTATTCTTCATCCAGGAAATTGAGGATCACTATCCTACGTTGCACACTGTTCTGTTCATCCTTGTCTAATATTCCTTTCCCTTTTGTTTGAATGCATACTGATAGTCCGTGCTCCTCTCTCCAAGGGGTTTGTTCTGGCACAGACTTTAGGGGGATGTCAACTTCAGGTAGATCCATAATTTGCTTGCGAAGTCGTTTCGCCTGATGCATAAAACTACTTCTTTTCAGTCTTCCCATTGCTAAATTTTGAAATCTGTCTTTCATTGGATGGCTCGGCATGCAGTGGAACTTTTCTGCCTGTGTTAATACCTTTGTGTCTCTGCGCTCTCTTAGTTCTTGTATCCTTCCCATTTTCTCCATCTCCACAATAGGTGTTGATTTCATTGCTCCTGTAATGACCATAAGTGCCTGATTTTGCACCTTATCCACCTCTTTTATGGTAGTATTTGCTGCGGGGCACCACGCTGCTGACCCATATTCCAGATGTGGACGTATACCTTGTTGGTAAACTTTGTTAAGTATTTTTCCACTAGCACCCCATGTGGTTCCACTTAATTTTCTCAGGATGGCTAACTCCTGGCTTTTTTAGCTGCCTTGTTGACGTGTTCCCTCCATGTCAACCTATCATCAAATGTAACTCCAAGATAGGTGGGTTGTTTATCTTCTTTGAGGTGTTCTCCATTTATCTTGATAACTGCAGCTTTTTGTTTTGGGGAGAGGGTGAAAAGCGTAGTGCTACATTTTTCGGTGTTAATGTTTACACACCATCTGTTTGTCCATAAGGTCAAGGCATCAATAGCTCTTTGCAGCATTCTGGTGGCCACTGTTGCTTGCTCATTTACACACCATATTACCAAGTCATCTGCATACATTGCAACTTTTGTTCCTTGTGGTAGCTCAGCAATCAAGTCATTGATGAAGACTATGAAAAGTGTAGGGGAAAGAACTCCTCCCTGAGGCCCACCATGACGCAGTATAATTTTCTTACTCTTGAGACCATCTAGTTGGACTCTGGCTCTTCTGTTATGTAAGTATGCTTTTATCTATGTGTACATCCTACCCATCACTCCATTATTTCTCAGTTTCTTTAAAAGTCTTTCTTTCCAAACCTTATCAAAAGCTTTCCTTAAGTCTATCACGCTGCTAATACTAATTTCTTGTCCTGGAATGCGTCCTCGATCTCTTGTGAGAGGAATGTTGCCTGGTCTTCAGTGGAGTTGCATTTCCTAAATCCTGCCTGTTGTGGTACAAGAAGGTTTTGGCTCTCAAGATACCACTGGAGCCTTAGGTTGATGAGAGCTTCATCTTAGTTCTTAGTTTTTAGTCGACCTGTACTTCTACAGGGGCAGATGCCCATATACAGGTCCCAACTCTGGTTTGAGCTGGATGTAGCCGGGAGATAAGATTCCCTCCTTAGCGGGTTAGGCTCGAGCAGCTTAATACTCTGCAGGGTTGGGACAAGCGCTTGCGGAGGGGGGGGGGGGGTTAACTGATGTGAGAGTCCATCTCAACAGGCTTAAACACTAGAGCAAAGTAGACCAGCAGCCTATTTGGCGCTATCTATGGTGCTCTAAATAAACCACTTAACCGTGGCCGGTTTTATTCTTTGTCACACAGTTAGTCGCCTTTTACGACATGCTCTCTGTGGGGCAGTGGTGCTATTCTTGTCCTTGTCAAACACAAAGAGCCCGGCGGACCACTTGGACTTCATCTCATGAGCAAAAACCAAGATATAAAACTTGGCTTCAACCCAACAACAAAAGGGATTATTGTCGATGGCAACAATTTCAACTTCCCTGAGGATTTCATTTAGTTTAGGCAGCAAACAGAACTCTAGTCTACGACGGCATCCGGACATCTTTCTCTCGGCGCCTCTATGGTCACCCTGTATCTAGTTTCGAGCCAGCAGAGGATTTCACTGAAAACCAAGCTACGAATTTGAATGATCTGCGTCGTACCCGTCCTACTGTACGGTCTCGACACCTGGCCCGTCCTGCTGTACAGTCCCTATACCTGGACCGTCCTGTTGTACAGTCCCTACAGCTAGCCCGTCCTACTGTACAGTCCCTACACCTGACCCATCCTGCTGTACAGTCCCTACACCTGGACTGTCCTACTGTACAGTCCCTACACCTGGCCCGTCCTGCTGTACAGTCCCTACACCTGGCCCGTCCTGCTGTACAGTCCCGACACCTGGCCCGTCCTGCTGTACAGTCCCGACACCTGACCCATCCTGCTGTACAGTCCCTACACCTGGACTGTCCTACTGTACAGTCCCTACACCTGGCGCGTTCTGCTGTACAGTCGCTACACCTGGCCCGTCCTGCTGTACAGTCCCTACACCTGACCAGTCCTGCTATACAGTCCCTACACCTGACCAGTCCTGCTATACAGTCCCTACACCTGGCTTGTTCTGCTGTACAGTCCCTACACCTGGCGCGCCTTGATGTACAGTCCCTACACCTGACCCGTCCTCCTGTACAGTCCCTACACCTAACCCGTCCTCCTGTACAGTCCCTTCACCTGGCCCGTCTAGCTGTACAGTCCCTACACCTGGACCGTCCTACTGTACAGTCGCTACACCTAGCCCGTTCTGCTGTACAGTCCCTACACCTTGCCCGTCCTGCTGTACAGTCCCTACAGCTAGCCCGTCCTACTGTACAGTCCCTACAGCTAGCCCGTTCTGCTGTACAGTCCCTACACCTTGCCCGTCCTGCTGTACAGTCCCTATACCTGGATCGTCCTGCTGTACAGTCCCTATACCTGGATCGTCCTACTGTACAGTCTCTACACCTGAACAGTCCTGTTGTACAGTTCCCTACACCTGGCCCGTCCTACTGTACAGTCCCGACACCTGACCCGTTCTGCAGAGTGACCAGAAACATATTCAAGCCTTCCAGATGCACAGCGAGATGAGTATTCTTGCGATCCATTATTATGATCTGGTCTCATACGACAAAGTCGCCGGGCGGACATGTCTCGGCACCACATTCCCCATGCTAAACCGTCTCCGTTTTCCCATATTTGTAAATGGGGTACACTTTTCTTTGCCTACTTGAACTTAATGCAGGCCATGATAATCAAGGAAAGGTGGCGACACTATCTATCATTGCCACTCCCCACGCCGCCCTCCTCACGGCCGTCGTCGCGTCATCTGGTTAGGTCAAATCTAAAAGAAACCATCATCAATGCATGAAGCCTCGGACTCGGTAACTCATGGAATTCATTGACAGCTAACGCAACGGACCTTGGGATCTAAGTGGAGTTCCTACCTACATATCAACCTACCTACCAATCTACATACCTACTACCTGACTACCTACCAGCATACCTACATACCTTCCACCTACAAACCTACCTACCTATCTTCCTACACACCTACCTACAACACACAAAGCCTTCCATGACCAAAACAATCGTGAATACGGTTAATAGAAGGGAGCAAGAACCAAGGAAAATAACAAATATTCGTAATGTGGTAGGGTCGGTATTACCTGATCTTTTTTGTTGACGTCACACTTGTATTCATGAACCTAACTAAACTCCTTTAGCGTTCATGATTTATTTACATTATTTATGTTTATTTGTCTTCTCCCCGTTGTACTTTGAGCGCCGTGATAGACAGTGTTCAATCCTTGACAATGTGTTGCTATGACCGAAACGACACAAGTGTTTCATCAAGATATCTTGCCACTGTCATCCTCTTCTTCATTCGCTCACTGATGTCAGAATCGCCTTCTTGATCAAATTGAAACTTAAGACCACCACAACAACTGATACATTTAATGGAAGCACGCATCAAAGAATTTGCAGTGGAGATTTCGATAGCAATGACTTTTACATGATGAGATTGCTAGCTTCATGTACAACCCTCTTTAGTCGTCTTTTACGAGATTATAGAAACGGTTCTATTATTTTAACTCGGATAGATTCTGTTCTTCTTTCTTTGTCCATCGTTTTCTTTTCCTCGGTGTTGTAGTGGCTCTTTTTTTGTATATACTTACAATCTAGTGCACAGACAGAAAGATGATTGACCTATTGTGGTTGTGCATGATGTAAGGTGGGGGGGGGGTGTCTTTGTTGACCTTAATATAGCTTATTATATTTATATTTTTTTTGCCCGGATAAAGGCTAACAGTCAGCTCTTGTCTATATGAAACTGCCAATTGCTAATTTAAGTGTACGTACGATTGTATCGTCCGTCTCCCATATGACTAGGTACCCAGTCTCACCTTACTTGAGAGCAGGTGGCTGTTCAACCTTGAATTAGAATACGCCACGCACTGTTTCCCGCATTCGTTTCTTGAGAATCGTGCACCTTCCATATCAGCTTAAGCTACGCTAGTGCTTAGACACGGACAGTAGGAGATGAATGACAGGGCAGTTCAAGTCTCTGAGCACTGGATGAACACTTTGCCGTGGTGCATAGACACGGACAGTAGGAGGTGAATGACAGGGCAGTTCAAGTCTCTGAGCACTGGATGAACATTTTGACGTGGTGCTTAGACACGGAAAGTAAGTAAGTAACTGGCAGGTGTGCACCAATTCACATACCGGAAGTCTCTCATCAACGACAAGCTCTGTCTAGACACAGAAAAAGACAGTCGCATTGGGAAAGTTGTGTCTACATTTACTCGCCTCACACGGTGTGTTTAGGAAAACCAGAAACCCACAATTAAAACCAAGGTCATGGCGTAAATTCATGTCATTAGCACGTTCCTATATGGTAGCTAAACATGGACAACCTATGCCATATAGGAGCAAAGTCTTCGCTATCTAAAGAGAGGGTGCATGCTTGTAAGACAGGTACGAGAATGCAACTCTTCATTTGTCACTCTGTCTCTCCCTGTAATTCCTAGGTTTGTAGATAAAAGGGGCTGAAAGAGGCTAACTACTTGATGGAGTCTAAATCAGGGTCTAAAACATTTCCAGAAGAAGGGGTTGGGTCCAGATGATGACACATTTGGTGGACCAAGATCCACACGAAAACAACATTCAAGACCAAACGCTGTAGTAATATTTAGTTCAAATTTGTAAATCAGGTACCCATTTACATTTACTTGGAACAAGTCAATGCTGAGAACTGAAACCGGTATTAGTGCCATGAGAGGCAATCTCTCTAACTAATGTAACACTCAAATGTTGAAAAGGTAATCATAGTTACATAACAAAGACTGCCGTCGGAAATGAGGTGCTGGAGGCTACATTGTGCTAGGTCTCAACCTTTCTGAGGTTCGGTGAGCAGATGCTCTTCTGTGCGCTTTGCCTTTTCTAAATATAAGTACCAATTGACAGCTGGGTTGAAAGACACGCGCCGAGACAAGTGATCGAACTGTGGTTGTTTCACGTTAAAAACCTTTCTAATAGTAATACCTACCGATGGGATATGCAAGTCAGAGTCATCGTACGGATAGTTGGCAACCAATGATCCACCATGGAAGTTAGCGGACAGCACAAAGTCGGGCTTGGTTTTCAACCACTTGATGATGGCAGCTGTCTCCGGTTGAATGGTTGCAGTATGTGACGAGTGCGGATCTGGAAAGTTCCGGTTCAGATCCACGCCTGGGGAAGATGTGAATTGACAGTTATTGAGCCGTGTCCTGTTAAATAAGATTCACATTGAATTATCCAAACAGAGTGTGTGGTATGTGTCAATTATTTGATGTCAGATATAAGAGGATACGATGTGTGTGTGAGTGAGTGATTTAGTCAGTATGTTGGTGGGGGAAATGAGTCAGCAGGTAACTGAGGGATTGAGTCAGTAGGTTGGTGGGTGATTGAGTCAGTAGGGAGTAGGTGAGCATGTGCATTGATGAATGAGAACAGGTACGAGAGTGTATGAGTTAGTAGGAGAGGAATTGATTGAGTCAGAAATATGTGTGTGCCTGATTGAGCGAGTAGATACGTGAATGATTGCGTCAGTAGGTGTTTGAGGGAGTGAGTCAATAGGTGCTGGAATGATTGAGTGAGTAGATAAGTGGATGATTGCGTCAGTATGCGTGTGAGGGAGTGAGTCAATAGGTGCGGGGATGATTAAGAAAATAGCTACAAGATTGATTAGAAGCTAGCGGCGTAGTTAGTGAATTACATGAAGACCAAACTTGGTTACGGGTTAAAAGAGAGGAAACAGGTTAGTGCATCCATTACATGATATCAAGACTTGATTAAGGGTTGAAAGAAAGCAAGCAGGTTAGTGAAAGAGTTACATAAAGACAAAATTTGGTCAAGGGTTAAAAGGCAGCAAGCATGTCAGTAAGTTTCATAAAGATAAAATTTGGTTAAGGATTAAACCAGAACATGCAAGTTTGTAAGTTACAGCGGGACAATATATCTAGTTTTCCATTCGAGAAAGGCGAAGACGCCAAGAATTATAACACTTGTTTAATATAATATACTAAATAGCTACTATACTCTTCAGTTATAGTATCTTATCGCTATGAAGCTGGATCGACCTTATCGTTTGAACGTCCCTGACGTCCTGACCTATGTAGTACTGAAATGCTCATAATCAAATTTTTGAATATCTGAAATGGCGGACTCGCCCTTGTCGAATGAAAGACCTCATACAGCTAGATCACTTACCATTAGCGTTATATCGCCCTGACGTACTCGAGCAGTCCCCTTCACGGGAGACTTCAAATCCGTCAGGGTTCAAACTGGGCATCAGGTGAATGTCAGTGCTATCCACCAAGTTTGTCACTGTTGGGTCCGTGCCGTAGTTTTGGAGAAGATACTGTGCCAGATAGAGGACCAGCTCTCGTCCCACAGCCTCGTTTCCGTGCATGTTCGCTATGTATTTAAACCTCGGCTCACCAACCTCTCGCTGGGATACCTTGTCCGAGATCTGTAGAGCAACGGTTGTAGAACGAACGTGATGGTTTAAACACAACTATAAGACTATGAGATAAAATATGATGGTTTGAACACAACTATAAGACTATGAGATAAAATATGATGGTTTGAACACAACTATAAGACTATCAGATAAAATATGAAGGTTTGAATACAACTATAAGACTATGAGATAAAATATGATGGTTTGAACACAACTATAAGACTATGAGATAAAATATGATGGTTTGAACACAACTGTAAGACTATGAGATAAAATATGATGGTTTGAACACAACTATAAGACCATGAGATAAAATATGATGGTTTGAACACAACTATAAGACTATGAGATAAAATATGATGGTTTGAACACAACTGTAAGACTATGAGATCAAATATGATGGTTTTAACACAACTATAAGACTATGAGATAAAATATGATGGATGTCATAATGAGACAGCTTTGCTTGGATTTCAACTATGATAACAAACAACTGCTGCTCTTAAGGTAGGCTGGGGACAGTCAAAAGCGGTTAAGAGTCTTGTGGAGTTCAAGCTGGCTTTCATTGGCTAAGGACCAAGTTTGACATTTTTAGCATTTAGTTGGTTTAAAAAAGCATACTGTTTATGGCATTTTGTTTTGTTTTCCAATTGATGTTTTTGTTTTGTCAAGTTGGTGTTGTTTTGTTGTCAAGCGGATGTTGTTCTATTGTCAAGCTGATGTTGTCACGTTGGTGTTGTTTCGTTGTCAAGTTGGTGTCGTTTTGTTGTCAAGTTGGTAATGTTTTATTGTCAAGTTCGTGTTGTTCTATTGTCAAGTTGGGGTTGTTTTATTGTCAAGCGGATGTTGTTTTGTTGTCAAGCTGATGCTATTTTTGGTCAAGTTTGTGTTTATTGTTTTCAAGCTGATGCTATTTTTTGGTCAATTTGGTGTTGTTTTGTTGTCAAGCGGATGTTGTTTTGTTGTCAAGCTGATGCTATTTTTGGTCAAGTTGGTGTTGTTTGATGTCAAGCTGATGCTATTTTCGGTCAAGCCGATGTTTTGTTGTCAAGTTGGTGTTGTTCTGTTGTCAAGCGCATGTTGTTTTGTTATCAATCTTATGTTGTTCTGTTGTGAAGCTGATGTTGTTTTGTTGTCAAGCTGATGTTGTTTTGTTACCAAGCTGATGTTGTTTTGTTGTCAATTTGATGTTGCTTTGTTGTCAAGCTGATGTTGTTTTGTTGTGAAGCTGATGTTGTTTTGTTGTCTATTTGGTGTTGCTTTGTTGTCTAGCTGATGTTGTTTTGTTGCCAAGCTGATGTTGTTTTGTTGTCAATTTGGCGTTGCTTTGTTGTCAAGTTGATGTTATTGTGTTGTCAAAATGAAGCCTTGGCGCGTTTTGATTCCATGATAAGTGTCGACCGAGGTCCCTGCAGACTCCTTGAGGAGAGCTGAGTACTCGTGATGATTAAAGGCATCACTCCGTGTGTGAACGATGTTTTTAAGGAATATTTATAACGGGGCAGGGTCTAATCTCTCTCAGGCGATTTGTGGATCCATTATTGGTCTATGTGTACATTTCCTAGCCACATCAAAACTGGCACTATCGTCAAACAGAGCGACGAGCGCTGATCTCGTGAAGTTTGGCCGTGTGCACTGGGATTATATCATTAGTTTTTGTGATCTGCAAAAGATTATTTCGTGCATTGAGTTGGGTTCTTTGCCTCCCTCATTTAATTCCTACAACATGTGGTAATAATGTTAAATGAGCGGTTTAAGTTAACGGCCATGTACATAATATTAAATGAGCGGTTTAAGTTAACGGCCATAAACATAATGTTAAATGAGGGGTTTAAGTTAACAGCCATAAACATAATGTTAAATGAGCGGTTTAAGTTAACGGCCATAAACATAATATTAAATGAGCGGTTTAAGTTAACGGCCATAAACATAATGTTAATGAGCGGTTTAAGTTAACAGTCATAAACATAATGTTAAATGAGCGGTTTAAGTTAACAGCCATACCTAGAGTATTTGTCCAAATAGAACATGTAAATAAATAAAAGGAATAATAATTGTATCTATATATGGGGAGTAGACGCGTCTGGTCAGACAAAACATACTGATCGGACATGTTAGTCAGGGTCAGGCAAAATACACTGATCGAACATGTTAGTCAGGGTCAGGGAAAATATACTGATCGGACATCTTAGTTAAGGTCAGGGAAAATATACTGATCGGACGTGTTAGTCAGGGTCAGGGAAAATATACTGATTGGACATGTTAGTCAGGGTCAAGCAAAATGTACTGGTCAATACCATCATCTCGACTTCCTCGTTGTTCTCTATGGAAACCATTTGCTCTTCTTGGCAGCCAGGCCAACGAGGTGGGGGATCGATGTGATCTTCCGTAGTAGTGACCGACACGTAGATGAAGCCAAGCATATCACAACTTCCTTGAAGATCCCGTTCCACCTTCATCAGCACGCTCTGGATGTGAGGAAAGCTACTGCAACCCGCTACCTAATGCCCTTTTCAGAATAAGCTTACGCACTGCAGACATTCACACCAAAAGCAACATATGTATATGCATCTCGTAGTCGCCCCCTATTCGTCTTGTCCTTGACTTGCCACTGGGGTCGGGCGGCTTGAGACGAGAGAGTGAAGATAAAAAGCAGCGCTGTTAATCCTTACTAAAAATAACGCTATTAAAATTAATTATGCCATCATCGTCTACGCCTTTGCCTTTTTTTAAATATATATGAATATATATTTATAGTTATATGTGTTTGATAACACTTCTCATATAAAATGATAGGTTGGTTTTTTTACATTTCCATATGACCGACATTTCTTCACAATTGCATGTCCATATATATTGCATATCGATACGATGTGTTAACAAAGTGCACTGGACCGATTTTACACACGAGTTACGATGCTAGAATCGAAGGATAGCATGAGAATATGAAATATGGGAATGAGATTGTGGGCCGAATATTTTTGTCGGTTGGGCTGACTCAGTTCTCTAAGCGGGTCTGATGTTTTTTTTTTTTTTTTGCTTAGATGTTTGCCTCACTAGTTTCTACTGGCGGAGGCGCGCCATTTTCCAATCCAGACCGTAGTCAATTGGGCGATATCAGGACGCATAAACCAGTGCTTGGATGCATGTGTGCATCTGTATGTACCAATGCTAGGTTTGTGCGCCCTCAGAAGCTAGCCCAACCAAAGTGCAATGGAAGGGCTTTACCACGAGGGCGCGTGTGAAAGTTGTGCAAGGGTGTGGGATAGAGTCAAATGAAACAGAGTGAGGTAAGAGGGGAGAGAGAAGGGGAAGAGTGGCCCCCGTTGTTTTGTCCCGGGTCTGAGGTTGCATCCAATAAGTGGACGTATTGTGTCAAGGTTTTGACAAAATGAACTTGTCGCGTAAAAATAATGTAGGCAAGAGACAGAAGGCATTGGATAACTATTGCAGACGATCTTTGATATGAGGATAGCTTATAGTTTTGACTTGATATGATAAATAAGTACTAACCATCAACAGCTGGACCCAGGAATATGCAGATGACTCAGCAACAGGAATCAAGATGCCGAGCAGCGCATGAGCTGCAGTGGTCAGCGACCCATAGCTGACTGCTAGCGTCAGTGTCAGCGAACCAGAGCTGCCAAGACCCTTCTACACCTTCACCCGGTGATCCTGGTTAACAGACTGCAGCATGGCAGACTGGCTAAGGAGAAGGAATCGAAGAGGGAATGCTAACCCGGTACTCAAAAAATGCTTGCTGAAATCGGATGTGTTGGACCAAACGGTGCAAATATCGCAGTCAAGCTGTAAACTACGACACAGCTCATTCCGTTCTCTGAACTAAATTTTACTACTTAAGCCCTTTCATGGTTTGGTAGCGGAAGATTTTTTTTTGTTGATTTTTTTTTTTTTTGGCGTTCGCCTTATTTCTCAATTCCCCAAGGCGTGTGTGTGTTGCACTGTGGTTTTTATTTTGCGCCTGTCGGCCCAGTGCATCCGAATTCAGCATGCATTTTATGTAAGGGTCTGCTTCCTCCTACATTTTCTAAGGGTTTGCTTCCCTGGGGTTACGGCCGATGCTGTGATTGGGATCGAACCCAGCACCTTCGCGTTGTGAGCCGTGCCACTTTAACCACTAGGCATGGCCGTCCCCTGTAGCGGGAGATTGAGAACGAACGAAGCCAAGCCAAGCCACTCAGCAACAGAGAATGAGGTGAAAGAACATTGCTGAGACTAAAGGACACACAAAAAACTGTCGGTGGCGACCAGATAACTTACTTCAGAGTAGAGGCAGAGGTTTTGATAACTGTAGCAGAAGGTACAATGACAGATGCAGACACAGAAAGACAAATGGTTGTTTTCACAGAGTTTGTGACAACATGGCGAGAAAAAAATGTTTGAATCTGAAGAAACTTAGAGTAAAACTTGAAAAACTGTGCGAGGAACAAAGGCGGATGTATCCAACATGCGAAGAACAGAAGCGGGTGTATCCAACATGCGAGGAACAAATGGGAGTGTATCCAACATGCAAGGAACAAAGGCGGGTGTATCCAACATGCAAGGAGCAAATGCGAGTGTATCCAACATGCGAGGAACAAAGGCGGGTGTATTCAACATGTGTGCCACAAAGGCGAGTGTATCCAATATGCGAGGAACAAAGGCGGGTATCTCCAACATGTGAGGAATAAAGATGGGTGTATCCAACATGCTGGTAACAAAGACTGCGGTATCCAACATGCAAGAAGCAAAGATGGAGGTATCCAACATGTGAGGAGCGAAGACAGGAATATCCAACATGCAAGGAGCAAAGATGGAGGCATCCAACATGCGGGTAACTAAGACGGATGTACCCAACATGCGAGAAAGGCCGGAGAATCCAACATGCAAGAAACAAAGAAGGGAAGAAGGGGGTATTCAAAATTCGAAGAGCAAAGAAAGTACATGTGTCCATGACCGCTATTGTTCCTGGATATGCCAAGATCAAAAGAAGAAGAAGAAGAAGAGGAAGTAGTAGTAGTAGTAGTAGTAGTAGTAGTAGTAGTAGTAGTAGTAGTAGTAGAAGTAGTAGTAGTAGTAGTAGTAGTAGTGGTGGTGGTGGTGGTAGTGGTAGTAGTAGTAGTAGTAGTAGTAGTACTAGTAGAAGAAAAAGAAGAAGAAGAAGATGAAGAAGGAAAAGAAAAAGAAAATAAGAAGAAGAAGAAGCAGATCTGATAAATAAACTGAAGCAGTCTTGAATGTTGCAAGTTGATGGTTACGTTACCTGAATAACCAAGAGCTTCCGGCCTTCAACTGATGTCCCTATGTCGTAAACCCTGGCCAGGTCTGGATGGTTGGCAGCCAGACTGTTCAGGAGATCTGATATCTCATTGTAGTTGTGGTACTTGCTGAAGTCAATGGTGGGAGAGATAACGGCTGACTGTACCCCCATTAGAGCATACAGAGCACATAACAGCACAACATGGACATTAAGACCCTTAGCAGCCATCTCAGCCTAGATTGCGTCTGCTAAAGTGAGGAAGTCTAAATGAAAATAAGTAAGAAACGTCATTATTTAAAAACAGAGACATTGAATTATTGTGAAGTTAAATTAAAATAAAAGTGTATTCATATCATCATCACCATCATCATCTTCATCGTCGTCTCTTATCCATGAGTAGTTAGACAGTGTAGAAAGGTGTCGTTTTCTGTCGTGTGTCATCTTTGACGCCGATATTGTTGTCACTTCGTGTTTCCTCAGTGTCTCACTGACACCATCTATCCATGGCCATCTATAAACTACAGGTGACCATGATCTTCCCATCTTGTTCTTGGCCTGCCTGTTGTCTACAACCCTGATGTCTGGTTTTGTAGATACGCGCAGCTGGTAACTTTGGAGCATTCTTATCAGATGTCCGAACTATTTTATTCTCTGCCTTTCCAAGTATCCCCTGCACTTTGAAAATGTATTCTCTCCCCAATGAATAATTATGGTGACGGCAAATTATATATGTATGTGTATGTGTATGTATATGTGTATGTGTATGTGTATGTGTATGTGTATGTGTCTGTGTATGTGTATGTGTATGTGTATGTGTCTGTGTATGTGTATGTGTATGTGTATGTGTATGTGTATGTGTATGTGTCTGTGTATGTGTATGTGTCTGTGTATGTGTATGTGTATGTGTCTGTGTATGTGTATGTGTATTGCATGTGTCTGTGCGTGTGTATGTATAAATGTATATATATATACATGTATAATCATAATCTGGTTGATCAGTCCTGAGACTGGTTGTAAGGTTGTCTGAGCATGTCTCTCTATTTGATCATATCCTCTAGTTGATCCGTCCTAAGACTGGTTGTAAGGTTGTCTGAGCATGTCTCTCTATTTTACCATAGCCTCTGCAGCTGTCTTCGTTTCAGCATAGGTTTAATATGTCTGCATTCCTGAGATGTAAACCTGAGTCTTGGTCGCTTACTTACTCTTTTCCTGTGGATCTTACCCTCTAGTATCTTCTGTTGAAGACTTCTGTCATATATTGAGTCTCAGTCAACTCAATCTTCATTTTTGTATCATGTCCAATAGCTGTTGGTGTGCATTTATTTCAGTGAGTACATTGTCCTTGGATCTGTTTCTGTCCAACCCAATATTTCATCATTTCAGTAGCACCCTATTTCAAACGCTTTCAAGTTTTGTTATCTCTCTTTGCTAGAATCCATGTTTCAGCCCGATGCAATTGGACGTGCACGGGTTGCAATTATTATTTGTCTCATTTCTGTCCCGATATTCTTTGAAGTTAGTAATTTATGTTTTTCTCGGAAGGCCTTATTTGCAAATGCAAACATAGTCTTAATTTATGTCTGATAGCGGGTATCTTCTGTGAGGGTTTGCTCTAAATATGTAAACCTCTGTACTTGATCGATTATTTATTCATTTATTATTATTTTTCATTGGTCTGTTCTCTGTCTATTACAATAACCTTTATCTTCGATGTGTTTATTTTCCTGCCAAGATCTTTGGCTGTGAAGTTATTTTTGCAACGCCGCTACCGGTCCTCCCGTTATGGCTTGATCATTGGCAAATTTGATTGCATTAACTTTCATACCATTGACTTTGACAACTACATTACAATTACGAACAACTTTTTATATCAAAATCTCAGAATATGCGTTATAGAGACTCGGTGACAGCAAGCAAATCTGTCGTACACCCTGTCTTATTGAAACTAGATCTGTTAGTCCTGCATTGATTAAAATAATTGCCCTTTGATTGTCATGCAGGCTCTGGATTAAACTAATGATTGGTCTTTCTATAATTATTTGTTGCAATATCAAAAAAAGTTTGTTCCATCGAACTCGATAAAAGGCTTTCTCATAGTCAATAAAACAGATAAATAGTAGTGGTCCTGGATCGATCATTTTTTCTGTGAGAAGTCGCAGGGATCCGACTCATCCGGTGTATCTCTGACCTTGCTAAATCTAAACTGATTAACTTGTAACTCCTCCTTTATTTTGTCATCGGTTCTCTTCTTACTTATTTTTAATATAATTGTAGATACAGGTTTGTTTATATGTAATGTTTGTTGACCTATCCTGTTTAATCATCTGTTTCCTTTGTATGTTCGGTTGTCTATCTGTTTTATGACTGTTATGTCAGGTAAGCTTAAGATAAATTTAGACTACTCTGCTGTCAGGAATGAAGTGTTGCAGACTTAATTGTGCCAATTATCGGGATCAAGATGCTGAGAAGTGCATAAGCTGTAGCGGTCAGCGACCCAAAGCTGACTGCTAGCGTCAGAGTCAGGGACCCAGAACTGCTAAGAACCTTCTACACCTCCACGTGGTGAACCTGGATAACAGGCAGCAACAGGGCAGACTGGCTAAGTAGAAGTGATCGAATAGGGAAGGTCGGTCAAGATAAATGAAGAAAAAACAATATGTACGATATTCTCGCTTTCAAATAAACTACAGAACACCAAAATGAGTCTAAACGGCAAATATCTGCGGCTAAACGACAACCCAAACTACTTGGGCGTCACATTTGATCGGCGCATGACATGGAAAAGTTAGATCGAGAGAAACCGAATGAGAGCCAGACAAAGAATGGCAATCATGAGGAAACTTGCTGGCACAAGCTGGGGAGCAGACGAAAGAATACGGAAGAAACTGTTCACTGGAAGAGTGAGACCAGTTCTCGAGAATGGCATTGCGGCATGGGCAACAGCAGCAAAGGCGAACTTCGATAAAATTAGCAAACTTCAAAACCAAGCCATGAGAATTATATCAGGAAGTTATAAAGTCAACGCTAATTGTAGAACTTGAAAAGATTACAAACCTGCAATCCATGACCGATAGAAGAGGCAGCAGAGCCCAGCAGCAAGCAGAGAAACTAAGAAGACTGACAGACCATCCAATGCACCAGAGACTAAATAGATTTGGAAAAGGGAAACTAAAGCGGAGAAACTTTGCAGAAATAGCCAAAGCAAAGATGAGCGACGACCCTATGAACACCACAACAATCACCAAAGCCCATCTCTATTGTACGCAAACCCACCAAGAAGCAGCATATCATTCCAGAGCTGGTAGAAAATATACCAGGTATTGGAAACAAGAACAGCTAGACAGAAAAAGAAAGAAGAGACATAACCCTGAGGTACATAGCGAAAAACTACCCAAGCATGGACTGGACCCATGCATACACTGACGGTTCTGTAACAAACACAACACAGAATGGAGGGAGGGTGGGTATTCCTGAGCCTAACAAATGGTAGAAAAATAACACTGTCAGTGGCAACTGAAAAATTCTCAAGCAATTTCAGAGCGGAGGCAGAGGCACTGACGGCTGCAGTAGAAGCAATGTTCACAGGCGAAAGCAATTAAAGCCAGATAGTCCTGTTTACAGATGCATGTCCGTGGTTACAGCGCGAAAAAGCCAGAAAAATACAGAACTTAATGATTTAAGAACAGTACTCTGTCAACTCTACCAGCAGTCCGCACCAAAAAGAGTAGTGGTATAGTGAGTTCTATCCCATTGTAACATTCAAGGCAATGAGGAGGCAGACAGACAGGCAAAATAAGGTGCAAGATTACCACTACCAGATTCGAGGGTGACCTACGAAGAGTCCAAAAGGTTTATTAGGGACAGATACATGGCCAAATGGGAAACAGAGCATACCGGCTACACACAAAAATGATGCCTATTACCAGTTGAACAGAAGTGAGCAGGTCGTGGTCTTCAGACTCCGCACAGGCCACAATAGACGGAGGTACCATCTATTCAAAAAACTGAAGATAGGTGGCACTGACGAATGCACTTGTGGTACAGGGAAAATGACCGCTGAACATCTGCTGCAATATTCCCCAACATACGAGGACCAGAGAAAGCACATGTGGCCATCACCAGTGCCAACGCTAGACAAGCTCTATGGCAGTGTCGACAGCCTCAGGATGACAGCTGCTTTCTTCGAACAAATTCAAGTTTGACATCTGGCAGCGTACGAAGAAGAAGAAGAAGAAGAAGAAGAAGAAGAAGAAGAAGAAGAAGAATAGGGAAGGCCAACTTCTAACAGGCTGCAACAGGGCAGACTGGCTAAGTAGAAGGGATCGAAGAGGAAAGGCCAACTCCTAATCCAAATATATCATGCTTAATGTACAAATATCGTAGTCAATCTGTAAACTACGACACAGCGTTTTATGTGCTCCGGACTATATCCTACTATTTAAAAAGCCGTTTAATGGCTCGATTGCGGGAGTTTGAGAACGGCCATGGCTTGGTTGCAGGAGTTTGAGAATGGTCATTGATTGATAGCGGGAGTTTGAGAACGGTCAAAGATTGGTAGCGGAATTTTGAGAACGGTCATTGATTGATAGCGGAAGTTTGAGAATGGTCATGACTTGGTTGCAGGAGTTTGAGAATGGTCATGACTTGGTTGCAGGAGTTTGAGAATGGTCATTGATTGATAGCGGGAGTTTGAGAATGGTCATTGATTGATAGCGGGAGTTTGAGATCGGTCATAGATTGGTAGCGGGATTTAGAGAACGGTCATTGATTGATAGCGGAAGTTTGAGAATGGTCATGACTTGGTTGCAGGAGTTTGAGAATGGTCATTGATTGATAGCGGGAGTTTGAGAATGGTCATGACTTGGTTGCAGGAGTTTGAGAATGGTCATTGATTGGTAGCGGAAGTTTGAGAATGGTCATGACTTGGTTGCAGGAGTTTGAGAACGGTCATAGCTTGATAGCGGGAGTTTAAGAACGAACGAAGAAAAAGCAAGGCGCATATGTCGCATCTTCGCTGTAAATTACGACACAAAGTCAAATTTCCATTCCATTAAAAAAGAGAAATAAATCAAACTGAAACCTTTCAAGCTCTCTGTTGGAGAAACGTTTTCAACAAAT
The DNA here is from genome assembly GCA_036924085.1 of Ariolimax columbianus. Lineage (NCBI taxonomy): Eukaryota > Metazoa > Mollusca > Gastropoda > Stylommatophora > Arionidae > Ariolimax > Ariolimax columbianus. Next base: position 15,083,459 of record JAVGWX010000005.1, read on the forward strand.
GGGCACAATAAGCGAACGTCACATGGAACCGACTCTCAGTCCATCAATCATTTCACAAGGTCCCATAGAACCGACTCTCAGTGCATCAATCATTTCACAAGGTCCCATAGAACCGACTCTCAGTCCATCAATCATTTCACAAGGTCCCATAGAACCGACTCTCAGTGCATCAATCATTTCACAAGGTCCCATAGAACCGACTCTCAGTCCATCAATCATTTTACAAGGTCCCATAGAACCGACTCTCCATCATTTCACTGCCGAAATAATACCGAAGCATCACGAATCATAAAATAGTCTTCCAGCTGCTTTTAATCAGCATTGGAGAACTCGCAACACAGGACCCCCCAGACCAGATGATGATCTGTCCAGACCTTCTAGAAACATGCAATATGGATGAGATGTTGATGGAGAATGACAAGGCATTTCGCGAGGCCTAATATTGAAAACGTGATGTCTAATGTAGTGCCCAGGACACGGAAAGTAACTATCTGATCATGATTGCCCTACGCTTTCAACACATTCAGTTAGGGAACACACAAGCACATAATCTAGATTATAAACTATACGAACCTTACACCAAGAGCTGACCAAACGGGCTGCGTGGGTCTTTAGGGTCACGTTTGGTCTATTTATTGTTTCGTTATCTGCTTTGTGGACCACGTGACAAGAAACGTCATATATTCTTCTGTAATCTGCCCTAAAAAACATAAGCCTACGATTAGCTTAGTGCTAGACTACTCGCTTTTCTTGGCAAAGATGCATATTTTTAAAAAGAATCGTTATCGGTATGATCCAGTTGACTGGAACGTAGTTCGGTAAGCAAAATGCAACTAAGAAGTAACTAGTCACCTAGCTCATACAAGATGTGACTTAGTATGCTGGTATCTAACAACTACATTCCCCACCAGTAGTGTAACTACTATGTGGTAAACCTTGACTTAATATACTGGTATCTAACAACTACATTCCCCACCAGTAGTGTAACTACTATGAGGTAAACCTTGACTTAGAATACTGGTATCTAACAACTACATTCCCCACCAGTAGTGTAACTACAATGCGGCAAACCTTGACTTAGTATACTGTATCTAACAACTTCTTTCCCCGACAGTGGTGTAACTACAATACGGCAAACATTGCCGTATAACAATTTTTCTACCACCAATTGTATGAAACGAAGAAATTAAGAAATCCCACCTAGTCATGTTTACTCACATATGACTGTACAGTCAGTCCAATATGCGCGCGACAAACTCTACCGCACGTGGCGCACACGTGCACAACTTTAGTAATGGACCGACTTGCATGCTATCCCTTCGTTCAGCTTTTCTGCCTGAGTATCAGAAATGGGACTCTTCTCTGCTATGAGAGCACCGTGTCTGACAGCAGTGCACTAGACTGAGCAGTTCGAAGTGAGTGGGGGACATAAACAGAAAACCTGTTGATAGAAACTTTAAGAGAGTTTGTTTTGTTTCTCCTGCCCTCCCATCTTTACCTCCGTCCACCCCACCCCCCCCCCCCCCCTCCTCCCCCAACTCATTCCACACGAGAGCGCGTGCATGTCCTGAGCTCACTCTACAACAGTTGCCTAGCAGTGAGTATGTTTGCTCATTTGTGTGGTCTTAGTCAGTATATTGTGCCTGGCCCTGACACAACACCCTGGTCAGTATGTTGTTACTGACCATAACGCGACTTCCTAGACAGTATATTGTGCCTGACCAGTCTAGCATCTCAGTTCCCGGAATTGTGTAATAAAAACACATACAGGTAACGGCTCAGTGACCGCACTGCGACAAAAAACAAAACTTTCTTACTTATTGTCCATGTCCTTAGCATCGCGTCAGACATCATGTTTCCAGTGTTCAACCAGGTAGATTGTCTAATTATTCCTCTTCTACGTGTCATCCATATTACATGTTTCCAGAAAATGTGGGCAGATCATCAGGTGAACTGGGTCTTGTGCTGCGCCACAGTCGCACGCTCCACCATTAGTGTATCCCCATTTCTTTAAGATCTAGCCTGAATCGTGATACACCAGTACGGAATCTATTAAGTCTCTCCCATGTTGCGAAAGTCAAGTGGTATCCAGGGCAGGTTCATCCCTAAGCTCGGAACCTGCGTTAGTTAATCCCTTTTTCGATGCACCGTTTTTGAGTCTAGAATGTAAAGACTGTCTTGACTTTAAGAAAATTCGTTTAAAAGAAAAAAAACGATACTGAGTCATTACCTTTATGTGTATTTATCGAGTTGTAGCTTTCAGTGCTGCCGATGGTTCGATCAATTTAAGATGAATTAACGCGATACACTAAACAGGAACGGCGGCTGAACACTTTTCACATGAGGTGTCTACGGCGTATATTGGGGATTGTATGGCAAGAGAGAGTGTCAAATAATACGGTCTTACAGACAGAAAACACTCACAGCAAGTGCTTGATGTTGAGCCAGCGACGTCTACGGTGGTTGGGACATGTTTATCGCATGGAAGACGAGAGGCTGCCAAAGAATATCCTTTATGGACAGCTAACGCTGTGCGTTAGATTAATCGACCGTCCCACACCGCGATTCAAGGACGTATGCAAGAGGAAGATGAAGTCATGAGACATCCCATTCGAGGGCTGGGAAGAAATTTCTCAGGATTGAGTTATCTGGAGACAGTCAGTTGGAGGGAGCATAGTGGCTGCTGACGCTCGTAGAGGTCTTCTGGCTGCAGAGAAAAGAGAAAGACTGAAGAGATCAAGGAACAGACAGGCAAGCCAGCCTCCTCAGTATGGTTGTACGATCTGTGGCAGGGAGTGTCACTCCCAGGCAAGTCAGCCTCCTCAGTATGGTTGTATGATCTGTGGCAGTGACTGTCACTCCCAGGCAAGTCAGCCTCCTCAGTATGGTTGTATGATCTGTGGCAGTGACTGTCACTCCCAGGCAAGCCAGCCTCCTCAGTATGGTTGTACGATCTGTGGCAGGGAGTGTCACTCGCGGATCAGCCTTTACAGCCATAGCAGACAGTGTCGAAATACAGGAGACAGAGCTGGACAAAACTTACAGGGCACCACGCACATGATCTATAAAGACGCCTATGATTGATTGAGCGCTATATAGATTCGCTTTGTTCGTTCTCCCTCTCCTGATACCAAGCCCTGAAAAGGGCTTTGCAAGTAGATATTTGAGCCTTCCGGTCCAACACATCCGACTCAAGCAGGCATTTTTTGAGTACTGAGTTAGCCTTCTCTCTTCGATCCCCTCTCCTTAGCCAATCTGCTCTATTGTAGCCTGTTATCCAGGCTCATCGTGTGGAGGTGTAGAAGGGCCTGGCCAGGTCTTGGTCGTTAACCTGATTCAAGCAGTCCACTATGGGTCACTGATCGCTGCAGCTCATGCGCTGCAAAGCATTGCTATGATGTTGTGGTGTGGTGTAGTATGTTATGTTGTGTGGGGGTGTGGTGTGGTGTGTTGGGGTGTGGTGTGGTGTAGTGTGTTGGGGTGTGGTGTGGTGTGTTGGGGTGTGGTGTGGTGTGTTGGGGTGTGGTGTGGTGTAGTGTGTTGGGGTGTGGTGTGGTGTGGTGTGTTGGGGTGTGGTGTGGTGTAGTGTGTTGGGGTGTGGTGTGGTGTGTTGGGGTGTGGTGTGGTGTGGTGTGTTTGGGTGTGGTGTGGTGTGTTGGTGTGTGGTGTGGTGTGGTGTGTTGGGGTTTGGTGTGGTGTGGTGTGTTGGGGTGTGGTATGCTATGGTGTGTTGGGGTGTGGTATGGTGTGGTGTGGTGTGTTGTGGTGTGTTGGGGTGTGGTATGTTATGGTATGTTGGGGTGTGGTATGTTATGGTGTGTTGGGGTGTGGTATGTTATGGTGTGTTGGGGTGTGGTGTGGTGTGGTGTGTTGGGGTGTGGTGTGGTGTGGTGTGTTGGGGTGTGGTGTGGTATGGTGTGTTGGGGTGTTGTGTGGTGTGGTGTGTTGGGGTGTGGTGTGTTATGGTGTGTTGGGGTGTAGTGTCGTGTAGTATGGTATGGTGTGTTGGGGTGTAGTGTGGTGTAGTATGTTATGGTGTGTTGTGGTGTGGTGTGGTGTAGTATGTTATGGTGTGTTGTGGTGTGGTGTGGTGTAGTATGTTATGGTGTGTTGGGGTGTGGTGTGTTATGGTGTGTTGGGGTGTGGTGTGTTATGGTGTGTTGGGGTGTGGTGTGGTGTGGTGTAGTATCTTATGGTGTGTTGGGGTGTGGTGTGTTATGGTGTGTTGGGGTGTGGTGTGTTATGGTGTGTTGGGGTGTGGTGTGGTGTAGTATCTTATGGTGTGTTGGGGTGTAGTATGTTATGTTGTGTTGGTGTGTAGTGTGGTGTAGTATGTTATGGTGTGTTGTGGTGTGGTGTGGTGTAGTATGTCATGTTGTGTTGGGGTGTGTTGTGGTGTAGTATGTCATGTTGTGTTGGGGTGTGGTGTAGTATGTCATGTTGTGTTGGGGTGTGGTGTGTTGTAGTATGTTGTGCGTGTGTTCAGGTGTTTGCGGGTTTTTCCACCAGAAAAACTAATGTGCACACGGAACTGAAATTGTTTGAGTTATCACGAGAAGAAGTAGTGGCAATTAGCAGAAGTGAACAAGCAGGTAGTGTCGCCATCTTTAATTTTAACTTTGACAACAATAAATTGAGCTCGGCAGTGATTAGACTTGAAATGAACTTAATAGATTTCTCTGCGAGAGATTGGCGTCTGTAGTTCCGCGCTGATAGCAGGTATTCTGCAGAAACGCTGACACAATAACTGTCTTCTAACACTAATGTTGGTCAATGTACAATTAAGTCAAATAAGTTAAATAAATGGAGACTAAAAAAACTGTTATCGCGATGTTTGTTCCACTTGCTTCGGTCAAGATGGATGACTTATTGACTTGTCTTGAGAAAAAAAAGGCCGCTCATCCCTACAGTACCATTCAATGTACAGGCTAAGTTACTATTTTACCCCAGATAGAGAATAAGGCGTTAATGTGTTTTTGAAAGTAGGACCTATGAGAACACTAAAGAAAAGGAAATCTCCCGGAAAAGACGGGATAACAAACGAAATGCTGATGGGGCTGGGCCAAACAGCGAAGAAAAAACTACTATCAGTCCTGAACCAAAGCTGGAAAAGGGGTATTGTACCCCAGGCATGGAAAGATGCAATACTGGTACCAGTACCAAAAACAGGAAAGGACAAAACAGATCCAAATGGATACAGGCCCATAAGCCTACTGAGCTGTGTCGGCAAGATGATGGAACGGATGATAAACACCAGACTGATGTGGCATCTGGAAGAAAAACGAATACTAATTCCACAGCAAGCCGGCTTTAGACAGCACAGATCCACTGAGGACCAGGTCATCCTCATAGCCCAGGAGATAGAAGATGCCTACCAGGCACAGAAACACACAGTAGCTGTTTGGGTGGATCTGGAAAAGGCATTTGACAAAGTCTGGAAGGATGGACTTAGAGTCAAGCTAAGAAGAAGTGATGTCTGTGGGAAGATGTACAAGTGGATCAACCACTACCTCAAACAAAGAACGGCCAGAGTCCAAGTACAAGGGCAGATGAGCAAAAAGGTGACACTCGAGCAGGGAGTACCCCAAGGGGGAGTATTGTCAAACACACTCTTCCTGGTATATATAAACGATATTACAGAGAATATACCAAGAAGAGTCCATAGCTCAATGTTTGCAGACGATCTGGCTATGTGGACCTCTGAAAAGAATCTCACCATAGCAAGAAATCGGATGCAGACGGCCCTAACATCGCTGGAAGAGTGGGCGAACTCATGGCTGGTCAAAATAAACGAGGAGAAAACCACGTGCACAATATTCTCGCTCTCATTAAAACCCCAAAGTACCAAATTAAGCCTAAATGGCAAAATCCTGCAGCCAAACGACAACCCAACCTATCTGGGAGTCACATTTGATCGGCGCATGACATGGAAAAGTCAGATTGAGAGAAACCGAATGAAAGCCAGAGAAAGAATGGCGATCATGAGGAAACTTGCTGGCACAAGCTGGGGAGCAGACGAAGGCATACTAAAGAAACTGTACACTGGAAGAGTGAGACCAGTTCTCGAGTATGGCATTGCGGCATGGACAACAGCAGCGAAGGCGAACTTCGATAAAGTTACCAAACTTCAAAACCAAGCCATGAGAATTATAACAGGTGGCATGAAGTCAACGCCAATTGTAGAACTTGAAAAGATTACAAAACTGCAATCCATGACCGACAGAAGAGACTGCAGAGCCCAGCTGCAGTCAGAGAAACTCCGAAGACTGACGGACCACCCAATGTACCAGAGACTAAACAATTTGGGAACTGGGAAACTAAAGCGGAGAAACTTTGCAGAAATAGCCAAAGCAAAGATGCACGAAGATCCCATAAACGCACTAACAACACCAAAACCCATCACTACTGTACGAAAACCTACTTGGAGGCAGGATATATTTCCAGAGGTGGTAGAAAATATACCAGGTATTGCAAACAAAAACTGCCAGACTGAAAAAGAAAGGAGAGACACTACCCTAAGCTTCATAACGAAAAGCTACCCAAGCATGGACTGGACCCATGCATACACCGACGGTTCTGTAACAAACACTACGCAGAACGGAGGGGCAGGAGCATTCCTGAACCTACCAAATGGCAGAAAAATAACACTGTCATTCGCTACTGGTAAGTACACAAGCAATTTCAGAGCGGAGGCAGAGGCACTGAGGGCGGCAGTGGAAGAAATGGTAAAACACAGTGAAAATGAGAGCCATATAGTCCTGCTGACAGATGCTCTCGCCGTAGTCACAGCGCTAAAAAGCCAGAAAAACACTGAGCTTAATGACTTAAGAGCAGCACTCTGCAAACTGTGCCAGCAGTCCGCACCAAAAAGGGTAGTGGTTCAGTGGGTTCCGTCACACTGCAACATCCAAGGCAACGAGGAGGCAGACAGACTGGCAAAAGAAGGTGCAAGGCTACCACAAACAGATACCAGTATGACGTACGAAGAGTCAAAACGGCTTATCAAAGCCAGGTACATGACCAAATGGGAAACCGAACATACTGGTTACACCAAAAACGATGCCTATTACCAGTTGAACCGAAGAGAGCAGGTCGTTGTCTTCAGACTTCGCACTGGCCACAACAGACTGAGGTACCACCTATTCAACAAATTGAAGATAGGGTGTACCGACGAATGCCCGTGCGGTACTGGTAAAATGACCACTGAACATCTGCTGCAGAACTGCCCGACATACGAGGATCAGAGAGAGCAGATGTGGCCATTGCCAGTGGAACTGCAAGACAAGCTCTATGGTAGTGGCGAGAGTCTCAGGATGACCGCCGCTTTTTTCGAAAAAATAATGGTTACTGTCTGACTGTGTACGCAGAAGAAGAAGAAGAAGAAGAAAGTAGGACCGCGTAGTCAGGAGACAGACAACCGAACCGCTTGGACATTCTCTTCTCCCGTACGGACATTCGCATCTTCCCCGTGGACATGTGCATCTCCTGCACGGACATTCGCATCTCCCGCTAAGCAGTCACATCTGCCGCTCGAACATTCGCATCTACCACTAGGCCGTCACATCTCTCGCTCGGACGTTCGTATCTACCACTAGGCTAGACACATCTCCCGTTCGGACAGTCTCTTCTTCCCCACGGACAGTCTCTTCTCCCGCTTAGACAGTCTTATCCCCCGCTTAGACATTCTCTTCTCCCGCTTAGACAGTCTCATCTCCCGCTTAGACAGTCTGTTCTCATGGTTAGACAGTCTATTCGCCCGTTCGAACAGTCTATTCTCATGCTTAGACAGTCTCTTTGCCTGAACGTACATTTTCTTTTCCCGCTTAGACAATCTCTTCTCTCGCTTAGACAGTCTCTTTTCCCGCTTGGACAGTCTATCCTCCCGCTTAGACAGTCTCTTCTTCCGCTTAGACAGTCTCTTCTCCCGTTCGGACATTTTCTTTTCCCGCTTAGACAGTCTCTTCTCTCACTTAGACAGTCTCTTCCCCCGCTTAGACAGTCTCTTCTCCCGCTCGGAGCGTCGTTTCTATCGCTCAGCCAATCGCTCCTCTGATAAAGCAGAAACATGATAGAAATGCTCTCGACGTGTGTACACCTGCGAATCCCTTGTTTGAGAATACACAACAGTCCACCTCATAATACCCATATCTGTCGTGAAAAGGTGTTGCTTTTTGTGAAAAATTACGGCCTGATTACTTTACATCTATATGCGTAGTGGCTAAGCGCTCATTTCTCACACAAATGTACCGTACTCACCCTCCGGTGATCGGTACGCTACAGTCAACACATCTGTAAATGATACCTAGTTTACTGCTGAGTGAGGAAAGGCAGCGAGGTCGGGAAATGGCCACTCCACTTCATAAAAAAATTGGTACTAGTACAATCTCTATCACTTCATCCCATGCGACAGTGTCTGATATATGACTCAATTTATACCCACACATACATACACGCACACATACATACACATATATATATATATATATATATATATATATATATATATATATATATATATATATATATATATATATATATTGAACACATTGTCTAAACATATTGTCCAACAAGGCAAACAATGGATACGGTGACAAACAATTAGACAATGAAGTCCGTGCTGCGGTGAAGCCTAACAAGATGGCTTCTACATTATTGTGGTTACGTTTCTATAATTGTTCATCCCATAATCCATCAGGTCGTTTGGGCACACTCGAAGACACTCCCACAACCCCACGCCATCTCTCTCTCTCTCTCTCTCTGTCCGCTGCCGCCAGTCGTGCCTCACCGGGACGAAGGTTTGAAAACTCAGTGGTGTTGTCTGTCAATCTCTTTCCTGGTACGGAACCATGCAGTATCGAATTTGTAATTCCGCTGGTCATCGTGACGTCTCCAGCCATCTTTCGCCCTTTGATAACCGTGAACAGATCATCAAAAGGCCCAATTGCGTTTTCCAATCTTCGTCGTATTTCTACGTTCGTGACACGATCCTTATATTTAACAAGAGTCTTCTAAAGCATCTCATTTCCATTGCATGCATTCTGTACTGGATATCCGCAGTAATGGTCCAAGTCTCACGGGCATACACAAATAATAAGAGCACCAATTAGCACATTAGTCTAACTTTTATGCTGAGAGCGAGCCGCTTATCCTGCCATATGGGTTTCAAACGTTTAAGCGCCGATGTTGTCTGTTCTATTCTGGAAATTATTCCAGGCTGCGAGCCCTCGTCATTGATCAGTGATTCCAGATACTTGAACCGGTGTACAACTTCGAGTTCCTGACGATTTGCTTTTATCACAGATGTAAACCCTTCCGTGTAATTAGTCATCAGCTTTATTTTATCTGCATTTATCTCCATGCCATAGCTCTGCGCCACTCTGTCCAATCTACTAATCAGCTCCTGGACTTCCGTTTCCGAGCCTAACAGATCATAACTTAACTTAACGGTTTTATACTAGTTTAGAAGACAAGAAAACAAGTTTCTTTTACATTTTATTTAACTAAAAGCTATGTGATTCTTAAATGCATTAATTGTCCCTGCCTCCACTACTTCCTGTGGAAATGCATTCCAAGCATTCACCATTCTCTGATTTAAAAAATATTTCCTAATATTTTATCTGGACCTTTCTTTAGTTAATGTAAAGCTATGCCCTCTTGTTCTTGTAGTGGTCGTATTATAGTCCAATTTATCCGTTCCTTTGATTATCTTATTAACCTGTATTGTCACCTGGAATCCTTCTCTTTTCTAGACACTGTAGACCTGTGTTTCTGAGTTTTTCCTCCTAACTGTAATTCTGGAATCCCACTTTCAGTTTTGTCGCTTATTTTTTGTATCCTTTCCAGCATGTTTATATCTCCTCTGCGATAAGGACTCCACACATGTACACAGTACTCCAATCTAGGTCTAACTAATGATATATACAGTTTGACTATCACTTCCTTGCTACCATGTTTAATATTTTTTTTATCCTACCTAGCATTGCATTTGCCTTTTTCACTGCTACTGAACTTGCTCACTCACTTTACCTGTATGCTCCATTATAACGCCTAGGTCCCTTTCCTTATCTATCATTATAATATTGTTGTATCTCATTCTGTAATTATGTTCCATATTGGATCTACCCATGTGGATGACTGTACATTTATGTACATTAAGCTATATTTGCCAGCTCGCAGACCATTCTCGAATTTAATCTAAATCCGACCTCAATATATCCACTTCCGCTTTAGATGAGACACTACAGCATAGCTTTGTGTCAACAGCGAATTTTGCAATCATGGATCCAATATCAATGTCCAAATCGTTTATGTATATCAAGATCAAATTTTGTCCCAAAACCGCGCCCTGTGGCATTCCACTCAGAATACTCCTTATTTATGCCCACCCCCTGCCTTCTTTCTGGTTAACCAATTTTCAATCCATTTGGCAACTTCCCCACTTTTTCCATGTGATTTTAACTTTCTAAATAATCTTTAATGAGGTACTATTTCAAAGACCTTAGCAAAATAAAGATAAATAACATCCACTGGCTCCCCTTATTCATCATTTTAGTAACCTCCTTCATGAATTCTAATAGATTTGTTAAGCATGATCTCCCTCTAGTAAACCCATGCTGACTATTTATAATTATATTAAACTTGTCTAAGTGCATTACACTGTTTTCTTTGATTATTGACTCTAACAATTTACAGACTATGCTAGTTAAACTCACCGGTCTATAATTTGCTGCGTCTGATTTTTTTTGCACTTTTTGAAAAAGGGGATCACTCCTGCATCTTTCCTATCCCCTGGAACAAACCCTTTTGCAAGTTATTGAGAACATAATATAGCCAATGGTTTTGCTAGTTTTCTCTAATTTCAAACAGCAATTTGGGATGAATACCATCTTGCCATGAACATTTATCCACTTTCAACCCATCCAATTAAAAAAAAACATTTCCTCTGTAATACGTATTGGTCTTAATCTCGCTGTATACATTTCTTTTTTGAGAATTTATATATAGTGTCTGGGATCTTGGAGCAATCTTCTTGTGTGTTCACTGTGCTAAAGTGTTGGTATGACTGTGGTGGAGGCCGGAGTCTTGGCAAGAGAACGAGTTTCTTTCAGACAGACTGTGGTGGAAGCGACGTTCTACAAAGGTCATGCTACATGATGATGTGCTAAAGTACTGATTGAGTAGATTAGCTGCCTTCCAGTTCTCACTCATTATTTTTCCTGTGCTATCAATGGTAGGGCCTACTTTGTCTTTCGTCCTTTGTTTATTTCTAACATAAGAAAACAAAAAGTTTTGATTCTATGAGCAAGTTTTTTTCAAAATATATTTTTGGTGCTTTATTCACTTTCTGGGCTATTCTTTGCTTGTCAAATATTTTAAATATGTTTCTTTTGATTTACGTGCCTCTATATATTTTTCTATGCTTTTATTTTAAAGTCTTCTACATATTTAACTACAAATCTAGTTATCCACTGTTTACGCTTGGGATTTACTTCCCTACATGGAAAACATTCCTCTTTTAACTTTTCTAGAACTGTTTTGAAACTCTCCCACATCTGTTCCTGCGACAATATCTTTCCAGATTATGTGGCTCGCTGCCTCTTTCATCTTCTTAACATCTGCCTGAGAGTAGTCGTATGTTCGCGTGTTTATGTTTACTTCTTTCCCTGCTATAAGATCCCAACGGATGATGTGATGGTCACTTGAGCCAAACAGTTCCCCAATGACAACGTTTTCAATCATATATTGCTCTGAATTAAAAGATTGGGTCGAGCGTGTTTTTGCCTCTGGTAGCTACTTCTACATGTTGAATAAAAAAATTGTCCTTTATGCACTTAACAAAAGGTTTTGACTCTACAAGTGCTTTTGCCATATACCATTTTATTTATGGAAAGTTGAAATCCTTCATTAATAATAACTTTTCTGTACTTGCTTTTTCTGTGCTACTAATCAGCTCCTCATCTTCCTCTTTTTGACTTGATGGGCAGTCTTGTCTCCAACTACCCTATCCTTCCTTAACATTGTATATCCCACAATTTCAAGTTCACTTTCTGCAATGTCCTCATATGTCCATGATTCTGTTAATCCCATTATATCTGATTTTTCTTCTTCTATATACAGTTCCAATTCTTCTCTTTTATTTACTATGCTTCTCACAATTGCATAAAATATTTTAGTTTGTTATTTTGTTGTTTTACCAATTTGTGTTTTTGCTTTATAATTTTTATTTTTGCTTTTCCACTACTTATTCCACACTTTCCTGACCTCAACTCTCCATTTTGACTGAATTCTCTGTAGCAAACCATTGCAGACCTATCTTTAGTCTCATATTTCATAGGCCTTACTAGTTTAAATTTGTAACCCAATGATGAAACATATACTTCCCTACAGCATGATATCCTATCTCGTTTAGATGCAAACCTCTCCTGTCTAGCATTTTACTGTTGTCTGCACACATCACCTGCAACCTGAGGTTGGTATCTATTATCTTACTGTCTAAATAGTCTGACCCATCTGCTCTGTCTAAAATTCCCATCATGTTGACCTTCCTGTACTTATTTTCCTAAAGTGTCCTCATAAGACTCTTTTATCTTTGCATAATTATTTCTGTATCATCTCTCTTTACATTATTTGTTCCTACCAATACCACAACATGACTGTTTTCTCTGTCCATATTATTTTTATTGTCCCCTCTATATCTTCAATTTTAGCTCCCCCAATATTCATTCTTTCAAATATTGTGTTGTTTTGATAAATGTCTGCCTACCTCCCTCACCATGTCTGCCTACCTCCCTCACCATGTCTGCCTACCTCCCTCACCATGTCTGCCTACCTCCCTCACCATGTCTGCCTACCTCCCTCACCATGTCTGCCTACCTCCCTCACCATTGAATCCCCTACTATCAACACTGAATCCTCACTCATCTTTGCGTACTTAACTGCAAAGCTTTTTGCCCCGTGGTCGGTTACTTCATTAGAATCTCCCATACTTATAATGTCTATGACCTTCTCCAACCCATACCTAACTGACAACCCATACCTAACTGACAACCCATACCTAACTGACAACCCATACCTAACTGACAACCCATACCTAACTGACAACCCATACCTAACTGACAACCCACACCTAACTGACAACCCATACCTGACAACCCATACCTAACTGACAACCCATACCTAACTGACAACCCATACCTAACTGATAACCCATACCTAACTGACAACCCATACCTAACTGACAACCCATACCTAACTGACAACGCACACCTAACTGACAACCCATACCTAACTGACAACCCATACCTAACTGACAACCCATACCTAACTGACAACCCATCCCTAACTGACAACCCATACCTAACTGACAACCCATACCTAACTGACAACCCACACCTAACTGACAACCCATACCTAACTGACAACCCACACCTAACTGACAACCCATACCTAATTGACAACCCATCCCTAACTGACAACCCACACCTAACTGACAACCCATACCTAACTGACAACCCATACCTAACTGACAACCCATCCCTAACTGACAACCCATACCTAACTGACAACCCATCCCTAACTGACAACCCACACCTAACTGACAACCCATACCTAACTGACAACCCATACCTAACTGACAACCCATCCCTAACTGACAACCCATACCTAACTGACAACCCATACCTAACTGACAACCCATCCATAACTGACAACCCATACCTAACTGACAACCCATACCTAATTGACAATGGTTTTACCTTATCCTCTCGATTCCCCAACTGCAGCTTCTTGAAAACTTCATCAATTTGCTCTTGTTTCACTTCTATTTTGATCTGCTTCTTTTCTATCTCCTCCAATCTTTTCTCGTGTGTCCTAATATTGCACTCCATTTGAGTCTGCCTCTTTTCTACTCTACATAAGTTACATTAGAGTCTGCCTCTTTTCAACTCTACATAAGTTACATTAGAGTCTGCCTCTTTTCTACTCTACATAAGTTACATTAGAGTCTGCCTCTTTTCAACTCTACATAAGTTACATTCGAGTCTGCCTCTCTTTTACTCTACATAACTTACATTCGAGTCTGCCTCTCTTTTACTCTACATAACTTACATTCAAGTCTGCCTCTCTTTTACTCTACATAACTTACATTCAAGTCTGCCTCTCTTTTACTCTACATAACTTACATTCAAGTCTGCCTCTCTTTTACTCTACATAACTTACATTCAAGTCTGCCTCTCTTTTACTCTACATAACTTACATTCAAGTCTGCCTCTCTTTTACTCTACATAACTTACATTCAAGTCTGCCTCTCTTTTACTCTACATAAGTTACATTCGAGTCTGCCTCTCTTTTACTCTACATAACTTACATTCAAGTCTGCCTCTCTTTTACTCTACATAACCTACATATAAATTTTACTTCATCCTCCAACGTTGTATCTATTCCTAAACTAATGCTAATACTAACATTGCCGCCACACAAATCACACACTGACACTCTTTTCTTCGCCGCATTTCGTCTGGTATTAGCTATAATAATTATGTTATTTATTACACTTCTACTTCCTAGCTAATACGTTATACTAATACCTAATACAATACATATTTATAGTACACACCAAAATTTCAAATGCTGGTATTTACCTTACAACAACTCTCACTAAATACTAGGCCTGCACAATAGTTACAGTACAGACAGTTACTACCGCTCACTATATCACGCTATTTAATTCTGTCAAGTCACTAACTAGCTGTTACAACCAGACCACTATATAGAAAATACGTACGCTACAGTGAACTACAATTACAACTATGCTAATTTTACACAAATTGATTCTCAACACCAAAACTAATCTGAAAAATATATAGATCTCTGTACTGCGATGTCTCAGTTGAGGGAACGCTAGGCGATTGGTTCCGTACGACGGTGGGTGTGAGACAGGGTTGTATACTCTCCCCCACACTCTTCAATATCTTTTTGGAGAGAATAATGGAGACAACCTTAAAAGGACATGTTGGCACGGTTACAATAGGTGACAGGCTTATCACAAACTTCCGCTTTGCTGATGATATTGATGTATTGGCAGGCACAGAGAGGGAACTCCAGGAGTTGATTGGTAGATTGGATAGAACGGCCCTGAGTTTTGGTATGGAAATAAATGCTGATAAAACAAAACTCATGACCAATAACGTTGCAGGGTTTCAATCTGGCATAGAGGCAAATGGGCAGGTACTTGAGGTGGTGAAACGTTTCAAATATCTTGGATCGTTGATCAGCGAAGAGGGTTCGAAGCCAGAGGTAATTGCCAGAATAGCACAAACAACAGCGGCGCTGCCTAGGCTGCAACCTATTTGGCGAGACAAGCACCTCGCCCTCGGCATAAAAGTCAGACTACTGCACTCTTTGGTGCTGTCAATATTTCTTTATGCCAGCGAGACCTGGACATTACAGCAGATATCCAGGGCAGAATACGTGCAATGGAAATGCGGTGCTATAGAAAACTCCTAAATGTTACATATAAGGATCGTGTCACGAACGTAGACATCCGTCAGAGAGTTGAAGACACTATTGGTCCTTTTGAAAATCTGTTCACAACTATCAAAAGACGAAAGATTGCCTGGTGCGGGCACGTCGCGAGGTCCAACGGAATTCCCAACTCGATACTGTTTGGATCCGTACCGGGACAGAGAGGGCGAGGACGTCCAATGAAGAGATGGGTGGACAACATCGCTGAGTGGTCAGGCCTTCGTCACGGTGAGATACGTCAGGCGGCGACAGACAGAGAGAGCTGGCGTAGGATTTTCATGTCTTCATGTGTGCCCCAACGACCTGATGGGTTACGGGATGAACTGAACGGTACTGTCAATTCGAATCCACCACCATCTTGAACAATCGCAGGTTTGTAATCGTCTTGTCACCTATTCTGACCGAATCAACATGTCCCTCCAGGGCCGCCTCCATTATTCTTTCCAAGAATACATTCAAGAGTGTTGGAGAAAGTATACAACACTGTCTCCCCTCAACAGACATGCGGAACCATTCGCCTCGTATTCCATCTACAGAAACTGCACCTGACGCCTTCTCATAACGCTTCTCAATTACCTTCACAGCATTACTATTTATCTTGCAATGCTTCATTGGTGTCCATATCGCCTCTGTCGAACGCCTTTTTGAAATCTATACTTGTGCATAACTCAAAAACTTTTTATTTGTTCATTTTGAATAGGTAAATGTTGGCTTACTAAACGAAAACGTCAAAAAAGAAAAAAATAACAAACTCATTTTTCTGATGTCTATTGCCCTTCTAAAAAATGATTAATAAATGGAGGCACACAATTCTCAAAAAAGGAAGCAACGAAAAAGCCTTCCAAATTATATGGTGCTAAGCACCATAGCGCACGGGTACAATTCCCGCCATGTTCAGTTGGGCAGACACGGGGGTTTGTTCTTGCTACGATTGTCTCTCCACGTACCGAAAGAAATTAAAAGTACTGTACACCTGCAAAGAAAATTAAAAGAGTCAAATAGTTTGACAGTTGTAAGACCGATGTTCTCAAAAGGACATATCTAACAGACTTCCTCAGTCATGTGTAATTATTCTGGTCACTGGTGTTAATTATTACATAAACATATGTCATGTTATCTCCCTTACATGTATTAATTGTCCTTAATTACTTCCCGTCGCAGAAAACATTTAAGTCAAAAACTAATTTCTTCAGGACATAAAAACAATGAATGAATTGTATTGCACAAATGTATATGATCACATTTAACACAATACTAAGCATTCATAATCAACCCTTTACTTCCCAGAGGTTGTTTACATTTAGCTTGATTTCGCATGTGTTGTAATCTATACCCAGGTTTCTATCTCTCTATCAAAGTCTAATTTATTTATTTCCCTAACAACATCAACTACCTGCTAACTATATCCTTTGTTCTAGATCCAAGTCACTTGTTTTGTTCTGGCTGGCCCAGGAGAGGTGGACTTTGCGTGTATTTCCTGTGGTCCACAGAAAGCTGAACAGCTATGTTGACCGATCTTTACTGTGATATAAGCCGAAACCAAGATGGCGTCTAACCGGCCATGATCTAGTCTTGTTCTCGTGTTTTAGTTCTGTATTGATGCTGCCAGGCAACGGAATTGATTGGAAGTTACACTACTTGACTACTTACACATGTGTCCACGGGAACGTGTTGTTGTTTTCCAATGGCTTAGTTGGTTCGTTAATTTTGTGGTGCTTTTCACTTAGATTATCCTGGCATGCTCTTTGGTTATTTGCAATATTATTTGGTTACCTTGTGTCGTATTTCCACGGCCCAGTGCACACGACTGAATTTCATGAGATGGGCGTCCTGACAATGTCAGTTTTGGTATGGCTGGGAAATTTACACCGGCCAATAATGAACAAACACATCGTCCTATGGAGATTGGTCTCTCTCCGGTTAGCAACATGTCCATGACACATCACTGACACGAGTGACGTCGAGAGGTAAGGCACTCGCCTCTCAGAGCGATGAACAGAAACTGTGAGCGATCGAATTCCGCAAGTTTCAAGCGACTCGTGATCTCAAACGAGGTGTGACCAGAGTGATTTAATCTAGTGTAACCTCCAATCGTCTTAACTTATGTTTTGCCACTGGTCCAATGTAGCTCGAGACCAGAGAGTGAGGTTGATGCCACAGCGCAGTTAATTTCACGCTATGATCTAAATACAGCTAGTTACATCATTAAAACAAAGCCATGATCAATTGTGATGGACAACTAACTAACTATAATACATTGTTAAATACTTTACCTAGGTGTACACACAATGCTCTTGCTTGCGCACCCACGGAATACACAGATTGCCCAGCAGCTGGCTAACAAGAACATCCAGCAGTAAATGTTGCACCTCTGTGAAACTGATTGCAATCACAACCACTAACAGTCTACGAGCTCAGAGTGCGAATTGTTCAGTCCCAAGTTTGTACAATAAATCGCTCACATCCAGGTGAGACTTTGAGCGTAGGTGTGTGTGTGTGTGTATATGTGTGCGTGTGTGTTTCTGCGCGTATGTGCGCGTGAGTGTGTGTGTATGTGTGTGCGTGTGAAAACCACTTCACCGGAAATCAATATCCGGTTTATGTGTTCCAGTACGTGTGGTGCGTGCCACGTCACGGGTGAGGTGCACATAGGTACATATATTACGGCGCCAGTTACTAGTAAATAGCTAATCGAAAATACGCGTAAGGTTAACTTACCTAACCACCCCTTTTGCACCGTCGGATGTAGCGGACTACTTTTATTTTCCTTTTTAAACGACTCTTCATGACATGTCAGACAGGTTACAGCGTAACTGTTGTTTCCTCTAAACCCTATCCCCCTCCCCCCCCCCTCCTCCACCCCTCCCCCATGGAACATTCTCTTTCAGCTTTTGGATATCGTTTAAAGAATCACGTAGGACAAGGTGACATCAAACAAAGAAGACACGGACAATGAAAGATCAATAAGGAAAGATTACTCTTGTCAAAAATCTGTTACATTAATAATTTTCTTTGGTTGTTTTTCGTTTTCTTTTTCTTAAATATAGTGACATTAATTTTCACTTCTTTCCCTGCAAAGAAGTTTTTGACTTGTGTGAAAAATAAAACAATAAAGTGAAACAATTCTTCTGACTTAGGTGAACCCTAAAAAGGGATTTAACCGAAACCTGGTCACGTTGTTGTTGCTTAGATGTTTGCCTCACTAGTTTCTACTGGCGGAGGCGCGCCATTTTCCACCCCAGACCGTAGTCAATTGGGCGATATCAGGACGCATAAACCAGTGCTTGGATGCATGTGTGCATCTGTATGTACCTATGCTAGGTTTGTGCGCCCTCAGAAGCTAGCCCAACCAAAGTGCAATGGAGAGGCCTCACCATGAGGGCGTGTGAAAGTTGTGCAAGAGTGTGACTGTAGGACAGAGTCAAATAAAACAGAGTGAGGTGAGAAAAGAGAGAAGGGGAAGAGTGGCCCCCAGGGTGGTCCAACCTGGTCACGAAACTGAATAAATGAAATATAAATAAACTAAGTTGTCAATAAATTTGTTTGAATAGATTAACACATCGCAGTAGTGGAGGCAATACACAATTTTAGCTCTCTGAATTATCGGAAAGTTGGTTTAAATTGAAGAAAAAGAGGTCCATGCATCCGGCACCCTTCCAAATGACGGTCAAGCTTTTAATAGATGGCTGAAAAGCAACCCAATAATTTGTTTACGGTAACCATGAGTTAGTTCTCTTTTCACTTATGTCATTTACGCGGCGTTGGGAGCTTAAGTCGTCTGTCCTGCGCTAAGTGTGTTGTGTCGATCAATGTGTCGTTGCACAATCATTCTATGGTCATCTATCCACCTGCCTCGAGACCGCCCTCTTGCCTGTAGCCAGATCTACCGGCGCTGTAAGCCATCAGTGGAAGTTGATGAGAATGCAGTCCCATGAGATGACCAAACCATCGCATTTTGTGCCTTAAATGTACTCTGCACAAGACGCAGTGACGACCATACTTCGAATGTTATTATTTCGCATTCTGTCTTTCCTGGTAACACCGATTCCCTTCTCCAGACACTTCATTTCACATGTCAAAATTATGTTCTCACGCGCCTTGGACAGAAAACATGTTTGGCACTGACAGCACAGAGTCGGCATAGATAAAGATTTTATCAGCTGTCAGATGACGGCATGGTCTAGTGGTTAAGTGGCACGGCTCACAATCCGAAGGTGCTGGGTTCGATCCCCATCACAGCACCGGCTGTTACCCCGGGGAAGCATACCCTTAGAAAATGCAGGAGAAAGCAGACCCTTACATAAAATGCATGCTGAAGTCAGATGCACTCTACCGACAGGCAAAAAATAAAAACCACTGTACAACGCACACCGCCTTGGGAAATAGAGAAATAAGGCGAACGCAAAACAAAAATTAAAAAAATTAGCTATCGTGTTGTTGCCAAAACTAATGCTCGAGTGCCTAATTAATAGTGACATCTGATAAAATATCGCTGATTTTTTCTGCACCTAGTAACGGTAATCAACAAATTTTACTTTCCAAAGAGCAACACTAACACAGAAACTACGTGAGTTTAGTCAGCCTGAAGATGCACGTCACATGAATATATATGGGTGCCCTTACAGACCCGGAACTGCAACGAAATTAACCGTTAAACAACTGCTAGCAATATCGTCTCGTATTTGACCATCATCGGCTCGTGCAGTTTTCTAAGAACCGGAACTTCCTGATTGAGGTCATATAGATAATTGACAAGTGTGTGCGTGTCGTCAGTTTGTGTTGCAAAACGGATTGTACACAGCGGAACAATGTGCATTCAACCTCAGACACGATCACATGACTTGACTATCACATTGATTCTTCTTCTGTCATGGGATACAGAGAGTTTTCTTATCTTTGTCTTGTAGCTTATAGTTTCTACAGAATGGTGCAGTCATCCCCAAGTCTTGTAGCTTATAGTTTCTACAGAACAGTGCAGTCTGCGCCAAGCCTTGTAGCTTATAGTTTCTACTGAACGGTGCAGTCAGCCCCAAGCCTTGTAGCTTATAGTTTCTACAGAACCGTGCGACTAGCCCAAAGCCTTGTAGCTTATAGTTTCTACTGAACGGTGCGGTCAGCCCAGAGCACAACCTTCATTGAACGCCTGTTTCCCCTGATAGTGATGTGGTCATTATTAATGATGTGGTCATTATTAATGATATGGTCATTGTTAGTGGTGTGGTCATTATTAGTGGTGTGGTCATTATTAGTGGTGTGGTCATTATCAGAAGTAAGTTTATATGACTGAGAAATAAAAGCCGCTTTTCTACGCAGTGGTTGCTAGTCGTCAGTCAATTAATCAATATAACTGTCGTCTCCACAGTGAGGGTTGACAGCAATGGTTCTCCAGCATTCTCTGTCTCTTGCCCTGGTGATAGACACTGACAGGCTGCTGCTGGTCTATCGGTTGATGTTATCCTTCAACGTGTAGCCCTGCCTACCTCGTACTCGACTGTCTTCAACTTGTAGCCTTGCCTACCTCTTGCCTTCAACTTCTAGCCCTGCCTACCTCCTTACTTCAACTTGTAGCCCTGCCTATCTCGTGCTCAACTGTCTTCAACTTGTAGCCTTGCCTACCTCTTGCCTTCAACTTGTAGCCCTGCCTACCTCGTGCTCAACTGCCTTCAACTTGTAGCCCTGCCTACCACGTACTCAACTGCCCTCAACTTGTAGCCCTGCCTGCCACATACTCAAATGCCTTCAGCATGTAGCCCTGACTACCTCCTACTCAATTGCCTTTAACGTGTAGCCCTGCCTACTTCCTGCTCGACTACCTTCAACTTGTAGCCTTGCATACCTCCTACTCGACTGCCTTCAACTTGTAGCCTTGCATACCTCCTACTCGACTGCCTTCAACTTGTAGCCCTGCCTACCACGTACTCAATTGCCTTCAACATGTAGCCCTGCCTACCTTCTACTCAACTGCCTTCAACATGTAGCCCTGCCTACCTCCTACTCAACTGCCTTCAACATGTAGCCCTGCCTACCTCCTACTCAACTGCCTTCAAAGTGTAGCCCTGCTTACCTCCTACTCGACTGCCTTCAACTTGTAGCCCTGCCTACCTCCTACTCAACTGCCTTCAACTTGTAGCTCTGCCTACCTCCTACTCGACTACCTTCAACTTGTAGCCCTGCCTACCTCATACTCGACTACCTTTAACTTGTAGCCCTGCCTACCTCCTGCTCGACTACCTTCAACTTGTAGCCCTGCCTACCTCCTACTCGTCTACCTTCAACTTGTAGCCCTGCCTACCTCTTACTCGACTACCTTCAACGTGTAGCCTTGCCTACTTCATATTCAACTGCCTTCAACCTGTCTCTCTAGTATGTATTTTGCAAGAGTGTCATGTCTTTCAACATATGTCCAAAAATTTATGATTTGTGGGCCCTTTTTGCCTTTCAACAGTTTTCTTTTTCACCCAAATTTCTTCAAGACCTCTACATTTGTTAGCTTTTGTTTCCATGAAATGCGACCCATTCTCCTGCAGACCCACATCGCCAGGGCCTCTATTTTACCTTTTTACTGCTTGTTCACCGTCCAAGCTTCACCCGCGTGAAGTAATGTTGCGAGTAAATAACACCTAGTCATTCTTATTTGTAAGTTGGAGCCTAGCCCTCTAGATCATCTTCTTCATTTTGCTGAAAGTATTTGGCCATAACTATTTCCCTCTTGATTCCCTCAGCTTGTATTTGCCATCATTGTACTATTACCGGAAGAAAAAAAACCTAGTCCTTACCGAGGTACGAGCACAGACCTCCACACTTTGAAACCCTTATACGTCGGTCACTCTTTTATCTGCACAGACGAATAATAAGCAATCCTAGCACTGACCGAACGAAGTCCCATAGCACACACTGCTGTAAGGGATGAAGTGCTTCTTTGTTGTGTTAAGCCACATTCTGTTTATAAAGTAGGGTAGCAGTTCCCTTATTCGTTGTCTTCACGCCCCTAACAGTAAGCCAGGTACCTATTTACAGCTGGGATGATTGCAGTGTGTCGATAACTGGAGTCAAACTTCGGACTTTTTCTCTCGAAAAGCAAGCGCTCTACCACTACGCTAATCAGACTAACTCTTACGAGGTGTATAAAAAATATAACTACAGCCGAGGAAACAATTGAACAAGACAAACAGTACACAGACCAGCTGCTGTGGTACCCAAGTGTTTGGTGATGCAATCTATATCCCATGAATATCCCATAACATGTTAACAATAAACTATCGAGGCTCAAACCAAGTTTCGTCCAGATGGCGGTTATAAATATTGTACGTGTTTTATTGTTCAGCACTGAAGTGTCAATTGTGAATAACTTCGGGGCTGTTTTAGTGTATTTCTCGTCTGGTGAAACGTGATTGATGTACGCCTTCCTGAAGAGGTATGTTGTTGGGGGTTGATCAGAGGTAATCGTGTTGAGTTGGGTTACCTCTCAACGTTTCTTTAGTAGCGGGCTTCATTGGGCCATCTTTCGTTACGAGGCGTGCTTCTGGCTGTAGTGCAATGCGAAGTTCCTCGTAAAACTTTATAATAATAACAATAATAGTAGCACATAACAAGAGAAGGTGTTGACAGCATCAAACGTATGCTGTAAAATGTGTTCTCGTATGGCTATAAAGGCAAATCCTGGAACGGCATACCATGCGACTTTCAGGGCCCACATGCGGGTAGCCGACTGTGGAGTCGTATTGCGGATTTTTTTCGCGCAGCACGCTTTCGCTGAGCCTCCGCGATGGGTCATCTCTCTGCGATTGGAGCATCTTCAATGATACTAGCACGCCAGGTGTTACCCTGAAAGGGCTTAAGTAGCAGAATGTAGTCGAGAGAACGTTATGCGCTGTGTTGTAGCTCCCAGCTTGACTGCGATATTTGCACCTTTCGGTCCGACACATCCGACTTCAGCAGGCATATTTTAATACCGAGTCAGCCTTCCCTCTTTGATCCCTCTTCCTTAGCCAGTCTGCCATGCTGCAGCCTATTATCCAGGATCACCACGTGTAGGTGTAGAAGGGTCTTGGCAGACCCGGTTCGCTGGCCCTGGCGCTAGCCGTCAGCTATGGATCGCTGATCGCTGCAGCTCATGCCTCGCTCAGAATCTTGATCCTGCAGGTAACATCAATTTTAAAGCTTTTCAGAGACACTATCAATGAGTCTTGTTCTTCCCCTAACACCCTCCCTCTACTCCAAGTAACATTACCACTACGATAATTACAACGCCCAGCACAACCTCCATGGCCAGTCTGCTGTAATAACTTGTTCCAAAATCACGAACGGGAACATGATGATGGGTTTTGGTCAGTTTCACCTGACCCTGATCACTCTTCGCTCCCAGAGTTATAAACCATACTTCTTCTCTCCATCTCTCTTAGCCTACCTACCCACGCATACTCCTACACAACTCTATCAGGCGCCCTCAGAGTTGAGGTCATTCCATTGCACTTTGATTGGGATTGACCACTGATGTCACCATAACTATCATAGGAACATATAAACGCACTCATGCATTCAAGTACTGGTTAATACGTCCTGATATCGCCTGAAAGACTACGGTCCAGGGAGGAAAGTGGCGTACCTCCGCCAGTAGAATATAGATAGGCAAACCCTTTACATAAAAAGAAGTTATAAAAGTCACGGACATTTAGAGGCGTGGACATTTTATGGACTGTGCGGCTACAGGGGAACATTGTGCGTTCAGCGAGTGTGGTCGTGTGCCGTTTAGTTTCTGGTGGCGATGATACTGACTGGCATAGCTCATACACTGAGCCGTAACAGAAGCATAAATAAAATTAACGTTACGACCAAAACACTTACATTACGGATAACCAAGGTCACAAATTTAAACAACGAACAAAATATTACAATGATGAATGCTGGTTGGAGGTGCGCTTACCTGAGCACATCAATGGCTGAAGACAAACTGGACAGACTAAAGGTACACTGGACAAACTAAATACAAGCTGGACAAACTAAAAGCAAATTGTGCAAACATAAGATGAACTGGACAACTTAAATACAAACTGGACAAAATAACGACAAATTGGACAGACCAAAATGACAAACTCGTCAGACTAAAGGCAAACTGGACAGACTAAAGATAAACTGGACAAACTTGAATACAAACTAAAGGCAAACTGTCCACAGAAAGGTAAACTGGACAAACTAAATACAAACTGGATAAACTTAATACAAATTGAACAGACCAATTTGACAAACTATACAAACTAAAGACAAACTGGGCACACTAAAGTAAAACTGGACAAACTAAAGACAAATTAGATAGACCAAAAAAGACAAACTTGACAGACTAAAGTTAAATTGGGCAAGCTCAAGACAAATTGGATTGACCAAAAAGTCAAACTGTATAGACAAAGATGTACCAGATATACCAAAGGGAAATTGAATAGATCAAACGCAAACAGGGCAGAACAAAGGAAAACTGAACAGACCAAAAACAAACTAAGCAGACCAAATCCAAGAAGAAGATGTTATTTAAAGAAAACAACATTCCTGGCTGTTGCATCGTCAGTATTAGCAGCGATTAAACAACATAAATATGAAGATCTCGAGAAATGTATGAACTATTTGACACATCTCTCAAGAGAACACTCAAAGTGGCTCCCATAACACTGCTAATGAAGCTGAGGAAAAAACTAGCAAAGCGTGGAGTAGCTTCCCCACAAACAGACCTGAGCATCACATATAATAAGGCATAGACATAGTTAAAGCCAACTTCAGGGGAAATGAGCTAATCAATATATTCACTGAAGAAATGAAGACAACCACTATGATTTATCTAGAGAAGCACAAGTCTTCATCTTCGAACAGAGAGCTGGGCATAATAGATTCAAGGGTCATCGTTACAACCAAATGAGGGTTTGAACAGAAAACAGGTACCCATTTGGGGCATACCATGACGGTGAAACACATCCAATAAAGATGTACGCACACGCAGGAAGAGAGAACAATACTGGGTTTCTCGAGACAGAAGAGGAACGAAAGCTGGCTGAAGATAAAACAGCCTTACAAATAACGGTGCGCTTTGTAAGAGAAATCGGGACCTTGATCTGAAGATGATCGAAGACAAAGAAGTACTGCTCGTTCCTTTTCGTTGCACATATTCACATTCTTGTTTAGAATCCTCAAATCCAAATCGTTTGCACATATTCACATTCTTGTTTAGAATCCTCAAATCCAAATCGTTTGCACATATTCACATTCTTGTTTAGAATCCTCAAATCCAAATCGTTTGCACATATTCACATTCTTGTTTAGAATCCTCAAATCCAAAGCAGAAGTTTGTTATTCATGACACTACTGACGTCGTTCCTGTGGCTTTGCATGTTTAGAATGCAAATGGCCGCCACTAATCACAAAGCTAAACAATGGCCCAGCTTAATTTCCGAGGCACATGAGCCTCCTATATTTGAGCTGGTCAGTTGGTAGATTGCTAAAATCTGCCAATAAACCAGAAAATGTTCGAACTGTTGAAGTGAGTCATTATGTCGCAGGATACTACCTTCTCCCCGGTGAGACAAGCAAGCTATAGAATTACTTCTAGAAGGTTGTCGACTAGCAAGATGGGCAAGTCTGCTAATCGGTCTGTACCTGATAGCTCAGCAACCGATTTATTTAGTTTCTTAATTCCAAAGGTGGCTTCTGACAAAAAGACCCCTTGTCATGAAGCCGCTATTCGCAGCACGAGAGAAAACCCCCACATGGTTCATATCTCTCGCTCCAGGTCTCTTGGAGAAAATCCAAAAAGTACACGGCATTCTTTCCTAAAAGAGTCCGTCAAACATCTAGGACCACCTGTCGATCAACAGCTAAAAAACGCCATTGATTTTACGACTATAAATAATCTTGACAATTTATCTTCATGGATCGAATCACAAAAAAACTTGTCCTTGTCAGAAGCTGTCAAGACATATGGCATTACGTCTTTAACAGGCGCGAATTTCCTCAATGAAAAATACGCTAAATCAATAATAAAAAGGATGGAGTCGGTAAACACATCGGAAAACAAGACAGGTTATGTCTCAAATAAACAAGAGGTGACTGGTATGAATAGTTTGAGTAGTCCTGACAAAGCGCAAAGTAAACAACGAGCAACATCAGCGCCAGCAAGATGCAGACGACCATGTCAACTACCAAAAGATAGCCCTAACTCTGACATCGGTGACAAAAAGACGGAGGTGCCGAGGTCGCAAAGATCAGCGTCTGAAGACAGAAAGAAGGAGACATCAACCACGTCAAAGAAAAATAAACAGTGTGGCACACAACAGCCAATATACGATGTAGTGGGGCCGAATAAAGGCGCTGAAAGAGTGAAACGTTCCGAGGAGAAGGTAACAGACAGCAGTCCAAAAATCCCTGCTCTGCCAAAACGCAGAGACAAGCGTAAAAAGCCCAAAACACAGGATACAGGACCTCCAGATGCAGTAAAGGCAGAGACAACATACCACCACAATTCAACGTCTGAAAAAACAATTGAAGATGTCCCCAATAAACCAGAAATTGAAGATGTCCCAAAGAAACCAGAGCAAGTCTGCGAGTTACCTGCCCAGGAACAACTATGTGCTCCATTAGAGGACTCTAACTCTGAGCCAGTGAAGACAGTAGAACCTCCGAGAGAACGTTGGAAGTCGTCTGGTGATTCAAAATCTGTCAAAGAGAACTCAACAATTGATGAAAAATGCAATGAAAAAACTCCGTGTCGAAATCAGGCGAAGACTGAATCAGTTTTTGAGGGCCCTTGTTTTTCTGACACTGAGTGCAAGGAGCAGGAAAATGATGTGTGTTCTCCTCATCTAACATCCAGACAACAGCCAATCCCAGAGAAACGAGAATGTGAAGCCAGGCGTTCATGCCGGCATGAGAAAAGCGGATCCAAGGTACTTCATCCATTTTGTAAAAGAAAAGCAATCTCAGAAGATACAGAATGGACATTTTCAAGCGGATCTCAACCCCCTTCAGGCGGATCTACCTTCTTCAAGTCTTTTGCTGACGTTAGTATATAACTATTATTTTATTCCGTTGTTCATTTATGTCAGACACAAATTAAGAAAAGACATGACCGTTACTCCTCCCTGCATATCGTAAAGTAAGACTAAAGAAGGTCATGCTTGGGGCTAGCAACCTCATAATGTAAAACGAATTGCTACAGAAATTACTGCTGAAAGAGTACACAAAATTGTTATGTCACAGGTTTTTTGCAAAGAGCCATCTCCAGTGTTGATCTTATATTTCGCTGCCAAAGACGGATGTGTCAGACCGAAAGGTGCAAATGCCGCGGTCAACGCCTTTCGCTTTTCTGACTACATCCTGCTACTTGCATGGCCCTGTCCAGGGCTTGGTAGCGAGAGATTGAGAACGAAGAAGAAGAAGAAGAAGAGGAATTAGAGGAAGAAGAAGAAGCAAAAGAAGAAGGAGAACAAGAAACAGAACAAGAAAAAGAAGAAGAAGAAGAAAAAGAAGGTCTTGTACTTTATAATGGGCAAAATGAAGAACACAACATAGTAAGCAGATCTTGTTGCTACATCTGATGTCAGTATAGCTGTTATCTGTGGTACAGCTGACGTCAGAATAGATGTTATCTGTGCTACATTTGGTGTTAGAATAGATGTTATATGTGCTACAGCTGATGTTAGTATAGATATTATCTGTGCTACATCTGTAGGTTGGTGTAGATGTTATCTGTGCTACATTTGACGTTAGTATAGATGTTATCTGTGCTACATCTGACGTTAGTATAGCTGTTATATGTGCTACATCTGTAGGTTGGTAAAGATGTTATATGTGCTTCATCTGACGTTAGTATAGATGT
Source organism: Ariolimax columbianus (assembly GCA_036924085.1). NCBI lineage: Eukaryota > Metazoa > Mollusca > Gastropoda > Stylommatophora > Arionidae > Ariolimax > Ariolimax columbianus. The sequence continues at coordinate 15,111,837 of JAVGWX010000005.1, forward strand.
TATATGTGCTACATCTGTAGGTTGGTATAGATGTTATCTGTGCTACATCTGACGTTAGTATAGCTGTTATATGTGCTACATCTGTAGGTTAGTATAGATGTTATCTGTGCTACAAATGATGACCCCCATAACTAAAGTTGAGTGATTTCCTAGATCAGTGTTTCCCAGCCGCTGGTCAGCAGAAATGTCCTGACAGTCCGCAGAAATGCCCTGCCAGTCCGCAGAAATGTCCTGCCATTCCGTAGAAATGTCCTGCCAGTCCGCAGAAATATCCTGCCAGTCCGTAGAAATGTCCTGACAATCTGTAGACATGTTCTGCCAGTCCGCAGAAATGCCCTACCAGTCCGCAGAAATGTCCTGCCGGTCCACGAATAAGTTATTGCTGAGTTAACTGCGGAGATCACATTAAGGTTATTTAAGCTCTGTTAAATTATTGGTCGTATTTTTTGTCAACTACATTTTTTTTGTGAGAAGACTTTTATCAGCAATCAAAACCAAACAGAGAAACCGAACGGAAGTCAATGGGTTGCTTAATTTCTCAGAAACAACACTGCAATATGCTTAACAAATATTCTAGGAAAGAAACATCAACAGATTTCGAATCAACTATATTTGAATGAAATATTGCTTTCTCAAAAGTTCAAGCCGTTATGTTGTTAGCATGTTTATTAACTGCTGTGATTCTGGTTATTTCAACGTCAGTAGCATGTTCTTTACAGAACGTCGCTTCTTACAGCAGTCACCTATTTGGCTGTTATAAATTTCTTGGCAAGTGTGCAGTTCGGTTATTTTGCCATTACTTTCTGTACGTGAAGGAGCGATTGTCCGAGAACAAAAACTCAAGTGTCTGCCAAACTGGAGACAGCGGGAATCCAACCTGGTACGTTGGGATTTTGTGAAAACCGAGCGAGTTTCATCCCGGATGTGTCGGACCGAAAGGTGCAAATATCGCAGTCAAATTGTAAACTAGCGACACAATGCATTCCGTTCTCCGGGCTACATCCTGATACTTGCAAAGCCCTGTTCAGAACGTGGTAGCGGGAGATTGAGAACGAACGTAGAAGAAGAAGAAGAAGAGGAAGAAGAAGAAGAAGAAGAAGAAGAAGAAGAAGAAGAAGAAGAAGAAGAAGAAGAAGAAGAAGAAGCAGCAGCAGCTCATAGGACTTTCGAATAGAGTTCTTTGCTGGTGGCTCTTTATGAAATCGTGTACGAAACTAACGTTGCACAGTGAACATTGGCCTACTCACGTGAGATTATTTAAAAAGTTAAATCACATGGAATAGGTGGGGAGGTTGCCGAATGCATTAAAAGTTGGTTAACGAGAAGGCAGAGAGTGGGCATAAATAGAATACTCAGAGTGGTTTGAAATAAAAAGTGGAGTGCCACATAGCTCCGTTTTGGGACCGATATTGTTCTTGATATATATATAAACGATTTGGACATCGATATAGGACCCATGATCGAAAAATTTGCAGATGACACAAAACTATGTAGGAGTGTCTCATCTATAGCAGAGGTGGATATATTGAGGTCGGATTTAGATAAAATTCGAGACTGGTTTGTGAAATGGCAAATGGAGTTTGATATAGATAAATCTACAGTCATCCACGTGGGTAGATCCAATATGGATCATAATTACAGAATTGGCGAGAACAGTATTAGCATGATAGAAAAAGATAGGTACCTAGGAATTATAATAGAGCACACAGGAAACATGAATGAGCAAGTCCGGCTAGCAGTGAATAAGGCAAATGCAATGTTAGGTATGATAAAAAGAAATATTAAACATAGGCGTAAGGTGGTGATTATCAAACTGTATAAAGCTTTAGTTAGACCTAGATTGGAATACTGTGTATATGTGTGGAGTCCTTATCGTAGGGGAGTTATAAACATGCTGGAAAGGATACAAACAAGAGCGAAAAAACTGATAGTGAGATTCCAGAATTACAGTTATGAGGAAAGACTCAGAAAAAAACCGTCCTGCAGTGTCTAGAAAAGAGAAGAATTCGAGGTGACTTAATACAGGTTTATAAGATAATCACAGGAAAGATCAAATTAGACTATAACAATTTTTTTTTTTTTGGTGAAGACAACCACCAACGAGAACAAGAGGGCACATATACAAATTAACTAAAGAAAGGTCCAGATTGGTTATTATGACATATTTTTTTAGTCAGAGAGTGGTGAATGCTTGGAATGCATTACCCCAGGAGGTGGTGGAGACAGAGACAGTTAATGAATTGAAGAATAGATTGTATGTGCATAACTTTTAGAGCAGGGTAATGCAGATGTGGCTGGTTGTCTACAGACTCTGATGAGTCTTCTAAACCAGTAAAACACGATAAGTTAAGTTAAGAGATGTAAAGTACAACAAAAATGCTTTCTCATCACCACTGGTAACAGGGTTGCTTTTTGGCCTTTTTACGGTCAAATTTCACAAATCTATACTTTTTTATAAGGATTCAGCCATTGACTTTTTGTTTGGCTTTTTGCCTTTTTTTTTTTTTTTATTTTTGTTGTTGCTTTTTTCAGATCGCTTGGCGTCAGTAAATTTGCTTCCATTTTTTTTTCCCTGAGGATTTAAAAAAAATGTCTAAAATGATTTGCATTGCATTCAAAGGAAACATATATTTACAATTTAAGCTGCAACACTTGAACGTTATTTTTCCCTATTGAGGACTATCTAGTGCCCATAATATGTAACAAAATCTGGTCATGACTGTATTTAAGTTTCAAGAGAATCAATACAAAAACAATTTCGATTTTGTATATTTAAAATCTGTAATCTTCAGCCATTTAAGGTTTCAATTACCAGTTTTCGATTTTCTGATTGTAAATACACATCGTTTTTATTCTAATCTGTTTTGGTGGAGAGAAAAATAGCTGATGGGCTGAAGGAGGCTTATTGTAAATTATGTCAATGCAGTATTGCTGCAAATATTTATAACCTCACAAATATTGAAAAAACCGCGAAACACATGATGAAAACCTAATCAAAAGTCAGAGTGAACTTCAGGTAGAGACGACATCTAGGCAAACTGGCAATGTGTAAGCAGCAGAGTTGTTGTTGGCATGATATGCTATTGGGTAATCCTTTCCGCTGACCACGTGATGGAAATCATGCGCCATCATGGACAAGAGAGCACGCTGGGACAGATAGTTACACATAACTATTCGCACACATCCACAACCCCGACTCACAGAATACTCGACTGAAAGGATTGGTTGAATAAAAATAGAAAAAGTGTCATACCTCATGATGAACAAACAACACACATAACTAAATCTTCATGCTAAATAAAGTTATCATTCATGATGAACAAACAACACACAGGACTAAATCTTCATGCTAAATAAAGAACACTATCTCGCTTTCTCTAAAAACCGATCTGATTGAGGTTTATAGGGAAAAAAGGATATTATCAATCTATAATACATGAATCTACGGACATTTCAACACAAAAACACATGTATTTTGCTTGGTTCTCTAAGCAATTGAACAAAAGAAATTATGACTTGATTTCTAGGTTTAATTCGATTGAGGAGAAAATTGCAAAATCCTGTCAAAGTCTTACAAACTATGGTTTGCTACCGTGGGTTGGGTAGAACATAGTTGAACTGATCCGGGCATAGAGAGATAAGACGGGAATTTTAAACTGAAAACTTAGCATTGCCAAGCTAGTCCAAACAAAGTTGGACACAAAATTAAAATCTTGATTATTAAAGGAAATGTTGCACGACTACCAAAAACTACTTGTATTTTGTGTTTGCAATGTACAGGAATTTGAAAAACTGAATAGACTGGTTCAACAAAACAAAGCTGATCAAATGACAATTCCAATTAAATTTGATTGGCCTTTTTATTTGGCGTTTTTAGAAATTTGCTTGACCGTTTTGGCCTTTTGGGGCACTGTTTGGATTTTTCTCAGAATATTGATCTGGCAACCCTGAAGGCAGCCATTTGACAAATCGTGGTTTGTCTGCAGCCTGGCGGTAGGATTAGAAACCAAGGCATGCTCTACGTAAACTTTAGTATGTGTTCGAATGTGTTTTACGTGGTTTTCGATCGGTGGTAATCTTGTATTCATCATGGAACCGTTGTTATCGTTCAAATCATTTTGAAATTCCCTGCACTGTCAAAACACAAATCGAACTGACTAATTGGATTACGATTAAGACCCGGGTAAGACAGGGATGTCTACTTTCACTAAATCGGACTCACTAATTGGATTACGGTTAAGTCCCGGGTAAGACAGGGATGTCTACTTTCACTAAATCGGACTCACTAATTGAATTACGGTTAAGACCCGGGTAAGACAGGGATGTCTACTTTCACTAAATCGGACTGACTAATTGGATTACGGTTAAGACCCGGGTTAGACAGAGGTGTCTACTTTCACTAAATGGGACTCACTAATTGGAATACGGTTAAGACCCGGGTAAGACATGGATGTCTACTTTCACTAAATTCGGACTGACTAATCAGATTACGGTAAGACCCAGGTAAGACAGAGATGTCTACTTTCACTACCACTGTTCATTGCACATATGGACAGAATAACAACAGAAGCAAACCCATAAACACCACAGTGAAGTGCTCCATTTTAGAAATGATTAGACAATTTTTCATTCAAATGAACCTCCAAGAATATATGAATGCCATTGACAATTCATGTGATGTAAAGACTAGTACAGCAAAGACAACCACAATGAAAATGAGCAGAATATAAAGGACATTACATATTCAGGTGAGAAGCACATAATTTAAACAGATAAGGTCATTCAAATACTTGGGAAGTGAGTTTACACATAGAGAGACGAATCAAGAACATGGAAAGCATATGCGGTTTCCTGACAGCTCTCACCGTTGTTAAAACACAAACACATCCCGATGAAGAGAAAGAGAGAGCTGATAAATACTATTTTTATACCAGCTATCTGCTGCCAGTGTCAGACATGGACTATCACCAATTTACAAGAAAGAAAAACTAATTTTACTAACTGAGGTCTTTGAGAAAACTTATCGGGTCGTAAGGCTTGACCGAGTATGGAATGATGAAATCAGGCAGAGTACGGAACGATGAAATCAGACAGTACGAAATGACGAAATCAGGTAGAGTACGGAACGATGAAATCAGAGTACGGAACTATGAAATCAGGCAGCGTAAAGAACGAAGAAATCATGTAGAGTACGGAACGATGAAATCATGTAGAGTACAGAACGATGAAATCAGAGTACGGAACTATGAAATCAGAGTACGGAACTATGAAATCAGGCAGCGTAAAGAACGAAGAAATCAGGCAGAGTACGGAACGATAAAATCAGACAGAGTACGGAACGATGAAATCAAGCAGAGTACGGAACGATGAAATTAGGCAGAGTACTGAACGATGAAATCAGACAGTACAGAACGATGAAATTAGGCAGAATACGGAACAATGAAATCAGACAGTACGGAATGATGAAATCAGGCAGAGTAAAGAACGATGAAATCAGAGTACGGAACGATGAAATCAGACAGTACGGAAGCGATGAAATCAGACAGTACGGAACGATGAAATCAGACAGTACGGAACGATGAAATCAAGCAGAGTACGGAACGATGAAATCAGACAGTACGGAACGATGAAATCAAGCAGAGTACGGAACGATGAAATCAGACAGTACGGCACGATGAAATCAGACAGTACGGAACGATGAAATCAGACAGTACAGAACGATGACATCAGACAGTCTTCTCAACACCGTGCATGAAATACATGGAAAGACGGGATAAAATAGTTTGGAAACCTGCAGTCAATGTTACCAACTTCTCGGATCTACACCACTACACCAGAGATTTGCAGAGAAAGAGACCAAGAAAAAGATGGATAGACGTTTTTTGTAGGTCAAACATTGACGAAACATGGAGTGACAATAGCATCGCCGGCACATCTGTCTTAAAACTGTACCTCCCCACGCAATCTACTTACACAACTGGATACAAGATGAAGATGATGAATGACTTATACAATTACATATTTGACATGTCAATCTTCCCCAGGCCGTTGGCAGCCAGCTCAGCAGTCTTGCGTCCAGAAATCAGAAATTTCAAGTTCCAGGAATGCAGGGTCTATACACTCCAGCCATGATCAGGTACGAGCCAATACCTTGTTTGCTGGCCAACCGCCACTACCAACAAGGTTGTTTCTTGGTGTCGTCTTGTCGGATACTACAGCCTGAATTATCACACTTCTGTCTACTTGCTCAATACTAATTACTACTAATACTACTCTTTGATGGTGGTGGTAATAGTAGTAATAGTGGTGGTGGTAGTAGTAGTATTAGTGGTAGTAGTAGTAAAAGTAGTAGTAGTAGTAAAAGTGGTAGTAGTACTAGTAGTAGTAGTAGTAGTATAAGTAGTAGTAGTTGTAGAAGTGGTAGTAGTACTAATGGTAGTAGTAGTAGAAGTAGTAGTAGTTGTAGAAGTGGTAGTAGTACTAGTGGTAGTAGTAGTAGTAGTATAAGTAGTAATAGTAGTAGTAGAGTAGTAGTGGTTGTGATGATTGTCATCATGACGGTCTAGAGAGACAATGGACTTCACGTTAGAGAGGGGGCAGTCAGTTGTTACCTTTGCTTTCGCCGCACACGTCTGCAGTCTCCATCTTCACGTATCATGTTTTCCTCTGGTTGCAGACTAACACACAAAGCCTGCCTCCAGATGTGTCTCACCCGGTTGCAGGTGTTCATATCCAACGCTTTCAGGTCACGCTTGCAAACATCTTTGTAGCGGAGGAAACCCCTGCCTTTGTTTTCCTTGCCCGTGGACAGCTCTCCGTAAAGGATATCTTTTGGTATTCGCTCATCCTCCATTCTGCACACGTGAGCAAGTCACTGCAAGCGGCGCTGGCGTGGGATCGTAACTAAACTGGAAATCTTTGCAGGGTCCAACACTTCGTTGTTTGTCACTCTGTCGCTCCATGAAATTCAAAGTATAGGCCTCAGACAGCGCATATTGAAAACATTTAGCTTTTTTTTTCGTGTGAGGCATACAGAGTCCACGTTTCGCTGGCATAGAGCAGCGTACAAACCACACAGGATCTGTACACAGCCACCTTTGTACAGATGGTCAGCATGTTGTTATCCCACACTCTCTGTGGGAGCCTGGCAAGTGCGGATGAAGCCATCCCTAATCCATTTTGCAGCTGCTGCAAGGTTGTCGGCGATGGTAGATCCGATTTACTACCTCCAGATTTTTATCGTTCAAGACAATGTCTGGAGGATCTGAAAACTGAGCCATCACTTTCGTCTTTTGTACGCTGATGGTGAATCCAAACAGATAACAGGATTAAGTCAACCTATTTACGAGGATCTGTAATTCAGCTTCCGTGTGAGCGACCAGGGCAGCATCGTCTGCGAAGAGCATGTCCCGAATGACAGTCTCCTTTCTCTTACTTTTTGCTCGCAGTGTAGTTAGATTGAATAATCTTCAACGTGACCTAGTATGCAGAAAGACCTCTTCTGTGTCTGTTCCAAAGGCGTGTTTAGCACGATGGCTCAAAAAAAATGCCGAAAGAGTCGTAGCCAGGACACAGCCTTGTTTGACTCCGCTGTTAATGTCGAAGCCCTCAGATTTCTGACCGCCATGCACCACTGTACCTTTCATACCCACATGAAAAGATCAGATCATGCTCAGCAGTTTAGCTGTGCATCCAACTTTAGACAATACTTTGAAAAGACCCTCTCTGTTTACCAGGTCAAATGCCTTTGGTGAGGTAGATGATGACAAGAAACAGCGGTCTGTGTTGTTCTCTGCATTTCTCTTGCAGTTGCCTCAGTGAAAAGACCATATCAACGGTGGACCGCACTGAGACTCAGGATACACCCTGTCCGCGAGCTTTCGCAACCTGCTCAGGATGATGCGAGCATACACTTTGCTTACGGTGTTGATGAGCGATATTCCCCTGTAATTGTTGCCTCCTCCTTCTCCTTTTCTTTTTTTTTTTTGTAAAGGGTAATTATGTTGGCGTCTCTCATGTCCTGTGATACCGCCCCCTCATCCCAACACTGGCAGATATGCTCGTACAGGTATTGAAGAAGTACTTTTACCCCGCATTTGATGATTTCTGCTGATATGCCATCCCTACCGGGCGCCATTCCTCCTGACATGCCCTCGATAGCTTTTTCCAACTCTTGTATGATCGGTTTATCGTCAAGTTCCTGCAATACCTGCAGAATCTCAATTTCGCTGAGAGCAGAGTCCGCCACTACGTTGTTACAGGTGTACAAGACTGAATAGAGTTCGGCCCATCTCGAGACCATAGTCCGCCACTACGTTGTTACAGGTGTACAAGACTGAATAGAGTTCGGCCCATCTCGAGACCATAGTCCGCCACTACGTTGTTACAGGTGTACAAGACTGAATAGAGTTCGGCCCATCTCGAGACCAGAGTCCGCCACTACGTTGTTACAGGTGTACAAGACTGAATAGAGTTCGGCCCATCTCGAGACCAGAGTCCGCCACTACGTTGTTACAGGTGTACAAGTCTGAATAGAGTTCGGCCCATCTCGAGACCAGAGTCCGCCACTACGTTGTTACAGGTGTACAAGACTGAATAGTGTTCGGTCCATCTCTTCATTTGCACATCCTTGTCCAGAATAATCCCACCTGTTCCAGATTGCAGGGGCACTGTAGACCTTTTTGTAGGACCAAATGCTTTCTTTATGCCCTCGTACATTCCCATGATGTTACCAGTGTCCGCTGTCGACTGTATGGATTTACAGAGATGAAGCCAGTAGTCATTTGCACAATTCCTAGCTAGTCTCTGAACTGTACTCTTTGTGGATGTGTATGCCTCCAAGGTCGTGCTGCTCGGAGAAATCTTAAACTCCAGGTGAGTTGATTGGTGATTATTAATAGATGGCGCAAGGATGGCGCACCCACCCTCAAACCAGTAATTTCTGCTTGTTGTCTTCGTTTCAAAGACTGACAAGGCTGTGGTGTGTATTGACCCTCTGACGTATTCCCACCTTTCTGAACCGCTTCCAACAGTGCGCTGTTTTGCCAGTAATTCGGAGAGAGATTTTGTGAATTCTTCCACGCTTTCAGGGATATCAGTTTTTGCTGTGTCTATGCGACATTTACCTACAGGTCCTGCACGATTGATTTTCTTGGGTTAGAGTCTCAATTTGCAGCAGACCAGTGAGTGGTCAGTATCAGAGTTATCACTGTGAACAGTTCGGGTTGACAAACATGTTTCAGTTCAGACCGTCTAGTGATGATCAGGTCCAGCTGATGCCACTTTCTGGAGCGAGGATGATCCGGGATAAATTGTGCTGGGACTTCGTTTGGAAGAAGATGTTTGTGATGCACAGGTCGTGGTAGGTACACACATCTAATAGCCGCTGTCCATTTTCGTTTATCTTTCCGACACAGAACTTTCCCATGCATAAAGGCCAGGAGTCGTGATCGTACCCACCCTTGCGTTGAAGTCCCCTAACAGAAATACGTGTTTCTCAGTAGTGGTTTTAGTAGTAATTGGAAGAAAATACTGATGGCCGGACAGGCAAATCATCAAAACATACAGATCAGACTATGTTAGTCAGGGTGAGGTGAAACATACTGTTCAGACTATGTTAGTCAGGGTGAGGTGAACCATACTGATCAGGCTGTTAGTCAGGGTGAGGTGAAACATACTGATTAGACTGTGTTAGGGTGAGGTGAAACATACTGATCAGACTGTGTTAGTCAGAGTGAGGTGAAACATACTGATCAGACTGTGTTAGTCAGGGTGAGGTGAAACATACTGATCAGACTATGTTAGTCAGAGTGAGGTGAAACATACTGATCAGACTGTGTTAGTCAGGGTGAGGTGAAACATACTGATCAGACTGTGTTAGTCAGGGTGAGGTGAAACATACTGATCAGACTGTGTTAGTCAGGGTGAGGTGAAACATACTGATCAGACTGTGTTAGTCAGGGTGAGGTGAAACATACTGATCAGACTGTGTTAGTCAGGGTGAGGTGAAACATACTGATCAGACTGTGTTAGGGTGAGGTGAAAGATACTGATCAGACTGTGTTAGTCAGGGTCAGGTGAAACATACTGATCAGACTATGTTAGTCAGGGCCAGGTGAAACATACTGATCAGACTATGTTAGTCAGGGTGAGGTGAAACATACTGATCAGACTGTGTTAGTCAGGGTGAGGTGAAACATACTGATCAGACTGTGTTAGTCAGGGTGAGGTGAAACATACTGATCAGACTGTGTTAGTCAGGGTGAGGTGAAACATACTGATCAGACTGTGTTAGTCAGGGTGAGGTGAAACATACTGATCAGACTGTGTTAGGGTGAGGTGAAAGATACTGATCAGACTGTGTTAGTCAGGGTCAGGTGAAACATACTGATCAGACTATGTTAGTCAGGGCCAGGTGAAACATACTGATCAGACTATGTTAGTCAGGGTCAGGTGAAACATACTGATCAGACTATGTTAGTCAGGGTCAGGTGAAACATACTGATCAGACTATGTTTGTCAGGGTCAGGTGAAACATACTGATCAGACTATGTTATACACGGTCGGGTGAAACATACTGATCAGACTGTGTTAGTTACGGTCGGTTGAAACATACCGATCAGACTATGTTATACAGGGTCAGGTGAATTATACCGATCAGACTATGTTATACAGGGTCAGGTGAAACATACTGATCAGACTATGTTATACAGGGTCAGGTGAAACATACTGATCAGACTGTTAGTCAGGGTCAGGTGAAACATACTGATCAGACTATGTTAGTCAGGGTCAGGTGAAACATACCGATCAGACTATGTTATACAGGGTCAGGTGAAACATACTGATCAGACTATGTTATACAGGGTCAGGTGAAACATACTGATCAGACTGTTAGTCAGGGTCAGGTGAAACATACTGATCAGACTATGTTAGTCAGGGTCAGGTGAAACATACCGATCAGACTATGTTATACAGGGTCAGGTGAAACATACTGATCAGACTGTTAGTCAGGGTCAGGTGAAACATACTGATTATACTATGTTTGTAAGGGACAGGTGAAACATACTTATCAGACTGTGTTAGACAGGGTTAGGTGAAATGTACTGATCAGACTATGTTGTTGTTTGCGAATGTATACAATGAGTCGGTTACTCTTTTGTGTGCCCTGAAAAAGACGTTAATTAGCGGGCTGCAGTAGCTTTCCTCACATCCCGAGTGTGCTGATGAAGGTGAACCAGGATCCTCCAGGCGGTTGTGCCATGTTTGTCTTCATCTGCTTGTCACTCACTACTATGGGGTACACGTCGATCCCTCACCTCGTTAACAGTTTGTGGAAAATGAAAAAAACTGATGTGACAACCAATTCATGTGTACACTTTATATTGACTTCATTTCCAATATGAATGTTTGATTTTTGTGTCATTCGCTGCATCAATGGAATTGTTTCTTCAGTATGTATTTCTGTGTCATTCACTGCATCAATGTAACTGTTTCTTCAGTATGTATTTATGTATTATTCACTGCATCAATTGAATTGTTTCTTCAGTATGTATTTCTGTGTCATTCACTGCATCAATTGAATTGTTTCCTCAGTACGTCTGTGTCATTCACTGCATCAATTGAATTGTTTCCTCAGTATGTCTGTGTCATTCACTGCATCAATTGAATTGTTTCCTCAGTATGTCTGTGTCATTCACTGCATCAATTGAATTGTTTCCTCAGTATGTCTGTGTCATTCACTGCATCAATTGAATTGTTTCCTCAGTATGTCTGTGTCATTCACTGCATCAATTGAATTGTTTCCTAAGTATGTCTGTGTCATTCACTGCATCAATTGAATTGTTTCCTCAGTATGTCTGTGTCATTCACTGCATCAATTGAATTGTTTCCTCAGTATGTCTGTGTCATTCACTGCATCAATTGAATTGTTTTCTCAATATGTCTGTGTCATTCACTGCATCAATTGAATTGTTTCCTCGGTATGTCTGTGTCATTCACTGCATCAATTGAATTGTTTCCGCAGTATGTCTGTGTCATTCACTGCATCAATTGAATTGTTTCCTCAGTATGTCTGTGTCATTCACTGCATCAATTGAATTGTTTCCTCAGTATGTCTGTGTCATTCACTGCATCAATTGAATTGTTTCCTCGGTATGTCTGTGTCATTCACTGCATCAATTGAATTGTTTCCTCAGTATGTCTGTGTCATTCACTGCATCAATTGAATTGTTTCCTCAGTATGTCTGTGTCATTCACTGCATCAATTGAATTGTTTCCTCAGTATGTCTGTGTCATTCACTGCATCAATTGAATTGTTTCCTCAGTATGTCTGTGTCATTCACTGCATCAATTGAATTGTTTCCTCAGTATGTCTGTGTCATTCACTGCATCAATTGAATTGTTTCCTCAGTATGTCTGTGTCATTCACTGCATCAATTGAATTGTTTCCTCAGTATGTCTGTGTCATTCACTGCATCAATTGAATTGTTTCCTGAGTATGTCTGTGTCATTCACTGCATCAATTGAATTGTTTCCTCAGTATGTCTGTGTCATTCACTGCATCAATTGAATTGTTTCCTCAGTATGTCTGTGTCATTCACTGCATCAATTGAATTGTTTCCTCAGTATGTCTGTGTCATTCACTGCATCAATTGAATTGTTTCCTCAGTATGTATTATCCAGACGACATGTACGAAGATTGTGATGAGGGTGATAATGTTGCTGGGAAACAAGACACTCGTCCGAGTGGCCCGTCCTCTGCACAAGACATTAATCAGAAATCTGCAGGCTTTTCAGGAAGTAAGCACAAATCGCAGACAAGCTTTGACACAGTACGCCAGTCTGAATCAAGGGAGTCTGATAAAGACACTATATACAATAAGGATGACAGCGCAGCTCAAAGTATTATCTCTCTTGGACAAAGTCTAAGTATTAAAAGTATTCGTACACAAAAATCGTCCCAGGGATTAGGGACAAAAGAGAGCACTCAATCACCAATAAGTAAACCTGAATTACGCCAGTCTACGATACAGTTTGGAAGTACAAAAAGTTCATTACGTAAAATGACACAATCTCCCTTGGTCTGCGACAAAGAGTCTGTCTTTATTTCCGATGAAGAACCACCATTTATAAATGAACCCGGAAATCTAGATGACATAGAGTCTTTGCGACAGCAGTTGAGTGAAAATAAAGATGGTTTACAGACAAACGATGACCAATTATTAGTGCAATCTACACAGTCGGTGTCATTTCATACGGGACCTCTGAGGTCTGCGATGAGGACACCAGTCAAATCATCTATGATAATCTCTAGTTCCGAAGGAAGGAAGTCAGCGGTGCACTCTTCTGCCTCTGAAGGGAAAGAGATAGAGATGACCAACGACGGTAACGCTAGTCAGTTCACAGTGGATACACACTCTTCAATAATGCCTCAACTGATTGAAAGTACAATTTTGATTGAGAGCAAGCAGTCTATTCCCATATCAGAACAAATTAATACGCCAGAGTGCAAGCAGCTAGATAGCCTAGCCATGCATAAAGATAAATTATCTGTAGCAAAGACCCCTGAAGGAAGACAAACCAAGGATAAATTAAGTAAGCTAGCCATGTCAACCTTAGGTAGAACACGTGACGGTTCACGGGCTGCTACAATGTCAGGAAGAACACAATCAGAAAGAACAGAACCACAAACACCACAACCACAAAGAACACAACCACAAACACCACAACCAGAAAGAACACAACCACAAACACCACAACCAGAAAGAACACAACCACAAACACCACAAAGAACACAACCACAAACACCACAAAGAACACAACCACAAACACCACAACCACAATGTACACATACAGAAAGTACACCAGAACCTCCTAATGAAAGAGCTGAAGAAAGCAGTCGGGGCTTGTACATTTCAGAAAGCATACCAGAAACGCCCGATAGGAGAACAAACAAAGCTATCTCAGACAATGGAGATCCTTATAAAAGTATATGCCCAAGTCCGTCATTAGAAATGCCACAAACTACGGCAGAAGGTAGACATGCCATGGCAATACCAGAAAGAACACAACGTTATGAAAGCGCCCGAACTACTCCAATGTCAGTATGTGCTAAGGAGGATTACGAAAGTAGAAACACTACAGGTTTTTCACATACATCACGAACTTATGATAACAGAAGTTTTGAAAGGCTGCAAGAAATGGATGAGGGTAGGTACAATATGGTGAAGTCAGAAATGAAACAACCTTGTGAATACAATCGAACCATGTCAACGGCAGGAAGAACTCCGGGGTTTTCTGAAAGGAGATATGCAGGCGTTCATTCGGATATATCAGAAATTTGTCAAGGTGTACTCTCCCAAGAAAGGATGCGCCCCAGGTCTATGACAGAAAGGTTCCAAGAAACTACTGGCGGTAGAACAAATGTACCTACATCGGAAGAGACACAAGCTCGTGTAAGGATGCACTCCATGCTCGCGTTGGAAAGGACACAAAGAACTCCTGAAAGTAGATACCCGATGACACCAGACAGACGAGATACTGCATTTAGGAAAATCGGCAGAGGATCGGAGCCTGATGGAAGAGATTTTGAACGACAGGACAATGAGGGACGTTGGCCGCAGAATACCAAAGCGAGCCTTGATCGTTGTGTACTAGAAGGTAACATACAAGAGATATCGGTCGTTATGAAAGGAGAACCAACGGCAGACTACAAACGTTCGTTAGGAAAAGGCGTTCCGGGCCGTTTGTCGGTATTTCCACAAGGATCGCGGAATTCGCCAATCGCGACAGATGATCAACATGCAGATTTGTACCCTGACCACTTGCAATCAGGTCAGCGTCAGCAAAATATATCAATAAACAAAGGGCGGCCTAGCGCAACGGAAAGACCTCAAAGTTCACGCCATCCACAAATAGATGATAGACGTGGAATTATGTTTCAACCAGAACCACGACCGGGTCCATCTGATAAACAAACCAGACGTGGAGATCCTTGTGAAAAGTTCACAGGAGGACAGGAGCTAGAAAATGAGCTGCCACTTTCTCCTGAACTTTCATATGACATGCAGTTGTTACCAGGGCGAAAAAGTATGCGCAATAGCAAAGGCATACATGAGCGAGACTCGACTAGACAGTATCCTAAGAGTTATCCAGTCACGGATGCTCCGTCGCGAGCTGGCGAGAAACATAGACTTCAGAATAGTCAACGAAAATCTTCCGCTGTGTCCCACTGGCACCAAATTGATGACAACTTTGATGACGGGCAGCTACAAACAATGGCGCCCGGATGTAATTGCGAAGAGTTCCATAGCAACGACGAGTCAGAAGAATCGTCCTTCGAAGAGCAGGGCGAAGAGACGACCGATTTCGATAGCCTTTGTGATGAGAGTTATTTGAGTTTGGACTCACGTGGGCAAAGCAGAAATACATCTCCCCACTCTAAACCGAGGAAAGACATAACCGCGGCTCCAGCTCTAAACGTTGATTGTCCAGGAGACATTTTTGGAAAGAAAGGAGGAGAGTATCACATACGCGTGGTACCATCAAATGTGTCGTCTTCGCCGCAGTCAGAGTGTTCCAGTTTCAAGGTTACAGTCATATCTTGTAAGGATAGACATCACAAGGTTGTGAGTAGGCGCTCGCATTCGTCTCGCGAGGATTTAATAGAGTATGAGCGTCTAACGGAGTCTTCTCCTACTCCAAACAAGCGAACTGGTGCTGACTGTCGGCAAAGGGAACAGTCCACGCGCTCTTTGGGACGTGAGCGTCGCCCGTCAAAGACAACACACGCCTCCGCTTACGGTTCCGATTGCGAATGTCAGGCGAGGAAGCGTACAGAAAACTACACAGAGTCTGACTATGAAAGCGCTAGAAGAAAATCCAATCGAATTTCTGATAATGATGACAATGGGAATGATATATGCGGATGCGATGAGAGGGCACGCCGCAATGGAATATTGTCGCGTCCCTCTGTGCAAAAATCCAGTTCACGTACAATCTCTCGCCAAAATCGTGAAGTATCTGTGAGGTTTCCATCATGGCAGTATAAAGAAGCAGATTTGACGCGGGAGAGATCTGAAAGCTTCCGTCCTAGGCGTGGCAATGAGCCTGGGGACTTCAGGGATCAACAGAAACACCAAACGTTGAGATCGTCATTTATCAAATGCCAGCCATGTGAGAAGAACCAAATAGGTCAGGGTCGGACAGACAGTCGGAACAATGTGAAGCTAATGTCGACTGACCTCCAATCAGCAAAAGTATCACCGTCAACAGTCAAACAAAAAGGAGAGTCGCGTTTAGCGGCTAAAACCACCTCGTCCAGGTCGACTAATAGTATTGCTTCAATGAAAAATAAAGTTCAGTTCGACAAAGCCAGAGGGCCACATCATCTTAAAGATAAAGGCTTCTCAAAAATGTCCAAGCGCTTCGAGAGGGTGCATTCCATTGAACCGGAAACGACTTCGTCGAGCCAATCGTCACCGATTGAGACGAGTGGTAGCGGTCATTGTGACGATAACATGGATGAAACATTGTCCACATCATCTGGAGACCTCTGTGATTGCAGCGAGGCGCATCAAGGGAATACAAAAACGAGTAAGGACATTGCGTATACAAGAGAGAAAGTATGTGGAGAGCCGGACATTAAGAAGCTAAGAGGTCGAATCACCTTCCGTTGTGCCGATGGCCACACTGGACGGTCACATTCAGAATTGTGCAAAAACGCAGCAGTGACCATTCAAAAGGGCAACATAAGAATGGTGGCCTCCCCAATGGGGTCTAAAATTGTCAGATGCGAAGTGGGCGACAAGAATGAGAGTTTAAGCAGGTCACACGTAAATCCCACGCGAGCAGAGGACAATGACGGTCTGCAGCCACAGAAGAAGTGCTTAGAAAACTTTCTCTCGGACAGCTGCATGGATCGGTATGAATCTGATAGGAGAGACATCAGGAAAAGGCTCTGGACGATGTCAGGATATTGTGATAAACTCATAAATTCGAGTCAAAATCTCCAGTCTTCTAATTTGTATTTCCTCAACCGCAGATATAATCGACAGCGGAGCAAGATACAGTCCCCGAAAAGTCAGTCCCCAGCAATTGCATCCAGATTACATTACAGGCCTGCAAGAACATTACGCCGTCGAAGGGACAGGAGGGAACAGCGTCATTCTATTGCAAGTGATTACCGTTCTCGCTCAAACTCAGCTAGCAGAGCTCCAAGAGATAAGTCGGACACACAAGAAATGATAGACAGGTTTGACCAGATTGTCACTCCACCTATGCAATTGCCAGATAGGCGGCCCCTGAAATCTGTCAAGTGTGTATCGTCAAATGTTTGTCACTCATTGAGGTCTCTTGTTGGAGAGTCAGCCATGTTTAATGGTTCCTTGTCTCAACCAAGGCCGCTGGTACTGTCAAGCCCTAAATATATGTATTCATCTAGGGGAATTTATTGTTTGGAAGAATTAACGGTCGCTAATGTCCACAGGTCAGAATGTACAAGGCTGCAGAATTCTGGAGGTCAGGACAAGACCAGCCCTGTTAAAAAATCGACCCTACATAATACAACTCCGCTGTCTATGTCCTGCAAAGATTTTCTTCACATGGGCGGCGACAACGTCACAAACATGTCCACAGGGCCTACCCCAAGGCCGTCGTCAGCTAATGGAATGATGCGAGCATCGGAAAAGAAAACTCAATGCAATAAAAAACTATATAAACCTTCGACTCTAGGATTTAAAGAATGTCAACTTGGACTTCAGAGGGATTACATGTCTTCGTCCGAGACACTGACTGAGCATGCTTCAGAAGATTCTGACGATAGTTCTAGCTATGCCAGCTCAAGCTATGTGGGTGTTGACGACATTTGGCAGAGGGACACGAATTTCTCGTCAAGTTCTCGGAGAAATGGACAGCATTCATCTGAAAACGGAGGCAGGCGTGAGTCAGAGTACAGTTTGGACGTTATCAAAGATTTGTCGCTGGTAGACAGTAAATACACAGTCTCTGCGTCTAATCTGAAGATGGGGCAAGAATGCCAGATTTCTGATATAAAATTTAGCAGCTCAGATGTCTCAAAAAAACATATTGCAGGAGAAGAGTCGTTGCGCATTGTCAAGCCACTTCAAACTTTAGGCGTGGGCAGACTGAGTGGCAGAACTTTGGAGACCTTCTGGCAGAACCGTCTACTGACATTACTTTGCGCGAGAAGGTTGTTCGTCAGATGGCCGTCATTGACCTGTCCCAGAATCGAGGACGAAAATCTGGCAACTTGGATGAAAGTTTATTCCAGCTTAAACACACAGGACTGTAGTCCATCTGTCAATGTCACGTCGTGTAACTGGCATGAAGGACCAGTCACGGATTCTAAACATGAATTGTTGTACGGACTAAACTCTAATGCTATTTTTCAGTCAGCTGTGTTAGACAAGTTTTCTTCAAGATGCCAGGTCAAATCCAAACAAACGGAGCATTTATCGTCAGATAGCAGTAGAACTAAGAAAATAGTTCAAGAAGATGCAATAGTGAGCAGGTCAGAAATATGGGAAAGAGTAGCTAACGATCGCTCCGAGGGTAGGCAACGACTGCAGCCTAAAACAGAAGAGATACGGTTTAGCAATATGACCAATGAAATTTCGTCAAATATCTACGCAGACAACTACAGGTCACGTGTGCTCGAGTATCACAAGTCGGAAGGTCCTGAGATTCTTAATCAAGTGGTCAACATGGGGAATAGCAAGCCTTTTTGGAAACAAGATGGTCGATGTGGGATGACTTTCCACCTGAACAAAATGAGCTCTGAAGAAGAGCTCAACTTTCGGACTACTGTTTCTAGTAAGTTAAACATATGCGAGGACTTTACGCTGATACCATTTTGTTATGGTGAGTCCGTGCGACCAATACACTCGTGTAGGACTGAAGATACATTCAACCATTGGCCAGGAGCTATATCACAGCTACAACCAATATGTTTTACCGACACGCCTGACGTCCCGAGAGGTATCAGTACAACCAATAATGGTTCTGGAAGCATTTCTCGTGCCTCTGCCGACAAAATGAAGATATACGTCATATCATCGCAGAACCAGCAGAATACGGACTACGACACAGAAATGTCCCAGAATTCTATTTACATCAATAACAGCGGCGGATTTCATCTCGGGTACTCCGCTACTGACGAAACTCATTGGAGCCTTCGTGATAATCCTAATACTGACGAAACTAATTGGCGCCTTACGGATAATCCTAATACTGACAAAATTCATAGGTGCCTTTACGATATTTGTAATACTGACGAAACTCGTGGGTTTTACAAATGTATTGGTAATGAAACTAGTAAGTTGTGTGGAATCTATAATAATGACAACGGTGGGTGTAATCAGTGTTCTCTTGAGGATAGAACTGGTGAATGCCAGAAACTCGGTGATCAAATGCAAAAGAAATGTTTTCGGGCTAGTACCGACCCGTACAATAAATATCGCATTTTTACCATGAACGAATTGATTAGGGTACTTGAAGCGCGTAGGAATACAGATGGTCAAAGTCTTGGCAGTTTTAACCTCTTCAAATCAGAGCGACATGAAACTGATCTGGAAGATAGACCTGGTTTTGTTGACAAGTGCTCGCCACGCGGTGCACAAGAAATGTCAAGTGATGCTGTTAATATTACTCAACCAGGGCTCGTGACGGAGAGAACAGGATACGCTGGTCAGCATAAAGAATATGAAACTCATTTGAATTCGAGCCTTTATCCAAAAGGCTTAAGTAGACTAGGCAGATGTGATATCACAGATGTAAGTGGCCGCACGTCTCTTGAAGGACCAGCAAATCCCGTCTTATCAACGAGGTCTTCCCAATGCGTAGAAAGTTGTTCAGTAGGAAACGATAGTCGAAGCATTAGCAATGCTATAGTCAGTGACTGGCTTGGTTGCCATTATCAGAATTCAAGCAGTCGTAGCATATCACTTCAGGTACCAAACAATCAAGAGAAAGGGCGGGAACTTACAGCTCCTGGTTTCCTCAAACATCCAACCAATGATAATGCTGTAGAAATGTCTTGTTGTCCTAGCTCAACATCTCATTTTGAAACGTCATTGTGCCTAAACGATCTGGCCTGTAAAACTTTGAAATATAAACAACGAATCGAGAAACATTCAAGTCAAGACTACAAATCTGGAACGATTGTTCTTCCATCTTCACAGTCAAAACGTGTTTTAAATATGTGCGATTGTACCGACAAGAGCGCTGAGACGTCATGTGAAATTGAAGACGAATCTGATGTACCTACTCTTTGGAGCACCACACAGACGCATTATAAGGACGGAAGCCAACCGCAATACAGTGACGTTAGAAGTGAGACTAAAGATGATAATTCAGACGAAGAGAGCTTATGTCGACTCAATGATAAGCCCTTTTCTATAAATAAAAGTCATAACAAAAACAGCAGCACGCCCATCAGGACTAGGTCTTCAGGTCTGAGCGAGAGCAGCGAGTCAACGAGAGTCAGTGATACTTTCTCGGGCGTGAGCACACTCAAAGACGATGACCAAACGTCTCAAGAAAGAAAACTGAAGTACCAGCAAAGCCCTCTTCAGCTCATAAAAGCTTTGGTCAATGATCAACTCAAAGTGTTTTTTGACAACGCCTTAAAAAGATGGATATCACCAAGCCGAATGAAATGTTCACGAATAACTAGAAACAACCATGTTAGAGACAACAAATCTCAGGTTACGCAACCCAGTAGCAGTTCTAGTCTGTCAGTATCCGGGGAAGAAAGTAAAAGTGTTTCTGGTCTGTACGCAAAACAGGTAGCAAACAGTGTATCCCAACGGTCAGTCACTGAAGAGAGTATTGTGCTGATGGAGACTGTAGACTCAGGCAAGGTTGATTTGGCCAAGCAATTGACCGATAAAGCGTGCATAAATCAAGCGAAACCCGAAAGTCACAGACATAAATATGTGTTCACAGTAAAGAGGAAGGTGGTCTGTTCTCAAAAAAGGTGCCCTCGAAACAACAAGTATCGGATCTGGAAGAATAAATCGCCGCCAAGCAGTGAATGTACATCTGCCAGTGTTCACTCGGGGTTCGATGGACTCAATCAGAGAAATCTCTCGCAGCCATTATCTTTACGGCATGATCAGATTTTTCCCAGTTACACAAGGATTTACAAAAAGGATTACATGCGCAACATGTACCACTATCCAGTGAGGAAACTGGCAACGTCACGGTCAATTCGGGGTTGTTTCGGGCGAAAACCGCCAGCTGGCTCTAATGTCAAGGAGAAGTGCGCATCCACGTCTTATGTAGCCAATACACGTTGTAGTCGTAATAAATATACAGGGCTCAGTTCAGGAAACAATCGAGCACTATCAAAACCAAATGTACACTCAAAAGTTATTCGAATTCCAAAATATTCAGATTCAAAAGATAAAGACAGGAAAAAAGCACTAACTATAGAAATCCAATGCCAGAACAAACAAGGTACACCAAGCGATATTGTTAATAAACCGTCCAAGGTGCGTGCTTCCAGTTTGGTTTCCGGTGTTGAAACCCCTTTGGTGAGTTCTCAAGATATAATATATGATCGATTCCTGTTGGATTCCGAAGTTTCCAAAGTGAAAAGCAAAGGAAGGCAGGAATCCACAAAAGATGAGGCAAGAAGGCACCCAGTGATTGTAGCACACAAAAGGCAAGAAGACAGAGAAACACAAGGCAAATCTGTTTGCAGTACAGGCGTGCAAGTAAATAAATGGTCCAGGAATGATGACCGAGCCAGGGAATGTACAAAAATGGCGATGGAAAAGTCTAAGGAGCAGACAGATAAAACACCACTTGGTAGATGCGCGCCGCCAACAGATAAGCATATGCATTATGGGAATGGCGAGCTGCCCAATGAGGTGACGAAAAGTCATAAACTATTGGAAGTATACAAAATGGAGTCAGAACAAACAAAAGACCGCCCTGCATTGAGTACTGGTGTCTGCGGACGGTCACAGAGTTATCAAAGTCACCAGCTCAGAGCAACAGCCATTAAAAATAATATGCTAATGAACAAGACAGGGGACCACCTGACGAGAGAAATCTACTCGGACAACTTGTTGAACTGTGAAAACATGAACCCTTGCCTGCTGACACCCATTAAAGAAGAGTCTCTCTCACAAGAACATACAAGCTCTGATAAATCAAAATCTAATGCCGACGTTCTGAACAGCGAATGCATTTCGAAAGTGATAGACACTTCAAATGAAACAACAGACCAAGTCAGTAATACCGACAGAATGCCCAACTACGGGCTTGACGACAGCCGGTCCATTCCGTTGTCTCATCTTAAATCCAAAGACTACGCGTTGGCTCTCGACTTTCACGAGCATCAAGATAATAAAATTATCCGAAGTGTTTACCCGCGTGAGCATGTGTTAACGCCTTATTTAGTCAAGGACGATTCAAGTGAAGGGCAGAAGTCTTCGTGCTATGACGATTTTTTCGCATATTTGGAGAGCAGATGTCCATTTAAGTCAGCATTCCTTCGTCAGGAAATGAGGACATTTGTTCACGGTACGCCGTCAGAACTTGAAGTGAATGCCACCAAAGCAGAAGATGAGCTGCTCAGATTGTACACTGGTCCTAGAAGTTCTAGTTTCGTGCGCCATACAAATCTGAATCCATTCTTGTTTCGGAGAACTGGGAACATGAATATGAGCTGGAGGGCAACAGAAAACAATTCGGAGCTTTCATCAGACACATCGTCTTACACAAAATCAATCATTGATTTCAGCTACAAAGCAATCGTAGATTCCAGAATCTCAGAGAATCAGGTGAGGATTCTATCTAATGGAGATATTTCATCTCGCTACACACCAATGAAATATGACCGCAGGTCATGTGACTTTAGCCACTTGCCCACACAAATGAGCGATAACATTTTCACTCCACTCTTAATGAAAAATGAAAAGATTGTGTCGGAACGTGAATGCGAGACTTTACAGTCTATTAATAGACGGTATTCACGTGACAATTCAGGCCTGGAACACAATAATCGATGCTGGTTAAATGCTAACTGGAACGAAAATGCAAACAACGGAAACTACGTCATATTTACAGATGATATAAGCAGATATGACCTGTTGGAAATGCACGACAGCGAGGAGAGTTACTGCTTCATTGGCGTCAAACACAACTATGTCACGAGTAAGGCTGGCAGCGACGTGTCCCTGATGTCGAACGACATCTTGTTTGACGACTGTTCTCCCAGAGAAACGAGACATGGTCACAAGAAGCAAATGCAGCACTTACAACTTCAGCACGAGTCACTGGACCAACTTCAGTGTTTGATTCAGGGGCGCGCCTTTGTGTTTGTTTATAGCTTCCATTCAACTGTTGAGGCAGACAGAAACATACAAGAAAGTAGTACCAAGATCTCTCGACGAAAGCATCAGCATGGAGATCGCTTGCCACTATCAGATGAGCAGGGTCGTCAAAAAGAGATCTCTGAAGAGTTCATGTCAGTAACGGAAATGATGTCATCAGTTTTACATAAAAAGCACGAACTGGCTGGGAAAACTAACCACAAAACGCGCGGCATTTACAGTTTGTTCGCCTCGGTGGACTGTGCCACTGATGAAAGACTAATAATACAGTATAATCCTTTCACAGCAATTTATATAGTCCATTTCCATTCAGGTCTACATGAGGTCTATCTCCCCATTGATCTGCTGGAGGTTAACATCCCCATTGGTCTGCTGGAGGTTAACATCCCCATTGGTCTGCA
This sequence comes from Ariolimax columbianus, assembly GCA_036924085.1. Lineage (NCBI taxonomy): Eukaryota > Metazoa > Mollusca > Gastropoda > Stylommatophora > Arionidae > Ariolimax > Ariolimax columbianus. The sequence goes on from JAVGWX010000005.1 coordinate 15,135,601, forward strand.
TCAAGTTGAGATTTACCTCCTGATTATTAATTTCCATCTCACCATTGGTTCAACTAAAGACTTCCTGTCTATCGGCCCATCTAATGTCCATCTCACCATTGGTTCAACTAACGACTTCCTGTCTATCGGTCCATCTAATGTCCATCTCACCATTGGTTCAACTAACGACTTCCTGTCTATCGGTCCACCTAATGTCCATCTCACCATTGGTTCAACTAACGACTTCCTGTCTATCGGATCACCTAATGTCCATCTCACCATTGGTTCAACTAACGACTTCCTGTCTATCGGCCCACCTAATGTCCATCTCACCATTGGTTCAACTAACGACTTCCTGTCTATCGGCCCATCTAATGTTCATCTCACCATTGGTTCAACTAACGACTTCCTGTCTATCGGCCCACCTAATGACCATTTCACCATTGGTTCAACTAACGACTTCCTGTCTATCGGCCCACCTAATGTCCATCTCACCAACTCTCTATACGAGGTCCATCTCTCCATTGTCCCACCTAATACCCGTCTCCCTATTGACCCACATACGATCCATCTCAACATCAATGTTTTCCCTGGGCAAGGTGCGAGGACAGCCATGTCAGTGCTGGTCCAATTGCTGGAAAATATGTGTGGGCGAATGCTGGTCTCTGTCACCCATAACATGAAGCAGCCGAAAATCAAGGTGGTCAAGAACTTCACAGACAGAAGCCATATCAATTGCGTCATCACAATTGTCAAAGTTAGTTCCGGCAAGCCTGAATAGATGTTCGTCCTTGCCTGTTGTGTGTAGAATGTTTAAGACATTCACAGGTTATTTTGGAAATGTTAATTTCTCTTTAAGCAGAAGACGAGGTCTGTTACAGCTAGAACAGGAGTCTAGACTCTTTATCTTGTGTCAATAAATTTCTAGCTAGAGAATTCTAGCTGTACCAGAGCCGATCTATTTGATGAATCTTTGTCGCAGACGATAAAGGGGTCTGCTCTATTCATTTCACTCTACACTCACTCTAAACAAATTCAAGAAACACTAAATATAAACACAATACAACAGATTATTTATTCGAGAAACACTGCCAACTATAAACTCTCTAACAACTTAAATTCTTTCTCTCACACGCTTATCTAAAACATTCCTACCTTTAAACCTTACCTTATCGATACTGTTATGGTAGGTTCTTTCTCCTTCCATAATCTGGTCTGCTGCGATCAAACTTAGTTGCGGATCGTCATTGATGGTAAAGTTCGTAGGTTCTAAACTCGAATATGACGTCCTTGGTCTTGTTCCTCTTTGTCGGCGGTAGATCAAAGTGGTCTCAACGTGGTCAGGATAGACTGCCTGAAATATGATCCATGAGATCACTGCATAACTGCCTCTAGCTGCGACTTACATTCACGTGATCAAGGTGATGTCGACGTGATCAGTGGGACTGCGTCAATATGATGAATGGGATGACTGGAAGACTGCCTCTATAAGCTACTGACGACTTGTAATTACGACCACTACATAATATGAGGGTAGTTACCTTGCTTGCCGCGTGCCTATCTCAACTGTCTCTCTCTGTCGCCTAAATCTCAACTCAAATCGCCTCAACTGCATATCTTTGTCGCCTGCCCTCCACTGAGCGTCTCTTTCCAAAGTACCTGTCTCTGAAGTGAAGCGTTCTCTCTCTGTGGTTCTCAACTGAAATCTGTCTCCCACTGTCGCCTGCTTTCCACTGACAGTCTCCTTCGAAAGTGTTCTCCTGTAATTCTTGAATTCAAGTCTTTTCTCTCCTCCTCCTGCTCTTTCACCGAGCGTCTCTTTCGTATGTCTTCTCAAGTAATCTGCTTCTCAACACAAATCTGCCTCACTCTGTCGCCTGCTTGCCACTGAGCGTCTCCTTCGAAAGTGTTCTCATGTAATCTCTGAAGTCAAGTCTTTTCTCTTCACCACCTACTCTGAACTGAGCATCTCCTTCGAATGTGTCTCAAGTAATGTCTCTCAAGTTTCTCTACCGGGATTCGATCTCCTCCCCAGATCAACTGATTTTCCAAAACGGCCCGCGTTTTTGTCCGTCTGCTTGCCATTAGCCCATCCTGTACGCCTGGTTTCCAGACCATGTGGGTTTGTCGGCGGGAACAAGTCTACCACCACTATCTTCCCAGGTGTGGACGCATGGCCTGAAACTTACGTCAGGTTACGAATGTTTACCAAAACTCCCTCTGCGCGGTTCGAAACAAAGTGTACGATTTGGTTACTCAAATTCTGGCGGGACTGAGTTCAGCTGCACTGACTCAACTCCCACGAAGACAAAAAAAAAGATGGTTGTCTAAGCTCTTTCTATCTTCCTCCTTACTGTTACATGTTAAAACATGTCTAAGGCTCCTCCCTATATATTGTCTCTACAGCTAAGATCTGTTACATAGCTAATATTGTATATCAAAGCTTGAACAGGAGTCTATCTCGTGTCAATAAATTGTTTGGTACTTCGAGTTCTGGCCAATATTGTCTATCATAGCTTGAACAGGAGTCTATCTCGTGTCAATAAATTGTTTGGTACTTCGAGTTCTGGCCAATATTGTCTATCATAGCTTGAACAGAAGTCTATCTCGTGTCAATAAATTGTTTGGTACTTCGAGTTCTGGCCAATATTGTCTATCATAGCTTGAACAGGAGTCTATCTCGTGTCAATAAATTGTTTGGTACTTCGAGTTCTGGCAAATATTGTCTATCATAGCTTGAACAGGAGTCTATCTCGTGTCAATAAATTGTTTGGTACTTCGAGTTCTGGCCAATATTGTCTATCATAGCTTGAACAGGAGTCTATCTCGTGTCAATAAATTGTTTGGTACTTCGAGTTCTGGCCAATATTGTCTATCATAGCTTGAACAGGAGTCTATCTCGTGTCAATAAATTGTTTGGTACTTCGAGTTCTGGCCAATATTGTCTATCATAGCTTGAACAGGAGTCTATCTCGTGTCAATAAATTGTTTGGTACTTCGAGTTCTGGCCAATATTGTCTATCATAGCTTGAACAGGAGTCTATCTCGTGTCAATAAATTGTTTGGTACTTCGAGTTCTGGCCAATATTATCTATCATAAATAATGGTTGAATGTCCAAAGATGAAGCAAGAGGAAGTACCACATCGTGCCTTGTAATGTGCTAAATCTGTTTTTTATGAGGTACATGATAGGTCCATTTCTCATTGCCCTGCCTTCCTCAACTGAAAGTAACTTTCCAATATCCCGATGGATAGATTGGAAAATGACCAGACCAAGGATTAAACTTGATCCCTTTACCACCATAAAATCTTTTCGCTGTCTACACCTAATTGTTTTTGTCTGTCACACATCAGCTGCTACCATTTCATGCCTTTTGTTTTGTTAAGAATTGGTGTCAATGGATTTCAGACAAATATATAGTTGTTCACTTGCTTTCAGCAAATGGCAAGGAGTGTATGGATACTGGTGGTTCCAGTAGCTCATTGATTGCAAACAAACATTATCTTCAATCATAGGCGTACCTTACATCAATGTTTGGACCACGTCTGATTTTAAAATTTGGCAGTCTGGATGTCTGGTTCCATGATTGTAGTATTCGTTATCTCAGAGGATGTCATTTGATTAACTAAGAACGGGCGCCCCCCCCTCTCCAGCAAGAGCAGGACAGTTCATGTACACAAGCTCCTGTAGTGTTTGATGCTTTTATGTCTATTACCATCTAATACTGTCCCCCGTCCCTTCTATACCTTTCAAATGAGAGTTGGACATAATTACAGCCCTTATTAGATACCTACCTCTGAGCTAAAGTCACGGTCTTAGTATCTACTCTCATACTAGAGGTTGTTGTCTTGTATGCAACACTAATCTCGTTTACAATCCTACCTCTCATTCTAGAAGAAAAGTCTTGAACTGATTTCAAACCAAGTAGCATCAACCCTTCGCTATATATGACAACATTGTAATCCCAAGTATTATCATTTATAAGTTCAGGAGACAGAATGACTACCACCGAGTCATCATCATCTGATGAGAAAATGTGGAGACTTGTGCAATGGGAAAGTGGACTTTGAAATTAATCAACTAATAATTGAAAATGCCAAGGATGTTTATGCTATCATATATACCAATGGATCTGTGCTTTGTGGTAAGAAAGCCTGTCGGGGTTTCTCTGCTAGAGTGAGAGACAGGGTCGTAGCCGATCAGAGCGAATCATACATGACAACAACCTCCAGAACTGGAATGGAGATCAAGGTGGTGACTTTAGGTTTGAGGTGGTTATCTGATACCTCAAATCATCCCTGATTCTCAAATCTTGCTTCAGAAGGGCAGACTATGGCATAACGGGAAAGTGGATATAGAGAACTAGACACTTCAGAATCTTGCGTGAATCCTGGCCATGCAAGAATGAAAGAGCTGACATCCTGGACTCAGGGGTATCCACAGTTGGCACATTGACAAAGGATAAAGGTGTCATTTTGAAGTTTATCAATGATCACCTCTTGGATGAAGACACTACGATTGATGAACCATCAAAGCACAGATTGTCAAGTTTTTAAATCATACGTGGGTCCAGCAGAGCTGGGCGCTTGAGAGGATGTGTCAGAATTGTGTACATCCAGCAAGCTACAGGAACTATCAGAATCTACACTCTTCATAATTTATTGAGAGGGACTCAACACCTACGGGTCTGTCTGTCCAGAGTGCAATGACACCAATTCTTACCAGAACAAAGTGTTATTTGACTTGAAGCCCTACTGTCCCATTGCACCGTTATCTGTATTCTACACCAAGGGTGAAGATGACTCAGTGCATCCATTCTTCCACTTTACTGATAGTCTCATGACCTGGGGTCCCATGACCAATTGTCAGGCCGCCCTGTGCCATTCCTCACATGTCTTTCTTCGAGGTATCTGGACTTCGCATTTGTCATGTTTGTCTTCTGTTATATCCAGAAACGTGTCAAGTTTTTGAAGTGTCTTTCTTTTATTTCTTGTTTACCAAACTCAGGCGGCCATTTCTCTTGTCAAGAGTGAATTAACTCTGGCATGTGTTGAGGTCACGAACTCGCTTCTAAGATGATATCAATATACCAAACAAGAGATTTAGTTTTGGACATGAACGGAAATTCCTCTCAAAAGTGAGATAAGGTTTCTTAAATTGGCCTCTTGTTATTTCTGTCAGACTATGATGTATCTCTACACGTGAATGTTGACAAAATGTGTGTATGCTTACAAAATAAATGATTTCCATAATCACATAGAAACATCTTTTTATCCTGATCATGTAAGATGTACAACTGTCAAATCATAAACGACCAGTTTGACAAGCCAATAACAAATCATATATCCTATTAGAAGGGACAATGTAGTGTAATGGGTAGTGACACAGCTCGCAAACCAAACTTGTATGTGTTTGGATTCATAAACCAGCAATATTGTACCTCTGGGAATTTAACCCATTATAAAATTCAGCGCTGAAGTCCATTGGACCATAAGGCACAAAAATGTAATACAATGCACTCCGCACTAGAAAACATGATGAATAAGACACATACATATATCCTACTTCAATCCATAAGGAGCATGGGTGTCACCATTGAATTTAACCTCTTTCCTAAACCCTATTTCAAATCATATATTCGTACTTATTTTTGTTGCACTTAGCTTTGCATGATGATGATGCTCTCATTCACAACCCTATTCGTGATTGTCTTTACAATATACATTGTTAAATGCAGTGGGCCTATTCTTTCATCATTTGTGAGGATTCACATGAAATTGATAATTTATGTTGTTATTATATCCATACACTCATTTACATCTCCCAAGGTTTGTATTTCTTATAATTTACATGTGTAGCCTCGATTTGGTAGATTCCAGTTCAGTTATGTAGCAATAATATGAAAACACATGTTTCCATTTGTGATGAAACTATATATAAATGTATTATCAACACTGTATGATTTGATCGTTCTTGTAATTTTTCTAAATTAACCAAGCTATCAAGAATGTGTTAATTACATGACAATGCTTTCATACAGTACCATGGTCTGACCATCAAGGTAATCACATTTTGATTGTCAGTAATTGTTTGAATTATCTTATGGTGAATGATAAACAAAACAAGCAGCAACAAGAATTTGATACACAGTTTGACATCAGAACAGCAACAAAGAACTGGTGTTTAAACAAATAATGTTATCAAGTACTGCACAACACGAGAACAACACAAACAATAACTTCCCAAAAAGGACCGCCTACATAAAGAAATATTTTTTGATCAATATAATTCTTTAACAAGAACAAGATATACAAAACTGATTAAACCAGCTTTACTTAAAGAACCGTAACAAATAAGAACAGACATTTCAACCACCAAAAGTCTTCATCAATGAACAAACATAAATATAAAACAAAAATACTCAATTAACAAAATGAGTACTGTCAAATTATATCCATCTTTGCCTTCATCATTACAGATTTCATTCTTTTCCTGTCAATTTGTATTAGTCTATATTGTGTTCCTTGATGATCAAAAATTGTTCTTACATAAGCACTGGCAAACTACAACTGTACTTGTTATACTCGTGCATATTAACAACACCCCACACACATACATAACATATGTGCTGTACACATATTCTGTACTCTCACATACATGCTAAATCCATTCTTTCATATAAGGGTTGTGAAATATTTTCTGAAATTGTGAGCGGTACCTACTGTGGGTGTGACCTGTTTCGAGTGTGACATGTTGTGTGTAACCTGGTGTGAGCGTGATGTGTTGTTGGCAACCTGTTGTGGGTGTGACGTGTTGTGAGTTTGACATGTTGTTGGTAACCTGTTGTGAGTGTGACATGTTGTTGGTAACCTGTTGTGAGTGTGACATGTTGTTGGTAACCTGTTGTGAGTGTGACATGTTGTTGGCAACCTGTTGTGGGTGTGACGTGTTGTGAGTTTGACATGTTGTGGGTAACCTGTTGTGAGTGTGACGTGTTGTTGGTAACCTGTTGTGGGTGTGACGTGTTGTGAGTGCAACCCTTTGTGCACATACATCAGATCTTTCTTTTGGCTTTATGTCCTGCTTGCGTCTTTCAGTGTCAGGTTATGACGAGGTTTCTTGACTAGGCCTTAGTATGTGCTTCATACACAGGGAACTTTACTGCTTCTGTTATTTCTGCTGTCCATGTTTAACGTCATCGACCCTTGGCTCTCTATGTATTGTATCTGTATAGTATTGCTTTCTGATGTATACTATCTAGTGTTTGATGTGTCACATGGACGAACCATTTGGTTTGCTGTCTTTTTTTTTCATCTCTGTTGTTACGATGTTTCTTTTATCGTTGTTCATTAATGTACAATTATGGCCCTGATATCACAATGTCAGTAGGAATATTGTGTTGTACAGCATTCTTTTTGTATCTATTGTCACGTGCTTACATAATAATTTCGGAGATATTTTCCCAATAATTTGACTCCCTTTATTACATTTCTGTTGGATTTCGGTGTCGCCTTTGCCATCTGCTGAGATTATGTTACCCACGTACGTGAATACATCAGTATTTTCTAAAAATACAATGCATGTGTTGTTGGGGGAGAAGGGGTTCAAAACTGGTCTGATGAAAGGGACTCAAGGAGTCCTAACGGTCCACAGATTGAAGGGCACACTACTAGCCTTACCCTGGGCACAGGAAACCCACACTACGAGACTGGTGAGATGCATTATGGGTGTTAACTGTTGTGCGTGTGGCTTACTGTGCATGTGGCTTACTGTGCATGTGGCTTACTGTGCATGTGGCTTATTAAAGGCATGTCCTGCAAAACAAGAGGACAGTACCCATGAAACAAACAAGAGTACTTGGTTTCCATGGTAGCCTAGGGCTACCACATTTTCCCTTAACACCAGTAGCCTAGGGCTGCCAGATTCCCTTAACACCAGTAACCTAGGGCTACCACATTCCTTTAACACCAGTAGCCTAGGGCTGCCACATTCCCTTAACACCAGTAGCCTAGGGCTGCCACATTCCCTTAACACCAGTAACCTAGGGCTACCACATTCCTTTAACACCAGTAACCTAGGGCTACCACATTCCTTTAACACCAGTAGCCTAGGGCTGCCACATTCCCTTAACACCAGTAGCTTAGGGCTACCACATTCCCTTAACACCAGTAGCCCAGGGTTGCCACATTCCCTTAACACCAGTAGCCTAGGGTTGCCACACTGACTCAATACCAGTAGCCTAGGGCTATCACCATGCTGTAACACCAGTAGCCTAGGACTACCACACTGACTCAACACCAGTAGCCTAGGGCTACCACATTGCCGTAACACCAGTAACCTAGGTCTGTAACACTGACTCTGTCCAGTAACCAAGGGTTGTTACACTGACTCTGTCCCAGGGCTGTAACACTGACTCTGTCCCAGTAATGTACAGCTGCAACACTGAGTCTGTGCCAGTTATCAAGGGCTGGAACACTGACTCTGTACCAGTTATCAAGGACTGTAACACTGACTCTGTCCGAGTAACCTAGGACTGTAACACTGAATCTGTCCCAGTAACCTAGAACTGTAACACTGACTCTGTTCTAGTTACCTATGACTGCAACACTGACTCTGCACAAAATACTATTTTGGGTAACCTTCTTCGGTCCCACTTGACCCAGCTTTCAACTAATGTCTTTCACATGTTCTTTGTTCTCCCCTCTTTGTTCCTTGTGTGCCCCAACTAATCACCTTAGGTTATGTCTATTTATCTCTCCTCTCTCTTAATCTCCAGCTGTATTTGTCATCCCGTTCTTGCCATATGATGTTTGTGAATGCTTCCGGCTAACTAATACAATTTACGTGACTGGAATGTTGGTCAAGGTCTGTTAACGCAACGATCTGGAGGGCAGAGGACTATAAACACCTTACACTAATAGTTACAGTGGAATGTGCAGCCAAGGTTGTAACATTTGATTGATGGGTATCAATTAATCAATCAAACCTTTCAACTCCAGGAGGTCTGCCGGGGTCTTTGTGTATGACAAGAATAGCACCACTGCCTCACAGAGAGCATGTCATAAGAGACGACTAACTGTGTGACATGGCATAACACCGGCCATGGTAATGTGGTTTGTTTAGAACAGCATAGATGGTGCCTAACAGGCTGCGGGTCAACTTTGCTCTAGTGTTTGAGCCTGTTGAGATGGACTCGCACATGGGTTGACCACCCTCCGTAAGTGCTTGTCCCAATGTAGCAGAGCATTAAGTTGCTCGAGCCTAACCCGCTAAGTAGGAAACCCTTCTCCCGGCTACATCCAGCTCATACCAGAGCTGGGACCTGCACAAGAGCATCTGCACCTGTAGAAGTACAGTTCGATTAAGACTAAGACTCCAGGAGGAGTATAGGCCTTTATCAAATAACCATCAAGCTTTCCTATCATGAGCCAACTGTGCCAGTTCATCCCATGACTTCCCTGTTTTCTTAATGCTCAATTCGAGCTCTCTCTCCTCTACATTTGCCATGGTGTACTTCTCACCCTCTTGTCATGGGAAACCCAAGACAGAGACTGTCTTGTAGTGCAATCAGGATGATGCCTAAACACGCGAACTATCCAGTGCCACCGAAGACTTTGAATGTCTTGTTCTACCGGCAATTGCCCAGTTCTAGTTAAAAGATCAATAATGACCTTAGCATACCATCTCAGCCGCTCAATTCGACCCAGACAATCATTGATGAAAGTCTGTAAATTCTTTGTCATGGCCGTGATAATCCGCCATGTCTCAGGGCCATACAACGACATGGATGTCACAATAGAGTTAAAATCTTCAATTTGGAGCTGTAGGCGATGAAGCCTTGAACTTGATTCAAACTTGATCACCATAAAGACCGTAATGAATTGGGTTAAGAAACAGTAATAGTTCAAAAATGCATGGTCGAACGGTCAGGTTTTGAAAAATAAATGTATACTTACGTAATTTAAAATTACAAAACAAGTAAGGACCCAAGAAAAACTGTACACAAGTGTATGGGCATTCACTGATGGACATTTGATAAGCCCGTACAACTTACAGTCAAGCTGAACGAGGTGGGACATATTGTTTTGAGATCACTTAAAACTCTTCCAGTCGCCTCGGCTTCCAGCCCACACCGCCTTCCAAACTGGGCCCATTGATGGAGTAATCCTGGTCCTCTAAGGTTATTAGATCAGCGATAGCAGCCATGAGAGCACCTTCTGTGTCAGCTCTGTCCCACTTGGTTGGCCCAGGGTGGATAATTTTGGTGGCTAGGAGTCTGTCAAGCTGCTGGCGCAAGTCCTGAAACAAATACCAAGCATGGTTAGTCAGTCAACTTAATGATTTAAGAGCAGTACTCTGTCAACTATGCCAGCAGGCCGCACCAAAAAGGGTAGTGGTACAGTGGGTTCCATCTCACTGCAATATCCAAGGCAATGAGGAGGCAGACAGACTGGCAAAAGAAGGTGCAAAACTACCACAACCAGATACTAGTATGACATACGAAGAGTCAAAACGGCTTATTAGAGCTAGATACATGACCAAATGGGAAACCGAACATACTGGCTACACCAATAACGATGCCTATTACCAGTTGAACAGAAGAGAGCAGGTCGTGGTCTTCAGACTTCGCACTGGCCACAACAGACTGAGGTACCACCTATTCAACAAATTGAAGATAGGTGGCACCAACGAATGCTCGTGTGGTACCGGGAAAATGACCGCTGAGCATTTGCTGCAAAACTGCCCGACATACGAGGATCAGAGAGAGCAGATGTGGCCATCACCAGTGGCAACACTAGACAAGCTCTATGGCAGTGTCGACAGCCTCAGGATGCCGGCTGCTTTTTTCGAAAAAATAATGGTTACTGTCTGACTGCGTACGAAGAAGAAGAAGAAGAAGAAGGATAGTCAGTCAAGGTCCTAGAGGTGTTTCACCGTCGTAGGTGAGCTGTCAAAAAGTTGGGGATAGCACTACACCTGGACAGTTTAAACATGAATACCTGCTATAGGTGTAGTTGTTACAGAAGCTACTCATGTTGAGTAAGACAACAGAAAAGTGAATGTACGCTGGATGGATATTATTTTTTTTTTTTTTTTTTTGCGTTCGCCTTATTTTCTCTAATCCCCAAGGTGGTGTGCATTGCACTGCGTTTTTATTTTGCGCCTGTCGGCCCAGTGCATCCGACTTCAGCATGCATTTTATGTAAGGGTCTGCTTCCTCCTGCATTTTCTAAGGGTTTGCTTCCCCGGGGTAACGGCCGGTGCTGAGATGGGGATCGAACCCAGCACCTTATGGTTGTGAGCCGTGTCACATAACCACTAGGCCACGCCGTCCCCGCTGGATGGATATGAAGATGGTGAGTGTGAATGTTCTTAATAATAATGAAATCAGTGAATCAATCATCAATCAAATTCATAGTTGAAATAATATACTGTCAGTGTATTATATTTAACTGTATGAGATAAAGATGCTGAGCTGTGCATGAGCTGTTGCGGTCAGCGAGCCAGAGCTGCCAAGACTCTTCTCCTTCCTGCGTGGTGATCCTGGATAACAGGGTAGACTGGCTAAGGAGAAAGGGTTGAAAAGGATAGCTAATCCAGTAAACAAAAATGCCTGCTGAAATCAGATGTGTCAGACCGAAAGGTGCAAATATCATAGTAAAGCTGTAAACTTTACAATGTATTCAGTTTTCCGGACTACATCCTGCTACTTGCAAAGTCCTTTTCAGAGCTTGATAACAAAAATTTGAGAACAAACCACGAAGAGAAAGATATTTAAATGTTTTTAAAACTCACTTTCCAATTCTATTAACAAACGTGTTATGTACATTTTGATCAGCAATCAATGATCCTGACAACAACCAGTCTCTAACGTCAGTCAACTTGTGTGTGACTCTCGATATATCTGTTTATAATGGGATCATAATTCATTTTTTACTAGTCTCTGACAAATTTTGGAGTCACATTTTCTGAGATTGTTAAATGGAACACTTAAATGAGCTGTTTGTTAGGACCGTTCATTTAGTATATCTATTCATGTCGGCAATCTTAATTTGGGGTCAACTTAACTTAACATCTTAATACTGTATACAATCAGTTTCTTTTACATTCACTTGATCAAAAAATACCTATGTGCCATCCAATCTATTCTTGAATGCATTAATTGACCCTGTCTCCACTATTTTCTGTGGCAATACATTCCAAGTATTCACCACTCTCTGACTAAAAATATATTTCCTGGTATCTAATCTGGACCTTTCTTTAATTAATTTGTGGCTGTGTCCTTTTGATCTTTTAGACGGCTGTATTTTGAAAAAAACTTGTTATAGTCTAATTTATCCTTTCCGTTGAATGTCTTATAAATCTGTATTAAATCACCTGAAGTAGTGTCACAGAGTTCGTTTCTCGTGGCAAAGCTATCTGGTTCAATTAGTTCCCGTTACCAATACGATCCAATCAAATACAGCAGTAAAAGGACACCTGGCATACTGTTAGTGAAGAAAAGACAAAGAGGAAAGAAACTGGCCACCCCATGAAAAAATTATTGATTTCCCCAAGGATCAGAAGTAGTTAAATAATGAGAGGATCATCCAAGCCACCTGGCAGATCTAGGTGCACCTCACATACAATAGCTGCCAAGTAAAGAACAACATAACCTCTCACCTTGACCAACTGAGCTGTGGAAGATGAAGCCTTGAACTTGATCCAATCATCAACACAGACCAGTTCAATCTCTTTTTCCTGAGGACAGCCAAGAAATAAATATATGAGCAACAATAAACAGACAGCCTAGAAATAAACATGTAAACAACAATAAACAGACAGCCTAGAAATAAACATGTAAACAACAATAAACAGACATCCAAGAAATAAATATGTAAACAACAATAAACAGACAACTAAGAGATAAACATGTAAACAACAATAAACAGACAGCCTAGAAATAAACATGTAAACAACAATAAACAGACAGCCTAGAAATAAACATGTAAACAACTATAAACAGACATCCAAGAAATAAATATGTAAACAACAATAAACAGACAACTAAGAGATAAACATGTAAACAACAATAAACAGACAGCCAAGAAATAAACATGTAAACAACAATAAATCACACAGACCTCGCATTTCAAAGAAATAAAAATGTTTGTCCATGACACAATCTCATTCAATAATTCAGTTAATTCCTAACAGCACCCTGTGGAGCACAGGTCAACAACAATATGTCAAGTCATTTTGTTCTGCGACATATGTTCCAGTTCTGCCCATGTCTTCTGAATTGTCTCACGGTCTCTCCCCACCTCACATAAGGTACAACATACTGACCCTGACCTCACATCAAGTACAAGAAACTGACCCTGACCTCACATCAAGTACAACATACTGACCAAGACCTCACATCAAGTACAAGAAACTGACCCTAACCTCACATCAAGTACAAGAAACAGACCAAGACCTCACATCAAGTACAACATACTGACCAAGACCCTCACCTCACATCAGGTACACCATACTGACCCTGATCTCACATCAAGTACAACATACTGACCAAGACCTCACATCAAGTACAACATACTGACCAAGACTTCACATAAAGTACAACATTCTGAACAAGACGTCACATCATGTATAACATACTGACCCTGACCTCACATCTAGTACAACACACTGACCAAGACCTCACATAAAGTACAAAATACTGACCAAGACCTCACATCAAGTACAACATACTGAACAAGACCCTCATCTAACATCAAGTACAACATACTGACCAAGACCTCACTTCAGGTACAACATACTGACCAAGACCCTTACCTCAGGTACAATATACTGACCAAGACCTCACATCAGGTACAACATACTGACCAAGCCCTCACACCAGGTACAACATACTGACCAAGACCCTCGGCATACATCAAGTACAACATACTGACCAAGACCTTCACCTCCCATCAAGTACAACATACTGACCAAGACCTCACCTCCCATCAAGTACAACATACTGACCAAGACCTCACATCAAGTACAACATACTGACCAAGACCAAGACCTCACATCAAGTACATCATACTGACCAAGACCAAGACCTCACATCAAGTACAACATACTAGCAAAAATCAGTTGGCCTTTCTTCTACGTGTCCCTGCTTTCCACCCTCACATTACAACCACACAATGCACCCACACATCAACCCCACACTCTTCTTATGCACTACTTGGGTGAAGATGCACCTACCCTCAGAATGGTAATTTCTCCACCAAAGAAGAGCAGTGCGTACGGAGAGACCATGGTGCTGTCGTGTATGTACACCTGAAAGTGAACAAGAGCGACTGAAATCATGTGTACATGGAATCTATGTCTGTGGGAGCACCATCATCATCATCAATGACTGACTACATTAATAATTTCTAGATCTATCAATCAATCAATCAAAATCTTTAAAGAACTCTGTATAGCACAGGTTTTCAACAAATACATTTTTTGAGACATAGTTTATATAGAATGAAGTAGTCAGTCCCATGCCCAACCCTTCATATATCCCTCTTATAACATGCAGGTTACAGTGTTGGTATTCTTTGCTCCCTATTTTGGCCTCACAACACTCTAGATCACTTTTGTCTATATTCCATGATAGCAAGTTGAGAGTGAGACAGGGTAGGTCAATTGTAAATAGACCGGTAATGTTACAGCTTTTTACAAGGTGGGCTGACCAGCCATCTTCCCTTCCATAACTAAGACAGGAACCCTTTCACAGCTAAGTACATAAGATCAATGTTCTCAAAGTGGTAGTCTGTGCACCAGTGCTGGTCTGTGAGAGCTCTTAGTGGTAGCCTGTGCACCAGTGCTGGTCTGTGAGAGCTCTTAGTTGTAGTCTGTGCACCGGTGCTGGTCTGTGAGAGCTCTTAGTGGTAGTCTGTGCACTGGTGCTAGTCTGTGAGAGCTTTTAGTGGTAGTCTGTGCTCTTAGTCGCTGGTTCGCTAAAGGTGTCAAGAAACAGGATGAAAAAATTTTGTTTTTTTCACTTGGCTTTCTGCTTTGAATGATTTTCTAGAACTAATAATTATCTCTCGATCAAAACATTAAATCCTTCATAATTTAATATAACAGCAGATATAACTCTTCCGATATCTTAGTTATTAAACTTTGAATCATGAATCACTTGAAATTGAATACATTTTTACATCTTGCATTTGTTAGTTATTATCAACGTCACATTTTAATTGTGACATTTACAAGCAATTGGAAACCGGATGTCACATAGCTCTTTCGACTATATCATTTTCTATAAAGTATCAAGATTTGTTTTATATTCTTATTTATTTAGTCTAATGTAAATATTTTTCAATGACAGCTATTCCACATTCTTCATTGATCTCATTTACGTGTATGACATTGGTCTATTCAGCACGGACAACTCTGCGCTGCAGCGCTCTCTAGAAATTCTAGACTACGAAACGCCCTTCCTAGATCTGTGTATATCCTGGACCAAAACCAAAGTTCAGAACCTCATTTCTGACACAGCACCCCAGGGTTTTGAAACTCAAGGTTACACTGCGGAGGGCTCAAAGAAATTCATCTATTTCAGCAGCATGATATCATTAGATGGGTGCAGCAGTCCCGATTTGTCAAGGTGGATCAGACTAGCTGTGTCTCACAATGAAAATGAAAGCCATATAGTCCTGCTTACAGATGCTCTCGCCGTAGTCACAGCGCTAAAAAGCCAGAAAAACACTGAGCTTAATGACTTAAGAGCAGCACTCTGCAAATTGTGCCAGCAGTCCGCACCAAAAAGGGTAGTGGTACAGTGGGTCCCATCACACTGCAACATCCAAGGCAACGAGGAGGCAGAAAGACTGGCAAAAGAAGGTGCAAGACTACCACAAACAGATACTAGTATGACGTACGAAGAGTCAAAACGGCTTATCAAAGCCAGATACATGACCAAATGGGAAACCGAACATACTGGTTACACCAAAAACGATGCCTATTACCAGTTGAACCGAAGAGAGCAGGTCGTTGTCTTCAGACTTCGCACTGGCCACAATAGACTGAGGTACCACCTATTCAACAAATTGAAGATAGGTGGTACTGACGAATGCCCGTGCGGTACTGGTAAAATGACCGCTGAACATCTGCCGCAGAACTGCCCGACATACGAGGATCAGAGAGAGCAGATGTGGCCATTACCAGCGGAACTGCAAGACAAGCTCTATGGCAGTGGCGACAGCCTCAGGATGACCGCCACTTTTTTCAAAAAAATAATGGTTACTGTCTGACTGCGTACGAAGAAGAAGAAGAAGAAGACTAGCTGTGTCTGCTAAGTACGGCCTCCGACATGTATGGAGTAATGGCAAGATCTCCCTTGAAACAAAAATCCGCATCCATCAGTCCTGTGTGGTCCCAGTTCTTCTTTACAGCTTCGAAACCTGGATATTACTCAAACATACATGTCAAGACTGGAGGCCTTCCCCACGCACAACCAGCGGTGTATCCAGGTCATCCGATGGCATAACTATATCCGCAACGTGGAGGTCTCTGCTAAAACAGGCCTCCACCCAATCTCAGAAACACTTGACCACCGCCGAGTCTCTTTGTTCTGTCATGCTCTACGGCTGGACCAGGCCCACAAGATACTACACAGGTCGTTCCTCGGTGCCGAAAGTCTTTCCCCGACTGGCTGGAGGTGTAGAAGAGGCCTTCCTTGCAAAGAATGGCTCCAGCAGATAGCAGGCTCCACCTCAGCAATGGACGAGGCCTGGAACCCCGCAACAGCAGTGGATTATGGATGTGGTCGACCGATGCAACGGGTGTCAGACGCCTAAGCAAACATTATTATTATTATTCCACATGTACAGGCTTCAGGGAGCCGTGTAACGCAGTTGTTAGTGAGCTGGATTCGCATCTGAGTGGTCCTGGATTCATTCCCCAGTTGAGGCGGAAATGTTTTTACACATCGTAACAGCTCCCAGGTCGACCCAGCCTTAAATGAGTTCGACCGGCCCATCGGCACTCTCTGTAGTTCTTGCATACTTCCTAGACAAATGGTTTTTACTTCTATGGTGATTGTTCTGCAAAGAGTCTTTCTAAGTGTTCCTCACTTCCTATTGCTGCGTGGTTTCCTCCTAATCACTTGTAATGGGAGTCTATTATTCTTCATCCAAAGAATGTGTACGCCACCAAGAGTGTTTGCTGATGACATTAGAAACATATTTTTGGTTGGAGTCATATTTGCTGATTAATCAGGAATTATTTCAAGCCAATTCCAAGTAGACATCTAAGGCATTTGTTTTCAACTGCATTCAACCTATTCTCAAGCATTTTTGTGACTTAAATTTCCAGATATTTGTAAATTGATTGAAGACGGTGGAGACCAAGGTGACTTGGATGAAAATTTCATTTGCCACATCCTCATTCTGCATAATTTTTCCTACATAAGCAGGAAACATTCTCAACTTTCGGTATCACTTGACCATTAATCTGAAAATCACTAGATGTGCATGTAAATTTATGGTTCTGGAGGCATTTATCTGACGTCCTATTTGTATGGCTAAATGTCAGAATCAGTCTATCTTGTCCTACACTTCTTCTACATTAGAGTACCAAATCATCTGCGAAAACCTAGGTCCTTTAGAGGCTTACGATTTTTCGAATGCCGAACTGTCTGTTGCGTGCGTAATTTAGCACAGCCGAGTTTAAAGCCATGCCAAATAGCAGAGAAGACAAAATTCAGCCTTGTTTTACACCTGCTTCAATACTGAACCCTTCATCTTTCTTGGCAGTGGTTCATACACAATACGCTGTGAGTGGTCTGAATAGTTGATTAGAATCTTCCAAAATGTTAATAGCCATAGCTTTGGATAAGCGGACAATTAATCAAATTTCAAAACAAATATAAAATTATCGAACAAGAACAATAATCAATTGATTGGACACCAGTTCCAGCTGCAAGACCAGGGAACGAACCCCATCACTCTGTGGTAGGAGCAAGCATTTTGACTGCTGTGTTCAGATGCTCATAGGGGGCTGAAGATAAAACACTGTGAATGAGCTGACAGCAGACAGTGACTCATGGCTGGCTGCTTGCATCAGAGTCAGTGAACGAGAGCTGACCAAGACCCTATTCTGCATCCAAATGGAGGCCCCAGAAACAGGCTGCACTAGTCAAAGACACTCATTAAACAATCCATTAGAATGGAATGGAGAAACCAGCACAAAGAATACAAGCCAGAAAATGACAGCATAGACAAACTTGGCAGAGATGGGCAGACAAAGATCTTCAGACTCAGAACAGGACATTGCATACTCAAAGCCCACCTCCACAGAATGGGTCTTAGAGACACCGCCACATGCGGAGCACCAAAGAAAACATTAGAACATATCCTTCAGGGCTGCTACCCCACTTATGCAGACCAAAGAGACACAGACTGGTCCGGGGAAGTGACCATGCTAAAAAAGCTGTGGAGGACTGACGAAGACCTGATACACAGTCTCCTTCGTTAACCTCACCATGCTGGAAGTATTGGATCAGCTGAACGAAGAAGAAGAGAAGCAGGTACACTAGTGTGGTCTGGCCAAGAGAATGGGGATCGCAGTGGAAAGGCAAACCCAGCACCCAAAAAGAGCCAACTGAACATGTTGGGACGAAATCTGCAGATATCACAACATTGCTGTAAACTTAACATCTTTATACTGGTTTAGAAGACTGCAGAGTCTGTATACAACCAGTTTCTTGGAGGGTGGTTAACCAATTTCGAGTCCATCTTAACAAACTCAAACACTAGAGCAAAGTAGACCCACAGCATGTTGGGCGCCATCTATGCTGCTCTTAACAAACCATCTAACCAAATCGGTGATATTGCCATGTCACACATATCCTTGTCTATGTCATATACAAAGACTCCAGTGGACCACCAGGACAACTTCACAAAATCCTTTTCAACGCTGAAGAAGATAATGCTCATAGACCATTAGTAACAATTTATTATTTGTTGTTTAGCTGGCTGAGTTCCCATAATTCTCTTACTTGTATTGATGTAGCAGAGTCCAGGTTTTCACTGGGGTTATTCTATCTAGAATGTTACCACATGTATCCACATCATTCATGACCACACACAGCAAATTACATAGCACACAGCAGGTGGCATATTTATTACATCATACTCATACAACAACTATTAAAGTGAGTGCAATGTGATTACAAACAATACAAGAAATACAATCTTAACTAAATAGATACGTGGAGTTTATAAGCATAAGCTATTGATGTTGCTCCAGACTACCCAAACCCAGTTCTAGCCGCACACTCCCCTCCCCTTATCTTCACCCTCAATACACTCTCAAAAACTCGTTGTCACGTTTTGTTTTCTTTGCATTCACTCACACTCAGATACCCTCAGGCGGCTGATCTAGACATCATACATTCAATCTATTCAACGTATACTCACATATGATCACACACTCAATCGATCTGCATATACACACACTCTGGAACATACATCGTTCCCTCGGTGTCTACACATCACACACACATTCAGATCTCTCCTAGTCGATCTGTACCATCGCATAAATCTTCAGAACATACATCGTTCATAAAGTGTCCTGCACGTACAACACACATTCAAATCTCTTCTAGACACAGGGTGCCCAACACACACCTTATAGAGCGACTGGCCAAGACTCAAAGGCGTATGATGGTTCAACCATCCTGTTCTGTTTCACTAACATTCGTAAAACAGCCTATCAATTACTCTTCTATTAAGTCAGCTAGCTAAACAGACTCCTAGCTAAATTCTCTCTCTTTCTCACACTCTCTCCATGGTCAGTCCATTTGAGTTAAACTTTGTCTAGTATTATATAGTCTCAAGCAGTATCAGAGCTGTCCAATCGACCTCTGGGGGATGTCTTGATCCAGCCATACTCTAGTCTGATCTACCTCCATTCAGCTACCATTGGAACGCATCACTCTGAACTCCTGTCATTCAAAATGTCGCATCAAGCTCTGCTGGCCTCTGTCTGTCACTAATCCCCCACTACCCAAATCAGAACGCCAGTGATAAGCACCTAGCCTCTACCTGTACTAGGCACATTCTTTCCCCCAACCCCCTGTTTTCCTTTGTTGACTTAGTATCGAGACGGTGAGTGACATTGGCGTAGTGTCGAGACAGAGCGTGACCTTGGCACACATTCAGGTACCTTTGTTCTCAGAGTCGCTGACAACATCACCCTTGCCCTAAACGCTCATGCTCCAGCTGGAACTATTACATTGATGCCCATTAGTCATGTGGATTCTAATGACTCTATCTATTCTATTTGTGTGCTATATATGCTCTTTCAGTTTTTTTAAAAGAATACTTGTCCGTACTGTGGCTGTCATTGTTCTGGTGCAGATTAGGCAGAGGTAAAAGAGCGAACAGTAGTCAGGGTCAGGTGAAACATTCTTATCAAAACAATCTCACATCCTCATTCGTGATCCTGGAAATAGGCTGCGTCACAGTAGTCTGACCAAGAAGGTGGGGATAGACACTGTAATTCCCATTGTGGTGAAGTTAATGAAGTGTCTCACATTGCACTACAGCCAGGAGGACTATGGTCCATCTTCCCAAGTATGCAAGAAGAGCTACTGTAACCTGTTACCAAAGAAACATCAAGAGTTAACTCAGCAAGAGTAGACTCAAACAGCAAAGATATCCCCGGACACCACAACTTACTCTGCTGGTCTTTAACTTGTGGTAGAAGACCACCCACTTGCTCTCAAAGAAAGTTTGTCTCATGTTGACTGACTTTGGGTGGGCATGCACTCGACTGTCGTCTTTGATCACCATGGCAACACCTCTGTTAGATAAAAAAAAAAAAAGAATAAAGCAACCACAGACCTTTCTTCCTAAAATAATTTGTTCTCTCTCTCCTGTTGCCTTTTCCCCACTCGTTCAAGCATGCTAAATTCTTACACACAAAAACCAACAAGGCAAAGACAAATAAGACAAGAGCAGACAGGAAGTGATGTCAAATTTTAGTGACTAGGACAACCAAAAGTGATTGCAGAAAAAAATTTGTTAACATTTGTTATTTTTGGACTGGGATCAAGATGCTGAGCAGCTACTTAAGCCCTTTCAGGGTTTGGTAGTGGGAGATTGAGAACGAATGAAGAAGAAGGAAGATTTTTAGGACTGACTAATTTATTCCATCTTGTTCTTCAAACATGAGGCTGCTATATTCAAGCTCACTGCCACATATCTACTTGTGTCTCTCACTGCCACATGTCTACCTGTGTCTCTCATTGCCACATATCTACCTGTGTCTCTCACTGCCACATGTCTACCTGTGTCTCTCATTGCCACATATCTACCTGTGTCTCTCACTGCCACATATCTACCTGTGTCTCTCATTGCCACATATCTACCTGTGTCTCTCACTGCCACATGTCTACCTGTGTCTCTCATTGCCACATATCTACCTGTGTCGCTCACTGCCACATATCTACCTGTGTCTCTCACTGCCACATATTTACTTGTGTCGCTCAGTGCCACATATTTACCTGTGCCTCTCACTGCCACATAATTACCTGTGCCTCTCACTGCCACATATCATATCTACTTGTGTCTCTCACTGCCACATATTTACTTGTGTGTCTCCCTGCAACATACTCACACATTTCTCCCCATACATTAACAGTTACATCTACTTGTGTCTCTCACTGCCACATACACACTTCTCCCCCCCCCCCCCACCTAATTGTGTCTCTCACTGCAACATACTCACACATTTTTCCCCACACACTAACAGCTACATCTACTTGTGTCCCTCACTGGCATATACACACTTCTTCTCCACCCCTCCACACACACTCACATCTCTATCATACGTACACTTCTCCCACTATCACACATATACAAATATCTTCCCACACAAACAGTCCCAAACATCCACCCCCCTTCCCCCTCACACACACCCCCATCCAGTTCCACATGCACTCCCCCACACAACCACACTCTCACCCACACCTACCTGTGTCTAGGACTTCCTGGTTTAGGAACTTTGGTGATCTGTCCAACATTTGGGTACAACCCCGCACACAAGACAGCTCTCACAAGACCCAGGTTGTCTGTACAAGAGGTATAAATAGAGAGAATATGAGTATGTAATCATTATAGTCCAACAAAACCGTATCAGATTTATAAGTTTCATTGATGAGAAAAACAAAAAGAGAAGACCCTGGAACTGGCACATTTGAAAACAAAGCCGTAGCAACAGTCATAATGCAGTGGACACAGTGAGAAAGTGGTGGCAGCAATCAGAAAGTAGTGGCAATAGTCCCAAAGTCATGGCCACAGTCACAAAATAGTGGCAATAATCCCAAAGTCATGGCCACAGTCACAAAATAGTGGCAATAATCCAAAAATAGTGGCAATAATCCCAAAGTCATGGCCACAGTCACAAAATAGTGGCAATAATCTTAAAGTCATGGCCACAGTCACAAAATAGTGGCAATAATCCCAAAATAGTGGCAACAATCCCAAAGTCATGGCCAGTCAAAAAATAGTGGCAATAATTCCAAAATAGTGGCAATAATCCCAAAATAGTGGCAATAATTCAAAAATAGTGGCAATAATCCCAAAATAGTGGCAATAATTCCAAAATAGTGGCAACAATCCCAAAGTCATGGCCAGTCCAAAAATAGTGGCAATAATTCCAAAATAGTGGCAATAATCCCAAAATAGTGGCAATAATTCAAAAATAGTGGCAATAATCCCAAAATAGTGGCAATAATTCCAAAATAGTGGCAACAATCCCAAAGTCATGGCCAGTCCAAAAATAGTGGCAATAATTCCAAAATAGTGGCCATAATCCCAAAATAGTGGCAATAATTCCAAAATAGTGGCAACAATCCCAAAGTCATGGCCAGTCCAAAAATAGTGGCAATAATTCCAAAATTGTGGCAATAATTCCAAAATAGTGGCCATAATCCCAAAATAGTGGCAATAATCCCAAAATAGTGGCAATAATCCCAAAATAGTGGCACAAATCCCAAGGTAGTAGCAAAAATCCCAAAGTAGTAGCAATAATCCCAAAGTAGTTGCAAAAATCCCAAAGTAGTGGCAATAATCCCAAAGTAGTGGCAACAATCACAAAGTAGTGGCCACAGTCACAAAGTAGTGGCCACAGTCACAAAGTAGTGGCCACAGTCACAAAGTAGTAGCCACAGTCACAAAGTAGTGGCCACAGTCACAAAGTAGTGGCCACAGTCACAAAGTAGTGGCCACAGTCACAAAGTAGCAGCAATAAGCACAAAGTGGTAGCAATAATCCCAAAGTAGTAGCAATAATCCCAAAGTAGTGGCAAAAATCACAAAGTAGTGGCAAAAATCACAAAGTAGTGGCAACAATCAAAAAGTAGTGGCCCCATTCAGAAAGTTGTAGCAACAGTCAGAAAGTAGCAGCAACAGACAGAAACTTGTAGGAACAGCAAGAAAGGTGTAGGAACAGTCAGAAAGTAGCAGCAACAGACAGAAAGTAATAGCAACAGTCAGAAAGTTGTAGCAACAGACAGAAAGTAATAGCAACAGTCAGAAAGTTGTAGCAACAGACATAAAATTGTAAAAACAGCTAAAAAGGTGTAGGAACAGTCAGAAAGTTGTAGCAACAGTCAGAAAGTTGTGGTTTCACAACTGAAATAAGTCAATCCAATCCCTGAATTGCCTGCTGCACTTAGTACAAGGTAATAGAACACCTTCTTCCACCAGGTGAATGTTTTCTTTGCACATGATCCATGCACCAAATATCAATGGCACATCGATTTCGCACTTCATAGCAGACAGCGGTGTAGTGAACGTAAAAAACAAAATGACTTGAGCGTAAATTTGATTATAGTGATATTAGTATGTTACTCAAAAGTTTTGTCTTTTTATCGTTGTCATGGACAAACATTCATTGTTAATAATTCCATGAACAGCAAAGATGAGAAATGAGGATGAGGATGAGCCGAAAAAGGCCCTTCACTTTATTTCTTCTCTTGTTGTTTGTCCACCCAGAAACACTTACCACTGTTTAGATTTGCTTGGGGATCTTTGGGATTGTTGGTGGCCACAAAACCAATGTCAAACAAGAGCTGTGCCAACTGTTTCTTCATGTCTTTCAGCATCTGGTGACGCATTAATATCTCAGTCTCAACATTAGAGGCTAGAGCCACAACACATAACTCAACATTTGAGTAAGAGTCATGAACACATCACTCAACATTTGAGGTAAGAGTCATGAACACATCACTCAACATTTGAGGTTAGAACCATGAACACATCACTCAACATTTGAGGTTAGAACCACGAACACTTCACTCAACATTTGAGGTTAGAACCATGAACACATCACTCAACATTTGAGGTTAGAACCACAAACACATCACTCAACATTTGAGGTTAGAACCACGAACACATCACTCAACATTTGAGGTTAGAACCATGAACACATCACTCAACATTTGAGGTTAGAACCACGAACACTTCACTCAACATTTGAGGTTAGAACCACGAACACATCCCTCAACATTTGAGGTTAGAACCACGAACACATCCCTCAACATTTGAGGTTAGAACCATGAACACATCACTCAACATTTGAGGTTAGAGCCATGAACACATCACTCAACATTTGAGGTTAGAACCATGAACACATCACTCAACATTTGAGGTTAGAACCATGAACACATCACTCAACATTTGAGGTTAGAACCATGAACACATCACTCAAAATTTGAGGTTAGAACCACGAACACTTCACTCAACATTTGAGGTTAGAACCATGAACACATCACTCAACATTTGAGGTTAGAACCACAAACACATCACTCAACATTTGAGGTTAGAACCACGAACACATCACTCAACATTTGAGGTTAGAACCATGAACACATCACTCAACATTTGAGGTTAGAACCATGAACACATCACTCAACATTTGAGGTTAGAACCACGAACACTTCACTCAACATTTGAGGTTAGAACCACGAACACATCACTCAACATTTGAGGTTAGAACCATGAACACATCACTCAACATTTGAGGTTAGAACCATGAACACATGACTCAACATTTGAGGTTAGAGCCATGAACACATCACTCAACATTTGAGGTTAGAACCACGAACACATCACTCAACATTTGAGGTTAGAGCCATGAACACATCACTCAACATTTGAGGTTAGAACCACGAACACATCACTCAACATTTGAGGTTAGAACCACGAACACATCACTCAACATTTGAGGTTAGAGCCATGAACACTTCACTCAACATTTGAGATTAGAACCACCATCACTCCATTCAACATTTAGTCTCTCTCTAACTCTCTCACATGCACACAAATAACCAAAATAATCATAAATAAACAAAAAAATCATTAAACATTTTGATTCAAACAAAAAGTAGTTAGATATCTTTAATTAACTTAACATCTTTACACTGGTTTAAAAGACTCTGCAGAGCATGTATACAAACAATTTCTTGGAGAGTGGTTTACTGATGTGCGAGTCCATCTTAATAGACTCAAACACAAAGCAAAGATGCACGAAGATCCCATAAACGTACTAACAACACCAAAACCCATCACTACTGTACGAAAACCTACCTGGAGGCAGGATATATTTCCAGAGGTGGTAGAAAATATACCAGGTATTGCAAACAAAAACTGCCAGACTGAAAAAGAAAGGAGAGATACTACCCTAAGCTTCATAACGAAAAGCTACCCAAGCATGGACTGGACCCATGCATACACCGACGGTTCTGTAACAAATACTACACAGAACGGAGGGGCAGGAGCATTCCTGAACCTACCAAATGGCAGAAAAATAACACTGTCATTCGCTACTGGTAAGTACACAAGCAATTTCAGAGCGGAGGCAGAGGCACTGAGGGCGGCAGTGGAAGAAATAGTGACACACAGTGAAAATGAAAGCCATATAGTCCTGCTTACAGATGCTCTCGCCGTAGTCACAGCGCTAAAAAGCCAAAAAATACTGAGCTTAATGACTTAAGAGCAGCACTCTGCAAACTGTGCCAGCAGTCCGCACCAAAAAGGGTAGTGGTACAGTGGGTCCCATCACACTGCAACATCCAAGGCAACGAGGAGGCAGACAGACTATCAAAAGAAGGTGCAAGACTACCACAAACAGATACTAGTATGACATACGAAGAGTCAAAACGGCTAATCAAAGCCAGATACATGACCAAATGGGAAACCGAACATACTGGTTACACCAAAAACGATGCCTATTAACAGTTGAACCGAAGAGAGCAGGTCGTTGTCTTCAGACTTCGCACTGGCCACAATAGACTGAGGTAGCACCTATTCAACAAATTGAAGATAGGGTGTACCGACGAATGCCCGTGCGGTACTGGTAAAATGACCGCTGAACATCTGCTGCAGAATTGCCCGACATACGAGGATCAGAGAGAGCAGATGTGGCCATCACCAGTGGAACTGCAAGACAAGCTCTATGGCAGTGGCGACAGCCTCAGGATGACCGCCGCTTTTTTCGAAAAAATAATGGTTACTGTCTGACTGCGTACGCAGAAGAAGAAGACTCAAACACTAGAGCAAAGTAGATGTGAAGCCTGTTAGGTGCCATCTATGCTAAACAAACCACCTAATCATGGTCTGTGTTATGCCATGTCACACGGTTAGTCGTCTCTTACGACATGCTCTCTGTGGGGAAGTGGTACTATTCTTGTCATACACAAAGACTCCGGCAGACCTCTATTATCCTCTAACTCTTAGCTGTAGCCTTGAGAATTGTAGCAAATGTTGACATCCCGTTTCATTGGCTTCAGCAAATCTCACACATCTTGTTGGCAGGTTGTCATAGCTTTCCTCACATCCCGAGCGTGCTGATGAAGGTGGACCTGGGTCCTCTAGGCGGTCGTGATATGCTTGGCTTCATCTGCGTGTCCCTCACTACTATTGGGATCACGTCAATCCCTCACCTCGTTAGCCAGGCTGCCATAAAAACAGCCTGTTTCCAGAGAAGGCTACTAGGAAGCCGAGTTGATGGCCTTGGCCAGAACATTTCGCCTAACCCTGAATAACATGTCTGATCAGTATATTTTGCAAATATTTTGCCATAACAGAGTTGGTAAACAATACACGTGATAGAAGCGGATGAAGGTCCATGATGGCATATGCCAATCTGCAGGGCACCTGATGATGATTGATTTATTACAATTTTAATTCGAAGTTAAGAATAAAACCATTCCCTACAGCTGGCCCCTTACAGGAAGCCTGTTTCTAGTACATGCAGTAGTAGCAATAATTTTACATGACGAGGTTGCTAGTCCCTCCACAACTGTCTTTAGTAACCTTTTACGACCCGCTTGAAAGGTTACAGGGTCCATTTTTGTCAAACAAACCAGGTAACCATAAACATAAAATTAAGTAAATAAGCTGACAGACAGATCAACAATGAAAATAAACATACGTGTAACGTGTTCTCTGACAGGAAGTTCTCCCAGCAATAGCTGCGGCTGTTTCCTCTGCTAAGACTTTTCTCCCAGCCCTGTCAGAAGATACCAGATCTAGTCACTGATTGTAATAGTCATGATACGATTATGTCATCGCTGACATCTATCTCAATTCAAACATTAAACTCTGCATTACTTTCTTTCATACTTAAAATATTTCCATTCATACATGATGATATTACATTTGTTAACAGCTGCCTTTACATCTGTGAACAGCTGCCTTTACATCTGTGAACAGCTGCCTTTATATTTGTCAACAGCTGCCTTTACATCTGTGAACAGCTGCCTTTACATTTGTTAACAGTCCCACACAAGACCTCGGACCACCTCCTTTCACCTGTGCTAGCAGCCACACACAAAACCTAGGACCACCTCCCTTCACCTGTGCTAGCAGTCCCACACAAAAACATTCAAAAAGAAAACGTCACATCTTAAAGAGCAGGCATATTACAATGAGAAGCCAAATCACATGACCTTGAATGTGTTGATGAGCATAATGTGGTCACTCTTGCTTTCCTGTGCCAGACGACAGCGCACTTGGTCAGCCAATTCTTCCTTGCCCTGAAAATGTCAATATAGCAAAGAGTTCTTCAACAATCTGAATATGACTACGTTTTGTTAATAACTTGGCTAATTGTTTGGTGTATGAGATCTAGATGTTGGCTATCACACATTCACAACTTGGCTAATTGTTTGGTGTGGTGTATGAGGTCTAGATTTTGGCTATCACACATTCACAACTTGGCTAATTGTTTGGTGTATGGAGGCCCAGATTTAGACTATCAGTCACACAACTTGGCTAATTGTTTGGTGTATGGAGGCCCAGATTTAGACTATCACTCACACAACTTGGCTTACTGTTTGGTGTATGGAGGCCCAGATTTAGACTATCAGTCACACAACTTGGCTAACTGTTTGGTGTATGGAGGCCCAGATTTAGACTATCAGTCACACAACTTGGCTAATTGTTTGGTGTATGAGGGCCAGATTTAAGTTATCATGCAGTTGGGCATGCCTTTCTCAGTTAGTTTAATCATTTCTAGCATTTGATTTACGGTGAGAAATTAGCAACTTTTCCTTTCACGTGAACACTAAGAGGCCGTGGCACAGTTATTATTAGACCTCATTTCAATATAATAAACATTGACGATGTTTGAAATGTTGCAAGAATTGTCAGAATGTAATATAGAGACACAAGGCATGCAAAACACTGTGATTGACACATTCTAAAGATAAAGGTCAGTCCCATGGCAACAAATGTCATCGGTTATGAAGATAACTCTTCATGTACTAAGCCGCAGTCTGTGTGAGGTGGGGTGATCAGTTTCCTTCCTTGTTGCTTTTACCGTCCCCAACTCATATGTCAGGTACCCTTTTATTGCTGGGCCAACCGGAGGAGCGGTCGTTCTAGGTTCGAATAATGTCCAAAATTTATTTTTTGCCCGTACGTGATTTCAAACCCTGGCATGCTGTAATCCCAGTCTAGCAAACAAGCTCACTGCAAGCCAGCTCACTCTATGATGATTCCATTGAAATTTATCAGAAGGAGACGGTACACTGTAATAAATAAACATTCATTGTTGTGTTTTTTTGTAAAGTGTGAAATCTGTGGAGTGCAATAAAGCCATGTAGGCCTGTACTATGTATGTAGCCACAGGCCAACCAAACTAACGAGAAGAAAGGGATAATTACTAGAGGTATCATAAAGGCATCCTTGAAGCTAAGGCTGGCAGCAACAGTTAGGATGGGGTCCAGGCAACAGAACATGGCACCAAAGAGAATCATTTTTCCAGTGTGAGGTTCCACAGGCATCCTGGCCAAGTGGTATCCCAGAGGCAGAAGGCTCTCATTCCCATCCAAAGCATTCTGTATTCAACAAGAAGATGATGCTTGTTAGGACATTGTGTATTATGTAGAATATGATCTTTGTTAAAACATTATGAATTCAACAAGGACATGATCTTTGTTAGGGTATTCTGTATTCGGCAAGAAGTTTGTTAGGACATACCAAATTCATATAAGATTATGTTTGTTAGACACTCTGAATTGAACAAGGATATGATGTTTGTTAGGCCATTCTGAATTCAATAAGATGTGTGTTAGCCCATTCTGACTTCAATAAGATGTTTGTTAAAATAAGATAGTTTTTATGACATTCTTAAACTTAACTTAACGTCTTTATACTGGTTTAGAAGACCCTGCAGAGTCTGTATACAACCAGTGTCATTTACATCACCTTGCTCTAAAAGCTATGCCCATCCAGTTTATTCTTAAATGCATTAACTGTCCCTGCCTCCCCTACCTCCCCTGGCAATGCATTCCAAGCAGACACCACTCTCTGACTAAAAAAATATTTCCTAATATCTAATCTGGACCTCTCTTTAGTCAGCTTGTAGCTTTGCCCTCTTGTTATTGTGGGTGGCTGTATTTAAAAAAACTTGTTATAGTCTAATTTATCCATTCCTCTGATCATCTTATAAACCTGTATTAAGTCACCATGAATTCTTCTCTCCATTCTAAATTCTTTTGTTTTTTTGTTGTTGTTTTGCATTCGCCTTATTTCTCTAATCCCCAAGGCGGTGTGCGTTGCACTGTGGTTTTTATTTTGCGCCTGTCGGCCCAGTGCATCCGACTTCAGCATGCATTTTATGTAAGGGCCTGCTTCCTTCTGCCTTTTTAAGGGTTTGCTTCCCTGGGGTAACGGCCGGTGCTGTGATGGGGATCAAACCCAGCACCTTCTGGTTGTGAGCTGTGCCACTTAACTACTAGGCCACGCCGTCCGCCATTCTGAATTCAAAAAGAACATAATATTTGTTGGTGTAGACTATAACTTCTTCTTCTTTTTCGCTCATTCTCAAACTCTCACTACCAAGCCCTGAAAAGGGCTTTGCAAGTCGCAGGATATTGTCCAAAGAACAGAATGCACTGTGTTGTAGTTTACAGCTTGACACGGGATCAAGATGCTGAGCAGCACATGAGCTGCAGTGGTCAGCGACCCATAGCTGACTGCTAGCGTCAGGGCCAGCGAACCAGAGCTGCCAAGACCCTTCTACACCTCCACGCGGTGATCCTGGATAAAAGGCTGCAGCAGGGCAGACTGGCTAAGGAGAAGGGATCGAAGAGGGAATGCTAACCCGGTACTCAAAAAATGCTTGCTGAAAAGTCGGATGTGTTGGACCGAAAGGTGCAAATATCGCAGTCAAGCTGTAAACTACGATACAATGCATTCCATTCTTTGGACAACATTCTGCTACTTAAACCCTTTCAGTGTTTGGTAGTGGGAGATTGAGAACGAATGAAGAAGAAGACAGCGTGACGCTACTTATTTGCACCATTCAGTCACATCCAACTTCAGCGTGACATTTCTGGGTACAGTTTGCCTTCTCTCTTCGATCCCTTCTCTTTAGGAAAGTCAGCTCTGTTGCAGCTTGTTATTCAGAATCACCACGTGGAGGTGTAGAAGGGTCTTGGCAGCTCTGGTTTGCTGGTATCATGATGCTAGCAGCCAGCTTTGGGTCGCTGACCACTACAGTAAATGCACTACTCCTTATCTTGATCCCCCAGACTATAACAAACATGAACATAATATTTGTTTGGGCAGACTATAACACACATGAACATAATATTTGTTTGGGCAGACTATAACAATCATGAACATAATATTTGTTTGGGCAGACTATAACAATCATGAACATAATATTTGTTTGGGCAGACTATAACAATCATGAACATAATATTTGTTTGGGCAGACTATAACAAACATGAACATAATATTTGTTTGGGCAGACTATAACAAACATGAACATAATATTTGTTTGGGCAGACTATAACAAACATGAACATAATATTTGTTTGGGCAGACTATAACAAACATGAACATAATATTTGTTTGGGCAGACTATAACAAACATGAACATAATATTTGTTTGGGCAGACTATAACACACATGAATATAATATTTGTTTGGGCAGACTATAACAATCATGAACATAATATTTGTTTGGGCAGACTATAACAATCATGAACATAATATTTGTTTGGGCAGACTATAACACACATGAACATAATATTTGTTTGGGCAGACTATAACAATCATGAACATAATATTTGTTTGGGCAGACTATAACACACATGAACATAATATTTGTTTGGGCAGACTATAACACACATGAACATAATATTTGTTTGGGCAGACTATAACACACATGAACATAATATTTGTTTGGGCAGACTATAACACACATGAACATAATATTTGTTTGGGCAGACTATAACACACATGAACATAATATTTGTTTGGGCAGACTATAACACACATGAACATAATATTTGTTTGGGCAGACTATAACAATCATGAACATAATATTTGTTTGGGCAGACTATAACACACATGAACATAATATTTGTTTGGGCAGACTATAACACACATGAACATAATATTTGTTTGGGCAGACTATAACACACATGAACATAATATTTGTTTGGGCAGACTATAACACACATGAACATAATATTTGTTTGGGCAGACTATAACACACATGAACATAATATTTGTTTGGGCAGACTATAACACACATGAACATAATATTTGTTTGGGCAGACTATAACAATCATGAACATAATATTTGTTTGGGCAGACTATAACACACATGAACATAATATTTGTTTGGGCAGACTATAACACACATGAACATAATATTTGTTTGGGCAGACTATAACACACATGAACATAATATTTGTTTGGGCAGACTATAACACACATGAACATAATATTTGTTTGGGCAGACTATAACAATCATGAACATAATATTTGTTTGGGCAGACTATAACACACATGAACATAATATTTGTTTGGGCAGACTATAACACACATGAACATAATATTTGTTTGGGCAGACTATAACACACATGAACATAATATTTGTTTGGGCAGACTATAACACACATGAACATAATATTTGTTTGGGCAGACTATAACACACATGAACATAATATTTCTTTGGGCAGACTATAACACACATGAACATAATATTTGTTTGGGCAGACTATAACAATCATGAACATAATATTTGTTTGGGCAGACTATAACACACATGAACATAATATTTGTTTGGGCAGACTATAACACACATGAACATAATATTTGTTTCGGCAGACTATAACACACATGAACATAATATTTGTTTGGGCAGACTATAACACACATGAACATGATATTTGTTTGGGCAGACTATAACACATGAACATAATATTTGTTTGGGCAGACTATAACACACATGAACATAATATTTGTTTGGGCAGACTTTAACACACATGAACATAATATTTGTTTGGGCAGACTATAACACACATGAACATAATATTTGTTTGGGCAGACTATAACACACATGAACATAATATTTGTTTGGGCAGACTATAACACACATGAACATAATATTTGTTTGGGCAGACTATAACACACATGAACATAATATTTGTTTGGGCAGACTATAACACACATGAACATAATATTTGTTTGGGCAGACTATAACACACATGAACATAATATTTGTTTGGGCAGACTATAACAAACATGAATATAATATTTGTTTGGGCAGACTATAACAAACATGAATATAATATTTGTTTGGGCAGACTATAACAAACATGAATATAATATTTGTTTGGGCAGACTATAACAAACATGAATTTAATATTTGTTTGGGCAGACTATAACACACATGAACATAATATTTGTTTGGGCAGACTATAACACACATGAACATAATATTTGTTTGGGCAGACTATAACACACATGAATATAATATTTGTTTGGGCAGACTATAACACACATGAACATAATATTTGTTTGGGCAGACTATAACAATCATGAACATAATATTTGTTTGGGCAGACTATAACACACATGAACATAATATTTGTTTGGGCAGACTATAACACACATGAACATAATATTTGTTTGGGCAGACTATAACAAACATGAATATAATATTTGTTTGGGCAGACTATAACAAACATGAATATAATATTTGTTTGGGCAGACTATAACAAACATGAATATAATATTTGTTTGGGCAGACTATAACAAACATGAATTTAATATTTGTTTGGGCAGACTATAACACACATGAACATAATATTTGTTTGGGCAGACTATAACACACATGAACATAATATTTGTTTGGGCAGACTATAACACACATGAACATAATATTTGTTTGGGCAGACTATAACACACATGAACATAATATTTGTTTGGGCAGACTATAACAATCATGAACATAATATTTGTTTGGGCAGACTATAACAAACATGAATATAATATTTGTTTGGGCAGACTATAACAAACATGAATATAATATTTGTTTGGGCAGACTATAACAATCATGAACATAATATTTGTTTGGGCAGACTATAACACACATGAACATAATATTTGTTTGGGCAGACTATAACACACATGAATATAATATTTGTTTGGGCAGACTATAACACACATGAACATAATATTTGTTTGGGCAGACTATAACAAACATGAATATAATATTTGTTTGGGCAGACTATAACAAACATGAATATAATATTTGTTTGGGCAGACTATAACAAACATGAACATAATATTTGTTTGGGCAGACTATAACACACATGAACATAATATTTGTTTGGGCAGACTATAACAAACATGAATATAATATTTGTTTGGGCAGACTATAACAAACATGAACATAATATTTGTTTGGGCAGACTATAACACACATGAACATAATATTTGTTTGGGCAGACTATAACACACATGAACATAATATTTGTTTGGGCAGACTATAACAAACATGAATATAATATTTGTTTGGGCAGACTATAACAAACATGAATATAATATTTGTTTGGGCAGACTATAACAAACATGAATATAATATTTGTTTGGGCAGACTATAACAAACATGAATTTAATATTTGTTTGGGCAGACTATAACACACATGAACATAATATTTGTTTGGGCAGACTATAACACACATGAACATAATATTTGTTTGGACAGACTATAACACACATGAACATAATATTTGTTTGGGCAGACTATAACACACATGAACATAATATTTGTTTGGGCAGACTATAACAATCATGAACATAATATTTGTTTGGGCAGACTATAACACACATGAACATAATATTTGTTTGGGCAGACTATAACACACATGAACATAATATTTGTTTGGGCAGACTATAACAAACATGAATATAATATTTGTTTGGGCAGACTATAACAAACATGAATATAATATTTGTTTGGGCAGACTATAACAAACATGAATATAATATTTGTTTGGGCAGACTATAACAAACATGAATTTAATATTTGTTTGGGCAGACTATAACAAACATGAATTTAATATTTGTTTGGGCAGACTATAACACACATGAACATAATATTTGTTTGGGCAGACTATAACACACATGAACATAATATTTGTTTGGGCAGACTATAACACACATGAACATAATATTTGTTTGGGCAGACTATAACACACATGAATATAATATTTGTTTGGGCAGACTATAACAATCATGAACATAATATTTGTTTGGGCAGACTATAACACACATGAACATAATATTTGTTTGGGCAGACTATAACACACATGAACATAATATTTGTTTGGGCAGACTATAACAAACATGAATATAATATTTGTTTGGGCAGACTATAACAAACATGAATATAATATTTGTTTGGGCAGACTATAACAAACATGAATATAATATTTGTTTGGGCAGACTATAACAAACATGAATTTAATATTTGTTTGGGCAGACTATAACACACATGAACATAATAT
The DNA here is from genome assembly GCA_036924085.1 of Ariolimax columbianus. NCBI lineage: Eukaryota > Metazoa > Mollusca > Gastropoda > Stylommatophora > Arionidae > Ariolimax > Ariolimax columbianus. The sequence goes on from JAVGWX010000005.1 coordinate 15,170,936, forward strand.
TTGTTTGGGCAGACTATAACACACATGAACATAATATTTGTTTGGACAGACTATAACACACATGAACATAATATTTGTTTGGGCAGACTATAACACACATGAACATAATATTTGTTTGGGCAGACTATAACAATCATGAACATAATATTTGTTTGGGCAGACTATAACACACATGAACATAATATTTGTTTGGGCAGACTATAACACACATGAACATAATATTTGTTTGGGCAGACTATAACAAACATGAATATAATATTTGTTTGGGCAGACTATAACAAACATGAATATAATATTTGTTTGGGCAGACTATAACAAACATGAATATAATATTTGTTTGGGCAGACTATAACAAACATGAATTTAATATTTGTTTGGGCAGACTATAACACACATGAACATAATATTTGTTTGGGCAGACTATAACACACATGAACATAATATTTGTTTGGGCAGACTATAACACACATGAACATAATATTTGTTTGGGCAGACTATAACACACATGAACATAATATTTGTTTGGGCAGACTATAACAATCATGAACATAATATTTGTTTGGGCAGACTATAACAAACATGAATATAATATTTGTTTGGGCAGACTATAACAATCATGAACATAATATTTGTTTGGGCAGACTATAACACACATGAACATAATATTTGTTTGGGCAGACTATAACAATCATGAACATAATATTTGTTTGGGCAGACTATAACACACATGAATATAATATTTGTTTGGGCAGACTATAACAAACATGAACATAATATTTGTTTGGGCAGACTATAACAAACATGAATATAATATTTGTTTGGGCAGACTATAACAAACATGAACATAATATTTGTTTGGGCAGACTATAACACACATGAACATAATATTTGTTTGGGCAGACTATAACACACATGAACATAACATTTGTTTGGGCAGACTATAACAATCATGAACATAATATTTGTTTGGGCAGACTATAACAAATATGAATATAATATTTGTTTGGGCAGACTATAACAATCATGAACATAATATTTGTTTGGGCAGACTATAACACACATGAACATAATATTTGTTTGGGCAGACTATAACAATCATGAACATAATATTTGTTTGGGCAGACTATAACAAACATGAATATAATATTTGTTTGGGCAGACTATAACAAACATGAATATAATATTTGTTGGGGCAGACTATAACAAACATGAATATAATATTTGTTTGGGCAGACTATAACAAACATGAATATAATATTTGTTTGGGCAGACTATAACAATCATGAACATAATATTTGTTTGGGCAGACTATAACACACATGAACATAATATTTGTTTGGGCAGACTATAACAAACATGAATATAATATTTGTTTGGGCAGACTATAACAAACATGAATATAATATTTGTTTGGGCAGACTATAACAAACATGAATATAATATTTGTTTGGGCAGACTATAACAAACATGAATTTAATATTTGTTTGGGCAGACTATAACACACATGAACATAATATTTGTTTGGGCAGACTATAACACACATGAACATAATATTTGTTTGGGCAGACTATAACACACATGAATATAATATTTGTTTGGGCAGACTATAACACACATGAACATAATATTTGTTTGGGCAGACTATAACAATCATGAACATAATATTTGTTTGGGCAGACTATAACACACATGAACATAATATTTGTTTGGGCAGACTATAACACACATGAACATAATATTTGTTTGGGCAGACTATAACAAACATGAATATAATATTTGTTTGGGCAGACTATAACAAACATGAATATAATATTTGTTTGGGCAGACTATAACAAACATGAATATAATATTTGTTTGGGCAGACTATAACAAACATGAATTTAATATTTGTTTGGGCAGACTATAACACACATGAACATAATATTTGTTTGGGCAGACTATAACACACATGAACATAATATTTGTTTGGGCAGACTATAACACACATGAACATAATATTTGTTTGGGCAGACTATAACACACATGAACATAATATTTGTTTGGGCAGACTATAACAATCATGAACATAATATTTGTTTGGGCAGACTATAACAAACATGAATATAATATTTGTTTGGGCAGACTATAACAAACATGAATATAATATTTGTTTGGGCAGACTATAACAATCATGAACATAATATTTGTTTGGGCAGACTATAACACACATGAACATAATATTTGTTTGGGCAGACTATAACAATCATGAACATAATATTTGTTTGGGCAGACTATAACACACATGAATATAATATTTGTTTGGGCAGACTATAACACACATGAACATAATATTTGTTTGGGCAGACTATAACAAACATGAATATAATATTTGTTTGGGCAGACTATAACAAACATGAACATAATATTTGTTTGGGCAGACTATAACACACATGAACATAATATTTGTTTGGGCAGACTATAACACACATGAACATAATATTTGTTTGGGCAGACTATAACAAACATGAATATAATATTTGTTTGGGCAGACTATAACAAACATGAATATAATATTTGTTTGGGCAGACTATAACAAACATGAATATAATATTTGTTTGGGCAGACTATAACAAACATGAATTTAATATTTGTTTGGGCAGACTATAACACACATGAACATAATATTTGTTTGGGCAGACTATAACACACATGAACATAATATTTGTTTGGACAGACTATAACACACATGAACATAATATTTGTTTGGGCAGACTATAACACACATGAACATAATATTTGTTTGGACAGACTATAACACACATGAACATAATATTTGTTTGGGCAGACTATAACACACATGAACATAATATTTGTTTGGGCAGACTATAACAATCATGAACATAATATTTGTTTGGGCAGACTATAACACACATGAACATAATATTTGTTTGGGCAGACTATAACACACATGAACATAATATTTGTTTGGGCAGACTATAACAAACATGAATATAATATTTGTTTGGGCAGACTATAACAAACATGAATATAATATTTGTTTGGGCAGACTATAACAAACATGAATATAATATTTGTTTGGGCAGACTATAACAAACATGAATTTAATATTTGTTTGGGCAGACTATAACACACATGAACATAATATTTGTTTGGGCAGACTATAACACACATGAACATAATATTTGTTTGGGCAGACTATAACACACATGAACATAATATTTGTTTGGGCAGACTATAACAATCATGAACATAATATTTGTTTGGGCAGACTATAACAAACATGAATATAATATTTGTTTGGGCAGACTATAACAATCATGAACATAATATTTGTTTGGGCAGACTATAACACACATGAACATAATATTTGTTTGGGCAGACTATAACAAACATGAATATAATATTTGTTTGGGCAGACTATAACAAACATGAATATAATATTTGTTTGGGCAGACTATAACAAACATGAATTTAATATTTGTTTGGGCAGACTATAACACACATGAACATAATATTTGTTTGGGCAGACTATAACACACATGAACATAATATTTGTTTGGGCAGACTATAACAATCATGAACATAATATTTGTTTGGGCAGACTATAACACACATGAATATAATATTTGTTTGGGCAGACTATAACAATCATGAACATAATATTTGTTTGGGCAGACTATAACAAACATGAATATAATATTTGTTTGGGCAGACTATAACAAACATGAACATAATATTTGTTTGGGCAGACTATAACACACATGAACATAATATTTGTTTGGGCAGACTATAACACACATGAACATAATATTTGTTTGGGCAGACTATAACAAACATGAATATAATATTTGTTTGGGCAGACTATAACAAACATGAATATAATATTTGTTTGGGCAGACTATAACAAACATGAATATAATATTTGTTTGGGCAGACTATAACAAACATGAATTTAATATTTGTTTGGGCAGACTATAACACACATGAACATAATATTTGTTTGGGCAGACTATAACACACATGAACATAATATTTGTTTGGACAGACTATAACACACATGAACATAATATTTGTTTGGGCAGACTATAACACACATGAACATAATATTTGTTTGGGCAGACTATAACAATCATGAACATAATATTTGTTTGGGCAGACTATAACACACATGAACATAATATTTGTTTGGGCAGACTATAACACACATGAACATAATATTTGTTTGGGCAGACTATAACAAACATGAATATAATATTTGTTTGGGCAGACTATAACAAACATGAATATAATATTTGTTTGGGCAGACTATAACAAACATGAATATAATATTTGTTTGGGCAGACTATAACAAACATGAATTTAATATTTGTTTGGGCAGACTATAACACACATGAACATAATATTTGTTTGGGCAGACTATAACACACATGAACATAATATTTGTTTGGGCAGACTATAACACACATGAACATAATATTTGTTTGGGCAGACTATAACACACATGAACATAATATTTGTTTGGGCAGACTATAACAATCATGAACATAATATTTGTTTGGGCAGACTATAACAAACATGAATATAATATTTGTTTGGGCAGACTATAACAATCATGAACATAATATTTGTTTGGGCAGACTATAACACACATGAACATAATATTTGTTTGGGCAGACTATAACAAACATGAATATAATATTTGTTTGGGCAGACTATAACAAACATGAATATAATATTTGTTTGGGCAGACTATAACAAACATGAATTTAATATTTGTTTGGGCAGACTATAACACACATGAACATAATATTTGTTTGGGCAGACTATAACACACATGAACATAATATTTGTTTGGGCAGACTATAACACACATGAACATAATATTTGTTTGGGAAGACTATAACACACATGAACATAATATTTGTTTGGGCAGACTATAACAATCATGAACATAATATTTGTTTGGGCAGACTATAACAAACATGAATATAATATTTGTTTGGGCAGACTATAACAATCATGAACATAATATTTGTTTGGGCAGACTATAACACACATGAACATAATATTTGTTTGGGCAGACTATAACAATCATGAACATAATATTTGTTTGGGCAGACTATAACACACATGAATATAATATTTGTTTGGGCAGACTATAACAAACATGAACATAATATTTGTTTGGGCAGACTATAACAAACATGAATATAATATTTGTTTGGGAAGACTATAACAAACATGAACATAATATTTGTTTGGGCAGACTATAACACACATGAACATAATATTTGTTTGGGCAGACTATAACACACATGAACATAACATTTGTTTGGGCAGACTATAACAATCATGAACATAATATTTGTTTGGGCAGACTATAACAAATATGAATATAATATTTGTTTGGGCAGACTATAACAATCATGAACATAATATTTGTTTGGGCAGACTATAACACACATGAACATAATATTTGTTTGGGCAGACTATAACAATCATGAACATAATATTTGTTTGGGCAGACTATAACAAACATGAATATAATATTTGTTTGGGCAGACTATAACAAACATGAATATAATATTTGTTGGGGCAGACTATAACAAACATGAATATACTATTTGTTTGGGCAGACTATAACAAACATGAATATAATATTTGTTTGGGCAGACTATAACAATCATGAACATAATATTTGTTTGGGCAGACTATAACACACATGAACATAATATTTGTTTGGGCAGACTATAACAAACATGAATATAATATTTGTTTGGGCAGACTATAACAAACATGAATATAATATTTGTTTGGGCAGACTATAACAAACATGAATATAATATTTGTTTGGGCAGACTATAACAAACATGAATTTAATATTTGTTTGGGCAGACTATAACACACATGAACATAATATTTGTTTGGGCAGACTATAACACACATGAACATAATATTTGTTTGGGCAGACTATAACACACATGAATATAATATTTGTTTGGGCAGACTATAACACACATGAACATAATATTTGTTTGGGCAGACTATAACAATCATGAACATAATATTTGTTTGGGCAGACTATAACACACATGAACATAATATTTGTTTGGGCAGACTATAACACACATGAACATAATATTTGTTTGGGCAGACTATAACAAACATGAATATAATATTTGTTTGGGCAGACTATAACAAACATGAATATAATATTTGTTTGGGCAGACTATAACAAACATGAATATAATATTTGTTTGGGCAGACTATAACAAACATGAATTTAATATTTGTTTGGGCAGACTATAACACACATGAACATAATATTTGTTTGGGCAGACTATAACACACATGAACATAATATTTGTTTGGGCAGACTATAACACACATGAACATAATATTTGTTTGGGCAGACTATAACACACATGAACATAATATTTGTTTGGGCAGACTATAACAATCATGAACATAATATTTGTTGGGGCAGACTATAACAAACATGAATATAATATTTGTTTGGGCAGACTATAACAAACATGAATATAATATTTGTTTGGGCAGACTATAACAATCATGAACATAATATTTGTTTGGGCAGACTATAACACACATGAACATAATATTTGTTTGGGCAGACTATAACAATCATGAACATAATATTTGTTTGGGCAGACTATAACAAACATGAACATAATATTTGTTTGGGCAGACTATAACACACATGAACATAATATTTGTTTGGGCAGACTATAACAAACATAAATATAATATTTGTTTGGGCAGACTATAACAATCATTAACATAATATTTGTTTGGGCAGACTATAACAAACATGAATATAATATTTGTTTGGGCAGACTATAACAATCAGGAACATAATATTTGTTTGGGCAGACTATAACAAACATGAATATAATATTTGTTTGGGCAGACTATAACAATCATGAACATAATATTTGTTTGGGCAGACTATAACACACATGAACATAATATTTGTTTGGGCAGACTATAACAATCATGAACATAATATTTGTTTGGGCAGACTATAACACACATGAATATAATATTTGTTTGGGCAGACTATAACAAACATGAATATAATATTTGTTTGGGCAGACTATAACAAACATGAATATAATATTTGTTTGGGCAGACTATAACAAACATGAACATAATATTTGTTTGGGCAGACTATAACAAACATGAATATAATATTTGTTTGGGCAGACTATAACAAACATGAATATAATATTTGCTTGGGCAGACTATAACAATCATGAACATAATATTTGTTTGGGCAGACTATAACAAACATGAATATAATATTTGTTTGGGCAGACTATAACAATCATGAACATAATATTTGTTTGGGCAGACTATAACAAACATGAATATAATATTTGTTTGGGCAGACTATAACAAACATGAATATAATATTTGTTTGGGCAGACTATAACAAACATGAATATAATATTTGTTTGGGCAGACTATAACAAACATGAATTTAATATTTGTTTGGGCAGACTATAACACACATGAACATAATATTTGTTTGGGCAGACTATAACACACATGAACATAATATTTGTTTGGACAGACTATAACACACATGAACATAATATTTGTTTGGGCAGACTATAACACACATGAACATAATATTTGTTTGGGCAGACTATAACAATCATGAACATAATATTTGTTTGGGCAGACTATAACACACATGAACATAATATTTGTTTGGGCAGACTATAACACACATGAACATAATATTTGTTTGGGCAGACTATAACAAACATGAATATAATATTTGTTTGGGCAGACTATAACAAACATGAATATAATATTTGTTTGGGCAGACTATAACAAACATGAATATAATATTTGTTTGGGCAGACTATAACAAACATGAATTTAATATTTGTTTGGGCAGACTATAACACACATGAACATAATATTTGTTTGGGCAGACTATAACACACATGAACATAATATTTGTTTGGGCAGACTATAACACACATGAACATAATATTTGTTTGGGCAGACTATAACACACATGAACATAATATTTGTTTGGGCAGACTATAACAATCATGAACATAATATTTGTTTGGGCAGACTATAACACACATGAACATAATATTTGTTTGGGCAGACTATAACAATCATGAACATAATATTTGTTTGGGCAGACTATAACACACATGAATATAATATTTGTTTGGGCAGACTATAACAAACATGAACATAATATTTGTTTGGGCAGACTATAACAAACATGAATATAATATTTGTTTGGGCAGACTATAACAAACATGAACATAATATTTGTTTGGGCAGACTATAACACACATGAATATAATATTTGTTTGGGCAGACTATAACACACATGAACATAATATTTGTTTGGGCAGACTATAACAATCATGAACATAATATTTGTTTGGGCAGACTATAACAAATATGAATATAATATTTGTTTGGGCAGACTATAACAATCATGAACATAATATTTGTTTGGGCAGACTATAACACACATGAACATAATATTTGTTTGGGCAGACTATAACAATCATGAACATACTATTTGTTTGGGCAGACTATAACAAACATGAATATAATATTTGTTTGGGCAGACTATAACAAACATGAATATAATATTTGTTGGGGCAGACTATAACAAACATGAATATACTATTTGTTTGGGCAGACTATAACAAACATGAATATAATATTTGTTTGGGCAGACTATAACAATCATGAACATAATATTTGTTTGGGCAGACTATAACAAACATGAATATAATATTTGTTTGGGCAGACTATAACAAACATAAATATAATATTTGTTTGGGCAGACTATAACAAACATGAATATAATATTTGTTTGGGCAGACTATAACAAACATGAATATAATATTTGTTTGGGCAGACTATAACAAACATGAATATAATATTTGTTTGGGCAGACTATAACACACATGAACATAATATTTGTTTGGGCAGACTATAACACACATGAACATAATATTTGTTTGGGCAGACTATAACACACATGAACATAATATTTGTTTGGGCAGACTATAACACACATGAACATAATATTTGTTTGGGCAGACTATAACACACATGAACATAATATTTGTTTGGGCAGACTATAACACACATGAACATAATATTTGTTTGGGCAGACTATAACAAACATGAACATAATATTTGTTTGGGCAAACTATAACAATCATGAACATAATATTTGTTTGGGCAGACTATAACAATCATGAACATAATATTTGTTTGGGCAGACTATAACAAACATGAACATAATATTTGTTTGGGCAGACTATAACACACATGAACATAATATTTGCTTGGGCAGACTATAACAAACATAAATATAATATTTGTTTGGGCAGACTATAACAATCATTAACATAATATTTGTTTGGGCAGACTATAACAAACATGAATATAATATTTGTTTGGGCAGACTATAACAATCAGGAACATAATATTTGTTTGGGCAGACTATAACAAACATGAATATAATATTTGTTTGGGCAGACTATAACAATCATGAACATAATATTTGTTTGGGCAGACTATAACACACATGAACATAATATTTGTTTGGGCAGACTATAACAATCATGAACATAATATTTGTTTGGGCAGACTATAACACACATGAATATAATATTTGTTTGGGCAGACTATAACAAACATGAATATAATATTTGTTTGGGCAGACTATAACAAACATGAATATAATATTTGTTTGGGCAGACTATAACAAACATGAACATAATATTTGTTTGGGCAGACTATAACAAACATGAATATAATATTTGTTTGGGCAGACTATAACAAACATGAATATAATATTTGCTTGGGCAGACTATAACAATCATGAACATAATATTTGTTTGGGCAGACTATAACAAACATGAATATAATATTTGTTTGGGCAGACTATAACAATCATGAACATAATATTTGTTTGGGCAGACTATAACAAACATGAATATAATATTTGTTTGGGCAGACTATAACAATCATGAACATAATATTTGTTTGGGCAGACTATAACACATGAACATAATATTTGTTTGGGCAGACTATAACAATCATGAACATAATATTTGTTTGGGCAGACTATAACACACATGAATATAATATTTGTTTGGGCAGACTATAACAAACATGAATATAATATTTGTTTGGGCAGACTATAACAAACATGAATATAATATTTGTTTGGGCAGACTATAACAAACATGAACATAATATTTGTTTGGGCAGACTATAACAAACATGAATATAATATTTGTTTGGGCAGACTATAACAAACATGAATATTATATTTGTTTGGGCAGACTATAACAAACATGAATATAATATTTGTTTGGGCAGACTATAACAAACATGAATATAATATTTGTTTGGGCAGACTATAACAATCATGAACATAATATTTGTTTGGGCAGACTATAACAAACATGAATATAATATTTGTTTGGGCAGACTATAACAATCATGAACATAATATTTGTTTGGGCAGACTATAACAAACATGAATATAATATTTGTTTGGGCAGACTATAACAAACATGAATATAATATTTGTTTGGGCAGACTATAACAAACATGAATATAATATTTGTTTGGGCAGACTATAACAAACATGAATATAATATTTGTTTGGGCAGACTATAACAAACATGAATATAATATTTGTTTGGGCAGACTATAACAAACATGAATATAATATTTGTTTAGGCAGACTATAACAAACATGAATATAATATTTGTTTGGGCAGACTATAACAATCATGAACATAATATTTGGTGGGACAGACTACAAAGGCAAAGGCCGCCGTCCATCGTAGACGATGATGGCATAATTAATTTTGCTAGCGCTATTTTTAGTAAGGATTAACTGCGCTACTATTTATCCTCACTTTCTCGTCTCAAGCCGCCCGACCCGTGGCAAGACAAGGACAAAACGACTAGGGGGCGACTACGAGGTGCAGGGGACTCCGCATCAAGCACTCGTGAAAAAGACGACGAAGTCCGGAGTCGAACCCACACCACCTGATCACGAGGCCGACAGCTTAACCACTTCGCCACGGAATCCACTATAACAATATAAATATAACAACCATGGACATAATATTTCTTGGGACAGACTATAACAATATAGCAAACATGGACATAATATTTCTTGGGACAGACTATAACAATATAGCAAACATGGACATAATATTTCTTGGGACAGACTATAACAATATAGCAAACATGGACATAATATTTCTTGGGACAGACTATAACAATTTAGCAAACATGGACATAATATTTCTTGGGACAGACTATAACAATATAGCAAACATGGACATAATATTTGTTGGGGCAGACTATAATAATATAACAAACATGGACATAATATTTCTTGGGGCAGACTATAATAATATAGCAAACATGGACATAATATTTCTTGGGACAGACTATAACAATATAACAAACATGGACATAATATTTGTTGGAGCAGACTATAATAATATAGCAAACATGGACATAATATTTCTTGGGACAGACTATAACAATATAGCAAACATGGACATAATATTTCTTGGGACAGACTATAACAATATAGCAAACATGGACATAATATTTGTTGGGACAGACTATAATAATATAACAAACATGGACATAATATTTCTTGGGACAGACTATAACAATATAGCAAACATGGACATAATATTTCTTGGGACAGACTATAATAATATAACAAACATGGACATAATATTTGTTGGAGCAGACTATAACAATATAGCAAACATGGACATAATATTTCTTGGGACAGACTATAATAATATAACAAACATGGACATAATATTTCTTGGGACAGACTATAACAATATAGCAAACATGGACATAATATTTGTTGGGACAGACTATAATAATATAACAAACATGGACATAATATTTCTTGGGACAGACTATAACAATATAGCAAACATGGACATAGTATTTCAAAGAATAATGAGAACTGGTCACAAATGTCTTCAAGAGAGATACATAAAAGAAAGAAAAACTTTACCAGTTCCTTGAGTGTGTCTATGGCATGTGTGATAGACTCCATTGATGGGTGCTGCATGGCTTTGCTGATGAAAGGAATGATGCGACCCAAGTGTAGCAGCTGTAGAACAGGCATAATAAAACTAATTATAAACATAACAAGGACAGACAACAATTAACCTATTATAAACTTCTAACTTTTCTTTCAAATCTGCAGGAACGGGAGGGGGAAGTCCCATAGCTTAGCCAAATGATTGGTGACAAAGTCAAAAACTACACTTGTACGTGTTTGGATTCATGAGTCGGCAAGGTTATACCCCTATGGGATGTGAGTCCATAATCGAATGTAATGGGCCGTAAGGTGGAAACTGGGCCGTAAGGTAGAAACTGGCCCGTAAGGTGGAAACTGGGCCGTAAGGTGGAAACTGGGCTCTAAAGGTGGAAACTGGGCTCTAAAGGTGGAAATCACAGTACAATGTACTTTACCTTAAGAAAAAAGATCAGCGAATAACAAAAAAATTCTGCAGGAGTACACAAAGCTGCAAAGGTCACTCTCCAAAATCTTCTTCTTTTTCTTCGTTTTCAATCTACCACTACCAAACCCTAAATAGGGCTTTGTAAGTAGCAGAATATAGTCCAGAGAACAGAATACGTTGTGTAGCTAGTTTACAGCTTAACTGCGATATTTGCACTTTCGGTCCAGCACATCCGTATTCGACAGGAAAATCTTCTATATTGGGCAGTCATCTTTCTCTAATCATCTTGTATGGCCCTGAGGCCTTGATGGTCTTTCAGAGAGATTGTAGTATGTAAGCAGCTCGAGGTCTTCCGCGAGCGCATTCGACGTAACATCCTTAGAGTCTGTAGGCAAGACTTAGTCACTAACACCGAGTTCTCCCAATGGACACAACTAGCTTATTTTCTTACCGCTGGATCAGTGCCGTTGTTTTCTTTGGTCATGTAGCTCATCATTCTCAGGTTGTCCTTGCATGAACTAATCTGCAGCTGTTCCTGAAAATCAGGGGCAGGAAAAGGTTGGACCCCTCATGGAGTTGTCCCGCGAAAACCCACGCAACACCTGTCTTAGACACATTGCCTTCACTCCATCTGTCCTGCACGCTGCCTGGGACTCTGCTAACAACTGCAGTCATGGATGGTCAGCAGGGATGAGTCCTGGTTTCCTAGGCAGATTATTTTCTTCTTCTTCTTCGTATGCAGTCAGACAGTAACCATTATTTTTTCGAAAAAAGCGGCGGTCATCCTGAGGCTGTCGACACTGCCATAGAGCTTGTCTTGCAGTTCCACTGGTGATGGCCACATCTGCTCTCTCTGATCCTCGTATGTCGGGCAGTTCTGCAGCAGATGTTCAGCGGTCATTTTACCAGTACCGCACGGGCATTCGTCGGTACCACCTATCTTTAATTTGTTGAATAGGTGGTACCTCAGTCTATTGTGGCCAGTGGGAAGTCAGAAGACAACGACCTGCTCTCTTCTGTTCAACTGGTAATAGGCATCGTTTTTGGTGTAACCAGTATGTTCGGTTTCCCATTTGGTCATGTATCTGGCTTTGATAAGCCGTTTTGACTCTTCGTATGTCATACTAGTATCTGTTTGTGGTAGTCTTGCACATTCTTTTGCCAGTCTGTCTGCCTCCTCGTTGCCTTGGATGTTGCAGTGTGATGGGACCCACTGTACCACTACCCTTTTTGGTGCGGACTGCTGGCACAGTTTGCAGAGTGCTGCTCTTAAGTCATTAAGCTCAGTGTTTTTCTGGCTTTTTAGCGCTGTGACTACGGCGAGAGCATCTGTAAGCAGGACTATATGGCTTTCATTTTCTTTGTGTGTCACCATTTCTTCCACTGCCGCCCTCAGTGCCTCTGCCTCCGCTCTGAAATTGCTTGTGTACTTACCAGTAGCGAATGACAGTGTTATTTTTGGCAGATTATTTGACTTGACAGTCTTCTCTGGCTTCTGAAAGAGCAGACAACAGAGCATGAGATCTGTAGCTACCACGCTGGCTCCAAATTTTCCCTTAGCTTTGCCAGGTACCCATGTATTGCTGGGTTGACTGGAAGAAGTGGTCATAACCATGAAAAAACACACGACACGCCCGGTCTGTCAAACAAAGCATGATATGATTTGAACCTGGTACATCGGTGTTGTAAACCGAGCTAACAACCCCATGGCCGCACTTTCCTTGCAGCAGCTCTTCATTCATCCTGGGGAGTATTGTATAAGGTGGACAACAGTCCACCTCACTGTAATGCCATGCATTACTTCTCAGCAGGGTAACCACTATGGGTATCACAGTGCCAATCCCCACCTCACTGATTATACTGATATACCACAGCGAGCTTCCAGGTGTGTGATATGACCACAAGGAGTTGGTCAGTGTGTCGTACATGACCCAGATGTTAGCACATGCCCTCAATGAACCTGTGGTACACAATAAATAGAACAGCAACAGCATCTAGGTGAGACAGCAGACACCAACCTTAATGTTTAGACAAAGTTCCTCCAGCCTAGTCCGTAACATCTCAGGAGGGTGGCTGTCGAGGAGCAAGTCGTAGCGGAATTTGGTGTAAAGACGAAAACAGTGGCCAGGCTGTACCCTTGAACACAAGAAAGTGGTAGTAGATGATTACTGGTACTCACATCATCATTATGTGCTGCTTTTACAGCAGATTTGTCACAAAGATTAGCATGAAAATAGGTGAGAATGTGTCAGGTACTCAATGTTTGAATGCCATACAATTATTGCAGAAAATATAGACTGAAAGAAGACAGACATTCTTATGACTTGAAACTGAATGACAGACATTCATATAACTAAAGCTGGAAGATTAGACATTCTTATAACAAAGACAAAAGAAAACATTCTTACAACTCAGAACTGAAAGACAGATATTCGTATAATTAAGGTGGGAAGACAGAAGCTATTTTTACATATCAAAACTGAAAGACAGATATTTTTTTACTAAGTGGGAAGACGGGAGCTATTTTTACACATCAAAACAGAAAGACATACATGTATATTACTAAGTGGGAAGATGGCAGATATTTTTGCACATCAAAACTCAAAGACATACATTCTTATAACTAAGATAGAAAGATGGTAGACACACATTTAACAAAAACTGAAATAAGTCAGACATTCTTGCAGCTAAAAACTCAAATATGGACATTCTTATAACAAACATTGCATGTGACAGAGTAACAGATCCAGACTGCAGACCTTCAACAACAAGTGTCTTCGGGATATACTTTGTGTTAGATAGCTAGAGGTAATGGAATACTCAGATCTGCGGAAAAGAACACGGCAACAACTAACAGAGCAGGAGATTGGCGGGAAAAAGTGGGGATGGATAGGACACTCTCAGAAAGATGTAGACAGTATAACCAGATATGCACTGGATTGGAACCCATAGGGAAAGAGCATAGTGGGAATGTCAAAAATATTTGGCGACATACAGTTGAGGAGGAAGGCAGTTCAATCTAGGTCTTGTGAGTGTAACTCAAGAAGACACACCAGAATAGGATCCAAAATGATCAATGAGACCACAAAGGATTGATGAGACCCCAAAGGATTGATGAGACCACAAAGGATTGATGAGACCCCAGATGATTGATGAGACCCTAAATGATCAATGAGATCCAAATGATCGAAAAGACCACAAAGGATTGATGAGACCACAAAGGATTCATGAGACCACAAACAATCAATGAGACCCTAAATGATCAAAGGGACCACAAAGGATTGATAAGACCACAAAGGATTCATGAGACCCCAAAGGATTGATGAGACCACAAATGATCAAAGAGACCACAAAGGATTCATGAGACCACAAACGATCAATGAGACCACAAACAATCAAAGAGACACAACAAAGGATTGATGACACCACAGATGATTGATGAGATCCTAAATGATCAAAGAGACCACGAAGGATTGATGAGACCACAAAGGATTCATGAGACCCCAAAGGATTCATGACACAACAAAGGATTCATGAGACCTCCAAAGAATTGATGAGAACACAAATGATCGATGAAACAAAGTTCCTACCTGCCAGCTCTGCCCCTCCTCTGTTTAGTATTTGCCTTGGAGACCCACTCAGGATTTAAACATGTCAGGTTCATCTCTGGCTGGAAACCTTTTATCTTGATCTTGCCAGTGTCAATCACGTACACAACATCATCAATGGTGATACTGAAGATCAAACATCAACATTTAGTCAGACAGTTGAACACTCCAATGTCAATCAACCATTATTCCTTAATGATTTAAGAGCAGTACTCTGTCAAACTATGCCAGCAGTCCGCACCAAAAAGAGTAGTGGTACAGTGGGTTCCATCCCACTGTAACATCCAAGGCAACGAGGAGGCAGACAGACTGGCAAAAGAAGGTGCAAGACTACCACAACCAGATTCTAGTGTGACCTACGAAGAGTCCAAAAGGTTTATTAGGGCCAGATACATGGCCAAATGGGAAACAGAACATACTGGCTACACAAAAAATGATGCCTATTACCAGTTGAACAGAAGAGAGCAGGTCATGGTCTTCAGACTCCGCACAGGCCACAATAGACTGAGGTACCACCTATTCAATAAACTGAAGATATGTGGCACTGACGAATGCACTTGTGGTACAGGGAAAATGACCGCTGAACATCTGCTGAAAAATTGCCCGACATACGAGGACCAGAGAAAGCACATGTGGCCATCACCAGTGGCAACACTAGACAAGCTCTATGGCAGTGCCGACAGCCTCAGGATGACCGCTGCTTTCTTCGAAAAAATACAGGTTGACGTCTGACAGTGTACGAAGAAGAAGAAGAAGAACCATTATTCAAAGCCCATCGCTCCCCTCAATACATCCTGCCAGCATACACAGCCCTGTGCTGCTCTTTCTGTCTCTCTTCAGGTGTAATCATTGAATCTTAGTTCCTTCTCACATTCTCGTCTTCGTGTATTTTTGGGTTTAACTTTCTTTCTCTCTTCCCTTGAGGATTCCATGCTAGAGCCTGTCTGGCTTTGTTTGACGGTGCCTTCCATAGCATATGTCCTGTCTAGCCCTCTTTTCTTAGCTTAATTTGTTGTTCCAGTAACTGTTGTTGACTCCTTTCCCACAAGTCTTCATTCTTCACCATGTGATGCAAATTTATATCCATTATCCTTCATATACATCTGTTAACAAAGGACTGGAATCTCTGTTGCATGGCCTTTGTCTTCGCTCCATACTGCAACACCTACTTCACACTGGCGTTAAATATTCTAACCTCAGTGTGAATCTTGATTTCTCTGGATCTCTATATGTTGTTTAGTGCCAGGAATGCCACTCTTGCTATTTCAATTCTGATTCTTATATCTGCATCTGTACCTCCTGATGTGTCAATTGTGCTGTCCAAATAGGTAGAGGTATCTGCTTCTTCGAACTGCTTTTGATCTAGCATGATTGGTTCTTTACTGATAGTGTTGAGTTTAAAGAGTTTGGTTTTCTTCATGTTGATGTAACTAAACACTTAAAAACACAGGAAAGGAGTGTCAGATCAACAATATATGGATCAAAGAAGAGTACAGCTTAGACAAGTTTATTTAACCCTTTGCACACGGAGTCTTGAAACATGAAACACATGAAGTCTGGATGTGATACTCTTAGTTACACATCACAGACAAGAACCGGTTTAATACCTGGCAGCAGTGGATGAGCTGACAGCAGCCAGTGACTCATAGCTGGTTGCTTCCATCAGGGTCAGAGAACTATAGCTGGTTATTTTCATCAGGGTCAACGACTCATAGCTGGTTGCTTCCATCAGGGTCAGAAAAATATAGCTGGCTGATTTCATCACTGCCAGCAAACTACAGCTGACAAAACCTTTTTCAGCCTCTATGTGGCAGCACTGGAAACAGGGTGCACTAGTGTAGTCTGGCCAAGTGATAAGGATAGCACAAGGAGAAGGCAAACCCGGTACTCAAATACGCCAGCTGAAATCAAATGTGTCAAGCCGAAAAGCGTAGATATTGCAGCATCGCTGTAAACTATGACACAATGTCCCAACATCCTTTTCAGGACGAAAGCCAAAAAAGAAGATGAGTTGGAATACATGATAATGATGATTAAGACAAACACACCGAGCTGCCTTCAGCAAACAAATCCAGGTACTAGCAGTTAATGATGATTAAGACAAACACACCGAGCTGCCTTCAGCAAACAAATCCAGGTACTAGCAGTTAATGATGATTAAGACAAACACACCGAGCTGCCTTCAGCAAACAAATCCAGGTACTAGCAGTTAATGATGATTAAGACAAACACACTGAGCTGCCTTCAGCAAACAAATCCAGGTACTAGCAGTTCAACTTACCTAGTCTCAGCAATATTAGTAGCAATAACAACTTTCCTGACACCAGGCGGCGGTCGGTCAAACACCTCTCTCTGGTTGACAGTAGGCATCAGAGAGTGGAGTGGAATCACTTTGACTGAGCCTGACAATAACAAATATACCAGAATCAAAATGGTTAATTATACATTATGTCACGGAATTAGTCATACAAGTCCTGTTCAACAAGCAAGTGAGTGTATGATAACAATTTCTGACATTCCTGTCTTTCCCAATGGCAAAAAATTGTTATCAGGTTGCAGACGTGTGCTCTACAAGTGGGAGTGGCTGTCTGCCAAAGTCGAACTGAATAGTTTGGCTCGGTCACATTGCAGACGTGAAACAACACCAGATGAGCTGTGGGCATCATCATCATAACGAGCAATGATCAAATACTACCATGGTGGTATTTTTTGTGGCAGAAGATTAACCCCTCTTTACATTTATAAGTAGGGGACTGAATAGTCTTGATGTAAGACGTCGGCCTTAGATGCTAGAGGTTACGGGTTCAAACCACAGTGAACCAGAATTTTTTCACGTGGACTTTCTGCTATTTCCTCGGATCTCTGGATACTAGAGATTGGACACCCGTGTGCAGTATCGGCATGTTAGAAAGTCCTTGGAAATTGAAAAGAGCTGGCTTAACGGTTGCTGCCTGGGGAAAATTATGTTACAAATCTACCCAATCTATTATGGTATCCTCACCGGTGCTACGGAGTTCATGGATTGTGCTGAGATTCTCCAAAATTACGGAGAAAAACAGAGCACGTATGGGTTACACTGTGTGCAATGACATTGATTCTTCGACTAAACTAAACTAAATAATGTTGATTCTTCTACTAATGACGTTGATTCTTCTACTAAACTAAACTAAATAATGTTGACGTTGATTTTTCTACTAAACTAAACTAAACGATGTTGATTCTTCGACTAAACTAAACTAAATAATGTTGATTCTTCTACTAATGACGTTGATTCTTCTACTAAACTAAACTAAATAATGTTGACGTTGATTTTTCTACTAAACTAAACTAAACGATGTTGATTCTTCGACTAAACTAAACTAAATAATGTTGACGTTGATTTTTCTACTAAACTAAACTAAACGATGTTGATTCTTCTACTATATCGAAAAACTACCCAAGCAAGGACTGGACCCATGCATACACCGACGGTTCTGTAACAAACACTACACAGAACGGAGGGGCAGGAGCATTCCTGAACCTACCAAATGGCAGAAAAATAACACTGTCATTCACTACTGGTAAGTACACAAGCAATTTCAGAGCGGAGGCAGAGGCACTGAGGGCGGCAGTGGAAGAAATGGTGACACATAAAGAAAATGAAAGCCATACAGTCCTGCTTACAGATGCTCTCGCCGTAGTCACAGCGCTAAAAAGCCAGAAAAACACTGAGCTTAATGACTTAAGAACAGCACTCTGTCAACTATGCCAGCAGTCTGCACCAAAAAGGGTAGTGGTACAGTGGGTCCCATCACACTGCAACATCCAAGGCAACGAGGAGGCAGACAGACTGGAAAAAGAAGGCGCAAGACTACCACAAACAGATACTAGTATGACGTACAAAAAGTCAAAACGGCTTATTAAAGCCAGATACATGACCAAATGGGAAACCGAACATACTGGTTACACCAAAAACGATGCCTATTACCAGCTGAACCGAAGAGAGCAGGTCGTTGTCTTCAGACTTCGCACTGGCCACAATAGACTGAGGTACCACCTATTCAACAAATTGAAGATAGGTGGAACCGACGAATGCCCGTGTGGTACTGGGAAAATGACCGCTGAACATCTGCTGCAGAACTGCCCGACAAATGAGGATCAGAGAGAGCAGATGTGGCCATCACCAGTGGAACCACATGACAAGCTCTATAGCAGTGTCGACAGCCTCAGGATGACCGCCGCTTTTTTCGAAAAAATAATGGTTACTGTCTGACTGCGTACGAAGAAGAAGAAGAAGATTCTTCTACTAAACTAAACGACGTTGATTCTTCTACTAAGCTAAACTAAATGATGTTGATTCTTCTACTAAGCTAAACTAAATGATGTTGATTCTTCTACTAAACTAAACTAAACTAAACGATGTTGATTCTTCTACTAAACTAAATTACGTTAATTTTTCTACTAAACTAAACAATGTTGATTCTACTAAACTAAACTAAATGACGTTAATTCTTGTACTAAACTAAACCAAACATTTATAAGTATATATCATTGTGGCATTTTACGTGTTAGAGTACTTTCTTTTCTTTTCAGTGTTTATCCTGCTTGTGCTTTTCAGCGTCAGGTTATGAAGCGTTTTTTTACCGGTACTACCTAGTATGTGTTTTGTACACTATGAGCTTTACTGCTTCTGTCATTTCTGCTATCCATCCTTTTGTGTTGTCGGCCCTTGGTTTTGTATCCATTGTGTCTGTTTAGCATTTGCTGGACTTGACTTAATGTATTTATACTGGTTTAGAAAACTCTAGAGAGTCTGTTTACAACTAGTTTCTTGGAGAGTGGTTTAACCGATGTGCAAGTCCATCTTAATAGACTCACACACTAGAGCTAACTAGACCTGCAGCCAGTTAGGCGCCATCTAAAGCTGCTAAAAAAAAACACCTGGGGAAAGGTACAAATAACTTGGGTAGATTTTTAACTTGAATTTTGTCCAGGCAGCGGCTGTTAAGCCTACCCTTTTTGATTTCCAACTGTCAAGGAATTTTTACCGTGCTCGACACTGAACACAGAGTCTGATCTCACTACCCAGAGATAAGGGAATTTTTACAAGAAGATCCACGTGAAAAAAATCTCGGTCTTCACCGTGATTTGAACCCGTGACCTACGTCACCCGTAGGCGGACACCTAACCTTGAAACCATTGAGTCCCCTTGTTAGAGTACATTTGCAATCCCTTTGCAAATAAAGTGATGAGCATCCACAAGTTTTCTCCCACTTCACAAGGTTTGTGTCAGACGGCAGAAGATTATAATATTGATATAACAACGCTGCGTTGAGTCGTCGTAGTTGTTTATCAATAACAAATTACACACATAGCAACATCAACATACCAGATCTACACCGAGCTGTACCCTGTACCATTTCATGCAGCTGTCGAATTTCCTCCCAGCCAGATACAAACACCAAAATAGCTCCTTCCTGTAACATCATCAACCTTTCAAAAATCATCAGTCAATTTTCCAGAAATCAAGTTTTTCATCAATTATCATTTTTATATCAATCATCTATTTCTTATAATCATTTATTTTCCATCAATCATACATTTTCCAGCAATCATCAATTGGTTAACAATCATACATTTTCCATCAATCAATAATCTTTCGTGAACTGTAATTATTCCACCAGCCATACATTTTTTATCAAATCAATTGTCCAATCACCCATTAATCTCTCATCAATTTTCAATTTTCTGTCAATCCTTAATCATCCAAACATGTTTCATCAATTGTCTATGACTAGATAAACAACAAGCTGAAATAAAGACAATCAATATTATAAAATAAAGAAATAATAATAATTGAACTCATTTACTCCTAAACAATTTAGTACTCTGGCCACAACTGTTTGTGTATGTAAAACTCACATATACACTGTGCTGGGGACATATTTATATCCAGTAAAGTTTCAATGAAGTATCACCTACAAAGGCCATTCAATAAAAAAAGCGACAAGGCATGCTTGTACGTATCCTTTTATTCATACATAATTCTAATGATTACCAGTAATTACATCGCCCCACATAACTTTTCTATATAATCTCCATATTTGTCAGTGCATTTGTTTCATCTGTACATCAATGCAACTGTCCAAGCCCACAAAAAATCAGTGTCAAGTTCCTGTAGCCAGGAAAATGCAGGTTGCTGAACTTGCTTGTGGGTTGCATATCGCTTTCCAGATTGGTGCCTCTTCAAAGGTACGAAGAGATGAAAGTAGTTTGGTGCCAGGTCAGAGCTGGGAGATGGGTGTTACCATACGTCCAATTTTTTTTTTGTTTCTTGCGTTTGTCTTATTTCTCTATTCCCCAAGGCGGTGTGCAATGCACTGTTTTATTTTGGTCCTGTCGGCCCAGTGCATCCGACTTCGGCATGCAATTTTATGTAAGGGTCTGCTTCCTCTTGCATTTTCTATGGGTTTGCATCCCCAGAGTAACAGCTAGTGCTGTGATGGGTTATCAAACTCAGCACCTTCGGGTTGTGAGCCATGTCACTTACCACTAGCCCACACATCTCCCATTTAAAGCGCTGCAGCAGTTTGTACATGCATTTGGTAGTTCATAGTCTAGCGCTATCATGCAGCAAAAATGATGCCTTGTCGCAGCAAACCAGGTTGTTTGTGATGGATGACATCACGCAACTTGAGAAAATGTCTCGCAATATCGTGCAGCATTGTTTTTTCTTTGTTGAAAAAATCAACAAGAAACATACCCTTGTGATCCAGAACACAGTGATCAATGTCTTCTTTGCTGAAATCATTGTTTTTAATTTCTTACGAGTAGCAGTTCATGCGCGTTTCCATTGGTGGTGTCATTTGGTGCAACCAGGTTTCATCGCTGGTAACAATGCATGGCAAAAACTCATCTCCATATTCTTGATAACGCAAAAAATGACAAATTGAAAGTCCAATCAGAGTGGCTTTGTGATTTTCAGAGAGCATCTTTGGAACCCAGTGGCAACAGCCTTTCCTGTATCCCAGCTGGTCATGAATGATCTGGTGCACAGAACCCAATGAGACGGTAAGGTCCTGGGCAATACCATTAAGTTGAATGTGTTTATGACCTTGAATGAGCTCTTCACTGAAAATAACATTGTCATTGGTCGTGGACATTTTTGGGCAGCCTGGTCAATGTTTGTCTGTTATCACTGTCCTCTCGTTATCAAAGTGCTTGCATTAAATCCACACCTGTTTACGTGACATTACAACAGATCCATAGACCTCAACATATTGACGATGAATTTCACCTGATGTTGTCCCCATAGCTCGCAGAAATCTAAATATCCTGGTGGAGGCTTCCAGCAAGGAGGGCCGACTGTGGACATTACCCCACACTCCAATTAGAACGAGAATCAGGACATGATGTCTGCCGAAGATGGATGTGTCAAACCGAATGGTGCAAATATCGCAGTCAAACTGTAAACAAGCAACACAACGCAAATACGTTCTCCAGACTACATCCTGCTACTTGCAAAGCCCTGTTCAGGGCTTGGTAGTGGGAGATTGAGAATGAACGCAGAAGAAGAAGGACATGATGCACGAAATAACTGTCCTTACCGCATTGGCTTTCCTCAGCACACCCTCAGGTAAGTTTAGATGCTGTTGGGGACCAAAGATGCATCCCAGTGCATGAGCTGACAGCAACCAGCGAACATAGTTGGCTACTTGCTTCATAGTCAGCGAACCATAACTGACCAAGACCTTTTTCTGTTTCCAAGTGGCGGCCCTTAAAACAGGCTGCACTAGTATAGTCTGGCTAAGAGAATAGATATCACAGTGGGAAGGCAAACCCAGTACCCAAAAAAAGCCAGCTGAAACCGGATGTGTTGGGCAAAAAAGTGCAAATATCACAGTCTCACTGTAAACTATGACACAACATCCTTTTCAGGACAAACGTCGAAGTAGAGGAAGAAGAAGATAATGTAGACTGACCTCCATGTGGTTACATATATAGTTGATTATATGCTGCACTAAATCCAAGTTTATCCGACTGTAATCAAAGTTCTGTAAGACCTCAACAGTTGTCTTGCTGTACCTGACAACAACAAAACCATCTCACAAGTTATTCTATCTGCAATTTATTTGGAGGATGCTATAGACAAATCATTTTTTTTTAAGCCATTGTATACTCAAATTAAGGGAACTGAGACGTTAGTCTGATCAAGCACAACAATAATACTGACCAGGACGTCGTGTCAGGCACA
This sequence comes from Ariolimax columbianus, assembly GCA_036924085.1. NCBI lineage: Eukaryota > Metazoa > Mollusca > Gastropoda > Stylommatophora > Arionidae > Ariolimax > Ariolimax columbianus. The sequence continues at coordinate 15,195,325 of JAVGWX010000005.1, forward strand.
ACAATCATACTGACCAGGATGTTGCGTCAAAGTCAGGCACAACATACTGACCAAGACCACTATCTTTCTTCCATGTATCATTCCCTGGAAACAGGCTGTTTTCATGGGTGTCTGACTGATGAGGTGGATCAACGTGATCCCCATAGTAGTGAGCATCACACAGATGAAGCTAAACGATACAATTGACTGGAGGACCGTGATCCACCTTCATCAGTATGTTTGGGATGTGAGGAAAGTTACTACAACCCAGCACTTAACTTCTTTGTCAGGGCACACAAAAGAGTAAACATAATCATTGTCAGCATTAAACAATAATAACAGCTCAACTCAAGCTGACCATTTCACAGGTAGTTTAGTACGAAACAAGAAAATGGAAAATGGTTTGTTAAACCGACGTCATTGCATCATGGTGCCCCCATATTTGCACAGTCGCTTTCAATGCTGAAAGTGCAGATTGCAGAAAATGACAAAATCTGTAGCTCCAGCAGCAATTCTGAAATTTCCCCTGACTTTTGAAGGTACCAATTTACAGCTGGGTCAACTGGAAGAAACCGTCTTACAATGAAAAACACCATAACATGCCTAGTCTGTAAAACTAAACACAAGATTTTTAGAATTTTTTTGCGTTCGCCTTATTTCTCTAATCCCCAAGGCGGTGTGTGTTGCACTGTGGTTTTTATTTTGCACATGTCGGCCCAGTGCATCCAACTTCAGCATGCATTTTATGTAAGGCTCTGCTTCCTCCTGCATTTTCTAAGGGTTTGCTTCCCCGGGGTAACGGCCGGTGCTATGATGGGGATCGAACCCAGCACCTTCCGGTTGTGAGCCATGCCACTTAACCACTAGGCCACGCGGCCCCTACGATGAGATTTGAATCTGGTACATTGAGATTGTAAGCCCAGCTCACAAACTCGTAGGCCACCCAAATCTCCACTAAACAAGCAGTTTATGACCAATTAAAAATGTGTATAACTAAATCTGGCAAAGATGGCGCCGTAACTGGCTGCGAGTCTACATTTCTCTACTGTTTTGGATCATTATAGATGCCGCAAGACCACGGATTTGCCTGGAATTCACACTAGTTGACGACTTACACTTGTGTTCACGGATACGTGGAGTTGTTTTCCGTCTGGACTTGTTCTTTCGTTCTTTTTTTGTGATTTCTTCCATCCGTTTATCCTGGTCTGGACGCCGGCTGAATGGCGCTACGCTTAAACTAGTTATACCTGTGTCGTATCTCACGGGTTAGTTCTGCCGGTTCACCTTCACGAATTTGGCGTGTGGGAATTTTAGATGCTACTATGATGAACTGAATACAGCTGGGGAGAGATGCCAGACTCACTCACACGCTGAGTGTTGTCCATACGACCTCTTGTGGTTATCGAAAAGGCACGACAAACTGCGTTAGATGCCTTCCCACCTTTCTACCCTGCGGGTTACATGTTTACGGAAAGGCGTCGGTGGTAACCCTGAGGCAAAATCTGCATCCTATGCTATCTCCAGTCGTCTCGACGAATGTCTTGCCACTGGCAAAAGGTAGCTTAGGCTCTGTGAGTGAGGTTGACAAAAGGCGCAGTTTCTTCCTCACTTTAATCCAAATTTCCGCGCAAGTCACCCATTTCAGCGGACACAGCAAGAGATACGACTGTCCACGCGGCTGAACAAAGAGAGTGGTCTTCATCACTTGTGATGGACAAACTATCAACACAGCAAGAGATACGACTGTCCACACGGCTGAACAAAGAGAGTGGTCTTCATCACTTGTGATGGACAAACTATCAACACAGCAAGAGATACGACTGTCCACACGGCTGAACAAAGAGAGTGGTCTTCATCACTTGTGATGGACAAACTATCAACACAGCAAGAGATACGACTGTCCACACGGCTGAACAAAGAGAGTGGTCTTCATCACTTGTGATGGACAAACTATCAACACAGCAAGAGATACGACTGTCCACACGGCTGAACAAAGAGAGTGGTCTTCATCACTTGTGATGGACAAACTATCAATAACTAAAGAAGTGGTTTACTACCAACAAAGAAGTAGTGCAGCTAAACAAGCAGTTTATTATCAACAATAAAAAATGGCAGTTTTTTTAAACAGGCACTATATAAACAAATGGTAGCTTTGATAATGCAGTGATTAGAGCACTAATTTCCTAACCAAGTGATTTGGGTTTGGTTCCCAATTGGCGCGGGATTTTATTAAATCGCAAAAACGGCTCTAGGAGTCTTCCCTGCCTTAAATTTGGTGCCAGAGTAATCTGGGAAGTAAAGACAGCTGTCGTGATCATCTCCCCTAGTGTGCTGCTGGTTATAACAAATATGGGGTCTAACACAGAATCTTTACTTTTAACTAAACTGCCCAAGTGTTACCACGGTCCAAAATCCAAAAGAGGAGCAAAGAATAGTAACACAGCAACCGTAGAAACTTTAACCTTTAGCACACTTGGGTCTAGACTCTCTAGACCAATTCGGCCTACAAAATCGGAATTTAAAAAAAAAATAATTTCTTATGCTGAATCTGTCATCCATCTACACACGATATTTTGCCAGTAAAAGTATCGTATGTTAGATTACAAATGGATTTTGAACAATTTTTCTTCTTATATGCCGTTTGGAGCAAAGCCGACTTTTTGTGAAAGGTGAAGTAGGTTTTTGGGAAAGATCTTTATCGAGTAGATCTGTTTATTTTGTTTGTTTAGATGAAATGACTACGTTTAAATTTGAAACTAAGTTGTGTCGATATTGTAAACATAATATCGATATGTTGTTGTGGTTTCCATGGATTTCTATCAAAGCGACTAGGCCTAGCAGTCGAGTCCAAATTTTTTTTTGGTTTTCCATAAATTTTCACCTTCATTGTTTTGTATCTCAGAAACTAACAAACTCCAATAAAACAATAACACCAACAAGTTGTTTATTCAATTGTGTCTTTACATACAAGAAAATCATATTCATTGACCAACAAACAGAAAGGTTACAACTTTTTTAATTCAACTACCATAGTGAAATATAAAGTTGTAAAAATTATCAAAAAACAGTGTGTCGTGCTTAAGGTTAATCCACAATAACTTTAATACATACATGCAGGTCAACATTTGATTACTCGGCATGTGTTTGTTAAAGACCTATGCTCCCCAGGAAGCTGAAAAGGTTTTGATTGATTGATTTATATAACTAAACGAGCAGATTACCTGTCAATCAAACTTCTACACCAAATTTGATAGTCCCCCTCCTCTTTTAACTCTTCCGGTTTCAACCTTCTTCTTGGTCTCCTTGAAAATGACTGTTGAGTGTCATTAGCAACGTATCTGTGAACGAAATAGTATTCTTTTATGAGAATGTATAAATAAATTAGCAAGTATTTCAAAGTTTGTTTAATCATCAATTTCTTTATTCAGAAATACTATGCCAAGTTACAAAAATATAAACACACGTTTCAATACACTAAAAATAATATACAGAGGACGCCCATTTAATGATGAATCTACAACTCGATAAAAAAAACTTTCTGATAAGATCACAACATGATAAAATCAATTGATGATGGAACCATAATATGATAAAATCATTTTCTGATAAGATCCCAACATGATAAAATCATCTGGTTCTTGAGAGTCAAGAGCCTTTTCTCTCTACTTCCCTTCAGCCCAGTAAACCCACAAACAAGACAACATATCTCAAACTAGACTGGCAGTCTGGTTCCAAATGCACTTACAAAGTAAAGTGGTATTGAGAATGATCTTTCTTCTTCTTCTTCTTCATCGTACGCAGTGAGACATCAACCTTTATTTTTTCGAAAAAAGCAGCGGTCATCCTGAGGCTGTCGACACTGCCATAGAGCTTGTCTAATGTTGCCACTGGTGATGGCCACATCTGCTCTCTCTGATCCTCGTATGTCGGGCAGTTTTGCAGCAAATGTTCAGTGGTCATTTTCCCGGTACCACACGGGCATTCGTCAGTGCCACCTATCTTCAATTTGTTGAATAGGTGGTACCTCAGTCTATTGTGGCCAGTGCGAAGTGCCTACATTAACTCCCAACAAATCAAATGGTTTGGTCATTTAGTCAGAATGTATTATGACCAGCCTGCAGCAAGAGCAAATCATATATATTCTGTTCGCAAGCGGAATACCACAACGTCGATGGTGTCTCTGACACTCTCAGGAAGTTACACCTAATGATAACAAGAAATTTACACATCCCACTACTCTGTGACGCCGTATGGCAAGGGCAGTAGAACAAAAGAAGAAGTTAAGTCAACGACTCTGGACGTGTATTAGAATCAAAGTCTATGAACTCAACCAGTGTAGCTACGGCTATGTCAGGACTCACCTGGTCAACTCAAGCACATCCTCCAGACAATACTCTGTCACATGGAAAGTAAAGCCAGGGATGTCAAGCTTGGGGCAGTTGTCTGTGAAAGCAGAATAACAAATCATGCTAAAGCTGTACATTTCTTTACGTTAGTCAATAATTATTGGTCTGGATGCTCTTCTTTGGCTTGCCTCTTTTTCCGCCAAAATTACAGAAACCTTACGTTGTGTTTTTGCAAGAGGTAGTTTCTGAAGCAATTTGTTTGCATTATGATGTTGTTAACTCAAAGCACAATCATCTTTATTTGTCATTTATTACATGTTTGGAAGACTGTGGTGGTTCTATTGTTGGTTCCCCAAGATCCACATGAGTATAATTGAGCTTGCCTTCTTGCGTCTTTTTCATTCCAGCCAAAGTATATGGCCACTAGTACAGTTGACCTCCTTCATGGAAGCCTGTACAAAAGCATTTTGCTGCATGCTTTTGCAGTGGTGGTTTTTGTAGAAATTGATTTTACCCAGTGAGGTTGCACAATTCTTTTTAGTCATATTTTATGACGTGTGCTTGGAGGTGCAGTGGTCCTATTCTGTCCTACCCAGTAAGGAGACCTAGGATCCACTCTGGGAATAATTGGCTATAAGCCAATGAACGCTCATCTACAGCTGCATCTTTGGCGTCAATTGATTGATTTGATTAAAGTTGGCAGAAGTACACAGATACGTTTCAAGATGCAGATCAGTGAATAAGCTGACAGCAGCCAGTGACTTATAGCTGGCTTTTTGCATCAGAGTCAGCGGACTAGAGCTGATCAAGACCCTATTCCACCTCCAAGCGGCGGCTCTGAAAACGGGCAGCACTAGTGTAGTCTGGCAAAGAGATTAGGAATTGCAGTGGGAAGGCAAACATGGTACCAATAAAGTCAGCTTAATTTGTATGTTTCGGGTCAAAAGGCGCATATATCGCAGCCTCTACAACATTATTTTCAGGACAAACACCAAAGAAAAAGAGTAAATCTTTCAGCTCCATGTGGATCTTCAAAATGCACGGCAAGTCATCCTGTCCTGGGCTGTCTGTTCCAGCTCTGTCCACATCTTCCCTATTTCCTGTATGTCTCTTTTCTCTTCTCTCTCCCCATTTGTTTTAGTCTGTCACTTGTCTTGTGGATACCATAGCAGGACTGTCTTGTAATGCTATCAATTGGTTGGAGGACACGAAAGAAGCCTCTACGTTTGGCGTCCTCTGGAAACAACTATCAGTTGGCTAAATCTTTCAGCACCAAACCACCATGAATCACAACCCTAGATACCCGATGTTTGGAAATCAGGAACAAGCCACAAGACTTAAATCAAGACACAGTTTCTTAAAATCGACAGGCACCACCCAGACAAGCCCGGAAGGTTGACGCATCGAGAGGTGGTGCGAAACAATGCAGGATCCATGGATAGAGCTCAAGGAAGAGGCTGTGCCTGGATACCATCTCCCCTATGCTGTATGGAAGACAATGAACAGACTTTAAACTGGTGTGTCAAGATGCAGAGTGAACTTGAAAAAATGGGGATACTCAGATGCCGACACATGTGAATGCGGCGCAGTTCAAGACCAAGATCATCTGATGTCCTGCCCCAACCTCCCTGAAACCTGTGACATGAACGACATGATGGAGGTGAACGACAAGGCAGTTCGAGTTGCTGAATACTGGACGGATGCCGTGTGACATGGTGTTTGGACACGGAAAGTAAGTAAGTATCAATTGGTTTCCTTAATGTGTGTCCTATCCAATGCCAGAGCTTTCTCCTCATGTCATGTTCCACTGACATCTACTTGGTTCTTTCCAGCAGTTCCACATAGGGTGGGAACTCAGTGGTCTCTAGGTAAGGTGCCGTGTGTTCGAATCATGGTGAGGACCAGGACTTTTTTCTCGTGGATCTGATAAAAATTCCCCTGATCTCTGGATAGTGAGATCGGACTCCCGTATTCAGTATCGAGCACGTTAAAAATTCCATGGCAGCTGGAAATCAAAAAGAGTATGCTAACGGCCGCTGCCTGGAAAAATTAAAAATCTACCCAAGTTATTTGTACCTTTCCGCAGGTGGTTTGTTAAGAGCGGCTATAGATGACACCTAACTGGCTGCCGGTCTACTTAGCTCTAGTGTTGTATACAGACTTTGTAGAGTCTTTTAAACTAGTATTACATCATTAAGTTAAGTTATTAGTGATCTTATCATACTATTTCAACCTCTGTATTCTGATCAGGCACCCATTTATGAAAGCCTGTATCTTTTTTGTTATCTTCATGATTCGGGCCTATACAACAAAACAGACTTTAAATTGCAGTTGAATATTTTTATTTTTGTGTTCAACTTAATTTTTTTTGGTTTCCCTAAGTTCCTCTCGTATGTTTATATCTTTATCTGCACCTCTTACTTTGTCTTCTTCTTCTTCTTCTGCGTTATTTCTCAATCTCCCGCTACCATGTCCAGAACAGGACTTAGCAAATAGCAGGATATAGTCCGGAGAACGGAATACATTGTGTCGCTAGTTTACAGTTGATAGCGATATTTATACCTCCCTTTGTCTATATTGCTACCAAGATATACACATTTTTTCACAGTGCACCTAATGATACAAACTGTACGTTATTGGTTGCATTTATTCTCATCATCTTTGTTGTTTCTCTGCCAACTTACTGAAGTAATATGAAAACATATCAGCATTGAGGGTAGCACTCATAAGAATGACCTTGAGATCAGGTCGCTGCAGCAGCAAATCTTTAAGAATGACCATGAGAAAGTCAGACTGCAGATCTCGTTCATGGATCTCATCAAGGATGATGTGGGTTGCCCTCCTCAGAGACCTGCAGCACAGAAAAGGTTCAAATGGTGACAAGAACAAAGAAAACTAAATTAATTCAGATTGTAACACAAGAATACTTGTACAATTATCGCCTATCCTTTAAAAAAAGATACACATCAATTGAGATCTTTCATACTTCTTTGGCAATCGTCCTGAAAAGGACAATGTGATGGTGTATCATAGTTTACATCAAGGCTGCAACATCTGCGCCTTTCAGCCTGGCACACCCGATTTCAGCTGGCGTTTTTGGGTATTGGCTTTGCCTTCCCTCTGCAATCCCTATCCCTAGTCCAGACTACATCAGTGACTATTGCAGCCTGTTTCTAGGGCCACCATTTGGAGGTGGTATAGGGTCATGGGCAGCTGTAATTTTCTGTTCCTCATACAAGCAGCCAGTTATAAGTCGCTGCTGCTGACAGCTCATTCCCTGCTGCATCAACAACCCCTTGACCTACCATACAACAATGGTGAAGCAGCCATGAGGCAGAAGAATTGTCATTTAAATACTGACATACCACCAGAGATATTGCAGGTTCGGATCCAGACAACAGCAATAAAATTAATATTGCAAAAAAAACGGGTCACACACATTTTTTTTTGTGGCTTCCCAGTGGCATATAACAGCCTAACATCATGTTCATACCATGTCTCATAAGTGTACAATGGCACTAGGTCTAAAAGAAAAAAAACTTCTAAGAGAAGAAAAACTCTGATGACTTCCTACAAATAAGAGTCTTGGCATGAGCTACAGAGATAGTACAATGGAGATTGTCCTACAATGTCAATGTCTCCAGTAGAAGGTGTTCAGAAAGTGGAATGCAGAAACAGGCTACAGCAAAATTCAAAACTTTATTACTAAAAAAAATGCTAATCTTTGTCATCTGAGCCTTCAGCAATTTCTAATCTCATTTGCACACACCACTTTATTAATTGTCTGTGTCACATGAGGTATGCTTACTCACACAACTTTGTTAACTGTCTGTCACATGAGGTATGCTTACTCACACAACTTTGTTAACTGTCTGTCACATGAGGTATGCTTACTCACACACAACTTGGCTAACTGTCTGTCACATGAGGTATGCTTACTCACACAACTTTGTTAACTGTCTGTCACATGAGGTATGCTTACTCACACACAACTTGGCTAACTGTCTGTCACATGAGGTATGCTTACTCACACAACTTGGCTAACTGGCTGTCACATGAGGTATGCATACTCACACACAATTTATCTGTCTGTCACATAAAATATGCTTACTCACACAACTTGGCTTACTGTCTGTCACATGAGGTATGCATACTCACACACAACTTGGCTAACTGTCTGTCACATAAGATATGCTTACTCACACACAACTTGGCTAACTCATGTAACACTGTATGGCCTAAAGTTATAGGTTGATATGTACATTCTTGCCAGCTTGTCCCTACTATTAAAGAGATGACACAATGAGCTAACACAAAGTTTAACGGACTGTGGCCAGGAGGTTGCAAACTTGGTTTACAAACACAACATACACGTCACGTTTGGTTTGACACGACAGGTATGTCAAGAGTTTTTTTATGGTGCAACTGCTTCTTCCTCTTAGACCCAGCCTCAATTGGGTACCTGACAAAGTCAAGGTACAATTTCTGACCCTCAGCAGAAGCTACGGAGTCTGTTCTCTGTCATCAACACTTTCAGCCCATATGGGGACGCCAACAACAAAGAGGTCGGTTATATGATTCTTTTCTTTTTAACCTTAGGCACGCTACATAATTTATGAAAAAAATTTGACCTAATTAATTTTCTTAATTAGTCGCTGTGGTAGTCGTCTTTCAAAATTTGTAACTTTTATGTTTGTTTGTCAATAAATATGATTTTCTGGCGTGTAGATACACAATAGCATAACGAACATGTGGGTGTTATTGTTTTTGTTGTATGTTTGTTAGTTTTTGAGATTTAAAAAGATGAAGTTGAAAATTTATGAAAATCTCGGGAAAAATTTGGACTCGACCACTAGGCCTAGTCGCTTCGATAGAAAACCATGGAAACCACAACAACGTATCGATACTGTGTTTACAATATCGCCACAACTGTTAGTTTCAATTCAAACGTAGTTCTTTCATTTAAACAAACAAAATAAACAGATCTACGCGATAAAAATCTTTCTCAACAACCTACTTCCCCTTTCGCAAAAAGTCGGCTTGCTCCAAACGGCGTATACAAAATTAAAACTGTTCAAAAGCCATTTGTAATCGCACATACGATACTTTAACCGGCAAAATATCGTGTATATATGGAGGACGTACTCAGCAGTAAAAAATGGCTGTCAGGAGTGACTCCGTTCAACAACAAAAAAATTTTTTCCGCACACCGTTTTTGCAGGCCGAGCTGGTTAGAAGGGATCGGACATTGGAGTGCTAAAGGTTAAACCAGAATAACAAGATGGGAGAGATTGAGTTAACACAACAACAACGCATAAAAGACAAAGTTAAGTGGTTTCACTTACTGGTCATTTTCAAGATATTTGAGAACTATACCAGTTGTACAGAACAATATGGAACCCTGCGTCCGAGGACATTTTCTGCAAATGACAAAAAATATATCTGTATGCATCATTAGTTATTTTCCCAGCTATAGATGGCGCCTAACTGGCAGCGGGTCTACATGCCTCTACTGTTAAGTTTATTAAGATGGACTCGCACATCGGTTAAGCCACTCTCCAAGAAACTGGTTGTATACAGACTCTGTAGAGTCTTCTAAACCAAAATAAGTACGTAAGTTAAGTTAAGAGTTATTACTAATAGTTGTATCTGCAAAAAATATAGTATCTTACGATCTTAGATGTCCATAGCACTCCTACAACATACTTAGCTGTCCCTAGCACTACTGCAACAGACTTAGCTGTCCCTAGCACTACTGCAACAGACTTAGCTGTCCCTAGCACTACTGCAACAGACTTAGCTGTCCCTAGCACTACTACAACAGACTTAGCTGTCCAAAGCACTACCAGAACAAACTTAGCTGTCCCTAGCACTAATACAACATTAAACTTTTTCTGTCCCTAGCACAAATACAACATAACTGTCTCTAGCACTAATACAACATAAACTTTAACTGTCCCTAGCAGTAATACAATTTTACACTTAACTAGTCCTAGCACTACTACAACATTAGATATAACTAGTTCTAGCACTTCCACAACATTAGATTTAACTAGCCCTAGCACTACTACAACATTAGATATAACTAGTTCTAGCACTTCCACAACATTAGATATAACTAGTTCTAGCACTACCACAACATTAGATATAACTAGTTCTAGCACTACCACAACATTAGATATAACTAGTTCTAGCACTACCACAACATTAGATATAACTAGCCCTAGCACTACTATAATATTAGACTTAGCTGTCCCTAGCACTAATACAACATTAGACTTGACTAAATTAACTGTACAACATAACCAACCAACTTACGCCTCCAGCCTGATCTGATAACCCACACTTGATGTGCCTGTTGTATCCAGTTTCTCGCACCTTTCGGCAGCCACACGTTCTGCTACCTGATTTTTCAAGACAACAAACAAACACTGTCATTACTGAAAAATTGATAGGAAAACTGTCACATTTCTCAGGAGTCACATCTCGACTTATGACACTTTGATTTACATTGCTCCGCACTTATGGATAGTTTTGCTACACAAAAAACGATGCCTATTACCAGTTGAACAGAAGAGAGCAGGTCGTGGTCTTCAGACTTCGCACTGGCCACAACAGACTGAGGATTGAAGATAGGTGGCACTGACGAATGCCCGCGTGGTACCGGAAAAATGACCGCTGAGCATTTGCTGCAAAACTGCCCGACATACGAGGATCAGAGAGAGCAGATGTGGCCATCACCAGTGGCAACACTAGACAAGCTCTATGGCAGTGTCGACAGCCTCAGTATGACCGCTGCTTTTTTCGAAAAAATAAAGGTTGATGTCTGACTGCGTACGATGAAGAAGACAGTTTTGCATTACAACCACACCCTGCTCAGAGTTATGGACATTTAGTTTCCTGGCACAACCGCTCGCATTAGCGGGCCAGGTTGTTTGCAAACCTAGTGTGATTCGCATTTTCGTGCGCTTGCTGTTTCCACTTGTGGTTAAATGAATTTTGCATTGTTAATAATTTTTATGTTTTATTGTGATTAAAATATTTTAAAAGTTGATACATAATAGAAGATAAAAGTTTAAAGGGAATTTATGTTTTTGCTCATAGTAGCATAGGTTAGGAGAAAGTTAATAGGTTAGGACAAAGTTAATAGGTTAGGAGAAAGTTAATAGGTTAAAAGAAAGTTAATATTACAGGTTAGGACAAAGTTTATAGGTTAGGAGAAAGTTAATATTACAGGTTAGGACAAAGTTAATAGGTTAGGAGAAAGTTAATATTACAGGTTAGGACAAAGTTAATAGGTTAGGAGAAAGTTAATATTACAGGTTAGGAGAAAGTTAATAGGTTAGGAGAAAGTTAATATTACAGGTTAGGACAAAGTTAATAGGTTAGGAGAAAGTTAATAGGTTAGGAGAAAGTTAATAGGAGAAAGTTAATAGGTTAGGAGAAAGTTAATATTACAGGTTAGGACAAAGTTAATAGGTTAGGAGAAAGTTAATAGGTTAGGAGAAAGTTAATATTACAGGTTAGGACAAAGTTAATAGGTTAGGAGAAAGTTAATAGGTTAGGAGAAAGTTAATATTACAGGTTAGGACAAAGTTATTAGGCTAGGAGAAAGTTAATATTACAGGTTAGGACAAAGTTAATAGATGATGTCAAAATTAACATTAAATGTTAGAACAAAGTTAACATTATAGGTTAGATGAAGATAAAGAATAATCATCAGAAACAATTTGTCCCCATCAATGCTTCAGGCATAATGTTGTGGGAGTTTTTGACAAGATGGGGCAGCACATAACAAAAGTTGAGATCATGCAATTAAATAGTTCACAGAACAGATGACCCATGCAACAATGTTCATCTTACAGATATGGCACTGATCCTTCTGGGTTGTGTACAGATCAGCCTACACTGGGAGCCTTCTCCTCTTGCAATAAAGTCATCCAGAATAAATTGCGGAACCTGAAATGAGAAACAAAGTGAAGTTTGGTATACAACACAAAATTATATCTACTGTTCTTATATTTCTGAATCACACATATCATACAGTAACACTGAGCAAACAAAGGCTATGATAAATAGTAACGTATGCTCGAGATCCAATCTACAGATAAACCTATGCGGTCAAATACTGCAACAGGTCAAGAGTTTCTCCCATTTTGAAAATATAATAACAGAAAATTGAAGATGTGAATTGGAAAATGTCCGTTGCAGAACAGTTGCTCCCATCCCAGTTCATCTGAAAGAAACTCAACCTCTTGCAAAATCTCCAGCCTGATCCAGAGCCATGTCCAAGCATACCTTGACATCTTGGTGTCTAGGAGAGGAATCAAATATTGACTCAGTCTAGGAGAAGTGTCAGACATTGATTCAGTCTAGGAGAAGAGTCAGACATTGATTCAGTCTAGGAGAAGAGTCAGACATTGATTCAGTCTAGGAGAAGTGTCAGACATTGATTCAGTCTAGGAGAAGTGTCAGACATTGATTCAGTCTAGGAGAGGAATCAAATATTGACTCAGTCTAGGAGAAGTGTCAGACATTGATTCAGTCTCGGAGTAGAATCAGGCACTGATTCAGTTTAATAGAAGAGTCAGGCATTGATTCAGTCTAGGAGAAGTGTCAGACATTGATTCAGTCTAGGAGAAGTGTCAGACATTGATTCAGTCTAGGAGAAGTGTCAGACATTGATTCAGTCTACGAGTTGAATCAGGCATTGATTCAGTTTAATAGAAGAGACATTGATTCAGTCTACGAGTAGAATCAGGCATTGATTCAGTCTAGAAGAAGAATCAGGCATTGATTCAGTTTAATAGAAGTCAGACATTGATTCAGGTTAGGAGAGAAATGAGAGAATGTTCCAGAAATGTCGACTTACTTGAGTAGTTTTTCCACATCCTGTTTCTCCGCTGATGACCAACACCTGACTTTGGTTGACAGCAGAAATAATTGTCTGAGCAGATAAGGAGAACATTTTAATATTAACTTTGGTTGACAGCAGAAATATATACCTAGACAGATAAAGAGAACATTTTAATATTAACTTTGGTTGACAGCAGAAATATATACCTAGACAGATAAAGAGAACATTTTAATATTAACTTTGGTTGACAGCAGAAATATATGCCTAGACAGATAAAGAGAACATTTTAATATTAACTTTGGTTGACAGCAGAAATATATGCCTAGACAGATAAAGAGAACATTTTAATATTAACTTTGGTTGACAGCAGAAATATATACCTAGACAGATAAAGAGAACATTTTAATATTAACTTTGGTTGACAGCAGAAATATATGCCTAGACAGATAAAGAGAACATTTTAATATTAACTTTGGTTGACAGCAGAAATATATGCCTAGACAGATAAAGAGAACATTTTAATATTAACTTTGGTTGACAGCAGAAATATATACCTAGACAGATAAAGAGAACATTTTAATATTAACTTTGGTTGACAGCAGAAATATATACCTAGACAGATAAAGAGAACATTTTAATATTAACTTTGGTTGACAGCAGAAATATATGCCTAGACAGATAAAGAGAACATTTTAATATTAACTTTGGTTGACAGCAGAAATATATGCCTAGACAGATAAAGAGAACATTTTAATATTAAGTAGAAAATTTACAAATTTATATTAAATAAGCAAAACTGGACTTAATCACATCACTTCTACCATGAAGAGTAGAGTCTTCTACTATGGAGTATAGAGGTCTTCTTTCATTTTACTTGTGGCCTATAGTTTCTATGGGATGGGGTAGTTGACCCCATGCTCGAACCCCTTTATTGGCCACGATAGCAGAGTAGTTAGTGCACTGGCTTCCCAGTCAGGCGATCAGGGTTCAGTCCCCAGTTGGTGCGGGATTTTTTTTCTGAACACAAACCGGCCCTTGTGGTCGACCCAGCTATATAAATTGGGTACCAGAAAAATCTGGGAAGTAAAGGCATCCGGTGTGATGCTGACCACATCATCCACTATGTGTGCAGTGGGTTACAAAATAACATGGGCCTAACACCATATTTCCTATGCGCTGCACAGCGTGATGGGATCTTTACTTTTTTTTTTAAAACTTCCTTAATCGCCTCTTAGACTGGCAGGTTACGATTCTTTGTTCCTCCATCAAACCCCATGAACACACATATAAAATAAAACAATGGGAAAAATAAAGGTCTTTTGAAAGCCCATAGTTTACTTGTGTCAGCACCCATGTTCATGATTATGCACACTTGGTGAGGTGTGCAATCTCCATTATTAGAGAGCCTTCTATCCTAGAGGTGGTATTGTTATGATAATCACATAACTATGACCACAAACTTACGTCTTTCATTGCATATGAGGGCAGTTTCTTACGGAAGTTCAGCATTTTAACAAACTGAGAATTTTCTTGGAGCGTCTGCATCTTCTGGGACATCTCTACATTCAGACTTGGGTTATCTTCCCCCAGGATTATGCTCTGATAATCTGACATGACACAAATACAAAACAGATAATCTTCAACAGATGTTTCTACATGTGTTGTCAGCATAAGAATAAATGAAACGTATGATAATCTCAGTTGACACAAACACAGAATAGACAGTTGATTTTGACAACCACCTCCAATTCGAGACCTCTTCAATGAGCGCCATAATCGTCTCTGACTCTCAGTTCTTGCTTCAGAAAACGTAGAAGGGCTGGCTATGGCATGAGTTGATATTCTTGAATCTTCTGGAACTTGTGTGGATCTACTGTCCTGGTCAAGGTGAGGGTTTGCAGAAATGAAAGAGCTGACATCCTGGCCTCAGAGGCACCCACAGTGGAGACATTAGCAATGGATAGAGGAGACATTTTGATGTTGATCAACGATCACCTTTTGAATGAAGAAACTGCACAGTAGATGAACCAGCAAGAGACAGATTGCATAGTTGTCTTCTTCTTCTCATCCTCAAACTCCTGCTACCAAGACCAAGCCTTGAAAAGGGCTTTGCAAGTAGCAGGATGTAGTCCGGAGAACATAATGCATTGTGTCGTAGTTTATAGGTTGACTACAATATTTGCACCTTTCGACCCGACACTTCATCAGTCGTTTTTGGGTACCAGGTTAGCATTCCCTCTTCAATCCCTTCTCCTTAGCCAGTCTGCTCTGATGCAGACTATTGCCCAGGATCACCGTGTGGAGGTGTAGAATAGTCTTGGCAGCTCTGGTTCGCTGGCCCTGACGCTAGCAGTCAGCTTTGGATTGCTGACTGCTGCAGCTCATGCCCTGCTCATCATCTTGTTCCCAATTGCAAAGTTTTGAAATTATATGTGGGTCCAGCAGAGAAGTGCGCCTGAGAGGACGGAACAGCGAGCTACAAATACCATCAGTATCTACACTGTTCGCCATTTCCTTAGAGGGACTAAGCACCTATAGGTCTGTTTGGAATGGAATGGCGTTGATTCCTAACAGAACAGAACAAAACATATCTTCTTCTTCGTACGCTGTCAGACGTCAACTTGTATTTGTTCGAAGAAAGCAGCTGTCATCCTGAGGCTGTTGACACTACCATAGAGCTTGTCTAGTGTTGCCACTGGTGATGGCCACATATGCTTTCTCTGGTCCTTGTATGTCGGGCAATTTTGCAGCAGATGTTCAGCGGTCATTTTCACTGTACCACAGGTGCATTCGTCAGTGCCACCTATCTTCAGTTTATTGAATAGGTGTGAATTGAATAGGTGTCTGTTGTGGCCTGTGCGGAGTCTGAAGACCACGACCTGCTCTCTTCTGTTCAACTGGTAATAGGCATCATTGCTTTCGCCTGTCAGCATTGCTTTACTGCAGCCTTCAGTGCCTCTGCCTCCGCTCTGAAATTGCTTAAGTATTTTCCAGTTGCCACTAACAGTGTTATTTTTTTACCATTGAACAAAACATATAATCTACAATGGGCATTTCTATATGTGTTGTCCAAATGTAGACAGACGTAAGAACTCAAAAAATAAATGCAGTGACATACTATCTATCTATCTATCTATCTATCTATCTATCTATCTATCTATCTATCTATCTATCTATCTATCTATCTATCTATCTATCCACTTATATTGTTAGATGTTGTGGGGAGGTGTGACCTTCTTTGTTTCATATTTTTTGGCAGGTAAAAATCCACTGGTGACTTGCCAGGTCAATCCAGCATCTGTTAGCCCCTGGAATATACGATCACCTATTTTTGAGACTGGTGGAGGTGGAAGCATAAATTAGAACAAGGTAGACCTGCAGCCTGTCAGGCGCCATCTATGCCACTCCGCTAACCACATAGCCAAGACCTGTTGTTATGGCCCCACAGTCCCCTAATTTGCGACATATTCTCTGTGGGGCGAGAATCCCTTAAATAATTTGAGCAGATTTTTTTAAACTTGAATTTTGCCAGATACAACTGCTAAGGTATTTTTAACGTGTGCACCACTGCACACGGGTGTCTGATCTCACTACTCAGAGATCAGTGGAAATATTTACCAGATAATCCACGTGAAAAAATTCTGGTATCTCCACCGGGATTTGAACCCATGACCTCCAGCACCTGAGGCGAACACCTTACCTCAATGGGTCCCCAGTATATAATACATACTAACTATCACCAGTTCAAAAACATCCAAACATTTCAATGGAGACAACAAGGATAAACACTCATCTGCATATTGATATCAACTTTTAGTTACCAGTGTCATACATAGACTATGACCAAGTCACGGAAGCAGAAGACCATAACAAAATAATTAAACAGAGAGTTGGAACAATGCCACGCATAACATAAATTGACGGACAGAAGAATAACAAATGGTAACATATAATAATAATAACTCTAAACCTACCAGCTGCATGAGTCTATAACACTGGACAGCAGTGCTTCAGGACTCAGAGGTAGACCAAAACATATGTTAAAGAAGCACTAGAGGCATAATTGAAAGTAACAATGGCTACGGCAATTACACACTAAAAAATTATATCTTCCGACAATGTCTAATGATTTAAGAGGACAAATTAGCTGATAATGATATCTTCACATCATGACAACAGACCAAGACAATGATAATATGTTTACACTATGAGAATAGATCAAGGCAATGATAATATGTTTACACTATGAGAATAGATCAAGGCAATGATAATATGTTTACACTATGAGAATAGATCAAGGCAATGATAATATGTTCACATCATGACAACAGACGAAGGCAATGATAAGCTCTCATCATAAGAGCAGACCAAGGCTATGATAATGATATGTTCAGACCATGAGTATAGACCAATGTAATGATATGTTCTTTTTTTTGTTTTTGCAATCGCCTTATTTCTCAAGGTGGGGTGCGTTGCACTAAGTTTTTATTTTGCGCCTGTCGGCCCAGTGTATCCAACTTCGACATGAATTTTATGTAAGGGTCTGCTTCCTCCTGCATTTTCTAAGTGTTTGCTTCCCCGGGGTAACGGTCGGTGCTGTGATGGGGAGCAAACCTGGTACCTTTGGGTTGAGAGCCATGTCACTTAACCACTAGCCCATACCGTCCCCATAATATGTTTTCATCATGACAATAGACAAAGTTATGATAACCTGACACAACACAAACACAGAATGGATAATCTTTAACAGACATTACTCACACTGTACAAACACTTCATCTGATACCCTAGGAAAACGATTCACTTACTCTTTAATACAAGTGATTGGTCTCTTGTGTCTTTGCATGATGGAGGGGCTGCCTCCTTTTTGCCTTCATGCTTGCCACAATTGGGTGGGAATTTTACTGCTTTTAAAATGTTTACTTTTAATCATTTGTGGTACTTGATGAGAGATTTAGTCTTTCTGCTGTAGTTGAAACACTGGGGTCTAGACTAGTACTTTTAATTATTTTCATGTTTCTTATTTCATAGTTAATGACCAAACCATTACAAAAGGAATAGAGATATACTAACAAAAACTTGTCAACATGATCAAAGTATTTGGCAAAGATATTTAGAATGAAGAAAAACAAAATGCTACTAAATGCTAATAGCCAAACAAACCCCAAAGAATAAATAACAGAACATGTGCAGAGATTTTCATATTTGGGCCAAGTATATTCTTACATTAGCCTTTCTATTATTTATTTTACGTCTTACACCAAAAAAGTTTAATGGGGACCAGTGATAGACACAATATATCGCATCCATCAACATACTAGATTTCATTAAATGTATAATCATACAAACATAAAATATTGCAAACAGCCTACCTGTGTCAGGCTCATTTCCCCCATAAGGATAGTCTCCGTGAGACTTCATATACTCAACAACGCCTGCTAAACCTGGCAATGGCCGTCCATCATCATCATAGTTATCTAGATCAAACACCTTGTCTCCTTGCAGGAAGTTCTCCGTCTTCACTAACAAAGAAGCCACATAGGTTACAAGTGTAACATACACACAAGATCAAGATATGAAAAGGAACATAAAAGACTGGTTATACATGGTAGATATAATTGTTCTCCGTTAAGAAAACTAATATTTGGGGTTTAAGATGCAGCACAATGAATGAACTGACAGCAGTCATGACTCGTAGTTGGCTGCTTGTATTAGGGTGGGTGAATCAGACCTGGCCGTCTGGTCAAAATAAACGAGGAAAAAACAACATGTACAACATTGTCACTTTCAAATAAACCCCAGAACACTAAAATAAGTCTTAACGGCAAATACCTGCGGCCAAACGACAATCCAAACTACTTGAGAGTCACATTTGATCGGCGCATGACATGACTAAGCCAGATCGAGAGAAACCGAATGAGAGCCAGACAAAGAATGGCAATCATGAGGAAACTTGCTGGCACAAGCTGGGGAGCAGACAAAAGAATACTAAAGAAACTGTACACTGGAAGAGTGAGACCAGTTCTCGAGTATGGCATTGTGGCATGGACAACAGCAGCAAAGGCGAACTTTGATAAAATTAGCAAACTTCAAAACCAAGCCATGAGAGTTATAACAGGAGGCATGAAGTCAACGCCAATTGTAGAACTTGAAAATATTACAAATCTGCAATCCATGACCGACAGAAGAGACTGCAGATCCCAGCAGCAAGCAGAGAAACTCAGAAGACTGACAGACCATCCAATGCATCAGAGACTAAATAGATTTGGAAATGGAAAACTAAAGCGAAGAAACTTTGCAGAAATAGCCAAAGCAAAGACCCTATGAACACTGTAACAATACCAAAGCCCATCCCTACTGTACGCAAACCTACCTGGAAGCAGCATATAGAGGTACATAACGGAAAACTACCCAAGCATGGAATGGACTCATGCATACACCGATGGTTCTGTAACAAACACAACACAGAACGGAGGAGCAGGGGTATTCCTGAGCCTACCAAATGGTAGAAAAATAACACTGTCAGTGGCAACTGGAAAATTATCAAGCAATTTCAGAGTGGAGGGAGAGGCACTGAGGGTTGCGGTAGAAGCAATGCTGACAGGCGAAAGTAAAGAAAGCCAGATAGTCCTGTTTACAGATGCCCTGGCCGTAGTCACAGCACTAAAAAGCCAGAAAAATACTGAACTTAATGATTTAAGAGCAGTACTCTGTCAACTATGCCAGCAGTCCGCACCAAAAAGAGTAGTCGTGCAGTGGGTTCCATCCCACTGTAACATCCAAGGCAACGAGGAGGCAGACAGACTGGCAAAAGAAGGTGCAAGACTACCACAACCAGATTCTAGTGTGACATACGAAGAGTCCAAAAGGCTTATTAGACCAGATACGTGGCCAAAATGGGAAACAGAACATACTGGCACACAAAAAACGATGCCTATTACCAGTTGAACAGAAGAGAGCAGGTCGTGGTCTTCAGACTTCGCACAGGCCACAATAGACTGAGGTACCACCTATTCAACAAACTGAAAATAGGTGGCACTGACGAATGCACTTGTGGTACCGGGAAAATGACCACTGAACATTTGCTGCAAAACTGCCCGACATACGAGGACCAGATAAAGCATATGTGGCCATCACCCGTGGCAACACTAGACAAGCTCTATGGCAGTGTCGACAGCCTCAGGATGAAAGCTGCTTTCTTCGAAAAAATACAGGTTGACGTTTGACAGCGTACGAAGAATAAGAAGAAGAAGACCTGGCCGAGATCCCATTCCGCCTTCAAGCGGCTGCCCTGGAAACAAGCTGCACTAACCAAGTCAGCTAAGAGAATAGAGATCACAGTTGGATGGCAAACCTGCTGTCCCAAAAAAAAAAACACAATGGGCTTTTCAGGATGAACACCGAAAAAGAAGAAACTAATATTTCGTAAGTGTAAAAAACAGTAAATAGCAGTATACTGAAGAAATTGACAAACAATCAAAACTTGACCAATTTTTTGCAACACGTAAAAAGTTTTGAGGTGACAAAATAAATGTCATCTTTTCTCGATTTGAATTAGTTCACCAAAGCACATCCTGGTTGGCTGGTTTTTTTGTTTTTTTTCGAAATAAAATTTGTTCTGCATTTTCCATTCTTGTAAAAATGTTTAACAGATGTTCATGTTGATAATATTTCATAAAAACTTTATAGACACAAACTCTGGTGTGTTCTGGATGCAGTTTTTAGTAGTAGTCATTTCAATAGTATATTAATTACTTTAATTAATTAATTTCATTTTTGTAATAAGATATAATGAATAACAGTGGACATTACATTGGTGCATTAAATTACTTAATTTAATTTGTATCGTGTAATGTCTGCTGCGTGTGAAAAGCATTATGGTCACTATTTTTCACTCAAGTGTCCCCACCCATATCTATATCCGATGTCCCCACCTCTATCTATATCAAATGTCTCCACCTCTAATGTCCCCACCTATATATCTACTTTCAAAGCTAACAAATCAACTGATTCATTTCCGTCAAACCCATAATGGTCTCAACAATAGTCTATGAAAGTCACCCTATAAAGGTGAAAACTGACAGGTATGACAGCTGCTACATGTGTATGCTAACAAACAGAACTGTGACACTAAGCTACCTGATTTAACATTCTGCTTCACAACATCTTCAGTGTCCAGAGTTTCCCAGCTGTCTGGAGGCTCCAATTTCACACTATGATCCCTGTGTTTGTCTGAAACAGCTGTTAACATTGAATGATGGTCAGTGAACAAAATAAGACATTGAAACGATACATTTGAATCTTTTGAGTGTTTTAATTTTACTGGAGTCCTTGTTAAAATAAACATTTAGGGGCCAAGATACAGCAATTCATGAGCTGACAGCAGCCAGCGACTTATAGCTGGTTGCTTGCATCAGGGTCAGCAAACCATAGCTGACCAAGACGCTATTCTGCTCCCACGTGATGGCCTTGGAAACAGATTGCACTAGTCACTAGTGCAGCCTGACCAAGGGATAGGGATCAGAGAGTAGTAAGGCAAGTCCGGTACTCAGTACAGCCAGTTGAATTCAGGTGTGTTGGGCCTAAAGGCGCAGATATCACAGCCTCGCTGTAAACTACGACTCAACATCCTTTTCAAGACAACACCAAAGATGAAAAAAAGAAACATCTACTAACAATACAGCAACTTTGCTGCATCCCCAAATCATAAACTGAGTCACATAATACCTCAGTGACTTCTAACTTCAGCACATAAATATTGGCATAATATTGACAAGAGAGCTGTTGGAAGTGGTAGATGCCTTTACCTATTTGGGCAGCACAATTGATGCGCCAGGAGACGCAAACACCAGAATTGGAAAGGCAAGAATGGCATTCCTAACACTAAACAACATATGAAGATCCAGAGAAATTAAGATTCCCACCTAAGCTAGAATATTCAACACCAGTGTCAAGTCGGTACAGCTGCATGGAGCCGTAACACAGAGAATGATCAAGACCATACAACAAAGACTCCAGTTCTTCGTTAACAGACGTCTTTGAAGGATAATGGACATAAAGTGGTTGGACATGGTGAGGAATGAAGACCGGTGAGAAAGGAACACGAAGAAGAGAATTTGAGGGGGAACTACGTTTTTGTTTTTTTTTTTTTTGCGGTCGCCTTATTTCTCTAATCCCCAAGGCGGTGTGCGTCGCACTGTGGTTTTTATTTTGCGCCTGTCGGCCCAATGCATCCGACTTCAGCATGCATTTTATGTAAGGGTCTGCTTCCTCCTGCATTTTCTAAGGGTTTGCTTCCCCGGGGTAACGGCCGGTGCTGTGATGGGGATCGAACCCAGCACCTTCGGATTGTGAGCCGTGCCACTTATCCACTAGGCCACGCCGTCCCCTCGGAACTACGTTTAAATGATTACACCTGAAGAGAGGCAAAATGAGTAGTCATCTGCGAGATGTGCATGCTGGCAAGATGTGCGTAATTGCTTGAGCATTGAGAGGAGCAATGGGATTTTGATTGATTGATTAATAAGTCGTGCTCCATTCAGCCAAGATTATAGATAACTTGCCAGTGATATTATAGTGTGCTTGTCTTTGTTTGCGTTGTGACCATGTTATTGTATCGTGTGTTGTTGGTTCATGTCATCTCATAGTTCTTAGTTTGATTGTGCCTTCACTTTTATTTAGCTCTGATGCGGATTAGTTCTCATCCATCAAGATAATGCTATGCACTTCATTCTTCAACTCCACTATGTTGCTAAAACATGAACACTTACAAAAGCAATGGAGAACAAACTGTGAGTGACCCAGTCCCCTCAAAAGAGAAGTATAACTGACCTTACTGTCCACAAGCAGCATATGCTAAGTGTCCACAAATGCAAACAGCCACATCCTCAAAAAAAAAGATGAAAGTAGAAGCACGTTGACAAGTCTGGTACCCCAAGGTGCATACTGCTTAACTTCATAAAATTGTCGACCTTCGCCCTAGCTGTAGACAGTGTCGGTTTTGGTGTGACTGAAATTTAGACACGTGACTATAATGGACTAGAACATGGCCCAGGAGAGATGCCCAATGCATCACTCACACGCTGAGTGATGTCCCTACGACCTCTTGTGGTTATGCAAAAGGCATGATACACCGATAGATGTCCTCCACACTCCGCTGCCTTGCGGGATACTTGTTTACAGGAAAGGATTCAGGAGTAAACTATGAGGAAAAATCTGAATCCTGTGATATCTCTAATTGTCTCTATAAAATCTTGCCATAGGCCAAAGGTAGCTCAGGAAAAAAGAGTGAGGTTGACAAAAGACAAAGCTTCTTTCTCACTTTAATCCAAGTCACCCATTTCAATAGATGCAGCTAGAGAAAAGTCTGTCCACACGGCTGAACAAAGAGAGTGGTCTTCATAACATGTGATGGACAAACATAAACTTCAAGTTGAAAAAAAAAACAGTATGGTGAACCAACACATTAGTCAAACTCCCATGCACTATCTACAATGTCCACGGCATGTTAACAATGATTATATCGCTTGTTACCACGACATGCCAACATATCCACTGTTTACCTGTATCAGTTCTTGTCCTTGATGGCCCTGACAAATGATGCGATGATTGCGAAGAGCTCTTTTCACATGTCTGCAAATTATTTAGAAGATGTCTGAGGTTTTTCTCTCTGGTCCGGTCAATGGAAACGGTTGGTCTCTGATACAGAATGAAGAAACAAATTTATATATCTAAATATAAAATAAAACATTTGTATTTAGCTTATAAATATTTATTTATTTTTTTTAAATTAACAAACACTGACCAAAAACAAGGCATCTTACTCACAGCTATAAGAGTTGAACGATCAGTTATGATATCTTATTGGGCTGTAGATACTGTCTGTGTCAAGTGATATTTGTCAGCATGTTTGTTAACTCCTGACACTGTGTGACGGAAGTGACATTGGACAACAGACTGGGAAAACCTCTGTTTAGGTCTGTAACCGTGAGTGACAGAATATGACATTGGTCGACAGATTGGGAAAACCTCTGATTAGGCCTGCTACGCTAAGTCACAGAATGTGACAAGTGATACTGGTCAGCATATTTGTAATCCTCTGATTATGCATGCTACACTAAGTGACAGAATGTGACAAGGTCAACAGATTGGGAAAACCTCTGGCTAGATGTGCTACAGTGTAATAAACTGTGACAAGTGACATAACATTTGAAAACCCATGGTATTATATGACAGAATATGACAGGTGATGCATATTTGTAAACCTTTGGTTCTGTGTCACAAACTGCCAAGTGACAGCTAAGTCTATTATCAGTTCAGTTCCCATCTCCACATTGAAGGTCACCTGCAAGGTATCCCCAACATACTCCATCTATTGCCTTGATAGTATCAAGATTTGCCAGACATTTCCTGTTCATCTTTTGATGTTTTCCCCCCCACTTAGTCGTTTACCTCTCGCTATGTTTACCCTCCACCTTTCCTTCTAGTATTGTTTTCAGCAAAGTGTTAGATCTTTCTATGAGACCAAAATATCTCAACTGTTTGACTTAGATTTCATTCATCAATTCTCTTTGCACTATGAATTTCTCAAAATTTCTTTATTTGTTTTCTTCTCTTTCCATGAGACGTTCCCCATTCTTCTATATATTTACATGTCAAAGGCCTACTTTACGTACATGTGCGTAATTTCAAGGTCTTCAGACAGATGATTCTGTAGTAGTCCACGGGAAAGCATGGGAAAAATTATCAAATGTTTGTTTGCTGTGTATGGAAGTTGTGCAGTTGAGAGAGCACCATTAGATGCTGAGTTCGGGATCAAGACGTTGAGCAGCGCATGAGCTGCAGTGGTCAGCGACCAATAGCTGACTGCTAGCGTCAGGGCCTGCGAACACCTCCACTCAGTGATCCTGGATAACAAGCTACAGCAAGGCAGACTGGCTAAGGAAAAGGGATCAAAGAGGGAATGCTAACCCGGTACTCAAAAAATGCTTGCTGAAGTCGGATGTGCTGGACCGAAAGGTGCAAATATCGCAGTCAAGCTCTAAACTACGACACAACGCATTCCGTTCTCTGGACTACATTCTGCTACTTAAGCCCTTTCAGGGTTTGGTAGTGGGAGATTGAGAACGAACGCAGAAGAAGATACTGAGTACAGAAAGTTAAAGTTTAGAAAGTGGATAGATGGAGCTGCATGATCAGACGTGGTCTGGGCATCCCTACATCTGCCCAGACATGTTTAAGTGTGATAATACCATTATTCATGAGTTTTATTGCATCACAAGTTGACAATTGGCCCTACAGCTTTCAGTCAGCAATGGAAATGAGTGGCAGTTTTCTACAACCTCGAATATTCAAGAAAATAGGCAAGATAAGTTCTTAGAAGTCTGATAACCGACCACAGTCATCAAAGAAACATGGTTATGTGAACAGGAAACGAGCTGGTAAGGAAAGGCATGCACATCTTTGTTTCGAGCTTGTGTAAGGCCGTAGAAGTTGATAAATAGCTTGTATAAAGGAAACATTCAATTATAGTGTGTGTGAATTTCTTACATCGTGAATAAATCTCTAATCTCTAAATCTTGTTATTCAATCAGGCATGTGTGCCTGATGTCAGGTAGCCAAATCTTAAGTAAACTCATTTCACTCTTTTGTTAAAAAACTTTCTCTCTCACGTTCGTTTTCTGTTCCCTCTCCTTGCGAGCTTGGCTCCGTCTAGCATACCACATCCCAATCTGTCTTCCTCTGAGCCCCCTGGGTGGCCGCTCTCTGCTTGAGTAATTTGAGACCTCACTATCACCTTCTGCAAATGAGGATCAATAATTCTAAGAACAAAAATATAATGAACAACATTATTTCCAAACAATATTTATTTCCAAACAAGAATCAAAAGAAATTAACAGCAGCTGCCATATCAACAAATTTTCCTCCCCAGTACCACTTTAAGGGAGCCGCGTAGCGCAGTGGTTAGCACGCTGGCTTCGCATCTGAGTGGTCCTGGGTTCATTCCCCAGTTGAGGCGGTAATGTTTTTTTCAGACCGCAATGGCTCCCGGGTCGACCCAGCCTTAAATGGGTACCGGTTCAGTCTGGGAAGTAAAAGCGGCAAGGGAGAGGAGATGGCTACCGCCATCATATAGCCGAGCCTTTGAAATGTGAGATCGCTAACACCTCACACCCCTACGGCAGTAATGCTCTGGGATACTTTACTTTTACCACTTTGCTTATCTATACTGCTGCAATATACTCTTATCCTCTTCTTTCAAAAAGAAAATATATTCTCTACACTCTCAGTCCTAATATTCATTAAACTCTTCATCATGGGTCAAACTCCCAACATTCTGACCACAAAATCCAATAAGACCACATGCGCTCTACTAAGACATCCTGTGACCTGCAACATAATTGACACCACAATAGAATAAGCAATAAGAAAAGTCTGAGATGAATAGCAATAATGCTATATCTTAATAGTTTCAAAACAGAAGTGATAATGACAAACGAAACGCAGATGAAATGGGAGATTAAATCAGGACAGAAATGTAAACAAGTTACAAATTCTTATGATAAATAAATAAGTTGGCGAACAATTTTACAAAGGTACACATGTTTTACAAGTTGGCTTATTTCAAGTAAGTTTGTAGGTCTGGTGATACGCAGAGGTTGTTCTTGCTGAATGCCTACAATGAGTTCAGTTCATCCCGTAACCCATCAGGTCGTTGGGGCACACATGAAGATATGAAAATCCCACGCCAGCTCTCTCTGTCTGTCGCCGCCTGACGTATCTCACCTTGACGAAGGCCTGACCACTCAGCGATGTTGTCCACCCATCTCTTCCTTGGACGCCCTCTCTGTCCCGGTACGGATCCAAAGAGTATCGAGTTGGGAATTCCGTTGGACCTCGCGACGTGCCCGCACCAGGCCATCTTTCGTCTTTTGATAGTTGTGAACAGATCTTCAAAAGGACCAATGGCGTCTTCAACTCTCTGACGGATGTCTACGTTCGTGACACGATCCTTATATGTAACATTTAGGAGTTTTCTATAGCAGCTTATTTCCATTGCACGTATTCTGCCCTGGATATCTGCTATCCAGAAATAAAATGGGATATGGCAGAAGCACTTGTAGAGTCAAAACCTTTTGTTACGTGCATAACTGACAATTTTTTAATTCAACATGTAGAAGCAGCCACCAGAGGCAAAAACATACTCGACCTAGTTTTTACCACAGAGGAAAATATGATTGAAAACGTTACCGTTGGGGAACTGTTTGGCTCAAGTGACCATCAAATCATCCGTTGGGATCTTATTGCAGGGAAAGAAGTAAACATAAACACGCGAACATACGACTACTCTAAGACAGATGTTAAGAGGATGAAAGAGGCAGCGAACCACATAATCTGGAAAGATATTATTGTAGGAACAGATGTTGAACAGGAGTGGGAAAGTTTTAAAACAGTTCTAGAAACGCTAAAAGAGGAATGTGTTCCATGTAGGGAGGTAAACCCCAAGCGTAAAAAGTGGATAACTAGATTTGTAGTGAAATGTAGAAGAGCAAAAAATAAAGCATGGCAAAAATATATAGAGGCAGGTAAATCAAAAGAAACATATGTAAAATATTTGGACAAGCAGAACATATCTCAGAAAGCGAATAAAACAGCAAAAATAGACTTTGAAAAAAAAACTTGCTCAGAGGATCAAGACTGACAGTAAAAGCTTCTTTTCTTATGTTAGAAATAAACAAAGAACGAAAGACAAAGTAGGCCCTCTCATAGACAGTACAGGGAAAATAATAAGTGAGAATAGGGAGGCTGCTAATCTGCTTAATCAGTACTTTGGCACAGTCTTCACAAAGGAGGACTGCTCCGAGATCCCAGAGCCTATAGATATTTTTCAAAGAGACATGGATACAGCGGGATTAAGATCAATCTGTATTACAGAGGAAATGGTTTTTAAAAAATTGGAGGGGTTGAAAGTGAATAAATGTCCAGGTCAAGATGGTATTCACCCAAAATTGCTGTATGAAATTAGAAACCAACTAGCAAAACCATTGGCTATATTATGTTCTCAATCACTTACAAAAGGGATTGTTCCACGGGATTGGAAAGATGCAGGAGTGATCCCCTTATTCAAAAAAGGCAAAAAATCAGATCCGGCAAATTATAGACCGGTGAGTTTAACGAGCATAGTCTGTAAATTGTTAGAGTCAATAATCAAAGAAAACATTGTAATGCATTTAGAAAAATTTAATCTAATTAGAAATAGTCAGCATGGGTTTACTAGAGGGAGATCATGCTTAACAAATCTATTAGAATTCATGGAGGAGGTTACTAAAATCATAGATAAAGGGGAGCCAGTGGATGTTATTTATCTAGACTTTGCAAAGGCCTTTGATAGAGTACCTCATCAAAGATTATTTCGAAAGTTAAAATCACATGGAATAGGTGGCGAAGTTGCCAAATGGATTGAAAATTGGTTAACAGGAAGAAGGCAGAGGGTGGGCATAAATAAGGAGTACTCTGAGTGGAGTGAAGTGAAAAGTGGTGTGCCACAGGGCTCGGTTTTGGGACCAATTTTGTTCTTGATATATATAAATGATTTGGACATTGATATGAGATCCATGATTGCAAAATTAGCTGATGACACAAAACTATGCAGTAGTGTCTCATCTAAAGCGGAAGTGGATATATTGATGTCGGATTTAGATAAAATTCGAGAATGGTCTGTAAGCTGGCAAATGGAGTTTAATGTAGATAAATGTACAGTCATCCACATGGGTAGATCCAATATGGAACATAAATACAGAATGGGAGAAAACAATATTAGAAAGATAGATAAGGAAAGGGACCTAGGGGTTATAATAGATCATACAGGAAAGGTGAGTGAGCAAGTTAAGGTAGCAGTGAAAAAGGCAAATGCAATGTTAGGTATGATAAAAAGAAATATTAAACATAGGAACAAGGAAGTGATCGTCAAACTGTATAAAGCTTTAGTTAGACCTAGATTGGAGTACTGTGTACAGGTGTGGAGTCCTTATCATAGAGGGGACATAAACATGCTAGAAAGAATACAAAAAAGAGCGACAAAGATGATAGTTGGATTCCAGAATTACAGTTATGAGGAACGACTCAGAAAAACGGGCCTACAGTGTCTCGAAGAGAGAAGAATTCGTGGTGACTTAATACAGGTTTATAAGATGATCAGAGGAATCGATAAATTAGACTATAACAAGTTTTTTTAAAATACAGCCACCTACAATAACACGAGGGCATAGCTACAAGCTGATTAAAGAGAGGTCCAGGTTAGATATTAGGAAATATTTTTTTAGTCAGAGAGTGGTGTCTGCTTGGAATGCATTGCCAGGGGAGGTGGTGGAGGCAGGGACAGTTAATGCGTTTAAGAATAAACTGGATGCGCATAGATTTTAGAGCAAGGTGATGTAAATGTAACTGGTTGTATACAGACTCTGCAGGGTCTTCTAAACCAGTATAAAGACGTTAAGTTAAGTTAAGTTAAGTAATGGTCCAGGTCTCGCAGGCATACAGAAATATTGACAATGAGTATGATTACTGTGTTAAGTGACGGGTTGTGGTAGCTTTCCTCATATCCCGAGGGTGCTGACAAAGGTATTTTGCCTGACCAGAAGTTAATTTGCCTTCTCATATGCAAAGGAAAAAACTAAACATAATAAGAATAAAAGCACCTAACATCAACCAGATTGTGTTAGGGGACGGAATACTAAAAGAGGTGGAATCGTTCATGTATTTTGGTAACAATATAGGCAAAGGAGGAGGTACGGATAGAGACCAAATTAAGAATGCAAAAGGCGAGAAGGGCTTTCTTTGCATTATGATTTGGGGAATTTATGGAAGTTGGAAGAAATTCAGCCCACAACAAAAATACAAATCTTCAACTTCAATGTAAAATCTGCTGTATTGTACGGCTCTGTAGCACAGAGAACAACAAAAACGGTTTATGCTTTCATTAATGAATGCCTCCACTAAATACGGTAATTACAATGGTTTTTTCCTAAAGTCATTAATATGGAATTATGGGAAAGAACCGGACAGACGTTTGTGGGTCAACATAATAGAAGGTTCTGGCATTGCACATTACAGAAAACAGCTGATAACATTACAAGAGTCTTTATTCTGGTCTCCCCAAGGCAAGAGAAGTAATGGTAGACCTAAACACTCTTGGAGAAGAGAGCTTGCGACAGGCATAAAGGCAACAAGGAAGACATGAACAAACTTAGAATGGGAAGACCTGGCATGTATTTGTTGAAGATCAATGATCCACAAAGAGCCGAAATGTTTAGATAATGATGATGCAGTGTCTATGTGAAAGTCTCCATGGTTATGTTTGAATTACCTGTTTCTCTGTATTCACTAGAAACATCTTGAGGCTCTTCCAGTTCATCAAATCTATATCTCTTACGCTCACCATCTCTTGGAGCAGCTGAGTTCCGCCCCCGTCTGTCATGTTGTTGATGATATCGTCCTCTACCTCCACTGCTGCCGTGACCTTGGTGTCTTCCGTAGCTCATGTTTTTCTGTTCCACATATCTGAAATTATACAAATAAATAACTGTTCAAATGTTTCATAACTCTAGTGATACTCAACTAAAGAGTGGACTAGATATAAGGTAGTCCCCCAGCAGACATTGATGTTGGGGGGATGAAGTGTTGGAGACTTTATTGTATGAGGTTACAGCCTGTTTATAAGGTGGGGGGATGGAGAATTGGTGGCATAGGGAGATTGAGCTCAGTTTACAATGCCAATGTACCAAGTTTGAATCTAGTCCTTGGTTTGGCAGACCGAGCACGTTGGCGGTTTTTCATGGTATCTTCTTCTTCTGCGTTCATTCTCAATCTCCCGCTACCAAAATCCTGAAAAGGGCTTTGCAAGTAGCCGGATGTAGTCCGGAGAACAGAATGCGTTGTGTCGCTAGTTTACAATTTGACCTTTCGGTCGGACACATCCGTCTTCTGCAGTTTTTCATGGTATGACTGCATCTTCCAGTCAACCCAGGTGTAAATGGGTACCTGATGAAGGAAAGTAAAAATTTCAGAGCTGCCACAGGACCTATGAAGTTAGTGCTCTGTCATTGACACTTTCAGCAATGAAAGGGACTGAGCACATATGGTGGTGCCCAGGTGCAACGAAGTCGGCTCTATGAAACAATTTCCTTAATGAGGAAGGCACCTTCACAACAAAAAGTAAATACTCTATCACAATGCTAATCTTCTTAGTACTGAGTTGACCTGTACGTCGACAGGGGCAGATGCCCCTGTGCAGGTCCCAGCTCTGGTTTGAGATGGATGTTGCCAGGATGAGAATTTCCTGCTTAGCGGGCTAGGCTCGAGCAGATTATTACTCTGCTGTACTGGGACAAGCGCTGAAGAGGATTGTTAACTGATGTGGGAGTCCATCTTAATAGACTCAATCACTGAAGCAAAGTAGATCCCCCAGCCTTTTAGGCACCATCTATCCTGCTCTGAAGAAACCACCTGACCATGACTGGTGTTATGCCATATCACACAGTTAGTCACCTCTTACTGCATGCTCACCGTGGAGCAGTGGTGCCATACTTGTCCTTGTCATACACAAAGACCCCGTTGGACCAATCGGTCTGACTAGCAGGTAAATATCAAAACAGAGTAAAAATTTTGAAAACTACAATTAAATACAGAAGATTTCATTGTCTCGTGGAAGGTAAGAGATTCAGACATAACCATTTTATAAATTCGCCAGACTGGTGAGTAAAAGGTGGGCAATGTAGTAGGGGGCATCTAAGGAGAATTGAGCTACCTCATCCTGTAGAAACTTGGCTACCTCATCCTGTACAAACTTGATGTCACAAAACCTTCAACAGATATGGACAGGAAAACTTTTGGCTACAAGGCTACAATGGACTAAAAAGGTTTTGACTGATTGATCGATTCTATGAATTGAATACTACTCACTACTGAATAGTGAAGCGTGTAGCTTTAGTCGACAGTGAGGTGACTTGCTTAGACTAGGATTACAGTGCACCAGGATTCGAAATCACGGAATGACAGAAAAATAATCAGGACATGGTTCATTCTTGGTACGATAGCTCCTCCAGTTGACTCTGCTATAAATGGGTACCTGACGTATGAGTTGGGGAAGGTATAAACAGCAAGGAAGGGAACTGGCCACCTCATCTCACATTGGCTGCAGCTTAGTACATGATGAGTTATCTTACTCCCCGGCGGCAATTGTTGCCATGGGATTGACCTTTACCGCTAACGAATAGGCTTAAAGACCCTAATAAATCAGGAGAGACGTTACGTATTATGTGAAGGGTGCATAGTGATGAAACATATAGAAAGTGATCCCCTCTCATGCTCGATACACTATAAAAACATATACAAGTAATATATCAGCGATATAAGTAATATCTCAGTGACTGCAGCAGAACAAAAACAAAACGAAACCCACATAATGGCCACAAGACATCTATCAGGGACAAGAACAAATGAGCCATTACGTAGCAATTTGTGTTTTTATTTATGTTTGATGGAGAACTGAGACGCTAGCCCGATCAGACACAACATATGACCAGGATGTCGCGTCAGCCACAATATACTGACCAAGACCCCTCTTCTATGTAGCGTTCCCTATAAACAGGCTGTTTTCCAGGCAGTCTGGCTGACAAGATGTAGATTAATGTGATCCCCGTAGTAGTGAGCACCCCGCAGATGAAGCTAAGCACAACCACCTGGAGGACTGCATATATATTATATATTGACAAAACATGATCTTTAGTAGCATCAATTGATTGATTGGCATCATGTCAGTCTCGAGAGACAATGGACTAGAGAGGGGGCAGTCAGTTGTTGACCTAGCTTACGACTCAGCCTGCAGACCAACACACAAAGCCTGCCTCCAGCCAGGTCTGTCTTTGGCAAGTTCCTCCCAG
Source organism: Ariolimax columbianus (assembly GCA_036924085.1). Lineage (NCBI taxonomy): Eukaryota > Metazoa > Mollusca > Gastropoda > Stylommatophora > Arionidae > Ariolimax > Ariolimax columbianus. The sequence goes on from JAVGWX010000005.1 coordinate 15,228,447, forward strand.
TTGCAGGTGTTAGATGTTCATATCCAACGCCTTCAGGTTACACTTGCAAACATCTTTGTAGCAGAGGAAGGGTCTACCATTTTGAGGCTTAAATATTACCAGCATTACCAATATAAATAAATCAATCAAAGCTGCGGTGATATTGAATGTCAAAAGTTGATAGATACACGTATAAATTTTTTTTTTCTGAAAAGGTTTGCCCCTTTGTATTCTACTGGCGAAGGTGCGCCACTTTCCACCCATACCGTAGTCATTTTCAGGATGTTTTAACCAGTGCTTGGATGCGTATGTGTGTCTATATGTACCTATGATAGTTAGATCGATCCCTTTTTTATAGGTAATGAGCAATGGCTCATTGACCGCAACAGGACAAAAACAATATGAAACCTACATTGCGCCCACAAGACTTTCATCAGGGAGAAATAATAAATACAGTACCAATATAAATGTATAAGTTTAAAATGGTGTACACAATTAAATAAAACGCAATATTCAAAGAGCAACGTCAAAATAAAATGTAAATTATTATTATTAATAATTAGTAGACTAGCTATTATATTATTTATTTTTTTTAATTGCCTAATATTTACAATTTGCTTATCACATCAGCATACCATGGGTCAAAATATATATATTGTCTATATAGTTTAGTATAGTATATATAATGTGTGTCCGTGGGGGGGGGGGGGGGGGGATTTTTAGTCAATATTACGTTCAATTATTATCAAGAGTTTAGTTTCTACATGATAAATTAAATGGGTTGAACACCATCAGTATGGTTGAGAAAGTGAAAGGGTGCGCAACAAGTCCGTAACTCACTAATTGTAAGACTACTAATACAAACCTTTCCCGTTCATTGATTGAGTAATTACTGTAATATTACTTAATATTAGTGTTCTTAATATTATGCCTGGTTAGGGTGACTATGGGCAGGCTATATCAGTATATGTGTATAAGAATAAGGGAGTGAGTGATGCTGGCCACTTCCTTCCTAGTGTGCAGTTGGTCAAGAAAATATGGGCCTAATACTAATAAAGTAATCGTAATAGTAATACTGAGTAATATTAATACTATATTCCAAATATCATATGCCACACACTACACAGTGACACAACGTATAGTGTGGTCCAAGTGTAGACGTACACTGTAATACTGTAGTACTAGTGTGACTAGTTTAGTAGTTAAGTTAGTAGTGCCGACAGTAAATAGACTAAACACTAACGGCGAAACGTTAAACTGAGTATTAGTAGTATGGTATAGCTCTACTAATACTAATAATAGTAATAAATATAATAAGAATCAGTATGGGTAACTACTGTAATGGAAACTTTATAATTTTATATATCATATCAATCAATCAGTATCTGAGTACAGTAACAGTGAGTATCCAGTTTGAGTTTGCATGGAGCTGACGATTTCATGTGTAATTTGTTTGTGTAGCTGTAGATCTATTATTATTAATTAGTATAGAGAGAGAGATACATGTCAGTGTCTCCCGTGTCAAAATTAGTAACTAATGTAATCTACCATAAGTTAAAGAAGCATCTCTAAAACTTTAACTGACTAAACAGTAAATTTTACGTAAACTATACTATAACTATAGTAAACAAGCATAATAATAATTTAATATATCAATTAAATGTGTACTTACACTTTCAGCTGCAGTAGATGTCTTTGTTTGGCTAAGTAAGGCAGTTGCCGGTAGACTCTACAGATTGAAAGACGCGGTTAGCACTCCACACAGGTGCTGATAGGTATAGGCCTAACACTAACTGTAACAGTGAGAATAGTCCAACACAAGGTTGCCCATGTTTGAATCAGTGCACCAACTTTCACAACAGATATACGATTTGTTCCGACACGAAACAAAACGAAAAATAAAAGCACGACGTTTTATGCCAGGATCACAAACACGACCAAAACTGTTGTTAAATATTACAATGGCTAACTTTGTAAATAGAAGATTGGGTCGCATTTCTTGGAAAGAGAATAGGAAAAAAAACATGAAAAAAAACTTGTAAAAGTTGATTAAGGTTGAGTTTAATCAAAATTTAAAAATGGGTATGGTCAGATACCGCACCGAGACGAGAACACAAACAAAACCTACGTTGCGACAAATAGGCCTTCATCAGAGACAACTTGGAAAGAGAAGAACAATGTAGAGGTGTTGAAAGAGTTGGAGGGGAAAAATCATTACTCACCGAAATCAGGGCTAGACAGTTACGTTATTAAGCATTAGACCTAGATTTGGAGTAATGTGTACAGGTGTGGAGTCCTTATCGTAGAGGAGATATAAACATGCTACAAAGGATACAAAGAAGAGCGACAAAACTGATAGTGGGATTCCAGAATTACAGTTATTAGGAAAGAAAAGCCGGCCTACAGTGTCTAGAAAAGAGAAGAATTCGTGGTGACTTAATACAGTTTTATAAGATGATCAAAGGAAAGGATAAATTAGACTATAACAAGCTAGTTTTTTTTCAAAATACAACCACCAAGGAGAACAAGAGGGCACAGATACAAATTAACTAAAGAAAGATCCAGATTAGATATTAGGAAATATTTTTTTAGTCAGAGAGTGGTGAATGCTTCGAATGCATTACCCCAGAAAGTGATGGAGGCAGAGACAGTTAATGCATTTAAGAATAGATCGGATGTGCATATCTTTTAAAGCAGGGTAATACAAATGCGACTGGTTGTCTACAGACTGTTTTGTCTTCTAAACCAGTATATAAACGTTAAGTTTAGTTATTTCGGCCATATAACAACACATACCTTCTTGTTGAAAACCATACTAGAGGGTAGGGTGGAAGGCAGTCGTTCAAGAGGTAGACAACGTTTTATGTGGGTGGATAACATCAGGAGATGGACTGAAAAAAGCCCGTAAGATTGTACCATTACGGCAAGAGATAGAGTACACTGGGGAACCATTGCCGCCGATTTTCGATGCGCAGATTGCACTTGAATTGAACTGACTCTGGTGGCTTAATGTGCTGTTTGATGAGTGTTTGAAGATGGCGTGTGGAATCAAGCCATGGCTGGTGAGCTACATATCAACTGTCTTGCTAGATAGAACCCACGTTACACTTGTGATCTTGGATATCAGAACCAATGCCGTCACCTGAAGATTTGACAATAGAGGTACTAGAAATAATGACAGACTCTGAAACAGGCCTCCAGTCAATGAAGGATAGACAGAACATAGAAGTAATTCAGCAAGCCGAAAAATACAAGAAAGTCCTGAACCACCCAATGTGCCATAGAATCAACAACCAAGGAAAGGGAGCTTAAGACAAGTAGCTTGCATCAAACTTGAATGAATTGACACTCAAGGATCCAGTGCTGTCACAAACAAAATCAATGCCAATACAGCCAGTTAGCACTACTCTTCCCCGGATGTGCATACTCCCAGAATCAGTAGGAAAAATAGCAGGGGTAAGCGTATTACAGAAGAGTACATAGACGATCAATACTCAGCAAAGAGGTGGACACGTGTCTATACAGATGACTCGGCTTCGTATGCCAGCCTGGACGGAGGTGGATGAGTTGTGGTTAGACAGATAAGCGGAAAGATGGTAACCAAGCCACATGCAAATTCTCAAACGACTAGCCAAAATTGAAGCTCTTTAGAAATGACTCTACACTACCCAAAAGAAAACAAATGCATGAGAAAATCGTGATACTCAATAATGCACAGTCAACCATAACGGCACTAAAATTCCACAAGGACACCGAACAAAGAATTAAGGGCATACTTGGCGAATATGGCTCAAGGGTTCCAGAAAGCAGTGATTCAGTGGATACCATCGCAACGTAACATCAAAGGAGACAATGAGACCAATATTCTTGCTAAAGACGGGGCGAGACTGACACACCAAGAATACCTGGCCAACTATAAAGAAGCAAATTCCAAAATAAAAGGGAAATACGCGGTAAAGTGGCAGGAAGAACACTAAAAACACCACGCAGGTGACTGATACGAACTGTCTAGAAAATATCCAGGTTACCATACTACGTCTCCGAACTGGTAACAACAGAGTGATATCTCATATGTACACTAAATTCAAACTAGGTACCACCAGCTTATGTTGCTCCGTCCTGGCAAACATGATAGCAGCAGAACAGAGCCCAGCTCACAGATCTGAGGAGAAGGATTTGACCCACGTCGACTCCCCTCAAGAAACTATTTGGCGGTACTGAGACCATGAAAAAGACAACATATTATTGAAGAATCCAGTCTCGGTCTAAATGAGCAATTATCACAAAAAGAAGACTTCTGGGATGTCTCATCATCATGTAGCATGTCCTTTGTAGAACGTCGCTCCCATCACAGTCTGTCTGGAAGAAAAAAACTTTCTCTTGCCAAAACTCCAGCCCCCGCCACAGTCATACTCAGGCATTCCTGGATATCTTGGTGCCATCGTCTTCTTGGTCTACCCCTTCCTCTTTTGCCTGGCATACCTTCTATCACCTTTCTCTCAGGACCGTTGTGTCTCCTGATGTGACCAAAGTATTTGCATTTTCTAGCCAAAATAGAATTGATAAACCAGTTCTCCTCTATGCTCAACTCTTGCCGAATGTCTACATTTGTTTTTTTTCTCTGTCCAGGGTATTCTGAGGATCTTTCTGTAACATTTTGAATCGAAGGATTCGATTCTTTGTCTAGAAGTTTTGGTAATCGTCCATGATTCACAGCCATACGCTGCCATAGGAAAAAACACAGGCTCTCAAGACATTTACTTTTATCATTTTGTTGGTGCTCTGCCATAATTTCTTCAGGCTGTTCAGTCTCTACATTGCCATAGCTAGTCTTCTTCTGATTTCTTTCGAGCAGTCGCCATTTTTGTCAATTCTGGAGCCCAGATATTCAAAATGTGTGACCTGATCTATTTCCTCACCACCCACTGGAAATTTATGCTGACATTATGTTTTGTCGGTGGTCATTATCTTTGTTTTATTTATGTTTATGAACAAGTTTTGATCTTTACTATGTCCATTAACGGCTGAAAGTAGCTGCTCTAGCCCTTCTGCGCTTCTTGATAGTATCACTGTGTCATCCGTGTAACGTAACTCTGGAATCTCGTACCCCCCAATCGTAAATGGATCGAAACTTTCAATGTTCTCGTCTTCTCGAACATTTCTCATTATACATTCCGCATATATGTTGTACAGATAAGGTGAGAGGATACATCCCTGTCGGACTCCCTTTTGTACTGCAAACCAATCTGATGTTTGCCCAGATACTCGGAGAGCAGTTGTTGATTTTGGTATAATGTTTCAAAACATGTCTATTACTTCAATTTCTTATATATGATTTCCGAGTGAAGATAAATACTTGTCTTGTGATCGTTGAAACGGACAATCATTACGTATCATACAAGTGTTGTGTCGGCCCAATCCAACAAAGATGCAAGCGAGAGATGAGAGTACTCAAGACAATGATAGCTCCAAACTTGGAACAGCGAGTGCTGTTAATCCTCTATCGTCAGTTAGTTCTGTCAGCTGTTGATTACAGACTAGGCACCCTCACACTATCAAGATCACATTGTGAAATTTTTAAGGCATCCAGAACGAAGAAATGCGACTATTTTTTTTTCTCTAGTTCAGGGTTGTACTAGAGATACTCCGAATTAATATAAAGATGAAATGCATGCTAGGACTTGTCTGTGACATAAACTTAACTTAACGTCTTTATACTAGTTTTGAAGACTTTGCAGAGTCGGTATACAAACAATTTCGTTGAGGGTGGTTTAAACGATGTGCGAGTTCATCTTAATAGACTCAAACACTAGGGCTAAGTAGACCCGCAGCCAGTTAGGCGCCATATATAGATACTCTTAACAAACCACACGAGAAAAGGTACAAAATAAGTTGGGTGGATTTTTAACTTGAATTTTGTCCGGGCAGATGCCGTTAAGCATACTCTTTTCGATTTCCAACTGCCATGGAATTTTTAACGTGCTTGACACTGAACACGGGATTCCGATCTCACTACCCAGAGATCAGGGGAATTTTTTCCACATGAAAAAAAAACCCGCCACCACCGTGATTCAAACCTCGAGACCACTGCGTCCCCTAAAGACATGAATTGGAACATATCGAAGTCTATGTGCGAGGTATTGCAGGCATGTGCCCCCCCCCCCCCCCCACTACACAACACCACTTTAGACATCAAGGGAACAGGAATCAAGAAAGGGATGTCATGATGGAACTGGCAGAAAGAAGGATTAGACATATGACCACAGTTGGTGCGTAAATCAATGGAGAAGAATTGGCCACACAAGTGATAGAATAACAGATTGCCACATTAATTGTAACTCTAAGAAAGAAAGACAGAGAGTGGAGCAGCGAGAAAGCAGAGCTCGAGGCTAAGCAACTGATAAGTAGTAACACTCAGATTAGTGGGATTTCAGAATTACAGTTATGAAGAACGACTCAGAAAAACCGGCCTACAGTGTCTCGAAGAGAGAAGAATTAGTGGTGACTTAATACAGGTTTATAAAATGATCAGAGGAATGGATAAATTAGACTATAACACGTTTTTTAAAATACTGCCACCTACAATAACACGAGGGCATAGCTACACGCTGACTAAAGAGAGGTCCAGGTTAGATATTAGGAAATATTTTTTTAGTCAGAGAGTGGTGTCTGCTTGGAATGCATTGCCAGGGGAGGTAGCGGAGGTAGGGACAGTTAATGCATTTAAGAATAAACTGGATGCGCATAGCTTTTAGAGCAAGGTGGTGTAAATGTAACTGGTTGTATACAGACTCTGCAGGGTCTTCTAAACCAGTATAAAGACGTTAAGTTAAGTTAAGAATAGTGATGACGTCATATATAATATCTAAAGATTGATCTAAGCTAGGCCGTGGGAAATCAGATCTGGTGGGGTGAGAGGTCGGGTTATTCATGGCAACAATCCCCGTTATGAGAATGGAGATGTAGGCATTGAACATTAGCCCTGAAATGGCTATCTGAGCCCAAGGCCGTCATCGTGCCAGGCTCCTAATCCTTACAGCATGTAAAGGTCAAGGTCTGCCTCATGGCAATAATTGCCGTCAGGGATGAAGATAACTCGTCATGTACTACGCCGCAGCCTATGTGAGGTGGTGTCATTTCCCTTCCTTGCTGTTTATACATTTCCCAACTCATACTCAGGTACCCATTTACAGCTGGATCGACTGGAGGAACGGTCAGAACATGAACGAGCCACGTCCAGATTTATTTCTGTCTGTCCGTCCATGATTTCGAACTCTGGCGTGCTGTAATCTCAGGTTTAGCAAGCCAGCTCACTGTCGACTAGGTTACGCGCTCCACTTACACAGCTTGTCTCACTCCATTACAGAAGGGTATTGGGGACACGGGTCTGGCAAACACGTGTTTTTGTTTTAACAGCGAGCTTCTTGTTCTCTCAGACCATCTATGTTATTCTGCTCATTGTAAAGTGATCTACTACCTCAAGATCATCATCATCAATGGAGATTACTTGTGTCTTATTAGCACACTGGACTATAACTTGTGTTTTGCTGATTGTTGATCCAAACTCACCGCAGCCATCAGACAATGCAATATCTCCTTTGAATAAGTCATAATTGCCGCATCATCTGCAAAGAGAAGTTCTCTGATCAATACCTAATTAATTTTGGTCTTGAATTTCAGCCTTTGAACATTAAATAGGCCACCATCTGTGCGAGAATGAATGAAGATACCACCATCCTGGTCACGGAAGGCATAATTCAGGTTTCAGTTTAGTTCAGTTCATCCCGTAACCCATCAGGTCGTTGGGGCACACATGAAGACACTCCCAAAATCACACGCCATCCCTCTATGTCTGTCGCCGTCTGACGTATCTCACCGGGACGAAGGCCTGACCACTCAGTGATGTTGTCCACCCATCTCTTCCTTGGACGTTCTCGCCCTCTCTGTTCTGGTACGGAACCAACGAGTATCGAGTTGGTAATTCTGTTGGACCTCGCGACGTGCCCGCACCAGGCCATCTTTCGTCTTTTGATAGCTGTGAACAGATCTTCAAAAGGACCAATAGCGTCTTTAACTCTTTGACGGATTTCTACGTTTGTGACACGATCTTTATATGTAACATATAGGAGTTTTCTATAGCACCTTATTTCCATTGCATGTATCCTGCCCTGGATATCTGCTGAAATGGTCCAGGTCTCGCGGGCATACCGAAATATTGATAGCACCAAAGAGCGCATTAGTCTAACTTTTATGCCGAGGGCGAGTCGTTTGTCTTGCCATATAGGTTTCAGCCGAGTCAGCGCCGCTGTTGTTTGTGCTATTCTTGCAATTACCTCTGCACAAGAGGAATGAGAAATATATTCCAAAGAGTGTTGGAGCAAGTACACAGCCTTGTTTTACTCCGCACTTGATTGCAAAATCCTATAAGTGTCAGTGTGGAAAGACTCGATAATACTCAGAAGATCGGTGGGCAACCACCTGGGCGCTTTGAACAGCCTCATGGCTGACCAAGTCTTGTGAGAACAATGAAGGCAATATACAACAGTTGTTTTTGTTCTCTGCATTTTTCTTGTAACTGTCGTAATGAGAATATCATATTTGTGGTAGAGTTATTTCCACGAAAACCGCACAGTGACTCTGGGTAAACGTGGTCTCCTAGGATCTGAAGTCTGCGAAGAATAATTCGGGCAAGTATCGGGCAAGTATTCTCAACGGTACACAGAAGCGAGATCCCTTTGTAGTTGTTGTAGTCACTTGGGTCTCCCCTTGTTCTTGTATTAGGTCACAATGCTCGAATCTTTGAAATCCCGACGGACCTGTTCTTCATGCCAGCATAAAATTTTCAACTGGTGGATCTGTGGGGCAAGTATGTCTTGTCCACTCCCGATGACCTCAATTGGGATTCCATCCTTTTCTGGAGCTTTGCCAGAAGCAAGGTCAACAATAGTACAATTAACTTCTGCCATGGTTGGCAGCGAATCCAGATGGTCAAGAGTTGACATGGCCTCAATGGTATCCTCCGTTAGCTCTGCCTCGCTTGAGTAGAGTTCAAGATAGTGCTCTACCCATCTGTCTAATTGCTTCCTCTTATCAGTGATGGTGTCCCCAGATAAAGTTTTTAGCGATTTACTGTTGGGCCGATGGATTTATATATCCTTTCATACATGCCTCTGATGTTACCATTATTGAAAGCATGTTGGATATTCTCACATAACTGTATTCAATAGTCATTTGCACACTGTCTGGGTCTAGCTCGCCTTTGCACTTTATTTCTCGCGTGTCTCAATACATTGTTATATATCAATGATTTGGACATTGATATCAGATCCATAATTGCAAAGTTCACGGATGACAAAATTATGCGGTAGGGTATCTTCTCCAGAAGAAGTGGATCTATTGAGATCGGATTTAGATATGATTCAAAAATGGTCTGAGAGCTGGCAGATGGAGTTTAGTGTAGAAAAATGTACAGTCCTCAACACGGAAAGAACCAATAATGAATATAATTACAGGATGGGAGAGAAAAATATTATGACAATAAAAGAGGAAAGATACCTAGGAGTTATAATAGATCATACAGGAAAGGGTCGGAAGCAAGTTCAGGTGGCAGTGAAAAAGTCTAATGCCATGTTCACTTGGGTATGCTAAAAAGAAACATTTCACACTAGTATCACTAGGTACTTCTTATGTCATAAGATCAAGAAGGTAATTGTCAAACTATATAAATCCTTAGTGAGAGTACTGTGTTCAGGTGTGTACATATAATAGAGTGGAGATAAACATGCTGGAAAGAGTACAAAGAAGAGCTACAAAAATGATCGCGGGGTTTCAGAATTAATAAAATTTGACCTAATTTATTAATTAACTTAATTTCTCGCTATGGTAGTCGACTTTCAAAATGTTAAACTTTTCTGTTTGTTTGTCAATAAATATAATTTTCTTGTGTATAGAGACACAGTTGAATTAAAAACTTGTGGGTGTTATTGTTTTTGTTGTGTGTTTGTTAGTTTCTGAGATACTTAAAGATGAAGTTGAAAATTTATGAAAATCTCGGAAAAAATGTGGACCAACCGCCTAGTCGCTCCGATAGAAAACCATGGAAACCAGAACAACGCATCGATACTATATTTACAATATCGATACAACTGTTAGTTTCCAATTTAAACGTAGTTCTTTTATCTAAACAAACAAAATAAACAGATCTACTCAATAAAGATCTTTTCCAACAACCTACTCCACCTTTCGCAAAAAGTCGGATTGCTCCAAATGGTGTATACAGATTAAAATTGTTCAAAACCCATTTGTAATCTAACATACGATACTTTAACCGACAAATTATCGTGTGCAGATGGTGACGTGTTCAGCATTTTTTTTAAAATGGCTGTCGGGAGCTTTTCCGTTAAAAAAAAATATTTTTTTAGAATTTCGTTTTTGTAGGCCGAGCTGGTCAGGAATGTACCGTGCTAAATTAATAATAGTTATCGTCTGTCGTGTCTAGAACAAAGAAGAATTCGAGGTGACGTAATACAAGTGTTTAAATTAATAAATGGAAAGGATAAATTAGACTATTATCACTATACCAAGTTGTTCAAAGTACAACCGGCTACTGACTACAAGAACAAGAGGGCACATCTTCAAATTGTTTAACCTTTAGCACGCAACACTGAATTTTTGAACAATTTTCACATTTCTCAATTTTGCAGCTTTCAAAAATTGTAACTGTTCTGTTTGTTGGTCAATAAATATGATTTTCTTGTGTTTAAAGACACAATTGAATAAAGAACTTGTTGATGTTATTGTTGTTGTTGTGTGTTTGTTAGTTTCTGAGATACAAGAAGATGTATGTGAAATGTTTTGAAAAAATTTAAATATTTGGACTTTTCCGGCTAGGCCTAGTCGCTCCGATAGAAAACCATAGCAAAGAATCGATACTGTGTTTACAATATCGACACAACTGTTAGTTTCCAATTCAAGCGTAGTTCTTTCATCTAAACAAATAAAATAAAGATCTTTCCCAACAACCTACTTCACCTTTCCCCAAAAAGTCGGCCTGCTCCAATCGGCGAAAAAAAATAATAAATAGTTCAAAAGCCATTTGTAATCTAACATACGATACTTCTACCGGCAAAAAGCGTGTGTAGATAGATGTGACGAATCCAGCAGTATAAAAATGGCTATCGGTAGGGTCTTCGTACTTAGAGGAAAAAAATTTCAAATTTTTTTTTTGTGACAGTGTGACAATCTGGGCGTCCCCGGTTGTCTGCAGCGTGCTAAAGACAGGTCTAGATTAGACATTAGGAAATATTTTTTTATTCAGAGAGTGGTGAATTCTTGGAATGCATTGCCACAGGATGTAGTGGAAGCAGAGTCAGTTAATGCATTCAAAAATAGAATGGATACTCACAGCATTTTCGGTATCCGTGGATTTAAATAAACTGGTTGTATACAGACTATGTAGAGACTTCTAAACCAGTATAAAAACGTTAAGTTAAGTTTCATATTGTTTTGTCTTTGTTTCTTGAGTTTCTTAGGAGCACCCTAACAAACTGGGGGTTGACCCGCTCGTTCTAGAAGCTCTACATTAGTAATCATGCCATACTAGTGCATCCCGATAATTTTACGCAATCACTTATTAAGACAACATTTCTGGACTTAGCGTTTGTCGTGCGCCTCGCTTCGACACCATACACTATACAGTAATACTAATACTGACCACGTATTTGAGTTGAAAATTCAAACTTTAGTGGCGGACGAAATATTTTTCGAATGTTATAGTTTATGCTATAATCAAAATAGAAAAATAGATCTTTACTGGCTAAAGTAAATGACAAGATTACCACACAGTTATCATCGTCTTTATCGTGTAATGCAAAAAGTGGCATAATTAAAAAGTGGAGCTTGAGGATAAACTGTGATATGATAAGTGATAATGCTCTAGATGAGTCTGTCATATATGCGGATGGGCGTGTGCTGCACAAACAGGATGAAGGTTTTCTGCTAGAGGGGTAAGGTTGTTGTAGAGTGGGGAATACGCCACCTTATAATGTGACAATGGAGACTGAGACAGTAATTTCAGATTTGATGTGGCTATCAAGACACTATTTAAACGACGATGGGGATGGGGAAAAAGTGTAATCAGGGTCAAACAAATCATACTGACCCGGTGTGGAGTCTTTATCATAGAGTGGATATAAATATGCTAGAAAGGATACAAAAAAGAGCTTATAAACTGATAGTGGGATTTCAGAATTATAGTTATGAGGAAAGACTCAGAAAAACTGGTCTACAGTGTCCAGAAAACAGAAGAATTTGAGGTGACTTAATGCAAATTTATATGATAATCAATGGAAAGGATAAATTAGATTATAACAAGTTTTTCAAAGCAAAGTACAACTGACTACAAGAACTAGAGGGCACAGCTTCAAATTGTTTAAAGACGGGTCCAGATTAGATATTAATAAATATTTATTAGTCAGAGAGTGGTGAATGCTTGGAATGCATTGCCACAGGATCAGGATATAATGGAGGCAGTTTCAGTTAACGCATTAAAAAATAGATTGGATGCACAGAGTTATTTTTAGTTTAAGTATAGTGGAATAAACTGGTTGTATACAAACTCTGTAGAGCCTTCTAAGCCAGTATAATAAAGTTAAATTAAGTCTCCACCTCACGCCTTCGTTTGTGCTCCTGGAAACATGTGGCGTCACATCAGTCTGATCGACGAGTTGGGGATCGACACTGTAATTCTCGTAGAGGTGAGTGCAATGAGAAGCCTCGCATTGCACTACAGCTGAGATTTCGGTCTACCGTCCCATGTATGCCTCAGGATGTAAGAAGAGCCATTGTAACCAAAGAAATATAAAGAGTTAACTCAATTCAATGGGACCAAAGACGCAGCACTGAATGAGCTGACAGCAGGCAGCCACTCATGGTGTCTGCTTGCATTTGGGTAAGCCAACCATAGTTAACCAAGACCCTATTCCAAGTAGCGAGCCTAGAAATGGGCTGCACTCATGTCTGAATAAGAGAATAGGCATTGCAGAAGGAAGGGCTGAAACTGGATGTGTCAGGCCGGAACGCACAAATATCGCAGCCGACTGTAGCTATACATCCTTTTCAGGATTAACGCTGAAGTAGAAGCTACAGCATGTGTGATTAGCCAACACAGAAGCCCTAAACCTTCAAGAGATGTGTGAATCTACTGTACTGGCTATGCTGGTGTTGATGGTAACATTTTGCTTGGAAAGCCTTCATATTGAGGATGTTAAATATGGATAGCAAGGAGCATACTGATATCAATCAATGATAACCTGTTGTCATGATGGCACTGCAATAGATGAGTTACCAATACACAGATTACAGGAGTTTGACAAGGTGGAGGCACATGAGAGTGTGTACAACTAGCAAGTTACAGGAACCATCAGTATCAATACATTTCACCATTTGCAGAGAGATACTGAACACCTGCCCAGAGTACTGTGATGTTAATTGTGTATAAAATAACATCCAGACAAGTGACTTGGTCCTATCTTTGTGCCAGGTTCTGCTCTGTATTCCATCACAACTTGTTCGCGATCGGTACAAAAATTGACAGGCCACATAGATGAGACCTGTGATCAGCTAAGTACAGGATACACAGACATATGCCGCGGAGATAGACGTGAAGAAGACATAGTTAATGACCAACAACACTAAAGGAATCAACACTGTGATCAAAGCAAATGGACAAAAGCTTCAAACAGTAAATCGCTTCAGGTATCTGGGATCAACGATTGGTGATGCACGATTGAAACATATATGGAAAGATAAATGACACTCCCTAGCCATAAAAGTCAGACTGATGTGCTCACTGGTTCTTTCCATATTTCTCTACGCCTGCGAAACATAGAACTTTATAGCAGACCTCCAGGCCATGGAGATGAGATGTTTTAGAAGACTCCTAAATGTCACTTACAAAGACCATATCACAAATGATGAAGTACGTTGCAGAATTGAGAATGCAAGTGGACTGTACAACAACCTATTCACAACAATCAAAAGATGAAAGCTGACTTGGTATGGCCATGTGTTGAGGTTCAAGGGCCTTGCAAATACGATACCAGTATACAGTACAAGGCAAGCGAAGGTGGGGCGTCCGAGAAAACGATGGGAAGACAACATCCATGAATGGACTAACATATGACCCGAGGAGGCACAAAAAGCAACCACAGGCAGAGAGGGATGGTGCAGAACTGGAGGTGTCGGCAAGGGTGCCCCAGCAATCTCAAGAGATCACGGGATGAGCTGAGCTGAACACAGACATAATGCAGACAGATAGTCTTAGACAGTACAGACATGCCTATGTGACATAGATACAGTCAACCTTAAAGAACCCACATACTCTTCACTTAGCCACTCCCTTTCTACCCCTGTAGGAGGTGTAAAGGTATTTTTTATACATGCAAACATATGTGCAGACAAATAGACGATTGGTCTGTTGGGGCTTAGAATGATCAGGAGCCAACTTATTTAAGTCTTCATGAAGATAGAAATTTCACTACCTTTAGTATCTTTTCCTGAACATCGGCTAACAGCCTGCTCTTTGTGATTTTGGCTTGGCTTGGCTTCGTTCGTTCTCAATCTCCCGCTGCCAAACCCTGAAAGGGCTTAAGTAGCAGAAGGTAGTCCAGAGAACGGAATGCTTTGTGTCGTAGTTCACAGCTTGACTGCAATATTTGCACCTTTCGGTCCAACACATCCGACTTCAGCAAGCATTTTTTGAGTACCGGGTTAGCATTCCCTCTTCGATCCCTTCTCCTTAGCCAGTCTGCCCTGCTGCAGCCTGTTAACCAGGATCACCGCGGTGAGGTGTAGAAGGGCCCTGACGCTAGCAGTCAGCTATGGGTCGCTGACTACTACAGCTCATGTGCTGCTCAGCATCTTGATCCCCTTTGTGATTTTCAACTGCCAATGGTTCTTTTACATGTGCGTGGTGTACTATAGGACCAGAGGCCAATCTCACCTCTCTTGAGAGCAGGGGCAACTTGAAACTTGTTGATACACCATTTCTCGGTTTCATTTGTTTTTTGAGAGGCGAACACCTTACCTCTGTCATAGCCACTCTCAAACACTCATACAATACTCTACAGTATACACAGACAATTGAGACACTAAAATCTTGGATTAGCTGGAAGGACATGGTGCCAAATATAGACGTGTTAGCGCGATCGGGCATGTCCAACACACACACCATGATATGTGCAGCACAGCTGAGATGGCTGGCCATGTGGTACACATTTCGAACCAAATTACCGTCTACCAAAAGAGCTGCTCTATGGTGAACTACAAAATGGCAAGAGAGTAATCGGTGGTCAGCGGAAACGGTACAAGGACAGGCTTAAGAAATCACTGATTCAGTGCGGTATTAACCACGATGACTGGGAAAGAATTGCCACCAATCTCACAAACTGGCGCAGCACTATTGCTGAGGGTGTTCAGAGACATGAGGCATAAAGAATAAATGAGGCTATACAGAGACGATGGTTCCGCAAGTCTGCTCACATCAGCCCGTCTTCAACCCCTGTGGTAGGGGGTTTCCTATTTCCTTGTACTGAATGTGACAGACAATTCAGAGCTGTGATTGGCTTATTTAGCCATCTTTGAACTTGTGGAAACAAGTTGTCAAAGTGATTCTCATCAATTACAATTGATGGACAACAACATACACAGACAGACAATCATACAGCATACACAAACAATCATGCAGCATACACAGACAATCAGTGAAAGGTCAGCATAAAGTTTTATTTTTGTCATAATTGAAAATAAACATGTTTCAACATAAAAACCTGTTGTATTTAAATCCACACATACTAGTTTGTTTTGGTCACACACAGGTAAAACTCTGGAAAGGTGAACAGAATAATACACAAGCTCACATCAAAAGGGTTTTTAAAAAATATTGCATATAATTAACTGAAATGTAAGTGGTTGCATATGGACTCAACTATAGACTCTGTAATAACAGACAGACTTCAGGTCAGGTGAGGTGGTTGTGGTACACATTAAGACACCCCCACAATTCTTAAACCACCCATCTCTGTCATCGTCCGCTGCTCTGAGATTGGTCTATTCTTTTATGTTCTTCTACCACCTTTTGGAGGACCTCTTCGTCGTTCGCCTTGCACACTACCATGCAGGATCATATATGCATGACTTTTTTTATCTCGATATGTGGCGATAGCAAGTGAATTTCCATCTATTGACTGTTGCCAAGAGGTCTTCAAAAGGCCTTTTTGGCTTGTGTTATTCTTTCTGATATTTCCTCATTTGTAACTCGGTGTTTGTATGTGATGTTTAGAAGTATTTGGAAACATATCTTCAAGGCCTGTAAGTGGACAAAGCCAGTGAAATCAATCCAGCATAATAGTTTCATTCTTCCATGTTATCTTCTTGGAATCTCTAGGGAAACCAGTTACTCACTCCTCTATTCTCTGGGTGATATTTGGAAGACTGCTTCTAGAGCTTTCTTTCAATACCAGATGGCTGTGTACACTTGGCAGGCTTTAGTCCTATGACTTTGACAACATGCACAATGCAATGAGTCTTTGACAATAAAGGGAATTCGGTTCCCATTTTTATAGCAAGTGCCCGACCCAATATCTGAGTGGTTCTTGATTGTCATGTACTAGGTTCAATGCTCTGCCTAGACATGCTCCAGTCTACCCAGATATAGTTGATACTTGACTTACATTTAAGGAAAGTAATGCAGTGAGGAAATAAACTGGTCATTCCTCACACAAATGACAGAGACCATGTAAAATAAACCTGTAACACTTCATCCCCAATAGCAGTGTCTGGTATAGGATAACCACAACCATTAAAAAAAAAAAATCCTATAAAATATCAACATAACCAGCAAGAAGCACAAATGTTAAGACTAATATTTAGACAGTAGAAATGTTTAGACTAAAGAGCTGTGTTTTAAACAGTAGAAATGTTTAGACTAAGATTTAGACAGTAGAAATGTTTAGACTAAAGATTTAGACAGTAGAAATGTTTAGACTAAAGATTTAGACAGTAGAAATGTTTAGACTAAGGTTTAGACTAAAGATTTAGACAGTAGAAATGTTTAGACTAAAGATTTAGACAGTAGAAATGTTTAGACTAAAGATTTAGACAGTAGAAATGTTTAGACTAAGATTTAGACAGTAGAAATGTTTAGACTAAAGATTTAGACAGTAGAAATGTTTAGATTACTGAACACGAAGAAAGAGAGCACCAAGAGACTGGTTACTGAGTTTGTAACCTGACTTACATGTATCATGAAACAAATGGATAAATTAGTAAACATTTTGAGGACACCTGCAGGAACAAACCACCGACATATACTAATTGGTCCATGCATTCTCATATCAGAAGTAGGGATCAAGATGCTGAGCAGCGCATGAGCTGCATTGGTCAGCGACCCATAGCTGACTGCTAGCGTCAGGGCCAGCGAACCAGAGCTGCCAAGACCCTTCTACACCTCCACACGGTGATCCTGGATAACAGGCTGCAGCAGGGCAGACTGGCTAAGGAGAAGGGATCAAAGCGGGAATGCTACCCCGGTACTAAAAAAATGCTTGCTGAAGTCGGATGTGTTGGACCAAAAGGTGTAAATATCGCAGCCTACGTTCTCTGGACTACATTCTGCTACTTAAGATCTTTCTGGGTTTGATAGTGGGAGATTGAGAACGAACGAAGAAAATATCAGAAGTAGAGAAAACAATACCAAAAAATATAAAGAAATAAAAACCAATAGGTGCGGGCACCATAAAAAAGAAATGATTAAAGCTCTAGATACAATCATTGATCTGTGTAATGACATCTACAGTGTTGGATCTATACCCCATGATTTATCTTGGTCTTAGTCGATCTGTACTCCTACTGGGGTGGATGTCCCTGTGCAGGTCCCGGCTTTGGCATGAGCTGGATGTAGCCTGTTCTGCTTAACTGGCTAGGCTCAAGCAGCTGTGTTGGGACAAGTACCGCAGAGGGTGGTTATCCAATGTACGAGTCTATCTTAATAGATTCAAACACTAGAGGAAAGAAGACCCGCAGCCTGTTAGGCACCATCTATGCTGCTCTTAACAAACCACTTAACCATGACCAGTGTTATGCCATGTCACAGTTAATTGTCTCTTACGGCATGTTCTCTGTGGGGCAGTGGTTCTATTCTTGTCTGTGTCATACACAAAGACCTTGAAAGACCACTCTACCCATGATATCAGTCTATTTCACACTACCCGAAGAATATAGTTTAGCAATTTAATATGGCTTAAACAAGTACTTAGGCCATCAAGCATGCTCTCATGCAATGCTTAGGCCATCAAGCATGCTCTCATGCAATGCTTAGGCCATCAAGCATGCTCTCATGCAATGCTTAGGCCATCAAGCATGCTCTCATGCAATGCTTAGGCCATCAAGCATGCTCTCATGCAATGCTTAGGCCATCAGTCTTATCCTCATGTGTTCTTTGGACAATCAAGTTTGTCTTTAAGGTAATATTGGACAATCAAGTTTGTCTTTAAGGTAATATTGGACAATCAAGTTTGTCTTTAAGATAATATTGAACTACCAAGTTTGTCTTTAAGGTAATATTGAACTATCAAGTTTGTCTTTAAGGTAATATTGAACTATCAAGTTTGTCTTTAAGGTAATATTGAACTATCAAGTTTGTCTTTAAGGTAATGTTGAACTGTCAAGTTTGTCTTTAAGGTAATATTGAACTATCAAGTTTGTCTTTAAGGTAATATTGAACTATCAAGTTTGTCTTTAAGGTAATATTGAACTATCAAGTTTGTCTTTAAGGTAATATTGAACTATCAAGTTTGTCTTTAAGGTAATATTGAACTATCAAGTTTGTCTTTAAGGTAATATTGAACTATCAAGTTTGTCTTTAAGGTAATATTGAACTATCAAGTTTGTCTTTAAGGTAATATTGAACTATCAAGTTTGTCTTTAAGGTAATATTGAACTATCAAGTTTGTCTTTAAGGTAATATTGAACTATCAAGTTTGTCTTTAAGGTAATATTGAACTATCAAGTTTGTCTTTAAGGTAATATTGAACTATCAAGTTTGTATTTAAGGTAATATTGAACTATCAAGTTTGTCTTTAAGGTAAAATTGAACTATCAAGTTTGTCTTTAAGGTAATATTGAACTATCAAGTTTGTCTTTAAGGTAATATTGAACTATCAAGTTTGTCTTTAAGGTAATATTGAACTATCAAGTTTGTCTTTAAGGTAATATTGAACTATCAAGTTTTTCCTTGTTGTTGCTTCGAATGCCCATAAATGAGTAGGTTTACTCTTTTGTGCGCCCTGAAAAGGACGTTAAGTGGCGGGTTGCAGCTTTCCTCACATGTCGAGCGTGCTGATGAAGGTGAACCGGGGTACTCCAAGCGGTTGTACTATGCTTGGCTTCCTCTCCATGTTGCTCACTACTATGGGGTTCATATCAATCCCTCACCTTGTTAGCCAAGCTGCCATGAAAACAGCTCGTTTCCAGAAGGCTAAGAGGAAACCAATGTGAGGGTCTTGACCAGTATGTTTTGCCTGACCCTGATTAACATGTCTGATCAGTGTATTTTACCTATGCTGCATTTGATCCATCAAATTTATCTCCATGTGGCCTTTTGACCATCAAGTTTGTCTGCATTGGATCTTCAGACAACCAAGTGTATCCTAATGTGGCCCTTGGACAATCAAGCTTATACTTATGCTGCACCTCAACCATGAAGCTAATCCTCATGTGACCCTTCAACTACATCCTCATGTGTCCAACTATCAACTACATCTTCATGTCTCCTTGAACTACCAAGTATATCCTCATGTGGCCCTCATGCTGATTTGAACTTGAGACCTTGGCTCTATATAAACACATCTGTTCTTGAATACAATTGTATACGAGTCTCTGCTTTAGTACTCCATTTTTAATTCAAGAGCATCATTTTTGGGTTGGGTGTTTCTGGATCCTTACATTTGCTCAACCACAGCCTGCACTTGAGTGTCTGTTGTAGAATGCCCACAATGAGTAGATTTACTCTTTTGTGAACCCTGAAAAGGACGTTAAGTGGTGGTTTGTTGTAGCTTTTCTCACATCCAGAGTGTGCTGATTGAGGTGGGCCAGGGTCCTCCAGGCAGTTGTGCTATGCTTGTGTTGCTCAGTACTACAGGGATCACAAAGATACCCAAAACAGATTACACTACAATAGTATAATAACATTAAACAGCCTACATTTCAATAGTTTAATAATAATTAACCTTAAACATTGTACATTACAATGGTATTAGAAACCTTAAACAGTCTACATTGCAATGGTATGATAAACCTTAAACAGCATAGATTGCTATGGTATAATAAACTCCAAAGTCTACATTAAGATGGTATTATAAATCTTAAAGAGCATACATTACAGTGATATAATAAACCTTAAAAAGTCTACATTACAATGATATAAGAAATAATCTACATTATAGTCATATTATAAACCTGAAACAGCCTACACTACAGTAACTCTGTGACCATTGAAACTTAAGGTGATGCGTCTAAGTCTTTTTATGTGATTAAAAAATTATTTTTTTTTAAAATATAGAAATATTGCACCCTTTACGATATATAATAATGTATGCAGCAAAACCAAAACAAAAAAAGTGCCAGACACTTATATGGAATTTTTCACATAATAGAAGCACATATGGGATTTTTTACATTAAAGAACCACATGTGGATTTTAAAAAACAACTTGCATATATTCGAATCAATATCTGATCAAAGAAGAGAGCAAGTACACATACAAGGCCTGTGGGTAATTAACATATAGAGGATGGTCTACCTACACTATGCGTCATTAATCACAACCTCTTCAAGCATACAAAAAAAAAACCTATTTCAGCTCCATTTGAGGGATCAAGATGCTGAAAAGTGCATGAGCTGCAGCAACCAATAGCTGACTGCTAGCGTCAGGAAACCAAAACTGCCAAGACCCTTCTACACCTCCATGTGGTGATCCTGGATAACAGGATGCAACAGAGCAGACTGGCTAAGGAGAAGGGATCAAAGAGGGAAGGCTAACCTGGTACTCAAAAATGCCTGCTGAAGTCGGATGTGTTGGACCAAAAGGTGCAAATATCACAGTCAAGCTGTAAACTATGACACAACGCATTCCGTTCTCCGGACAACATTCTGCTACTTGCGAAGGATTCCAAGCATTAACCACTCTCTGACTATTTTTTAGCTTAGCTAAATGAAAGAGATAAGGTGACCCCATTACAAATGCAGCCATTTGAGAATAAGTGCTAGAGAATTCACTGTGCTTCTGCCATTTTTATGTGATCAGCTCCCATCTTTGGTGCTCTGCATCCCCTAACAGTAATTCAGATACAAATTTACACAACTTGGTGGATTGAAGCTTATCAAGACCAGGAATTGGTACTTTTTCTGCAATAGGTAAGCTATCTAACGACTCTACCACTCAAGCTAATGGAATATATTTTTTAATTTAAAAAAACAGAAACTCGCCCTTGTTGTATGGAAGGTCTAAATGGGAAACCGAACATACTGGTTACACAAAAAACGATGCCTATTACCAGTTGAACAGAAGAGATCAGGTCGTGGTCTTCAGACTTCGCACTGGCCACAATAGACTGAGGTACCACCTATTCAACAAATTGAAGATAGGTGGCACTGACGAATGCCCGTGTGGTACCGGGAAAACGACCGCTGAGCATTTACTGCAAAACTGCCCGACATACGAGGATCAGAGAGAGCAGATGTGGCCATTACCAGTGGAAATACTAGACAAGCTCTATGGCAGTGTCGACAGCCTCAGGATGACCGCTGCTTTTTTCGAAAAAATAATGGTTGATGTCTGACTGCGTACGATGAAGAAGATGTATGGAAGGTCTCAAATTGGCTTGTCATGTTTCTAGATCCTGGCAAAGAAAACCGCATTAAAAATGTACACAATTTTCTGTGAACACAAACGTGACTGACACCTTCACATTAAGAAGATAAGCTAACACTGCTGTCATGATATGGCTCAACAACATCTAAAATTAAAGAAGAAGAAAAACTCAATGTTAAACTGAAACACAGATCATAAATGCTTTAATGAATGTTTCCACTAAAAAGGGTTCCGGATAGGGTTAGAAATATTGTTAAGTACAAGCATTGCTACTGAAACTACCCCTATAAATGATTGAATACGTGTCCTGTAAAGGTACCATTTGTAGTGATACCCTATGCTTTACTTGGTAGTAAAGCAGACAAATGACAGTTGTAATTGCTTCCACTGATGTGGCATCTACACAAAATTCTGATAGCTTTAACAAATGACTTATCTCAACACTTGAGCCAAACAAAGAGCAACACTGCTTGAATTTTATCAGACTGGACTTGACCTTTCGGGTGAACAATGAATTTGTTCATTCACAAGGTCAATAGTGCAGTTAGCATCTTTATTCTCTTCTTGAATCCTTGACTGATGAAGCAGTCACAGACCAGCACACCTGATGGTGACTTTCAGAGCAACAACAGAACTCTCCCCACTTTTTACAGTACCATAGCTCTGGCCCAGGATTTGTAAATTTCTTTGGTTTTCCATAAAATTGTTTTAGGATCGTCTTGCCTGTATTTCACCTTCCTTCTATAGATGTTTGCATGGTAGTTCACATTATCTGAACACAGCTATAAACTACAGCAGACAATAATGTTAATGATAGTTCTACCCATTTCATTATGTGTAGTAGTGAAGGTTCCACATTTAACAGAAATTAAATTGCATGTCTATCAGCAACAACTAAAATAGTTTAATAGAATTAATTAATATATCACGTTGAACAATAAAATTGGGGACGGCGTGGGCTAGTGGTTAAGTGACACGGCTCACAACCAGAAGGTGCTGGGTTCGATCCCCATCACAGTAACGGCTGTTACCCTGGGGAAGCAAACCCTTAGAAAATGCAGGAGGAAGCAGACCCTTACATAATGCATGCTGAAGTCGGATGCACTGGACCAACAGGCGCAAAATAAAAACCACAGTTTATAGAAATAAGGCGAACGCCAAAAAAAATAAATTTAATGTTGAACTGTTTCTAGTCAAGTATGGTAGGATTAGGTGGAACACAAAATATCAGTTATCAGTCAGATTTGGTGGAAGCAGGTATAAAAAAACTAGCGTTGATCATAGTCAAATAGCTCTGCACAGGAGTAGCTTTCATTTAATGTATAATTCGTGATATTCTTTGGATATTTACATGTGGGTTGAATGAATCAAAGTCAATCTTTCCACCTTATGAAGTTTGGATGTCAAGACCTGAGAAATGATGTCATTAATTGATGAAACGAATTATCACCCATCTGGATTACATATGGATATTAAAAGACATGCCGATTCAGTCTTTGACTGGGACACAGAAAACATGGATGGTAAGGATATAGAAGGATTTAAATTAGAATTACTCATGACATGGTGATTAGAATTTTATTTTTATTTTCGCTTCCACATTTGAAGCTTCATATTAATACATATTGTTATGAATATTTAATGTCATAGACAGTTTAATTTATGTGTCAAGATCTATAGATCATAATTTTAGCTAAATTTATTTAATATTAATTAATTTTATTTGGAGGAAAAAAAAACAACTCTTTGACGTAGCTGTCCTTGTCATAGACTGGAAAGACACAATTCGGCAAAATTAACATGGACTAGAAAGAGTTCACAAAATTAAAATTACAATTTTAAAGAACAAGTCAACAAAATTAGTGCAGACTGGAAACAATTAACAGTAATAAAAATATAAGTTCAAAGAAATAAAACTGGACAAAATACAGAAAGCAGCAGCCGATTGAAAATGAAAACATAACCGACATCACAAATAAGTAATAAAGTGTTAGAGATAATCTCAGTATCATGACAACGAACCTGACTGGCTAATCATGACTTGCCAGGAACAGCTGTTTGTTTTTAACATCATATTTGTCACATAAAAAAAGTTGTGTAAACTGTTATGGTGAATTATTTTCCTTGTAAATGCAAAAGTTATGTACTGTATATATAAACAGTATCTTATAACGGAAGTGATAACTCAACTTTCCTCACTTGGTGGATTGCCATGTTTTAAAAAAATAGCTTTACTCAATATTTCTTATGTGGCAGAGTATATCTTTTTCTGTGTCACACGAGGATATGTGTGGTGAAAGGTTGATAACTTGCGAGATATTAAAAGATATTATTTGGTATGTATTGTTTTATGGAATAGATAGCAGTCTGGTCAATTGACATTGTAATCCCCGGTTCACCTTCTCAAGCATGCAGAGGCATATATAAAAGAGCCACATTAACCCACAATCTATAAGGAAACATTGTGAATAGTTAACCCAGCTCAACATGAGTTGGTTTGATAAACAGCAACATGGAATAAATCATCTTTTCTTCTGATCTCTGAAAAATGAGTTATTCACTTTTTTATTCCTTCATCGTAAATGGGTATTATTTCTGGAACTTTCTTTCAAAATAAGAAAGTTAACTCACACTCAGTATTGGCCAGGTGTGAATGGTTGGTGTGCAGTAATGATTTAATTTCTACCCACAAAATATCACATCAAAGTGTGAGTGACCTCTTGAAACTTAGTTTTAGAGCTGCAGTGGTTCTATTCTTATCTCTAGCACACACAGAGCTATACCAAAATCTACTCAGGCATGAATAAATAATAACAATAAGATAATGACAATAAAAATAAACAGACAAAATAGGACAGTTTAGTAGAATACCATAAAATGATGTATACATAATATTAAATGTTATATTTGGGTTAAAGAAGTAGTGACGAGAGGATATCAGTCAGTGACTCAAATCCAAGGAACTAGAAATGACCAAGTCCTTTTCTGCCACCAAGTAACGACCCTAGCAACAGGCAGTCTGACAGACAATAGGGATCAAAAGATAGCAAATCTGGTCCCAAAAATGATCCTTGTTGAAATTGGGACAAAAGGTCAGATATCACAGCCTCTCTGTAAATTACAACACAGCGTAATAATACGTCCTATTCAGGATGAACACAGAAGAAAATTGTAAGTTGGTCGCTCATACCAGACCCATTTTGAATAGCACTGTCCTAGTGAACAAAACAGTCATAGTAAAATAAGAGGCAGGCATAGGGTAGAATAAAAAATGTCAAATTTTGTGACATAGTAATCATTAGAAAATAAATAACTAAACCAGAGGCGAATAATATCAGGTAAGTGTACGGATATAAATAACTGAGGCACTATTATCAGAGGAGATGGAAAAAATATGATCCTGAGATATGATTTATCAACTGATAACAACAGGATTGATTTATCAACTGATAATAACAGGATACATCAACTAAAACAAAATCATGTCCAATTATGGTGCTACTGAAGATTGCTCGATAATGATAACATGTGTGAAAGTGGGAGCAGCAGTTAGAGTGGAGAGGGAAGTTCAACAACTGAATTAAGGTGCTACTGAATATTGCCTGTTCATGGTGGCAATTGTAGTTAGAATGAAGAGGGATGTTGAATATCTGCATTATGGTGCTACTGAAAATTGCCTGTTCATGGTGGCAATTGAAAGTGGGAGCTATAGTTAGAATGGTGAGGGAAGTTGAACAAATGAATTATGGTGCTACTGAATATTGCCTATTCATGATGATAATTGTGTGTGGAGTGGAGCATCAGAATGGAGAGAAAGGTAAACATTGGAATTATGGTTCTGAAATTGAAAATGGTTAACAAAACTGACTGCATTCCACCTGAGAACTCACATATGTGCTCAGTCCCTTTCATTGCGGAAAGTGCAGACAGCAAAGCACGAACTCCATTATAGAATGGGGAGAGAAGATGAACATCTGAATTATGGTACTAAAGCAGAATGACTAATGATGTCATGGACAAAGAACAATTGAATGAAATGGTGAGGCATACAATGGATATACAAACAAGGAACAAAACAATGTTGAGATAATGTAAACATTAACAGGCATAAGTACTTGCATTCTTCCAAGAGTACAGGCTGTACAAGAATTGAACAGATACACAAGAAGTGTGAGAATAGTACATGTGTAAAAGACACTGAAGATACAAATATAGTTTTACATGAGAACAGTTATTGATATTCACTGACATGCATAAATGATTTGACTTATAAGGGTCTTTAGCAGGGACTGGACAAATTAAAACAGCAAAAACAAAATTAAAAAGTTCATCAAAATTATTCATTTGCAGCAACAATATTATTATGCCCTTTCCCATAGGATTCCCACACAGTGAAGTAGAAACAAAAAAATGGCTGGGTACGTATAATTATGTCATGAGTAAACTGGAAATAGGAAATGAAGGTTAACAAAAATCAAAAAGTCTTTTAGAAAGAGGTTAAACCATGACCCTTACATGATCCAAATTAAAAGTTTTCATAAGCAAACCAATTATTATCTCCAGATATTCTATAGCCCAATGGCTGTTATGGTTTTAAAAAATATATGCCATTTTCAACATTTAACTTTGAAAAGTCTGTGGTAGTTTAAACAATAACAACCAGAACACCAAATCATTTGAAATAGCTTCACTGTCTGTGTAGAAGTCTCCATATTTTGCATGCCAAAATGCACACAGCAATAAAGATTTATTACATAAATACTGCAGACTCGCTATCCAAGTGCTTTCCTACACATGCTAACATTTGTTGAGCATTTCTTCTAGAAATGTAACAGTTTGTATAAAGACAGTGTGTCATTTTGTAAACTGTCCAAGTCGCTACTCACAAATTAATGTTTGAACCCACCATCAACGCTGAAGTATGCACCTAACAGCAATTTTTTTAGTGACCTGACCAAATGAAATTTACTGTAAGTGTCAGACAGGAGAATGACACATTTCTAAACCTTAGTTATGATAGTTCACGTTATCTTATTTAAATTCTCTTAAATGCTCAGATCCTTGTACTACCCCTGTAGCATGTATCTGGGCAATGGCTAATATTCATTGCTACTCTGTGTAAATGTTTATAAATAAAATATCCTACATCTGTCACAAATAATGAGTTGGAGAAATCAATAACATTCTTGCTACCCAATCACAAAGGTGTGAGCAAACAAAGAAATCAATATTCACATGCTTCAGAGTACAACGTGATTAATAGCCGAGGTTCTGAGTAGAATTAATTTAAATGAGTAAAAGCTGACAGACTGGAGATCAAAGATGGAGCCGACAGCAGATTCAATTGGTGATGATGGAAGATAACAGGTAGATAACAGGAACAACACACCTGAAAACACATTATTCACAGGTATCACAATGAAAGTTATCAAAAACTAGTCCAACTTTGGTATTTTTATGTGCAGTCATTCAGAAGCTGACACCATTCCTGTCTCGGAAGTAGCCGATGCCGCTTTGATTAAAGACCAGTGAGGCGGGACTGGCATAGCTTTCAATCCTGATTGGTCCCTCAATAACTTTCAAAGTTTCATTGGGCCTCTTGGCTGTAAACACCTGCAAGAGGACAAATAGCACAGGCTACACACTCTATCACAATCAGCAACATTTGGCATGTCCAAGCTTATTTAAACAGCATCAGTATACTAGCAGGCAAATCCCACACAAAATTTTTAAAAGATATAAAAATCTGGTTTCTTTTGCATGCAAATTGATTTTTTTCTGGTCTCGTCTGTTCCGCAGCCTAGGTGGTCGCAGGTGCATCACAAACTGTCCGTCGCCATCACACTCTATCCATTAAATGCATTGTGGTTTCAACTAATGCCATACTCATCCACTTAGCGAATATTATCTGTCTAGTACATCTCAGGTAGACTTCTCCTTCTCTTGCTAGGAACCGCACCTCAGAGTATCACATTGGGCAACCATAAGAATTTATCACATGGTCGTACCAGCAGAGCTTCCATGATCTGAAAATTAAAAGTAGGTCTGGATATGGACCAATCATTAGCTCTTTCCACCTTGTCAGACGATAGTAATTGTGCTTTGAAAAATAAAAGATATGCAACTACAGTTCATGACGGTAACGAATGTGATTCGTAAGAACAATCCAGGCAGAGAAGCATCTTTCAGTGTGTGCAAGGATAATCAAGACCGTTTGTGGCATCGCATAGTGTGGCGTGTCTTCTCAAACTCTGAGTCTTTAGCCTATCCGCAATCAGTATCTCCTTTGTCTGTATTTCATGCTTAATCCTGTCCCTCCATGTAACACGATCCATGGCGTCCTGTTCCCATGATTCCAAACCGATTCCTGCATCATTCATATCCCGCTTGTATACATTCTTGTACCGAAGTAGTGGCCGGCCCTGAGACCTTTTCCCCAACTGTAATTCCCCATAGAGAAGATATTTTGGTATTCTGTCGTCATCCATCCTCCGACTGTGTCCCAGCCATTGGAGCCTTCGATGACTAAGCATGGAAAAGATTGCGACAGTGCCTGTTCTCTCCAACACCTCTTCGCTGGTGATCTTGTCTTGCCACCCAACTCCCAGGATTCTGCACAGGCACCTCACGTGATAGCTGTTTAGCCGTCTCTCCTGGTGTATGTAGGTAGACCATGTCTCACTGCCATAAAGAAGAATACTGAGGACATAGGCCTGGTAAACAAGGGCTTTTGTTTTAACAGTCAGCTTCTTGGTCTCCCAGATCCTCTTTGTTAATCTGCCCATTGTTGTTGCTGCCTTTCCTATCCTGATAGTGATCTCTTGGTCCAGGGATAGTTTATTATTGACTGAGGATCCTAAGTACGTAAAATGATTTACTACATCGAGAGCCTCATCATCAATGAAGATTACTGGTGGTTTGTTTGCACCCTGGACCAAAGCCTGTGCTTTTGTTTTGCTGATTTTTAATCTGAACTGACAGCAGGCATCCGAAAATGCAGACAGTAAGCCCTGCAGTTTCTCCTCTGAGTGAGTTGCAATTGCTGTATCATCCGCAAAGAGCAATTCTTTCATCAGAACCCTGTTTATTTTGGTCTTGGCTTTCAGTCTTTAGAAATTGAATAGGCCACCATCTGTGCGAGAATGAATGAAGATACCACCATCCTCGTCACGAAATGTATGCTTCAAGAGAAGTGAGAAATATATTCCAAAGAGGGTTGGAGCAAGTACACAGCCTTGTTTTACTCCATACTTGATTGCAAACTCCTCTGAGGATGCACCGTCAAAGTTGATGGTGCCTTTCATGTCCGTGCGAAATGACTTGATAATCCTCAGAGAAGAATCGGCGGGCAACCAATCCTCCTGAGCGCTTTCAACAGATCCACACAACGACCAAGTCAAATGCCTTCGTGAGATCTATGAAGGCAATATACAGTGGTTGCTTTTGTTCTCCGCATTTCTCTTGCAACTGTCGTAACAAGAATATCATATCTGTGGTAGACCTAACCCCACTTAAACCACACTGTGACTCTGGGTAAACCTGGTCTCCTAGTAGGACCTTGAGTCTGCACAGAACAATTCAGGCAAGTATCTTCTCAACGATACACAGAAGCGTAATTCCTCTGTAGTTGTCACAGACACTCCGGCCCCCCCTTGTTCTTGTACAAGCTTGCAATGCTCGAATCTTTGAAATCCTGCAGGACCTGTCCTTCATGCCAGCATGTTATAAACTGGTGTATCTGTGGAGGAAGTATGTCCTTCCACTCATATTGGGATTCCATCCTTTCCTGGAGCCTTGCCAGACTTGCTAAATTTATCCTCAAAATGGGCTTGTGTTTCGCTGTGAAGATTCTCTTAGGTCTCAGTTTGACACGGCAATGACCAACATGTGGTCAGTATCACAGTCAGCACTCGGGTAGCTGCGTGTTATTTGTGAGTGATTCAGATGTCTCCTGATGATAATAAAGTCCAGTTAGAGCCAATGACTGGATCTTGGGTGTTTCCATGTTACCTTCAGGCAATCTTTTGTTGCAAAGTAGGAGTTTGTGATGCAGAGATTGGTTTTTGTGCAGAATTCCAGCAGCCTTTGTCCATTTTCATTCATGTGCCCAATATTGTGTTTGTCTAAACAAACTGGCCATGAATTCGAGTTCGATCCCACCTGAGCATTTAGATCACCAAGTATGTATAGTCAGCTCGATTTTGGAATTGCATTCACTGTATTGTCTAACTCTAAATAGAATTAACATTCTTTCATATCCTCCAACTGGATTCTCAATAGCACACAATAACGAGCTCTTCACTGCAAAACCCACCCTATGTTGTCAGATTTCTTCCTTTTCTCTGCCTTTCCAAAAAAAGGTATAATTTTTCTCCCTAAGGGACCCATCCTCAAGGAGGCTTGTCTCCTCCAGACAAGCCAAGCAATATATATACCAAGACGATTGAGTTCAGCATCAAGAACAGCCGTTTTTCCTCATGTCCCCAATGTCTCTGAGGTCAGTGGCATGTCCCGGACACATGGACCTGACATTCCAAGTTGCAAGCCGAAGCCTGAAGTTTACATTTTTTTGTTTTATTGTAATAAATAAGGTGTTGATCCGCCACAGCCTGTCTGCTTCAATGGGTCTTGGGGATAGGACAAAATCAAAATCGCAGGCTGTAAATCAAGTGTACCAGGCAATGGTTCAATAGACTCTGACAATATTGTGCACACTGACATTTGTGACATGATCTCGACATATGCCAAAGATCTTTCTAATACACAGCATCTCTATAGTCTGGATTGTTCACTCCAATGCAGCATTTGATGTCCATGTTTTAAGAACAACAAATAAAGAAACTTGGCTGAACATATGTGCCATGGAATCACAGGGAGGGAGGTCTACAGACAGTTGGCAAACCCCAATACAAATGACAGTGTAAATCAACTCACTCAGACCATTTTTCGACTGAAAACCCCACACATCCCACCTAACAAGCATCTGAACAGAATTCAAACACAACACTCCTAAGTGTGCCAGCTTAGGAAAATGCTTCTTCCTCCGTTGAGCGGAGATAAATGAAACACTTTGTATGGCAGTAGACAACAACTGATAAACACATGCAGATACCATTACATTGCATTGGGCTGAAGGGCGAGAGTTCAGATGCTGCTGAACTCGTAACAACATCCACGTTTCACAAGATTTTTTTAAAAGAAGATAAATTTCACATATATTGGAATATATTTTCATAGATTACTTAACTACTAAATGAATGTCTTATTTTTCTTTTCAACCAATATCAGGTTTAAGGCTGCCATTACAGCTGACTCCCTTACAGGAAGTACAAGATAAGGTGGCTAGCACCAATTACAATTCTCAATAGTCACTTTTAATGACCTGCTTGAAAGGTTGTAGTGGTTCAGTTCTTTCCCTTCCGGTTACGTCTAAGGTTAAACATTAAGATTAGCTTTACCCAATTCCTGGGGAGGAAGACTAACGTCTGGTCAGGCAAAACATATTGATGAGTCATGTTAGTTAGGGTCAAGCAAAAATATACTGGCCAAGACCTTCACCTCAGCTTCCTCGTAGCCCTTCCTGGAAATGGGTTGTTTTCATGGCAGCCTGACTAACAAGGTAAGGGATCAACGTGATCACTGTTGTAGTGAGTGACATGCAGATGAAGCCAAGCATAGCCAACCGCCTGGAGGACCCCGTCCACCTTCATCAGTACGTTCAGGATGTGAAGAAAGCTACTGCAACCAGTCACTCGAAGAAACAACAACAACAACCCATCCCTGAAGTTCAAGACCAACTGTATCCTAGACAAGCTTTACAAATACTGGCACAATGTGTCCTAAAACATACCTTGCTGGTAGTCGCAACAACTGTTTCTTCTTCTTCTTCTTACGCTGTCAGACATCGACCTTTATTTTTTCGAAAAAAGCGGTGGTCATTCTGAGGCTATCGACACTGCCATAGAACTTGTCTTGCAGTTCCACCGGTGATGGCCACATCTGCTCTCTCTGATCCTCGTATGTCGGGCAGTTTTGCAGCAAATGCTCAGCGGTCGTTTTCCCGGTACCACACGGGCATTCGTCAGTGCCACCTATCTTCAATTTGTTGAATAGGTGGTACCTCAGTCTATTGTGGCCAGTGCGAAGTCTGAAGACCACGACCTGCTCTCTTCTGTTCAACTGGTAATAGGCATTGCTTTTGTGTATCCAGTATGTTCGGTTTCCCATTTGGTCATGAATCTAGCTCTAATAAGCCGTTTTGACTCTTCGTATGTCATACTAGTATCTGGTTGTGGTAGTCTTGCACCTTCTTTTGCCAGTCTGTCTGCCTCCTCGTTGCCTTGGATGTTGCAGTGGGATGGAACCCACTGTACCACTACCCTTTTTGGTGCGGACTGCTGGCATAGTTGACAGAGTACTGCTCTTAAATCATTAAGTTCAGTATTTTTCTGGCTTTTTAGTGCTGTGACTACGGCCAGGGTATCTGTAAGCAGGACTATATGGCTTTCATTCCTTTTACCTGTCACCATTTCTTCCACTGTCGTCCCCAGTGTCTCTGCCTCCGCTCTGAAATTGCTTGTGTATTTTCCAGTAGCCAATGACAGTGTTATTTTTCTGCCATTTGGTAGGCTCAGGATTGCTCCTGCCCCTCCGTTCTGTGTTGTGTTCAACAACTGTTTCAAGACCAACTGTATCCTAGACAAGCTTTACAAATACTGGCACAATGTGTCCTAAAACATACCTTGCTGGTAGCCGCAACAACTGTTTCAAAGAACTCATCCACATTATAAGTCACAGTTTCGTTTTCCTTGGTGTTGTAAATGAGGGGATGGTGTGACAAAGTGACCCATGGAATATCTGAACACCATGGATTCCACTTCTGACCAAAGGTCAGTTGCTCTCCTCTATCCCAACGAATCTGAATGCCACCATGTTTGCGCTCTCTGCAATTAAATCAGTGTATTTATTACTTTTGTTCAGCTGATGAAAACTTATTCATTTGTATAACTATATAGTATTTGTATTAAGTAATCTTTAATACAAACACAAAAATCTTTAACTGCAATTCTTTTGAATGGTTCTGAAATATGGTGAACAACAAGGTTCAATCTACATACTTTCATTCATTAATGGGTATCTGAAATCAATGGAGATATATTTGGTATGATAAGATCACTAATGCAGCTGTTAGAAAGAACCAGACCATGGTATCAGCGGGACATGACATGAGGTTGGGTAGGACACACACTAAGGAATCCAGTAAGACAAACATAAAGAACACATGGATACGCAGGGAGAGCTGGAATGGATTACCCCTGGTGGATTTCGCATGAATACATTGAAGACCTGTGCTTCCCAAAGAACTAAAAGGTTTAGATGACTGAAATCTTGGTAGGCTTTTGGTGGCTTTTTTGTTAGCTTATTTGCAGACTTTATTGTACACTTACATTTGCAGACTTTATTGTACACTCACATTTGCAGACTTTATTGTACACTCACATTTGCAGACTTTATTGTACACTCACATTTGCAGACTTTATTGTACCCTCACATTTGCAGACTTTATTGTACACTCACATTTGCAGACTTCATTGTACACTCACATTTCGTTTGTTCTGGGCAAGAAATGATAAAGTAAGCATCAGATTTCCCTGACTGGTAAGTGAAATTGGCAAGAGAAAAGGGTTGCCATCTACTGCTTCAGATACATACTCATTTTAACTTAACCCTACCACGCCGCTGTACCTAATTATCGGTAATTTCCTTAACTGCCGCTAAACCGCTGTACCTAATTTTCGGTACTTTGGATAGTACGTCATAAAATGTGTCAGAATCTAAAAATAACCAACCAATCATGGTCAATCCTCGTGATTAGTCATTGCAAATGGCTGCCCCCATGTTTGAATTGATTTTGTGGGGTTTAACGTGAACAAATTCGGAAAATTGACAATGAAACGAACGGCTGATGAACCAAGCACTTCAACAGGAAAGCAAAGTAAGTCTAGTCCAACAGGTGATCAATAATTTGGTTGATTCAGACTCTGTTCAAGTGAAACAGACAGTGAGAGTTTGAGTGATGAGATGAAGGCTTTTCTTGGACTGAGGATCTATATGGAATACTCATGTATAAAGCCCAGCTATCAGGATTATTGGACAAATGAGGGCTCTTTGTTGTGTTTACTCCCGGATTTCGAAATGTTTTATGACTCGAGACAGATTCTTTGCCTTTTGCTAGGTGGATTGGCACACAAAGGTGGAATATTGACACTAGATGAAAGGTAAACCTATTTTCTACAATGTCTCCAAGTTACATCTTATTCTAACCACTTGTTTGCATGTAACTAACATTTTTCTATATCATGTTGGTTTTTTTCTCTTTAATGCTCTGGAACCCAGGAATGGGGGACAGTTGGGTTCAGGGCCTTAGGTCTGGTAGGGTTAACATCACGAGCAAAGACTCCAACCCACAAAACTCAATTACAATTCTAAGAAATGTGCTATTTAAGATAGTCCACTGAGTAAGAAGAAGGGAAAATGTCCGCAACCAGACTGATCATCTCAAAAGCCTAGCCATCATTAATTAGAGTAGATCAATCTTAATTATGATGGTTTGGTCATGTCTGAAGAATAAAGGAAGGCCAGTTACCAAAACAATTATAGGAGGTCAAGAACTGTGTGTCCAGGAAGGGTCAAGAGTTCAATCAACAACAACAATGCATATCTTGTATGGTGCAAATTAACAATAATGGAGAGGAAGACTAGCTTTTCTTTTTCAATCATCCTCAGATCAATGTCCTGGTTTTTCTTACAAAGGACATGATTGCATGCAAAGCTGTTTTATCTCTGCACAGCTTTTGTCTTGCAGGGCCAGTATTATTCTCTCTCTTCATGTGAGAGTGTGCAGCCTTCCCTATTCGATCCCCTCTCCTTAGCCAGTCTGTCCTGTTGCAGCCCATTATTCAGGACCACCACGTGGAGGGGTCTTGACAGATCTGGTTCGCAAACTGCTGCAGTTCATGCATTGCTCAGCATCTTGATCTCGGAAAATGGGTTGGCAACTTTTTCACTAATCTCACATGAACAGTATTCTTTGTACATTTATTTGAATCGAAAAAGACACTTTGCAGACCTTCCAAAGAAGCAATTTTATCATGTCTTCTTTATCCCTCCAGTGAACTGTAGCTTTCATGTTTGGATTAGAAATGGCGATTCAGGTTGTATTCTTTAGGTACAGAAACTTTTCCATTACAAATTGAATACACATTACAATATAGAATAAAGAAATAATCCTAAGTCCATCTTTGCTGGGAAAGTACAAATTCTTTATCCACTATACCTTTTTTTTTTTGCTTGACATTGTGTAAATAACTTGTGACAACTTATACCAAATTTCAGCTCTTCCCTTATTATTTTTATTGTTACGGATCCAGCAGCATCCAGCTCTCGCCCTTCAGTCCAATTATATGTAATGGTATCTGCACATGTGTATCAGTTGTTGTCTAGTGCCATACAAAGTGTTGCATGTATCTGGCTACGGAGGAAGAAGCATTTTCCTAAAATCATTGAGTGCTGAGCACTCAAAGAGATGATGATCAACGGTTTCATATGGGTGTGTACACAGCAGACACTCAGGAGCATGTTGTGGTTGGATTTTGTTCAGGTATTTGTTTAGTGAGATGTGTTGGATTCTCAGTTGGAAAATGGTGCTCTGATCCTTCCTTGTGAGTTTATTTACACTGTCATTTGGTCTTGGGCTTGACATGTGCCTGTAGACCTCCCTTCCCATGTTTCCCATTTGTTCAGTCAATTTTCTTTGTTTGTTGTTCTTATATTGATCCCTTCTTTGCTAGTCTGTCTGCCTTGTCATTGCCAGGTGTGCTTGAGTGTCCAGGGATCCACTGCAGAACTATTTTGATAGCACTGTAAGTGATAATGTGGTCAATGTCTAGAGATATTTAGATAAGGTCAGGTCTACAATGACCAGCAACTTCTAATGCTTGAAGAGCTGCCATCGAATCTGTGAAAATAACAATGGTTTGGGCCTTTGAAGGAAAGGCATCAAAATCATAGTTGAAACAAACCTCTCCGCAAGCATTAAACAGTTCATCAAAGGATCCGTCTGGGTATTTTTTATAAACGACATAACCTGCTTTGATGGTGGTTTTAAATGCAGATTCATCAGTACATACATGTATCCATTCATCGGGATAGCCGTCAATAGTTCTTTGAGCTGCTCAAATGAGAGTACTTTTGATCTGAACTTTTGGTTGTATCATCTATTAATTTTGCTTGTACTTCTAGTGTTTTAAGGAATGCTTGTGGAAGTTTGTCTTTTACTGCTCTCTGTTACTCTTGTCTTCTTTCTGGTAGATGGTATCTTGTCTTTGATTTCACTAACATGATGAAGTACAGACTTTTGTTTAATTCTGCTTTTTGGCTGCCAGTCTTCCACAAGGAGTCTGTTGGGATGACCCCTTTTCATTCTGCTACTTCGCTCATAAACTTTCACTCTTCCCTTATTAAAATGTATCTAATGTCCATCTCCACAATCCCTTCCTCTTGACCATATCAATCCCAAAGATACACAACCCTTTTGATCTCAGAGACTAGCCGATGCATATGCCTCATTTTCTTGTTATCAAAGACGCAGACTGACACTGTCTCTGCAATTCTGTGTTGTTTCGAACATACTTGTATGATCTGAGATGGGAAAAAATCATTTCATTTTTGTCTGTACTGTTCAGAAATTCGTCATTTTTTGATTGTTTTCAGGGATGTTGATTTTTCTTAATGTTGATACTGTTTTTTGGGTTGTTTGTTTTTGTGTACATGCGCATGCTATATCGTTTCTCAATTTTGTTTAATCAGTGACCAAGAGTGTATTGCAATTCTCAATCAACCTCACTACCGGTTTATGCATTAGGGAGAACTTATAGCATGAGCGAGAACTTATAGCATGAGCGAGAACTTATAGCATGAGCGAAGCATTAGGAAAAACTTACGGCATGAGTGAAGCATTAGGAAAAACTTACGGCATGAGTGAAGCATTAGAAAAAACTTACGGCATGAGTGAAGCATTAGGGTACATGAAGTCCCCGATACAGATCGAGTTGATAACATGCAGCATGACCCGTCGGTACTCGTACAGTTGTTCATTGATGAAGTTGTACTTGACAATAAACAAGGAGGATTCTGTGAGCAGAAAGATTTTCTCCCGCTCAAAGTCCCAGTGATCAATCCTGAAATAAAAGATAGGTTTCAACCGGACATTTCCAAGGATGTTTATCAATATCAGAACGAGTATCAACAATAAGTATAGTAATATTTATCTACCAGTTAGCTTTGCTACATTTGGTTGTTGCTAGTACATATTCTATTCTGTTATGTTATCAGAAAACAAACAAATTATGTTCAAACTACTCAGTTGATGCACACGTGCTAATTATTACAGAAATGTTTAGCAACACAACAAGCTAAAGTGAGCAGAATATTCCTTACAGATGCAATGTCAGTTTTGCAAGAATGATAAATTGCCAGAGTTTTAAAAAAACAACCTTTGGCGAACTAAAAGCTGAACTAAATGCTGAGAGTGGTGAAAACAGGAAAGAACAGCTTGAGATTAAACAGCTGACAGGTATTAATACTTGGGATAGTGATACTGTAATATATACAGTTGATGGATGCTTTGTACAAAAAGTAAGAAGGCAGTGTTTTAATGGGGGCGCTCTCAACTGGCTTCGGTGTTTGTGTCAAGTTTTCTGATGTTTGGTGGTTTCTGTTTGAATTATAATTCACAACCCCTTCACCAGGTGGTATCAGGGACTTTGTTCTGTGGAATTGATATGCTTTCGATCGGTTATCCTGTCTGTTATGCTGCAATTCACGCCTGGCTTGAACCGTGGGAGGCCAGTCCATGATGGAGTTCGGTTTTACGCTTGGCTGCACATCAGAGTTTGGTCCAGGTTATCACTACTCAAGAACCTTCCTGCTTTACCTTCCTCCCTCTACAGGACGTTATACGATACCTCTCCCAACCTAGTATTCTCAGCACAGCAAGAGTCATGCTGACCAAAAGGTGGACACAATCTAGAGGACTCAGTGGTAGGACACGAAAAAAAACAGGAAAGTTTGACACAGACAGACAAGGAAGGCCTGACACAAACATTGGTCTAATAGACTACTCGCAGCCCTCATTACAAGGTAGCGGAGTACTCAGCTCCGCCTGGTGAGTCTGTAGGGATTTCGGTTGACACTCTGCGCGTGAACACCTCAGCAGTTGGACATGGTAGTGGTCGATCAACGCAACAGGCCTTTGACACATACGTGAACATTATTATTATTATGATGCTTTGTAGTGGGAAATCAGATTAGGGCTTCTCTGCTAGAGTGAGAGGTCAGGTTGTTGCTGAGTCGAGCATTGCTTGCAGGACAACAACCACCAGTATGAAAATGGAAATAGAAGCAAGGACCACAGTTCTGGGATGACTGAGGCCTCTTTAACAATAGCAGTCATCGTATCAGACCTCCAATCCATACTTTGAAAAGTACACAAGACTAAGGCATGAGTGGATAGCAAATGTAAGGGCCTCAAACTTCCAGGGGCTGGTGCAATCTACTGTCCTGATTATGCTGGGGTTCCGAGCAACAAAAGAGCTGACATCCTGGTATTGTTAGCACCCATTATAGGCACATTAGATATGGATAGGAGTGACATTTGGAAGTCTATCATGAGCAGCTGTTAGATGGCAGCACTGCAATATATTTACAAAATCAAAATTGAGCGTGGTGGGTTGCATGAGAGGATGGAGCAGGAGTGTGTACAACCATCAAGCTACAGCAACCATTATTATCCACACTCTTCGTCATTTGCTGAGAGAGACTGAACTTATGGGTATACCTGGAGTGTAGTGAGGTGGATTCTTAAAAAGAATAATTAGTAACTTAATCTTTATTTACCTGCAACATATTAATTAACATAGTTTGGCTGGAACTTTCTTTCCAACAAAGTTAGCCACTCATATGTACTTCTTTTCAAAATGCATAAATAACAAGGTTTGCAAACCCATGACTTGGAAAGCCTTCTATCCTAGGTGTTTATGCTCATATTATCATTACCAAGTAGAAATAAACTGAACCTGCCGTATTTTATCGTGATAGTAATAATGCATAAGTTTAAGGGTGCTTAACCCCTTAACAGTGGAAGACAATTGTTGGGTCTCTTTTGTAGGCCTACCCAGTTACAAAACACACTTGACCTACTTGGGTGACTAACACACAAATGATAGATGAGCTATTCTGTCCAATGAATTCATGTTTTAATGACATCATTTAAGTCTAGCATTTGTCAATCAGGGCTTTGAACATATCAAGGTGACATACGAAACCATTTACTCAGGCAATAGGTAACAACCACAAAATGGAGTTAACATTTGATCTCTGCTACGAAGGGGTTAAAATATAATTGTCTCTGCAATAGCAGTCACTCAATTCAGATATGTGTCATCCATCTTCACACCAAAGGTCGGTTGCAATGGATTTCCAACAACCTCTATCTCTTGTCTTGATGGTACAATTAGTCAGGTTTTTCCCTATCAATCTCGTAAAGGTGTCCTCCCACTAATAGCATTGTATACCATTGCCGCATTACTTCCACTTGAGGTGTTTTTTTATGTGACCAAAATATCTGAACTGATGGATTCTAATTTTGTTCATAAATTCTCTTTGCACTTTAATTTCTCCAAGATTTCCTTATTCATTTTCTTTTCGGGAGATAAGCCCCATTCTTCTATATATCTACATTTCAAATCCATCAATTCTCTTCTCCAAATATTTGTTCATTGTCAGTTTCTATGCAACACAGTTGAGATGAGTGTCCATAAAACTAGATCACTTTCATTTTTCATTGGTCAATGACTTGTTTTGATGTCAATGTATGACTCATGTTAGTGAAAACAGATTGCCAATCCCTATTCTCGTCATGATCTCCATTTCCCATGACAATTTCCCTATTTTATATTTCTTAGATTGTCACTATTTTCTTTACAAACTTACTAGTTTCAAAGTTATATGCATACTGTACGTATATCAATTTCACTTGCGTAACTACCCCATTAATCCTTCCCACATAAAATAGATAGTATACCTGATGCTTTCAATCAACACCATATCATTTCTTTACTTACTTTATATTTACACTGATGCAGCGGAGTGTAGTGGGGAGCTGTGGG
Organism: Ariolimax columbianus; assembly: GCA_036924085.1. Lineage (NCBI taxonomy): Eukaryota > Metazoa > Mollusca > Gastropoda > Stylommatophora > Arionidae > Ariolimax > Ariolimax columbianus. The sequence goes on from JAVGWX010000005.1 coordinate 15,268,581, forward strand.
CTTCGCACTTTGGCCAGATGGGTTGCTGTGAGTCCAAACTGACATGTGATATCTTTGATGTTGTCTATCCATTTGTCTCCCGATCCTCCCTTGGCTATAAACCCAATTTTCTACTGTTGTATGTTTTTAATGATGGCAGATCTGGTTTCATTCACATGAGATGACCAAACCACTTAACTTTCTATCTATGCAAGTATTCTTGAGAGGATGTTGTTCCCACAATTTTTCTGATGTCAGCATTTTTTCATTCTGTCTCTTCTAGTGACATTGATAACTATTCACAGGTTGCAATTTACTTTTCCTGTGCCTTGGACAGGGGTCATGTTTGGCACTGATAGCACAAAGTTGGTAAGAAAATAATGTTTATCAGAGCTATTTTGTTTCTATACTGATGGGGGGGGGGGGGGGGGGGTGTGTGTGTGTGTTAATCAGCAGGTTTCATCTGACCTTAATTACTCAACGCTCGCTGCCAAAGACGAATGTGTTGGACCGAAAGGTGCAAATATCAGTCAGGTTGTAAACTAGTGATACAACGCATTCCGTTCTCCTGACTACATCCTACTACTTGCAAAGCCCTGTTCAGGGTTTGATAGCGGGAGATTGAGAACGAACACAGAAGAAGACTCATCACTCCATTGTGCGTCATATAAACAAATTAACTGTTTGACCTACTTTCTTAACATCCCTAATAGATTACATTTTCAGTCTTTGCAGTAGTCAATTACTGCCTGAGATTTATCACATGGTATCTTGTTGAACGCTTATTATCGACACATTATGCTGATTAGGTGACAAACATTGAGAATTATAACAGGCCACTGCAAATTGAAATATCACTTGTTTAACAAATTTATATAGAAAACAGAGACGTGTGTTCATGCTGGGAGAACAAACAGTAGAAAGTGATTAATACAGGTGTATAAGATTATCAAGGAAAAGGATCGATTAGATTGTAATACGTTTTACAAAGTGTAGTCGACTACAAGAGAACACAGCTACTTACTAATTAAAGTCAGGCCTAGATTAGATATTAGGAAATATTTTTTTAATCAGAGTGGTGAATGCTTAGAATGCAATGTTCTAAGAAATAGCGGGGACAGGGTCAGTTAATGCATTCAAGAATAGATTGGATGCACATAGTTATTTTTAGATCAAGTGAAATAGAAGAAACTGGTTGTATACAGACTCTAAACCAGTATAAAGAAATTAAGCTAAGTTAAGAACATATTCTAAAAGTCTATCAGTTCCATGGGAGGAGCAGAGTGACAGCAATATCTCACTACAACACAACTGAGAGATAAACTATATAAGGAAGTGTTAGTCAAACTGTATAAAGCATTAGTTAGACCTAGATCGGAGTACTGTGTACAGGTGTGGAGTCCTTATCATAGAGGAGATATAAACATGCTGGAAATAATACAAAAAAGAGCGTCAAAACTGATCGTGGGATTCCAGAAATACAGTTATGAGGAAAGACTCAGAAAAACCGGCATACAGTGTCTAGAAGAGAGAAGAATTTGAGGTGACGTAATGCAGGTTTATAAGATGATCAGAGGAATTGATAAATTAGACAATAACAAGTTGTTTTTTTTTAAATTCAGTCACCCACAAGGGTATTGCTACAAATTAACTAGAAGAGAGTTCCAGATTAGAAATTAGGAAATATTTTTTTAGTCAAGAGAGTGGTGAATGCGTGGAATGCATTGCCACAGGAATTAGTAGAGGCAGGGACAATTAATGCATTTAAGAATAGATTGGATGCGCATAGCTTTTAGAGCAAGGTAATGTAAATGAAACTGGTTGTATACAGACTCTGCAGAGTCTTCTAAACCAGTATAAAGACGTTAAGTTAGTTAAGGCAAGAGACGTTTGAGACAGACATCCAAGTTTATTTATCAAACATATGTGGCTATATAAAAGTGAAAGAAGAAGATAAGGTGAAGGTTACTGCTTCTCTATTCTCAATTTCATTTTGTTTGGATCTAACGTACTTTCACTCTTGATTTCATTCTCAACATAACACATTTAGTAGTTGCTGGCAATTACATACTCTGTCAGGAGCCAAGATGATTGAAGCTCCCCATCCAGCTCAGATTTGATGATGGACTTGACATTGTTCACAGCTCTCTCAAAATGGCTTTCCTGGATTTAAAAAAAATGTAAGAACTAACAAAGCCACCCCAAAAATTCAGGAGAGGAAAGAATAAGTTCACTGTAATTTCATAAGCATGCCAAAGAAGTCGATGTCTGAAAATTATGCTTGGAGTTATCTACAGTAACCACCACAACATGTGCTCTCAGATACAGGCCAGGATGCCTGTAAGGGGGGTCAACTGTAGTATTAGCCACATCAAATAAGAAATAGAAAATAGCACATAGAATTGACTTCACTGCACCTGGGTAACCCCATTTAAGCTCAGCCCTTTTCATTGCTAAAAGTGCATATCCCAGAGTATGAACAACAGCGGCTCAGAAATTTCCCCTGCCATTTACAGCTGGGTCGAGTGGAAGAAGCAGACATTCCAGGAAAATATCCATGCTCGTGATAAGAACCTGGTACGATGAGATTTTAAGCAAAGTTCACAATCCCTAGGCCACATGCTACCCCATCAAAGAAAAAAATAGAATCAACATAAATTTATCAACAATTCAGGGGAATGGAGACACTAGTCCGGTCAGGCACAACATACTGACTAAGACCACCATTACTCTTCCATGTAGCATTCCATGGAAACAGGAAGTTTTCAAGACAGTTTTTGGCTGACGAGATGTGTATCGACGTGATCCCCGTAGTGGTGAGCATCACACAGATGAAGTTAAGCATAGTCTGACAGAATGCGGTCCACATTCACCAGCAAGCTCGGGATGTGAGGAAAGCTACTTTACACCCTTTTCAGGGCGCACAAAAAATAAAACTTACTCAACATGGTCATAAAACAACAATTCAGAAAATGTTATGAGATTTCAGAAATGAAACCCCCATCCGATTTCTTTAAATAAGAAATTAAATTTCAATTGACAAGTGACGACTTGTGAGTATAAATGTTTGAAGAAATGTGAAGGTCTCAGTGGCACGTTATTTGTTCGGACCATCATGCCATTAATGCTTCCTTAATATAAAATTTCATTTTAACACATTACTAGTTCTCTTCTTCTTTGGTCATCCTCAAATCAAGATCCTGGTTTCTCACAAAGGCCATTCTATCATCATAGTTTTTGTCTCTCATGTCTCATGAGGCCAGTATAGTTCTCTCTTCCTGTGTGAGCTTTGCAGGATGTGTTCCACAGTCATGGTATGCTCCCTACATGGACACAATAACTGTTCCAATCCTCTTTATGCTGTAAAGATGACCCATTATGTTTAATTTTCAGAATGAAGATGATGACTAGCACTTCTCTAGTTAAATAATAGCAGTTTTCTTTTTGGAAGTTGATCAGTCCATTTTCACCTGAGTGTAGATTTATTTATGCTATTTGCTTCATTATATGTGATGTTTAGGTCTGTCTGTAAGGAAGCTTCTCTACACTTTGCTGGTCTGCCTGCAGTTTCATTGCCTTCACCATTGCACTGGAAGACTATCCACTGAAAGGCCAACTTTTGGTGTTCTGCGGAAAGCTCTGACATAGAATACATGCATGAGATCTCGATCTTTATGTTATTTTAGAGCAACTTATTCTGATGATGCGTTAGTCACGAATATTATGCTTTGTCCGTGGACATCTTCATCTTGGATTATAAGCATACACATAAACTGACAAATGACCTTGATGCCCTTGCCGTATATTAAAAGAAAAATCACACCACTGTGCTTTCCACCTCAGAAATAGGGAGGCAGAAAACTACAGATAAAATTACAAGGACAGGAGCTAGAACACAGTACAGCTCCCAAATGCCTAGGTGTAAAGTTGGATTGCACACTGTCCTATGCAATACACTGCTAGGAAACAAAATGGAAGATACATGCAAGTAATATCAATTTTATCATCCGAAAATTGATTGGCACAACACGGGAAGCACAGCCAAAAGTTCTGAAAATCAGTACTTGTCTAGTGTTACTCCATAGTTGAGTATGCCGCGCAAGTTTGGAAAATTAACCTTGTACTTGTTAAACTGATTGATACAACAATAAATGAGGCCAGCTGGATAGTTACAGGGTACTCATCATCATCTCATCTTCGTTCGTTCTCAATCTCCAGCCACCAAACCCTGAAAGAGCTTAAGTAGCAGAATGTAGGCCAGAGAACGGATTGCGTTGTGTTGTAGTTTACAGCTTGGCTGCGATATTTGCACCTTTCGGTCCAAACTATCCGACTTCAGCAAGCATTTTTTGAGTACCGGGTTAGCATTCCCTCTTCGATCCCTTCTCCTTAGCCAGTCTGTCCTGATGCAGCCTGTTATCCAGGATCACTGTGTGAAGGTGTAGAAGGGTCTTGGCAGCTATGGTTCGCTGGCCCTGACGCTAATAGTCAGCTATGGGTTGCTGACCACTGCAGCTCATGTGCTGCTCAGCATCTTGATCCCACAGGGTACTAAAAACATAATTTCAACTACACAAATTTACCCCATAATCGGTGTAGCACCACGAAGAGGTGTCGCATCAGAAATAGAAATAAACATAATAAGCCTGAGACATTTTATGTTTGAACAATAGGTGCAGTGCCCAAGACCAAAATTTAGACAACGTTTTTTATAGTCAACATAGATCCTACAGACTAGTCTCAGAAAATGCTGCATCGAAAAATGGAATGAACAGATGCAGGTCCTCTGGTTCAAGCTGCGAGAGGAACCTTGCATGGACACCACTTTCTTTACACAACATGGAAGTCACTAAATAGACTCCAAAGTAGTGTATCATGGTGGAGGAAGAACTTAAATAGATAGAGATACACTTACAGGGAAGATAAGTCATGTGACTGTGAAGCAAAACAAGACTAGACACCTGATGATCTGCCAAAACCACCTGGAATTATGTAATATGGATGACATTGGAGGGTGAACGACAAGGCAATCCACTTGGCCGAACATTGAAAATATGTCTGATGTGGTGTCCAAGAAACAGAAAGAAGTAATCATATGTCAGAATGTCATCTCACCCTCTCTCCCCTTCTAAGATTCTCTGGCTAATAAAAATGGATTCCAAATAACATGCATATAAATTATAATATTGAAAATCAGTGAGCATGCCGTAAAAGGCGACTAACTATGTGACATGGCATTATACCAACCATGATTAGGTGGTTTGGTAAAAGCTGCATAGATGGCGCCTAACAGGCTGTGGGTTTACTTTTCTCTAATATTTGAGTCTATTAAAATAAACTCGCACATCGGTTAACCACCCTCCCGGCTACATCCAGCTCACGCTAGATCTGGGACCTGCACAGGGTCATCCGCCCATGTAGAAGTATAGGTCGACTACTAAGATATTTACTTTATTTGTATACTGACTGGTCTATTTTACAAATTGAATGGAAATAAAAAATACTGACTGATGATGAATTTTAAAACTTGAATAAAGTATCTAGTGTATCTATCTTTTTATCTATAAACTATTAACAATTACTGAATTAGTCTACTTAGGACTTAGCAGACTAAGCTGAAGAACAATTCCGCCCTTCTCGAAACTGTAAAATTACCTAAATCGGTCCCATCTGGTTGAGGACCCCACTGTGTATGTATATATATATTTATGTATGTATGTATATATATATATATATATATATGATACAATAACAACTCAATTAACTCAATAGAAATAGTTAGTTTCAGATTCACTGAGTGATTTACTCATACTAAACAATACTAGGATTAGGAACGAGATTCAAGCTTAGAAAGGTAGATCATGGATCATGCTAACATACCTTGTAGCAGTAGAAAGACCGTGCTGAGACTTCTGTCTGTACATGCCCAGGCTTCAAGGAAGTCCGACTGCTTGTGGACCTGATGCTAGACCTACCAATAACACTACCTGGTCTGTTCCGAGAAATTCCGCCACCACTTGACGACAAGCTTGACTCAAGCCTTGGGGGCTGGACAATACGGACTTCAGAAACATCACTTTCAACGTCAGCGACATTTTCACCTGACACTATTTGCAATGTTGCCCCTTCATATTCTTTCGCAGCCACTGGTTTGTCATCATCCAGATTAGTGGTGTTACTGTCATGCTCATCTTTGTTGGGAACCTGTGACATTTCCTCAGCAATCATTTTGTGGTTATGTCCGTAAACGTATCGTGACTGCTACAATCCCGGAAACTCGATTACCCCAAAATAGGTCCGCAGAACACAATAAGAAAGAATGGAATGAAAAATATCGAATCTGTGAGTCGGTATCGTCAGGGACTGAATGCGATGGTCCTGGGTTAGCGTATTATAATTAATCAGACGTGAACGACGAGCACCGTCGTTGTCATCACTATCATCTTCCTTATTACTTGAACGTTTGATCTTTAGCTTCAAGAATAGTTTTTAATCGTCCATAAATTAACCATGCCCATTGAAACCCTACCGTGGTTTATGCACAGTTTGACGCGTAATACAACTAATATATGTTCAGGGTTCTCGAAATAAATGTCGGACCTTAGTTCGCATTCCTGTAAGTTACTGTAACTTAAGACTAAGAGATGCAACTTAATCGTAAACGTTGATAAGAGGCCAGACCTAGACTAATTTCTTTGTTTAAATTATTTTTAAAGTATATTTAAAGGAATGAAAATCAGTCTTTCACTTTTAGATGAAAAACAAAAATAAATGTTACATATATTTCTTGTCCCTTTTCACTCTATTCGAAGCATTGAACCACCACTGTTCACGTGTTGTTGGTCATCTCTAGAAAGTTTGCGTCAAAGCACTTTTGTGTGCTTTTGCAGAAACATAGCACAGTTAAATTAGGATGTAATTAATTAGGGAAATGATGATGAAACTGAAAAGTGAATTGAAATTAATATTTGAAAATATCACACAACTTGATTTATTAATCACAATTGTACAAAGTTCACGAGAGATCGAGTCATCTGTTATTTTTAGATCACGGACTTCAGTCATGACTTTAGTAAGCAACACGAGGCAGCTATTTCGAAACCTCTGTTGATTTAGATGAATGTAATCAAAAAGGGGTTCGCTAACCCATTTGAGACCCTGAGTGGTTTAGAAGTCGTATATTTTGTTGTTGTTGCGAAACATTCTTGTTGCATTTCTGATCCGTTTATGGGTTATTTTCGCTCTTTCACGTAATGAAAGTAATGTCAACCTACCGTACTGCACATTTGCCAAGAAACTTATAACAGCCAAATATGTTGGAGGTTGTAAGAAGGGGTGTTCTGCAAAGGACATGCTACTTAGATTTTTTTAAGGATTCCACGACCTCAACAATATGAGGGTTCACACCCTGTAAGTCTGTAACTGGTAATTTACAGGGCCTACTGTTCGTATTATTGTTGTTGTTGAATGCCCACCATGAGTAGGATTACTCTTTTGTGCGCCTTAAAAAGGACGTTACGCGGCGGGTTGTCGTAGCGTTCCTCACATCCCGAGCGTACTGATGAAGGTGGACCGAGGTTGTGCTATGCTTAGCTTAATCTGCGTGTCGTTCACTACTACGGGGATGAAGTCGATCCATCACATTGTTAGCCAAGTTGCCATGAAAACAGTCCGTTTCCAAGAAGGGCTACGGAAAAGCCAAGGTGACGTTTCTTGTCCAGTATACTTTGTCTGAACCTGATTAACATATCTGATCAGTAAATTTTGCCTGACCAGACGTTAGTCTTTCTTCACAACTGTTTGTATAGCATGCAAGGTATCCGCTGATCCAAGTTGGCAGTTTTCATTGACTCCCAGCTTGGATATCTGTATGCTTTGATAAAAATTGGTACAGATAAAACAATCCGCGATCAAATGTTACCCCCATATATCTCAAGCTATCACACGTCTGACGCCAGTCATACATCCATCAAGGGTTAAGTTGGGATATTGTTCAACCATCAGCCATGTTGGTATTGATACGATAGCTTGCATTTTTCTTGCGTTATCATAATATTGATGTTGCTTTTGGAAACTGCCTCTGCTGAGTTCGTTTCAGTCTTTACGATGTTTTTTGTAGCAGGTGTTACAGTCGCTCTTCTTACATTCCTATGCATGCCGAAGAAGATGTGCCTTGGTCCTTCTAGCCGGTGTGCAATGCAAGACTTTTTAGTAGGGTTTTCACTATGGGATCACAGTATAAAGGCCAATCACTGATCCCAGTCAGAAGATGAAGCTCACAGAGTGACGATTTCAAATAAATCAAGAACCAGGGTCTATGTGTTACTGGAGGCCGAAACGGAAATACATAACATGTACGATGTGCGCTACCAGACATGTCCTAAGATACGACTAAAAAGGTTTGGGAATGTGATCGACTACCCCCTAATAATAATAATTCGCCCATCGTCGCCGATGAGGACCACCGACATCAGCACACGTCATAATGCAACCTTGAGTATGTGTGTGCGCTCGTGACTGGTCAAGCCAATTCGAGCCTAGAAAAGTATATAGCACGACTGGCAAACGTAATCAGCAGTTGTCTCTGAAATTGTATTTGCTCTTGACTTCCCGATTGCACGTCTATCCTGAGCTGCCCGGATACGGAGACCCTCGCTGAGTTCAATGCAATCCATGGCCGGGCTCTTCCATGTTGAGCGATTGTGAGCGAGGTTCTCCCAGGTGTTAATGCCTATTTGACAGCACTTTCAGACTGTCCTAGAAACGCTTGTTAGGACGTCCCTGTGATCGTTCTCCTTCACTAGTTCACTATACATGAGCCTCTTTGGAAGCCTTTCGTCTGACACTCGGGCAAGGAGGCCAGCCCCTCTCAACTGGGATTTTAGCAGAAGAGCATGTATACTTGGCATGTTAGCCTGCGTATATGCAAAATGCGTCTCATACAGTTTATGTGAAAATGATTTAGCCTCTTGGCGCCACCAGCGTAGGAAATCCAGCTCTCACATGCATAGAGCAGGGTAGGGGACAAATGCGACACTGTAGACCTGCAGCTTAGTCATTATGCTGATTCCTCGACGTTCCCATACTGTTGAGCGCATTCGGCCAAAAGCTGAGCTGGCCTTTGCTATTCTATTAACCAGCTCGTCAGCAATAGTCACTGATCTCGACAACGTGCTTCTGAGGTAGACACATCTTTCAACCGCTTGTAATTTATGTCCCTTCATTGTAACTATGGCTGTTTATACGATGTGCCTGGTCCAAGTTGATACACGACCTCCGTTTTCTTTGTGCTAATTGTCAAGCCAAAGTTGTCACAATCAGCAGAGAACCGGGAACTTCCCTCCTGAGCCTTTTCCGTTATGAGCTATTGTTCAGAGCACAGTCATCCGCAAAAAAGAGTTCACATATCGTGTCGTGCATCACCTTGGTCTTCGCTCTCAGCCTGCGTAGAGTGAATAGCCCACCACCCATGTGGTACTATATTGGTATGCCATACTTGGTATTCTTGAAGGCGTCCGTCAACATAGCTGAAAATATACTGAACAGTGTTAGAGCAAGTACACATCCAGGTTTTACACCGTTGTTGACCTCGAATGGTGGAGAGGTCTCGCCGCTGTCAAGTACACATACGTGCATGCTCGCGTGGAGCTGTTTCACCACAGTTACAAATTTGCTGGGACAGCGGAATTTAGACATGATCTGCCAAAGACCACCTCTGCTGATCGTATCAAATGACTTTGTGAGGTCAATGAACGAAATATAGAGCTCGCGGTTATGTTCTCGGCATTTTTCCTGCAAATATCATGTCCACAGTTCCTCGATCAACTTCAAATCCACACTGACTTTCCGTGAGGTGATGGTCTAGCTCAAGATGTTTGTTCAAGTGGTTGAGCAGCACGCGCCCGAGGATCTTTCCGGCAATAGATAGCAGTGAAATTCAGCGGTTATTGTCACACTCCTGGCGATTGCCTTTTCTCTTGTAGATATGAAATATAGACACATCCTTCATTTCCCGTAGAACTACTTCTACACATGGAGCAGAAAAGTTCAGTCAGCCTTTTGGTGAGACATATTCCTGTTGCTGTATACACCTCTGCTGGTATTGCGTCAGCTCCAGTGGCTTTTCCAGTAGAATTAGATTTGATGGCTTTGCCTACTTCATCCTCAGTTATGGCCGTGTTCATTTCTACCTGGGGCATTCGTTGAATGGCCTCGTCATTTATGGATGATAGACTGTAAAGAACGTTGCAGAAATGTTCTGCCCGCCTGTCGTAGATCTGAGCTTTCTCTGTTATCAGCAATCCATCGGCGTTGCGAACTGAAGAGTTACGAGAAGACTGGGCCATCTAGTTATTTCAGCGCCGCGTAGAACCCTTTAAGGTCATGGCGCACAGCAAACGCCTCTATCTCATCTACCTGTCTGCTTAGCCAGGAATCTTGTAACTCTCTGAGTCTATTTTGAACTGTTCTTGAAGAGCTAGTAAAGGTCATTTTCTTTAACAAGGACGATTTTGAAGAGCCCTGTGCGCTTGACGGTTTGCGTCGAGAAGAATCTGAATTTCGCCATCATTTTCGTCGAACCAGACTTTGAGCTTCCGTGTGGATGGATCAAGGTGTTTTAGCGCTGTAGAGTAGACAGTGTTCCTTAGGGTCGCCCAGTCCACAATAGACTTAGGTACCACCTATTCAACAAATTGAAGATAGGTGGCACTGACGAATGCCCGTGTGGTACCGGGAAAATGACCGCTGAACATTTGCTGCAAAACTGCCCGACATACGAGGATCAGAGAGAGCAGATGTGGCCATCACCAGTGGCAACACTAGACAAGCTCTATGGCAGTGTCGACAGCCTCAGGATGACGGCTGCTTTTTTCGACAAAATAAAGGTTGATGTCTGACAGGGTACGAAGAAGAAGAAGAAAAAGAAGAAGGTCGCCCAGTTCTGATCGATGCTGGAGTTTCCAATCTGAATCTCATCCAGTCTGATTTATAGCTCAGTAGCGAAACTGTTTCTAGTAGGTTCCCACTTCAGCTTCTCAAGATGTAGTCTCCCCAGTGCTTTTGTCCCCAGAGAACGCCTCTTGGGTTGGACTTTTAGAATCAACTTGGTTATCACGAGACGATGGTCTCTGTCCAACATTCCACGCCACACACATTCGCCTTTTAGAACATGATAAAAATATTTAAATTTACTTTGTTTTGTAATAGAGCTATGGTTATAATATAATATATAATAATATAATATATGACCTAGGAATTATAATAGGACATACAGGAAAAATGAATGAGCAAGTCCAGGTAGCAGTGAATAAGGCACATAAATGCAATGTTAGGTATGATGAAAAGAAATATTAAGCATAGGAGTAATGAAGTGATAGTCAATCTGTATAAAGCTTTGGTTAGACCTAGATTGAAGTACTGTGCACATGTGTGGAGTCCTTATCGTAGAGGAGATTTAAACATAATGGAAAGGGTATAAAAAAGAGCGACAAAGCTGAAAGTGGGATTCCAGAATTAAAGTTATGAGGATAGACTCAGAAAAACCGGCCTACATTGTCTATGTCTAGTAAAGAGAATTCGAGGTGACTTAATACAGGTTTATAAGATAAGCACAGGAGAGGTTAAATTAGACTATAACAAGTTTTTCAAAATACAACCACCAAAGAGAACAAGAGAGCACAGATACAAATTAACTAAAGAAAGGTCAAGATTGGATATTGGGAAATATTTTTTTCAGTCCGGGAGTGGTGAATGCTTGGAATGCATTGTCACAGGAGGTAGTGGAGGCAGGGACAGTTAACGTATTTAAGAATAGATTGGATGCGCACAGCTTTTAGAGCAGGGTAATGCAAATGTAACTGGTTGTATACAGACTCTGCAGTCTTCTAAACCAGTATAAAAACGTTAAGTTAAGTTAAGTTGTGAATTCTTCTATATATAAACGTTAGTTGCCTGTCGCAAGAGAAGACGGGAACATCATCAGGAGGGCTTGTCTTGATGTAACTTCCGCTGTCTTTGCATTTTAGCGTCAAAGAATCTGCGCTGGTTAAACTCGCTCTCTGGTCCTAAGATACCTTGGACAAGTGGCAAGTCATAAGACGAGACGACTGTAGGTACTTCAGGATGATACAGCCACTCTGGTCTCACCTTCCTGGAAATCAGTGGGCGTTTGAAACCTGCGAAACTCGATCGCTAACCGTTTCCCTTCATACCTTTGAGAAGCGAATGCCCAAACTCTTTACAACAGCGACCCCTGATATAATAACTCAACTGAACTTAACGTCTTTCTACCTGTTTAGAAGACTCCACGGAGTCTGTATACGACCAGTTTTTTGGAGGGTGGTTTTTACGGATGTGCGAGTCTATATTAATAGACTCAAACACTAGAGCTAGAGTGGTAGCCAGTTAGGCGCAGTCTATTGCTGCTCTTAACAAACCACCTAGGGAAAGTTACAAATAACTTGGGTAGATTTTTTTATTTGAATTTGGTCTGGGCAGCGGCCGTTGAGCCTTCTCTTTTCGATTTTCATTTGCTAAGGATTTTTTAGCGTGATCGACACTGAACACGGAAGTCCGATCTCACTGCCCGGATATCAGGGGAATTTTTAAAGAGAGGATTCACGTGAAAAAAGTCCCATTCTCCGCCGTAATTCGAATACACGACGTCTGGTACTTGAGCCGGGCTTGGCCATGGGCGGACACCTTACCTCGAGACCACTGAGTCCTCTTGCAGCCACTCTGGATCCACCTCTATTGAGACCAGGGGGCGTTTGAATCCAGGGAAACTCGATTGCTGACCGTTTTCGTTCATATGTTTGAGAAGCTAATGCCTAAACTCTCGACTACAGCGACTCCTGATTTAAAATAATACTTGAGTGACGTGGTACCCACAAAATGATTGCGTACAACTGGCCTTGGGGGGATAAAACTGTGTTTACGGCTATTCAGAGTCATAATGAAAGTACAGCGTCTGGGTAAGCAGAGTAGTTGTTGTTTACGAATGCCCACAATGAGTAGGTTACTCTTATATGCGCTCTGAAAATGACGTTAAGTGGCGGGTTGCAGTAGCTTTCCTCACATCCCGAGCGCGCTGGTGAAGGTGGACCGGGGTCCTTCAGGCGGCTGTGCTATGCTTGTCTTCATCTGCTCACTACTACGGGGATCACGTCGAACCTCACCTTGTTAGCCAGACTGTTGTCCTAGACAACAGCCCGTTTCCAGGACGACCAACGAGGAGGTCAGGTGGGGGTCTTGGCCTGTATATTTCTCCTGGCCCTGGCTAACATTGTCTGATTAGTGTGTTTTGCCTGACCATACGTTAGCAAAGTAGAATCAATGTTTCTCGTGGCTAGGCTATAGAGTTCTAATCACGTTATCGATAGTCTCTCGTCAACCCAGATGTAGATGAGTAATCGGTTTCATGTTTCAGAAGGAAATGTACTGAGAAAAGGGAACTGACTACCCAACCTCACAAGAAAGGACGCCAACTATAACAATGATGGCTCAAACATAGACAGGTGCAAGATAAGGCTATCTTCTTCTTCTTCTTCTTCTTCTTCCTAGTTGGTCTTCAGACTGCAGGGCAGCAGTTGTTTGAGTTCAGAGTTGTCTATCCTAAGAAAGCTGTCTTACACGACTATCGGATCTTCCCTATCCGGGATTTGATCAAGTTTTCGGTCTCGTTGTGCAGGCGTCAGTCAGGGATGTTGTGCTCCTCCCATACATGATATGATTTGCGCCCTGGTTTTTGCTCACGTAGTTTAGCCGATCAGTCAAAGCGGTTGCCTGGGGGCGGGGGGGGGGGGGTGTTTGGCGCTGCTGTTCGTTAGCAGACTCTAGGAGCCATACGTAAGTTAGACAAGAGCGGGGGAATTAAGTAGGGTCCAAGCCATCCTTTTTTGCTAGGAAGTGACTGATTCTTGCCGTGAGGTGCTATCCCTTTAACACTCCTGCCCGGGGACGGCGTGGCCTAGTGGTTAAGTGACACGGCTCACAACCAGAGGATGCTGGGTTCGATCCCCATCACAGCACCGGCCGTTACCCCGGGGAAGCAAACCCTTAGAAAATACAGGAGGAAGCAGACCCTTACATAAAATGCATGCTGAAGTCGGATCCACTGGGCCGACAGGGGCAAAATAAAAACCACACTGCAACGCACACCGCCTTGAGTATTAGAGAAATAAGGTGAATGCAAACACCCCCCCCCCCCCAAAAAAAAAAAAAAAAAACCAAACAACAACAACAAACAAACAAACAAACACTCCTGCTCTATAACCCCCCCCCCCCCCCCCCAGAAAAGGCTATCAGAAGCTGAACAGGGAGGTGTAAATTAAATATTAAACACGTTGATTAGAAATCACTAAGCGAGTACCAGTACTCACCTAAACATGTGAATGCTGAGAATTATAAAGGCATTAGAAAAGAAACTAAATCCGTGTGGTAATAAGTGTCTTAGAAAACTGTTGAACATTGACTGGGAGGAATTCATGACCAACAAAACAATTATAGAAGTTACTAATCAACAATATGTTTTATCACACATTAGGAAAAGACAAGAGGACTTACATCGAATATGTTCTAAGAATCCACAGCAAGAGAATTCATCTGCAAGCGTTTATATGGTGAACATATGGCAGCAGGAAAAGAGGTGGATCAAAAGAATCTCTCCACCGAACAATCGTCAGAGAGGACTCCACCATGGGCTTGAACAACATTCATGAACTGAAATGAGTGACATCATATAGGTTAAAGTGGAGAGCATCTGTTTTTGGCTTATGTGCCGTGTTTTACAGTTAAAGAATAATTACTGATTGATTGATTTACAGACTGATTGATACTGATCAGACATGCTAGTTAGGGATAGGTAAAACATACTCAAACATATCAAAACCCCAACCTCACTTCCACGCTGTTCTATTTCTATCTGGAAACAGGCTGTTTCGTGGCAGTTTGGCTAATGTAGTGGGGGGGGGGGGGGGGGGTATTGACGTGATCATCGCAGTAGTGGGCAACACGCACATGACGCCAAGCATAGTACAAACGCCGGAAAGACCACGGTATACCTTAATCAGCACGCTCAAGATGTCAGTAAAGCTACTACCCGCCACTTAACGCCCTTTCCAGGGCGTACAAAAGAGTAAACTTACTCATTGTGGTAATTCTTCTTCATCGGACGCTGTCAGACGTTGCCTTGAATTTGTTCAAAGAAAGCAGAAGTCCTCCTGAGGCTGTGGACACTACCATAAAGCTTGTCTAGTGCTGGCACTGGTGATGGCCACATGGTCTTTCTCTGGTCCTCGTATGACGTGGGTAGGATCGAAGTGAAAAAGAGCGATAATATGGTAAACATAGAAGAAACTAAATTGCGTTTGAAATACATGATTAACTCCCTTTTATCTGTTCAATGCCTTTAACAATCAAATTAAATTCTTTCCTCTAATGATTGTTCTTTATTTGTATTTTTTTTTAAACGAGCTGACAGTTTATAGGGTCTGACGGGCAATTTACTCAGGCGGAAATGCTGCATGACGGATCCGCTCCAATTAACCGTTAGACAATTCAACATGTGCTGTTTTAAATGTTCATGAACGCAATATTGACACTGACAGAGACACACATAAATATTTTAACGCCAACATTAATAAAACCAGAATTCTGTTTCAACTATATTAGTCCACTATGGTCATCAGCAGCATTATCTCGAGAATATTATTTTATGTACTGAAAAATAACGTAAAACCAGTGCTAATATAGATGACGTGATGTAATCGATTCTGTTCTACATTTGGACTCCATGCCATTTCTCAGACATTCCATCCAGGCATACAATAGGAAGCGCCCCCCCCCCCACCCCACCCCCAATCTAGTATTAGTCTCACAAGGAAGGAAGTGGGTGGCATATTATGCATCACACGTCATCCAATGATTCTCCAAATGTGCAGAGCTAAATGATTAAACTCTAGCTCTGGTTTCATCTCCCAACTCTGCCACCCAGACCTCAAATCAAGCCCTATTAGTGGGTCCTTTCTCGCATCCTTTCTCGTCTTTTTTGCATACGACCAGGCAAACGAGCTGTTCCCCCTGACTTAATATGGAACGCTAGATTTTAAACATGTTACGTCACACAAGGAATGACAATGTTAGAAATCTCTGCTGCGGTTATTTCACCTCATTGGCGTTAGCCAGCTCATAATTCTGTTAAAATATATGCCTGTTTTCAGGTTGCCCACTTTGGGATCATCTACATCATAGATATTTTCCAAAGGGACATGGACGCTGTGGGATAAGATCTGTCTGCATAACGGAAGAAATGTTTTTAAAGAATTGGAGGGGTTGAAAGTTGATAAACGTCAGGGTCAACATGGTATTCATCCAAAATGGCTGTTTGAAATTAGAAACCATTTAGAAAAAAATATTCGTTAAATTATATTTTGAATCACTTATGCAGGGAATTATTTCAGGGGATTGGAAAGATGTAGGAGTGATCGCTTTGTTAAAAAAGGGCATACAATCAGATCCAACGAATTCTGGACCGGTGAGTTTAACAAACATAGCCTGCACAATTTTAGAGTCAATAATACAAAGAAAACATTGTAATGCATTTGGACACATTTAATATAATTAGGAATAGTCAACATGGGTTTACTAAAGGGAGATCATGCTTAACAAATATGTAGAATTCGTGGAAGAGGCTACCAAAAATGGTATTTATGTTATTTATCTAGATTTTGAAAAGGTCTTTCATAGGGTACCTCATCAAAGATCGTTTAGGAAGTTACAATTACGTGGAATAAGTGGCATATTTGCCAAAAGGGACAGAAAAAGGGTTAGCGAGAAGTCAGAGAGTGGGCATAAATAAGGAGTTCTCTGATTGGTGTGAGGTAAAAAAGTGGAGTGCCACAGGGCTCGGTTTTGGGACCAATTTTATACTTAATGTATATAAACGATTTAGACAATGATATCAGATCCATGATTTCAAAATTCGCAGATAACACAAACCTATGGAGAGGTGTCTCATCTAAACCAGAGTCGGATATATTGAGGTTGGATTTGGATATAGTTCAAGAATGGTATGAGAGCTGGCAGATGGAGTTTAATGTATATAAGTGTATAGTCATCCACATGGGTAGATCCAATATGGATATAATTACAGAACGGGAGAGAACAATATTAGAATGCCAGAAAATGAAAGAGACCTAGCGGTTATCATAGATCATACAGGAAAGGTGAGTGACCAAGCCCAAAAAGCAGTTTAAAGGGCAAATGCAATGTTAGGTATGCTAGAAAGAAATATTAAACATATGAGCAAGGAAGTGATAGTTAAACTGTATAAAACATTAGTTAGACTTTGCATGAATGACTGTGTACAGGTCTGGAGGCCTTGTCGACGAGGGGAGATAAACATGCTGGAAAGGATACAAAGCAGAACGACAAAGCTGATAGTGGGATTCCAGAATTACAGTTATGAGGAAAAGCTCCGAAAAACGGGTCTACAGTGTCTGGAAAAGAGAAGAATTTGAGGTGATTTAATATAGGTTTAAAGATAATAGATAGGGTAAATTAGACCAAAACAAGTTTTTCAAAGTGTAGCCGCCTGCAAGAACAAAATGGCACAACTTCAAATTAGGTAAAGAAAGGTCCAGATTAGACGCCAGGAAATAGTTTTTAGTCAAAGAGTGGTGATTGCTTGTAATGCCACAAGAAATTGTGGATGCAGGGTCAATTATTGGGTGCACATGGTTATTTATAGATCGATGAAGTACTCTTCTAAACCAGTATAAAGAAGTTAAGTTAAGTAAATAAGGGGGGGGGGGGGCTAACGAAGTAATAACAAAACACAAAAAATACCCACGAGGAAGCACTTCATGATCTTGGTTAATGCCTCACAATGGAGCTCACACACGAGCGCTGTAACCGACTTAACATCTCGGCAGAACAGTTAGAGAGCCTGGCTTCTGTAGAAAAAACTGACAGATAAATTGGCATCACAACCTTCTTCTTCTTCTTCTTCTTCTTTTTCTTCTTCTTTTTCTTCCTCTGCGTCTTCTTTCTTCTTCTTTTTCCTCCTCATCTTCTTCTCCTTCTTCTTTCTTCTTTGTCCTCCTCTTCGTCTTCTTATTATTTCTTTTTCTTCTTCTTCTTCTGTTGTTCTTTTTTGTTCTGCTAATTTTCTTCCTCTTCTCCTTCTTTTTCATTCTTCTTCTTCTTTTTCTTCTTCTTCTTTTCCTTCTTCTCTTCCTTCTTTCTTCTTCGTTCTCCTCTTCTTCTGCTTCTTATTTCTGCTTCTTATTTCTTCTTCTTCTTCTTCTTCTTCTTCTTCTTCGTCGTCTTCTTCTTCTTCTTCTTCTTCTTGCTTTTGTTCTTTTGTCTTGTTTTTCTTCTGCGCTCCTTCTGACATTAGTATTTTGTCACATTATTTCGTACTTCACAACTTCTTCTTGCTCCTCTTCTTGTCTTCAACACTTCATATTCAAAGCCAATATCTTTTCTATGACTGCTCACTTGCTTGCAATCCTGGTATTCCAATAGCTCTTTACGTGCACAGGATCTCCGTGTTTTTCGTCAATCTTCAATATGACAACGCTGGTGTCGCCTCCATTAATTAAGAATAGGGGACACTTTAAACTTGTGGGATTCGAATCGCCACCATCTCGTGTTGTTTATTCTTCAGAGGCATGTGCCTTTGTCTCTATGCCATAGCGACCCCTTTATTTTATTACAACGTTGACCTTTTCATCTGGACTGCCAAATGCCAATCAGATGATTGGACAATTAACTCCAATACTTAATTACAAACAAGTGGCAATAACTACAAAAGAGCTTTATACAACACGTATTTCGTCCCGACACTAAGCTACCAATGTCAAAACTGGACATTAACATCACGTGAAAAACGTTACATCGTAAGAAAAGAAATGAAATGCCTGTGAAAAATACAACAAGCAGAGACATGATCAGAAAACTCGGCTGACTCGTTCTAGAGATCTGTTCATTTTCTGGCGCTGAAAGGCATAACAGGATTAGCGAAAAGAAGACCTTTTCATCAGCTTTAACTTTGCACGGGATCTGACTGCTAGCGTCAGGGTCAGCGAACCAGAGCGGCCAAGACCCTTCTACACCTCTACGCGGTGATCGTGGATAACAGGCTGCAGCAGGGCAGACTGGCTAAGGAGAGGGAATCGAAGAGGGAATGCTAACTCGGTATTAAAAAAATGCTTGCTGAAGTCGGATGTGTTGGACCGAAAGATGCAAATATCGCAGTCAAGCTGTAAACTACAACATAACGCATTCCGTTCTCCGGACTACATTCTGCTATTTAAGCCTTTTCAGGGTTTGGTAGCGGAAGATTGAGAACGAACCAAGCCAAGCCACCAAGCCAAGCCACCAAGCCAAGCCAACTATGTATGTCCGCTTTTCAACCGCTGTCCTTAGACTTCTGTTATTTTTAGCAACATCCCCAAACCTAGAACGCTGAAATTGTGCACACATCCTCTGCTAGTGCGACCTGTTAATCTTTAATACAATTTTAAAGGATTTTAGACAGGTCATTCAAAAGCTCTTTTCTGGAAAAGCAGATTGTTTATATTTCCTTTGTTTAGTTACAATCTTTAAATCCAAACAAGAGACACTGTTTCACTTGAATCCAGAGCTAATTACAAGCTATTTTGCGTCCGAGCTTGCCACTCAAATGATCCGTTCATTTTGTGACAGACGCATCAAACTTCACGAAATCTTTTAAAATCGTGATGTTTAAATTAAATGAAAAAGAACAAAAATTAAAATGTCTGTAAATTACTTTATGCGCCCCAGAAGGTCTTATATTTAAGGTTTGACACAAAATAATTTTTTATTTAAAATGCACCAATAAATACAAAACATAAAACGCCAATACACCAAAGGCACAACAAAATAAAGACATAACACGCCTGTTGTCCCCAAAATAAACAAAAAACACACCGTAGTATGAATAAAATCTTGTACTGAAAAACGTAGTTTTCATATATTTATCTGTTTACAATAGTTGTTTTGACTGAAGTCTGTTTAAAAAGTAAGTAGCGTGTTCTTTGCAGAACGTCGCTTATTGTGACCGGCAGCCTCTTTTCGGGTATAAGTTTCTTGGCAAGTGTGCAGAACGTATAGGTTAACATAACTTTATGTACGTAGAAGAGCCAAAAAAAGAAACCATTGTCTGCCAAACTGGGCACAAGCGTGATTCGAACCAGATGCGATGGGATTGTGAAACGGATACTTGACCCCTAGGTCACACAGACTCATTAGTCTGAGTTTACAAACGGTTAATTTTCGTATACCCTCACAGCAAAGAAGCTGGATTCGATTTTAAATTCCGGTCTCAACACACACCTGCTAACCCAACTAGTCAAGGCAGCGAGGAGAAATGGAATTGGTCGCATGATTCAAAAATAATTTAATACCGAATACAATGAAGTCTCGAACACTTAATCCCTGACAACAGTGTCTTCTAGGAGTCTGTCTCTATCTTTACCTTTGACTTTATTTGTGTTCACTGTATAACTGTTTTTGTTGCTTATATCATCTGCACGTGCATTTGCTTCACCGAATCATAAGCGGTATCGATTACAGACAACAACCTCAGGGCAAAGCCTGCTGGGTAAGTTAAACCAGAGATGGGTGTGCCATGGCCTCCTATAGTAATCTCAAGTAGGTCATGGGTGTGCATTACCAGGGTCAAACGAGGACAAATAAAAGACGCAGTATTTCTTCCCACGGCGAGGGCCACAAACAAAATGTTTTTTGGTGTTGGAGGTGAAATTACAGAAGACATTAGCAAAACAAGCTGTCCCTGGTTTGTTGTGGGATGTGTTTCCATCTTTGTTATTTTGAAGAGAGCATCAGGGAAGATAACGTCGCACTTGATACAGATGTTGACATCAGACATTACTGCTCATTCTTCTTCTTCCGTATTCGTCATGAAAAGTAGGCTTTCGTAGTTAACAATATGTGTGCCTTCCGCCTGGTTAATTCAATTTACCTGCCTTTTTGGGTACTGGATTCGTCTTCCCACAGCGATCCCTATTCTCGTAGCCAGCCTAAATTTGTGAAACCTGTTTCTAAGGCCGCGTGGAATTAGGGACTTGTTTAACTGGTTCGCTGAGCCGCTATTGCTGTCAGCTCATTCACTGTGTCATATCTTCAGCACTGCTCACCATTCAGTAACGTACGTGACTTGTGTTTCCTGCAGAAAGCATGGTGAATTTGTCTCCCCTTCCAGATAAATCCACCATGTATTCTAGCATGCTTGGCTGTATTTCTACAAGCTTTTACATGTCTAATCATTGCTATTTATACAAGCTTTTACATGTCTAATCATTGCTATTTATACAAGCTTTTACATGTCTAATCATTGCTATTTCTACAAGCTTTTACATGTCTAATCATTGCTATTTATACAAGCTTTTACATGTCTAATCATTGCTATTTATACAAGCTTTTACATGTCTAATCATTGCTATTTATACAAGCGTTTACATGTCTAATCATTGCTATTTATACAAGCTTTTACATGTCTAATCATTGCTATTTATACAAGCTTTTACATGTCTAATCATTGCTATTTATACAAGCTTTTACATGTCTAATCATTGCTATTTCTACAAGCTTTTACATGTCTAATCATTGCTATTTATACAAGCTTTTACATGTCTAATCATTGCTATTTATACAAGCTTTTACATGTCTAATCATTGCTATTTATACACGCTTTTACATGTCTAATCATTGCTATTTATACAAGCTTTTACTTGTCTAATCATTGCTATTTCTACAAGCTTTTACTTGTCTAATCATTGCTATTTCTACAAGCTTTTACATGTCTAATCATTGCTATTTCTACAAGCTTTTACATGTCTAATCATTGCTATTTATACAAGCTTTTACATGTCTAATCATTGCTATTTATACAAGCTTTTACATGTCTAATCATTGCTATTTATACAAGCGTTTACATGTCTAATCATTGCTATTTATACAAGCTTTTACATGTCTAATCATTGCTATTTATACAAGCTTTTACATGTCTAATCATTGCTATTTATACAAGCTTTTACATGTCTAATCATTGCTATTTCTACAAGCTTTTACATGTCTAATCATTGCTATTTATACAAGCTTTTACATGTCTAATCATTGCTATTTCTACAAGCTTTTACATGTCTAATCATTGCTATTTATACAAGCTTTTACATGTCTAATCATTGCTATTTATACAAGCTTTTACATGTCTAATCATTGCTATTTATACACGCTTTTACATGTCTAATCATTGCTATTTATACATGCTTTTACATGTCTAATCATTGCTATTTATACAAGCTTTTACATGTCTAATCATTGCTATTTATACAAGCGTTTACATGTCTAATCATTGCTATTTATACAAGCTTTTACATGTCTAATCATTGCTATTTATACAAGCTTTTACATGTCTAATCATTGCTATTTCTACAAGCTTTTACATGTCTAATCATTGCTATTTATACAAGCGTTTACATGTCTAATCATTGCTATTTCTACAAGCTTTTACATGTCTAATCATTGCTATTTCTACAAGCTTTTACATGTCTAATCATTGCTATTTATACAAGCGTTTACATGTCTAATCATTGCTATTTCTACAAGCTTTTACATGTTTAATCACAACATGCCCCCAGAAAAGTATGACTGCCTTGCTCTGATTCTTGCAGTAAGTTGTGTTTGTGTCTCCTCGAGTACTGTATTATTAGTCTTCTTTGGGATCCGCTGCATTCTTCAGTAACACCACATCTCAGTTGCTTCCAAAGATATATGTGCTTGCTGGACGATTTGCCATTTTTCACTGCAATATGTCAGTACTAGTTCCACGTAGTATCCAAGGACTCTCTTTCTCAGTTCCAGCGACAAGGTTTTGCCCAATATTCCCTTCATGAAAATACCTGAACATAAAATAAACTTTGGATTTGAGGTTGTGTCATTTAGCCGACCTTTGCTATGGAGATGCAGCCTGGCAAGCCAGTCGTCCTTTTTCGGGCATGTCATGAGAAGAGGCGATTTAGAGCATGTTGTGACAACGGAATAGATAGCAGGAAAGAGAGACATACAAAGGCAGAGAGAGAGAGAGAGAGAGAGAGAAAGAGAGAGAGAGAGAGAAAGAAAGAGAGAGAAAGAAAGAGAGAGAAAGAAAGAGAGAGATGTTTAACAGCCTGAGAGAATGGCACAGGCAACAATCAACAACAGAGTTGGCAAACGACACACGTGATAGAAACGGATGAAAGATCATACTTGAATGAAAGTAGTAGACCCCAGTTCATCTTTATCAGCATGCTCCTTTTAAAAATGTATTTACAATATATGTGGACTACTATTTATTTATTCTTCTTCATGTAAATACATACAATTGTTCTGTTTGATAGCCCATTAAATTATGTACATGTGTATATGAGATATATTAATGTAATATTTAAAATAAGACAATTATGATAAATATGTTATGGAGCCCAGACTGGGCGCCTGATTGGCGCTGTGGTAGAGCACTTGCTTTTCAGACAAATGTACGGGGTTTAACTCCCGGTGTCAGGGGCTTCAGTCGACATAGCTGTAAATGGGACGGTTAGGGAGGGAAAAATATAAGTGAGGAAAGGAACTGACCATCCCACCTCACAAGCTGTACAATGAAGGCTCTAACATGTCATCCCCGACGGCAGTGTCTGCTATGGTACTACCTTTACATTTTGTTATTACTCGGAGTAAACTGAAGTAATATTTCCTCCATGAAACCATAACAGCAACCCTAAATTCCACTCTCCCTCCAATTCTCCGCCTGGTTAAGGAACTATGTTCTAGGAGTACTACAGCTGACGTTCGGTATCTCACAAAAACCTGGAGGACCACGTCATCCTTCATTAGCACGCTCGGTAAGTGATGGAAGCTATTGCAACGCGCCACCTAACGTCATTTTCAGAGAGAGTAAAAGAGTAGACGTGCTCGCCGTGGACACTCAACAATAACAATAACAACGATACTACAATCAAATAGACCGTCGGAGTGACAAAGAAACACATATTTTTTTAACCGTATTTCGTGGATTATGTCCCTTGTTCGTTGTCTAGTCCCGTGTCAGGATAATTTAGAACTTCAAAGGAAATCTTCTAAGACAAGATTTTGGTCACGCGTGCTGAACTGGCCAGGTTCGTGTTGTCCACACAGTACTTCGAGTTAGGTCGCTGGTTCGAAAACTGCTACGCCTTACTTCTGTTTTTTTATCTTGTAATTTTTGAGACGTTTGTGATACACCATCAAGAGAATGTACCGTGGCGATTGACGTTAGCGATAATGGATCAGTATGACTCTATGCCATGAGCGCCGTTCACTACTGACCTTCTACAGCCTAATAGTAACTATTAGTGCGGTACCAAACAGTACCTCCATATTCAATTCGGTATCGAATAGTACATTCAAGGTATTCGTCTTCGTCCGAATAGTAAGCTGCAAGTGAGTACGAATATCACAATGTCTGTTCGCCAGTTCCTTCAACAGATTGGAAGACGCAAGATGTCTTTTGGCAGAGAGTGTAGAGATACTGCTTAAAATACAAGGGGGGGGGGGGGGGGGGAAGGGGGGTGTGTTGATAACGACCTTATCCAATAAAATAAATTGCTACAGAAACTTCCACTGTAAAAGCACACATGCTTGCTGAAGGAAGCCAGCTGTTGTGATGGTCCTATGCTTCGGCTGGACAGAAAAATGAACAAAAAGAAGAATACTCCACTTCACATTTGAATCTTCTGTTTTTCTGCTTGTTCTACATATCATTTATCAGCGGGGGAAAACCTCAGCATTTACATTATGAGCAGAAACTACAAGTCACTTCTTCTTCTTCTTCTTCTTCTTCTTCTTCTTCTTCTTCTTCTTTTCCTTCTTCTGCGTTCGTTCTCAATCTCCCGCTACCAAGTCCTTGGCTTGGCTGGCTTCGATCGTTCTCAAACTCCCGCAACCAAGTCCTTGGCTTGGCTGGCTTCGTTCGTTCTCAATCTCCCTCTACCAAGTCCTTGGCTTGGCTGGCTTCGTTCGTTCTCAGCCTCTCGCTACCGTCCTTTGCTTGGCTGACTTCGTTCGTTCTCAAACTCCCGCAACCAAGTCCTTGGCTTGGCTGGCTTCGTTCGTTCTCAATCTCTCGCTACCGTCCTTGGCTTGGCTGGCTTCGTTAGTTCTCAATATTTGTACATTTCAGTCTCACACATCAGACTTCAGCAGGCTGCTACCAAGTCCTGCAAAGGGCTTTCGAAGTAGTAGGATGTAGTCCATAGATCGGAATGCGTTGTGTCGTAGTTTACAGCTATACTGCGATATTTGCATCTTTCGGTAAGACACATCCGACTTCAGCGTGTCATTTTTGGATGCCGGGTTAGTCTTCCCTCTTCAAACCCTTCTCCTTAGCCAGTCTGTCCAGTTGCATCCTGTTATCCGAGATCACCTCGTGGAGGTGGAGAAAGGTCTTGGCAGCTCTGTGTCGCTGGCCCTGACGCTAGCAGTCCGCTTTTGGTCGCTGACATCTACAACTTAGAGAGATGAAAAATGAAAGGAGACAGATGATGGATATTCCATCATATTTGTTTAGAGCAGATGTGAATATGTAGTTATATGTATGTATACATGTATGTACATGTGTCTGTCTGTATGTATGTGTCTGTCTGTATGTGTCTGTATGATTATGTCTGTCTGTCTGTACGTGTATATGTGAATGTCTGTGTGTGTCTGTGTGTGTATGTCTGTGTGTGTAAGTATGTATGTTGGTCTGTCTGCATGCCTGTATGTATTTCGTCTGTGTGTATATGTGTTTATGTATGTGTTTGTGAGTGTGTGTGTATGTATGTATCTACGTATGAACGAGAGCGATTTATATAGTTTTGTCTATCCAGCTGTACTTGGGAAAAAAAACTTGCTATAATCTAATGTATCCTTTTCCACGATTATCTTATAAACATTTATCAAATCACTTCGAATTCTTATCTTTTCTAGACAATTTTGAGTATAATTTCAGAATCCCACTATCAGTTTCGTCACTCTTCATTATATCCTTTCCAGCATGCTTATATCCACTCTGTGATAAAGACTCCACACTTGTACACAGTAAAATTGGATATTATGGGGGTCACAGTCAGAAAATGATGGTCTGGTATTTCTTTATGAGTTGATTGATGCTGTCATTTAGATTGGAGCGTGCTATATCTGTAAATATCCTTCATGCAAAATTACATAGCCTTGCTTTATTATGCTAGTGACACGGCACAGCTGATCAAAACACATGTTTGTGTTTGTGTTTTCCTTCCTATGCGCCTGGTTGTCCGCACCAAGTCGGCAGAAGTATTTGTCTAAATATCTTCGTAGTGGCCAGATTGGGTATTTCCGTTTTTTTCGGACTTTACTTGATCCGAGTGACCCTATTGGGATTATGTCTGTTCATGTATTTCTCGCTATTCTCAAGATATATTCATTGTTTTCATTTGTGGCGTTCTTTACCCCTTATGAACACCTTTTGGTAAAAACGTAGATTTCGTTCAAGTTTTATTTCGACGCGGTATCTCGGCCGTAGTTGTCCGTGTGTTTTTATATTCGTGGGGCAGTTGGAAAGCCTAGAATTGTGTTACAGCCAGGGGGGCCTCAACATTATTTGTTTAGTACGCCAGGGGATATCAACAAATCAATCGATAGCGAAGAACGATTAACTTCGGAACACACAAACACCTTTATTTAGTCATAATATCGCTTTGTCTGTACCGATTGATTGAACTGATTTCGGAGAAATGAACACATAGTTCCGATAGATTAGTCGCTACGTGATTAAAATATCACGCATTGACCCTGGTCTGAATAACTTGAGCGATCGTTCAGGATCTGTTTACATTGATGATCTCACTGTGTTCTGTCTTATCTGTAAGCTCATTGTCATGATTGGTCATATCTATATCCGCAAGTCAACACATCCTGGACACACAACTACTAATGGCTGGAAAATGTAGTAAATTATTGGGATGGGCAACACACGCTCGTGATTCTTAGTTGATTCTTAATTCTAGGAATCAACATCATCACACCGGGGATATTGCCATAAGTGCCCCGTTCTCCGTCCAAGCAGCCAGCCAAGCGTATATATACTCCCAGTCAGATATTGATTTTGTGTTCTTCGGATCTTTCCTGACAGAACATACTTACCCACTTCTTCCATAGTCACTCTTAAATCTATCATCCTCTGCACATATGCATTTTCGCGACCCTCTGTCTCTTCATCGGTCTGTAGACTGTCCATGACTGTCTTTATCAACTCAACCGTGTCTCTCGTAATCGCCGCGTCATTCACCACAGCTCGTCCCACCACTGCATCAGTTCTTTTGTTGCTCCAGACGTCTGCATGTCCCGGGCAGTAGATCCATGTGACACCTTGTTTACCAGAGTTGCACAGAAGATTAGGCTCAATCCCTTCTTAGAATACACCCTTCTATCTTACGGAGCATACCTCCCGAGTCTGACACTGTCACTGCGTGTGTCACCGGTTGCGTCACCAACCAAGTCAGGACCAGTATTACCGCATCAATCTCCATTCTCATACTCGATGTGACAGTGGGGTAAGCAGCTGATTCCTTCACCACCTCCTTACCATATTGGTACCCGACAAAACCCCAACCGCTCTTGTTTGCATCTCTGCCGGCGGAGCCATCTGTGTACAGAATTGGGTCTTGTGGTCCTGAGTGTTGCTGGATCATCTTCTGTATTGAAGCTTCTGTCCTAGGCCACCTCACTCGCGACACTCTCTGCTCAGTTGTATCACCACCCTCGTCAGGGAGCTCTCCTTGCCCACTTCTACCTAATCTCTACCTCTTCCCACTTCTTCCAATGCACAGCACCTGATCAATGAGTCATCTGCCTCTGCCATGTATGACCTTCCTCGCTTAAATGCGTCTGCCTTTGAGTGTTTCCAAGTAATCAATT
The DNA here is from genome assembly GCA_036924085.1 of Ariolimax columbianus. Taxonomy (NCBI): domain Eukaryota; kingdom Metazoa; phylum Mollusca; class Gastropoda; order Stylommatophora; family Arionidae; genus Ariolimax; species Ariolimax columbianus. Next base: position 15,296,559 of record JAVGWX010000005.1, read on the forward strand.
GTCAAATTCAAACATATGTGCAAGATAAAAGCAGCCACTTTTTTTGGACGTTATATATGTATATATATATAACGGTACGTTTGGAGGACACGTACAGGAGCAAAATTACTGGGAAATATAGGCAGAATATGACAAAGGCAAAAATTATTGCACAGAAAAAAGCACAGAAACTGCTCAAAAGAAGAATTTATAAAGACTAGAACAATAAATATTAGCAATCAGATTTACATGAGAACAGTGGCAGACATGTACCCACGTTTCGACTTAATCGGAAGTGTTTCAGGGACAGGACGCACGTGTTATATATATATATATATATATATGTGTGTGTGTGTGTGTGTGTGTGTGTGTGTGTGTGTGTGTGTGTGTGTGTGTGTAAGTGGGTGTGTATGAATGTGTGTGTGTGCGTGTACGGTATTAACTGGAAAAGGGCAAAAGAGCTGGACGGTCTGGACTTTTTGTTCTCAATACCGAGATCAAATACAGTGACAGAAGATTCGGTTTGCTGAATGGTCTCAGAAGTTGGAAAGGGATCGAAATGCTGGGCAGTGCATGAGCTGTAGTGGTCAGCGACCCTTAGCTGACTGCTAGCGTCAGTGCCAGCGAACCAGACATGTCAATACCTATTCTACATTTTCACGCGGTGATCCAGGATAACGTTAGGAACAAAGAAAAGCATAACTTAAAAGGTAAAAGCTTTCGTTAATAGCTGTTTACTTCAAAATGAGGGAATAACATCGTATGATAAAGTCACTAATATAGAAATGTCGGAAATAACCTGACAGATGCTAGTGTGAATGTCATCATATCCGTCATTGTAGGCTATGCGCGTGGCGTCCTGTGAGTTTTGTCCAGCTCTGTCTCATGTATTTTGACACAGCTGAAATAGATATGAGAAAAAAGCGTTGGCGATGGGTATGACACAAATTAAGGAAACCAGCTGATAGCATAGCAATACAGGCACTGTTTTGAAATCCTCAGGGCCAATGAAGTAGGCAGACCAAAATACTCACATATTGACCATGACGCGACGTCCTGGACAGTATTTTGTGCATGAACCGCGGCGTGGGAGATCAGCAAGCGTGACAACTGACACATTGAAACAGCATAAATATCAGCTAGTCCGCGGCAATAGGTGAGTTACTATTGCTGAAATAGTAATAGACTTCAATACAACATAACTTAACTTACCTTCACTATACTGGTTTAGAAGGCTGTACAAAGTCTGTATACATCCAGTTTATTCCACTACACCGATATTAAAAATGGCTGTGATTATCCAATTTGTTCCTGAATGCATTAACTAACCATGCCTCCACCAAATCCTGTGGCAATGCATTCCAAGCATTCACCCCTCTCTGACTGAAAAAAATGTTTCCTAATATCTAATCTGAACCTGTCTTTAAATAATTTGAAGTTATACCGTCTAGTTCTTGTAGTCGGCATAACTTTGAAAAACTTGTTATAGTCTAATTTATCTTTTCCATTGATTAATTTATAAACCTGTATTAAGTCACCTCGAATTCTTCTCTGTTCTAAACACTGACGCCAATTTTTTCTAAGTTTCTCCTCATAACTATAATTCTGGAATCCCACGATCGTTTGTGTAGCTCTTCTTTGTATCCTTTCTATAATGTCTATATTCACACTATTATAAGGACTCCAAACATCAACACAGTACTCCAATTTAGGTCTCACCAATTGTCTATTTAATTTGATTATCACTTCCTAGTTTCAATGTGTAAAGTTTCTTTTAATCATACACATCATTATGTAAGCCTTTCTAACAGCCACCTGGACCTGCTCTCGCACCTTACACGTATGATCTATTATAACACATAGGTCCCTTTCCGTTTCTATCTGTCTAATACTGTTTACTCCCATAATGTAATTATGTTCCATATTTGATCTTCCCAAGTGAATGACTGGGCATTTTTCTACATTAAAATCCATCTGCCAGCTCACAGACCAGTAATGAGTAGTTATATATATATATATGTATATGTATATATATATATATATATATATATATATATATATATGTGTGTGTGTGTGTGTGTGTGTGTATATATAAATATATATATATACATATATATATATATATATATATATATATATATATATATATATATATATATATATATATATATACATACATACACCCACACATATGTAATTGTCAAATAACACGCTCGACAGACAGTTAAGCCCAGTCGACATGACACATTCAGCTGTTGGCGTATATTCCAACAGATACTACGCAAAGCATAAAGTGTTACACATACTGACTTGTTGCTACTGCATTTCGATGAATTAATTTTATTAACCTGAGACGCAACAAATACGACACTAAAAGCTCTAGTTCTGCTTTTCTGCTTCACTGACAAGGAGTGTACGACGTACATTAAGTACACACACATACCTTTGCCAATTATGTCACAAGATGGCACATACATTTTGCAAATTTTCCACACCAGTCAACGATTAGGTTGATTGACAAGTCTGATCTTCAATAAATAAATTCTATTGATAATGAAGTACACTTGCTCCGGATGTTATTTGACGTTTACACAAACGTAAAATAATCTGGGGTCAAGGTAATGTTCTGTCTAAACTTGTACTCTGTTTTCGAGCCAAAGCGAGGATGTCGCTGGGTGGGACTTTTATTATGTTACTGTGTGGGTTAGTAGGAATGTTGGCTCTTTAACAAAGTCGTAGGGGAACTGGGATGCTAGTCAGGTCAGGCACAGCATCATTTAAGTTAAGTTAAGTTAAGTTAACATTTTTATCAGGATGTCACGTCAGGGTCAAGCACAAAAACTGACTAGACCACAATTTCCTTTCCATGTGGCGTTTCCTGGAAACGGCCTTTTTTCAAGGCAGTCTGGCTGTGTGGTGTTAACTGGACAATGACAAAGTAGCTGGAAGATCTGGGTATCGCCCTTTTGTCTCAAAACCGAGATCAAATACAGAAACAGAAAATTTGGGAATTCCCACACAGGAGGGAATTTGAGAGTTTCCCTGTTGTGAATAATTCGTTTTGAATGTATTTCTTTTAAAACTACAAATTATTTTAAAGTGTTTATAGAACCGACTTTATTGCATCTGAGTGCCCCCTGAATACCACCATCGATGTTGATGATGATGATGATGATGATAATGATGATGCTTCATCTTTTCGAACCAAAAGAAGCATAACAGGCCCATTACAGCAGACCTCTGGTTGTTCGTAGCTGCTCTACTGAGTTGAGTTGACTGTTGCTTACTATTAATTAGTAGCCAGTTACATTAACATTTCTTATGTCAAAAGTTGCAATTAAGGCAGACAGTGGTCAGTTGTGCAATTCGAGGCTCCTTAGTAAGCTCACTATTCTGGTGATTACAGTGTCAATACCCACCTCGTTAACTAAACTGCCGTGACACAGTATTTTAACAAGTTTCTATTTAACTTGTAAGGATTCAGCGTTTGAATAGACACGCCCCACCATTGGATGATACGAGGCGTGTTCAAATGACACCGGACCTAACTGAACCAAATGAACATACGTACAATGTGCAATGATGACGTCATTTCTGATGTAAACAGCATATACCAACGGCCAAGTTTGCAAAAATGTCATTTTTCTGCGACTCATAGTTTCCTCAGCACACCGTTGAAAACACGGCGGTGTGTAATACAATAACATATTGACTTCCGTAGTCCCATAGAAATAAACGTGACTAAGTAAACAAAAAAAGTTTCTACCGAGAAATGTAATTTTGTTTACTCACTCCAGGATCACAAACGAAAATGTGAGGTGAGGTCTTCATCTGTGCGTTTCACCTGACCCTGATTACTCTCACTCCCAGCTTGATCAGTACGTTATTTCTGGCCCTGATTACTCTTCTCTCCCACCTTGATCAGTATGTTTCACATGACCCTGATTATTCTTCATTCCCACCTTGATCAGTTTGTTTCACATGACCCTGATTACTTTCTGATCCCACCTTAATCAGTCTGTTTCTCATGACCCTGATTACTCTTCGATCCCACCTTGATCAGTATGTTTCACCTGACCCTGATTTCTCTTCGCTTTTATATATTCTCTTTTAAACAGGCCCCGTGACCTAGTTCCTCTGTCCTGAATCAGCCACTAATGCAGACACACAAACACTTTAAACTAAAAACAGTTTACCCATAATAACAGTAACCGACATATCGACCTAAATAGACCTTTATCTTCTTATTTTGTCGTCTCACGTTCTACCGGCTTGTAGCCCAGTGTCGTGGAATGTATTTGTCTTCCACCTCTCTCGTGGCCCGAGTGACATTTATTCCCCATTTTACGGCAGGTCTCGTTTAGGCTGTCTATCCACATTTTCTTCGGCTTACTTTTCGCCTTTCTTCCTGAAATTCTCCTGTAGAAAGTTGCCCGAACAATGTGGTCTGGTTGCATTCTCACAAGGAGGTCAAACCGCTAAATTCGCTGTTTCTGGGTGTAATTTAGGCAGGGAATTGTTCAAACCTTCTCTCGAATATTGATATTTGTGATTCTGTTTCGTCTGGTATTGTGTGACCTTTCGTAGGTACCGTATTTCGCAGGTGGCTAACTTTCTTTCCTCAGCCCTATTCAATGTCCATGTCTGGCATTGATAGCACAGGGTAGGGATGAAGTTTGGCTATTTATCATCTGCATTTTTTGCTTTGAGGAAAATCGTAGGGTGTCTTAGTAGTGGAGACAGCTGGAAGGTGATCGAGTTTGTCTCTATCTCTCCGAAGAGTCTGCTGTCTTCGGTAAAAACAGTTCCCAAATAGCTAAATTCGTGTACCTGTTTTATTTTTGTTTCATTCACATGAATATCACGTGTGGTGGACTTTCTACCATTACTTATTGTCTCTGTTTCTGATGTGTTGATATTGATGTCCCACTTATTATAGTTTAAGTACAGCGAGTCAATATGACGTTGTAGGTTATGTTCATTGGGATGAATTAGTCGTCTGCGGAGAGCAATTCGTTCGTACTTTCCTGTTCTATATTTGCCTCCAGGGAGATTGTATTTATATAAGTGACACAGAAAAGTGGGAAGAGAACACAACCCTGTTTGACGATTGATGAAATGGGGAACCACTCCGACACACCTTCTGATGTTTTTACTGCATTCTGGCTGTCGTGATGTAGGGCTTTGATGTTAATAAGGAGAGGTGAGGACCTTGAAGTCCATTATCTGACGGGAACTCCCATAATTTACTTTTATTGACTCTATCGAACGCATTTTCTTGATTGATGAGCATCTTCTTCTTCGTCTTTGCGTTCGGTTTCGTATGCTCGTTTTATGCCACTAGATGTGGTACGTCAGTAGCGGGTCCTAAATGGTTCCCCACAGTTTGTCTTGTATGTTTCTCTCCTTGGGCCAGGTCTTCTCATGGGAGTCTTGGTGCAGTGGACATGTTTGCAGGATGTATTCTGGAGTCTGGGGTCCTCTCTGACATGTACACTGTGCAGTCTGTGCTGCTTTCATTTTATGCATGTGTGCATTTAGTCTGCAATGACCTGTTCTGAGGCGAAAAATTGTGGTATACTGTTTCCTATTCAGTCTATTGATTGGGTCCTGTGGGTATTAACTGTTTGTTCTCTCTATCCACTGTTGTTTATAATTTTTGGGGATGTTTGCCTTGACTTCTGGCATTGACACTGGGTGGGTGAATTGTTTTCTTTGTCTTCTCTCCCTGGCTAGCCTGCCCGCCCATTCATTCCCAGGTATGCCGCAGTGAGCTGGAATCCACTGGAGAGTGGATTTATTGTGGTCTGAGAATTTGTTTAGCTGGCATATCAGTTCCCTTTCCATACTATTTCGTGGTTCTCTTTGTGTGGCCTGCAAAATTTCCATGCAGTAACACAAAAACACTATTTTGTTATCCTGTAACCCATTTTTTTATCCAATAGTTTGACTGCTTCAATTATTGCCTGTTGCTCTGTTCTTAGATTTGTCGAGGGCTCCCCGGCAGCACTTGCTTTTTCTATGATGAATATGATGCAGTTGCTCCATTCATATTCTATAGACTGTTGGTATATTTGTCTCAATACAGATATTGTGCCTGTGCAACTCTTTCCTTTCCTGAACCCGAACTGATTATTTCCTTGTTTGGGGTTCCAGTATCGGTCTTGCTCTTCTGTCTAGTAACTTTCATATGTGGCATAGAAGACAGATTGCCCTAAACGTGTCGCAGTCTCGAACAATAGAACTAAGTTAAATATTAATCTATTTGATAAGATCAATAGCAGAAAACTGCAGTCGGTGATGAAGTGTTTGAGACAGCTTGCGCGAGGCGGGTTGCCAGATCCCTTCTTCGCTGCCCTTCTGTCTCAAACCGTATATCAGGTACCCATTTACAGATGAACAGCTGGGTTGAGTGAAGCGTGCCGGTAGCAGGAGTTGGACTCGTACCTCTGCTTTGAAAAGCAAGGGCTCTACCACTGCCCTTATACTTCTACGTTCGTTCTCAATCTCCCGCTACGAAGCCCTGAACAGGGCTTTGCTAGTAGTAGGATGTAGTCTGGAAAACGGAATACGTTGTGTCGCTAGTTTACAGCTTGACTGCGATATTTGCACCTTTCGGTCCGACACATCCGTCTTCGGCAGCTACCACTGCACTAATCAGACTGTCAAGTTTAATGTACACAACACCACAGTTGTTCGCATACCTCACAGAGGACATGATTAGAAACGCCCTGTAGCAAGACCACACACAATGATCGCTTAGCAGTCACCAGCACCGACAATGGCACAGTCTTAACCCTTCTCACTCCAGCTGGAGTACAGAACCATTACTACATTTTGTCTCCCCTATGAAGCCTGCCCCCAAACTCTTTATTTGCTTTTACAGTGGTGGGTTTTGTAGCCACTTATTTGACACGATGAAGCCGCTAGCTACATGGACAACTTTCTTTAGTCACCTTTTACGACATGAATGAAAGTGTAGTGGGCTTTTTCTTTCCTCTCCAGTATGGGAGTCGGGGACCTGAAGGCAGTGCTGTCCTTCACTGCTGGATAGGCTAGACGATTGCAGAGATCATTCTTGAGACCGGACACTCCAACGCCGAACTTTTCTCAGGCCTAATAAGCCGCATGAAGGAAACCAGCCAAGCACGTACTACTAATGATCAAATGTGAGTCCAGGGTCGAAGATACAGTAGTAAATGAGCTGACAGCAGCCAGTGGCCCATAACTGACTGCTTGCATCAGGGTCAGTGACCCATAACTGACTGCTTGCATCAGGGTCAGTGACCTATAACTGACCAGGACCCTATTTCGTGTCACACGGACGGTCCTGGGAAACGACTACAATCATGAGGCTTGACTAAGAGATTACGGATCGAAGAGGACAGACAATCCCGGTGCCAAGAATGCTGTACAGGAATCGAATGTGTTCGACCAACAGGCACATATATCCCAGCCTCGCTGTAAACTACAAAACAACGTCACGAACGTCCTTTTCAGAATATAGGCCGAAGAAGAAGATGATGAAGAAGAAAAAGAAAAAGAAGTTCCAACGAAACACCAGGGCAGACACGTGATGTCATCTTCCATGGGCCGACCAAATGGATTTGCTGACAAAATATAGATTTTCGCTACTTGACACCAAACACTGATCTGTCTGATTGAATATCAGAATTTCAGAACAAAATATAGCATTTGACTACCTGACTCCAGGCAATGATAATAAGCGTGATTAAATACCAGGATTCCGTAACAAAATATACATCAAATCTTGAAAACTAATAACTGTGTCAGGTTTGGTTGCGTTCGTATTCCACAAATTGTTAAGTTATTAATCCCGCTAGGTAGGATCAAATGCTGAGTAGTGTTCAGCAACTCAAACCTGACTGCTAGCGTCAGGGCCAGCGACCCAGAGCTGCCAAGATCCGTCTCCAAGTTCACCTGGTGATCCTGGGTAACAGGCTGCTACAGGGTAGACTGGCTAAGGAGAAGGGATTGAAGAGGGAAGACTAGCCCGGTACACAAAAATGCATGCTGAAGTCGAATGTGTCGGGCCGAAAGGTGCAAATATCGCAGTCAAGCTGTAAACTATCGCACAGCGCCGTCCGTTATCCGGATGACATCCCGCTATTTGCGTAGCCCTTTTCAGGGTTTGATAACGGGAGATTGAGAACGTTCAGGGCTGAGTAGCGGGGGATTGAGAACGTTCAGGGCTTAGAAGCGGGAGATTGAGAACGTTCAGTGCTTAGTATGGGGAGATTGAGAACGTTCAGGGCTTAGTAGCGGGGGATTGAGAACGTTCAGGTCTTAGTATGGGGAGATTGAGAACGTTCAGGGCTTAGTAGGGGGAGATTGAGAACGTTCAGGGCTGAGTAGGGGGAGATTGAGAACGTGCAGGGCTTAGTAGTGGAAGATTGAGAACGTTCAGGGCTTAGTAGGGGGAGATTGAGAACGTTCAGGGCTTATTAGCGGGAGATTGAGAATGAACGACGAAGACGACAAAACCCGCTAGATTAGCGTGTCTGTGTTTCATTCATTGTAATGGTTTATCGTTTTACTGCAGTCACTGAACATTATGAATCCATCACTGCATGTTGTGTGATATACTGTCTCTCGTGTGTGTAAGATGGTAATCGGAGACTAGCGTCTGGTCAGGCACAACATACTGATCAGACATGTTAGTTAGGCTCAGGTAAAATATACTGATCAGACATGTTAGTTAGGCTCAGGTAAAATATACTGATCAGACATGTTAGTTAGGCTCAGGTAAAATATACTGATCAGAGATGTTAGCTAGCCTCAGTCAAATATACTAACCAGTCATGTTAGTTAGGGTCAGTCAAATATACTGATCAGACATGTTAGTTAGAGTCAGGTAAAATATACTGATCAGTCATGTTAGTTAGGGTCAGGTAAAATATACTGATCAGTCATGTTAGTTGAATAGTTGAATAGTTGTCCATCACAAGTGATGAAGACCACTCTCTTTCTTCAGCCGTGTGGACAGTCGTATCTCTTGCTGTGTCCGCTGAAATGGGTGACTTGAGCGGTTATTTGGATTAAAGTGAGGAAGAAACTGCGCCTTTTGTCAACCTCACTCACAGAGCTTAAGCTACCTTTTGCCAGTGGCAAGACATTCATCGAGACGACTGGAGATAGCATAGGATGCAGATTTTGCCTCAGGGTTACCACCGAAGCTTTTCCGTAAACATGTAACCCGCAGGGTAGAAAGGTGGGATGGCATCTAACGCAGTTTGTCGTGCCTTTTCGATAACCACAAGAGGTCGTATGGACAACACTCAGCGTGTGAGTGGGTCTGGCATCTCTCCCCAGCTGTATTCAACTCATCATAGTAGCATCTAAAATTCCCATGTTAGTTAGGTGTCAGTGAAATATACTGATCAGACATGATAGGGTCAGGTAAAACATACTGGCCAAGACCCCCACCTGACTTCCACGCAGGTCTCCATGGAAACATTATGCTTTGTGACAGACTGGGCCACAAGCTGGGGGAATAATACACCTGCCTAGAGGACCTCGATTTTCCTTCATCAGCAAGTCCGGGGTGTGAGGAAAGCTACTGTAACCTGCCACTTAACGCCTTTTTCAGGCCACACAAAAGAGTAAAGTTATACATTGTGGGGATTCAACAACAATATCAACAACAATATCAACAACAATATAAACAACAATATCAACACAAATTTCTCGTTTAGAAACAGACACTTGTACTCAGTAATCTCCATAATGGTGGACTTATTGGGGAGCATTGTACTACAGCCAGAAGGACACTGGTCCACCTTCTCAAATACGCCTCGTGAACGAAACGACAGAATTATGGACACATAGTTTACTGCCTACGTCAGGGTCAACAAACCAGAGTTATCCAGGATCATTTTCTGCCTCCACCCTGGAAACGGGCGCTGAGAGATTGATGGGAAAGGCAAACACAACTACCAACAAGTGGTCCGGCTGAACCCGGATGTGTGGGGCCGAAAAGTGCAGATATCGCGGTAAACTACAACACAACGTGATAAAACGTCATTCTCAGGACAAACAAACAAAGAAGAAGTAATGTGCATGGTGATGGAAGCAGAGCCGCTGTCACCCGCTACGAAAGAAACGTCGCCAAGTGTTAAATTATCTATGCGCTAGAGACTTCCACAGCAACAGTAGGCGTCACTCCAGACGATAAATCTAACTGATTACTCAGTTTTTCAATTCTTTGGTTTGTTCATTATTTGTGGAAGTTAGTCAGAGAGAGAGAGAGAGAGAGAGAGAGAGAGAGAGAGAGAGAGAGAGAGAGAGAGATGTCACAAATAGACACACACACACACACACACAGACAACAGAGGGAAATACAGGTAGAGAAGAAAGACAACCAATGGACGACCAGATCTTAGATCCCGGCAATCCACGAACCCAGTTGAGCGTGCGCATCCTATAGTATATAGGGGCACTGAAACCGGAACATAAATATACACCAGGTAGCCGCTATCTCCGGTAAGTTTGTCCCTTCTGGTCTAGATAGGAAATATCTCGATCGGTAGCTAGATCAGGGATTCCACAATTTTGGTGTCTCCAGTTGTATCACGTCTTAATGTTGACACAACTCGTGAGATTTCGCGCGAGAGAGAGACTTAGAGGGACCTAAGTCGGTGGTTTATGTTTTTAAAACTGTGATTTCTGGTGACAAATTTTATTTCTTTGATGAACGTGTAAGTGCTTATCTTTAGTCGCTGATAAATAAAGGCACAGATAGACACGCATTACACACAGATAGAAACACATATAATACACAGATACACACACATATGATACACAGATAGACACACATATGATACACAGATAGACACAAATATGATACACAGGTTAACCACTCGAATGAGTGTCGCGGACTGCAACGTGTGATTTTTAGCGTTGTACAGGAGTTCAACACGTATGACTTCTACTTTTTATGGCTAAAAAGCTTTGAAAGGACAGAATAGAACTGTCCTAGGTTGTTGTTGTTGTCAACATGTTGAGGAAGTTTACGCTTTTGTACGTTCTGATAGAGCGTTAGGTGGCGAGTTGTAGTAGCTGTCCTCACTTCCCAAGCGTACTGATGAAGGTGGACCGAGGTCCTTCAGGCGGTTGTGCTGTGTTTGGCTTCATCTGCGTGACGCTCACTAAAACTGGAATCATGTCGATCCACATCTCGTCAGTCAGACTGTCTTGATAGCAGTCTGTTTACAGGGAATGCACATGGACGAGAAATAGTGATCCTGGTCAGTGTATTGTGCCTGACCTAACGCGACGTCCTGATCAGTATGTTGTGCCTTACCCTTACGCGATGTCCTGGTCAGTATGTTGTGCCTGACCTGATGCGACGCCATGGTTCAGTATGTTGGGCCTGACCCTGACGTGAGGTTCTGGTCAGTATGTTGTGCCTGACCTGATGCGACGCCATGGTTCAGTATGTTGGGCCTGACCCTGACGTGAGGTTCTGGTCAGTATCTTGTGCCTGACCTGATGCGACGCCATGGTTCAGTATGTTAGGCCTGACCCTGACGTGAGGTTCTGGTCAGTGTGCTGTGCCTGACCGGACTAGCGTCTCAGCTGTTCTCCAATGTCTTACGTAAAAAGTAACGTACATTTGCGAAGAGAACGTTAATTTCGAAACAAACAGAATAACACACACAGACAAATACAGATAAGACATGATAGGTAGACACAAATATAGGATGCAAAGAAAGACACGATTTTGAGGATTCGGTCCAGCAGGACGCCCAACAAAAGTTTCTTCATTAGCCTAGTCTAAATATATGTCGTAATCAAATCTAATGGGTGTTACTAAAGACAGGATAGGTTACTGCCAACAGGCTAGGTTACTGCAGACAGGCTGGGTTACTGCAGACAGGCTAGGTTACTGCAGACAGGCTAGGTTACTTCAGGCAGGATAATTTACTGAAGACAGGCTAGGTTACTGCAGACAGGCTAGGTTACTGCAGACAGGCTGGGTTACTGAAGCAGGTCAGGTTGCTGAAGCAGGCTAGGTTACTGCAGACAGGCTAGGTTACTACAGACAGGCTAGGTTACTGCAGACAGGCTAGGTTACTGCAGACAGGCTAGGTTACTGAAGGCAGACTGGGTTACTGAAGGCAGGCTTGGTTACTGAAGGCAGGCTGGGTTACTGAAGGCGGCTAGGTTACTGAAGCAGGCTAGGTTACTGAAGGCAGACTGGGTTACTGAAGGAAGGCTGGGTTACTGAAGGCAGGCTGGGTTACTGAAGACAGGCTGAGTTACTGAAGGCAGGCTGGATTACTGAAGGCAGGCTGGGTTACTGAAGGCAGGCTGAATTACTGAAGCAGGTTAGGTTACTGAAGGCAGGCTGAGTTACTGAAGGCAGGCTGGGTTACTGAAGGCAGGCTGGGTTACCGAAGCAGGCTAGGTTACTGAAGGCAGGCTAGTTTACTGAAGCAGGCTAGATTACTGAAGGCAGTTTAAGTTACTGAAGCAGGCTAGGTTTCTGAAGCAGGCAAGCACGCACGCACTCACTCGCACACACACACACACACACACACATACACACACACACACACACACACACATACGAGGATCAGAAATTAAGTAACAACTATTTTATTTATTTATTTTACAAGAGCCTGCGAATATAAATTTTGTGTGCCTTATATTTCGACATAGTCCTCGTGTCTGTGAACGAACTTTGTCCACCTGTCCAGTAGCTTGTGGGTGCTCGCTAGAAAAACGCCTTTTGGTGTGGGCTTTAATCAATTTTGCACCGCCTCCACTACGTTGTTGTCAGTTGCATTGGTACCCATCTACTACATACTTTCATATAACCGAGGTCATCATTGACAATTTTGTTCTCAGCGCTGTGACTCATATTGAAATCTTCGACTATTTCATCAATAGGGACTTGCCTTTTAACATGGACTTGTTGGTCGGTTTGCCGTTTCACTGTGCTTGTTGTCATGCTTGCTGGTCTCCCCCGCCTCGGTTCATCAATGACGTTCTGTCTTCCGTCTGGAAATCTTTCTGCCCATTCTCCTCTGATTGAAACAGCTGTCTCCGAACTAAACCTTCTTTATTCTTAAGATTTCAGAAGGTTTCACATCCTCTGACAACAAAACCATGAAAAACGCCTCGTTATTCTTTGCATGATGCAAGTGGACAGTTCAGCGGCCACTGTGTGCGCTATATTGCGCATTCAGCTCCATCCTCATAATCACTAAATAGAATATTGCTAAAGAGCCATTTTGTGTCATGAAATAAGATTTCCCGTTTGGTATTATTTTCCATGCACTTTATAACAATGTTGCAGTTACTTGATAACTGCCCCTCGTGTGTGTGTGTGTGTGTGTATGTGTGTGTGTGTGTGTGTGTGTATTGATTGCAGGAAAGATGGCGCCATAATCGGCTGCGGGTCTACATTGCTCTGCTGTTTTAGTTTTAGTTCATTATGGATGCCGCCAGACCACGGATTTGCCTGGAATTCACACTAGTCGACGTCTTACACTTGTGTTCACGGAAATGTGTTGTTTTCCATTTGGACTGGTTAATTCGTTTGTGTTGTGATTTCTTCCGTCCAACTATCCTGGTCTGGACATCGGCTATATGAATAACACCATGCTTAAACCTGTGTCGTATTTCACGGTCTAGTTCACACGTCTGAACTTCACGTGTGAGAAATTTAGACATGACTATAATGGACCGAACACTACCAGGAAAAAATGCCAAACTCACCCACACGCTGAGTGATGTCTCTACGACCTGTTGTGTTCATAGAAAAGGCACAACACACACCGTTGGATATCAACCGCTTCCCCCCTCCCCCCACCCCTGCATACTTGCGGGATACCTGTTTACGGGAAAGGCTTCGGGAGTAAACCCTGTGGAAAAATATGCATCCTATGCTATCTCTAGTCGTCTCCATAAATATTTTGCCACTGGCCAAAGGTAGCTCAGGACCCAGATAGTGAGGTTGACAAAAGGCGTAGTTTCTTCGTCAATTTAATTTAAACCACGGCGGAAGTCACTCATTTCAGCGGACACAGCAAGAGAAAAGACTGTCCACACGGCTGAACAAAGAGAGTGGTCTTCATCACCTATGATGGACGAACATAACATGTGTATGTGTATATGTGTGTTTGTGTATATATATATATATATATATATATATATATATATATATATATATATATATATACATACATACATACTATGCGTGTTCAAATGAAACCGGACCTAACTGCACCAAGTGAACATACGTACGATGCGCACGATAACGTCATTTTTGTCGCCATACACTACTTGCATTCTGCGATGAATGTCAACTGGTCGACATCTTTCAGCTGTTAGAAACCGAATCACAGCTCGCTGATCAACTCTGGATGGATTCCGTACCACACCCGCCATGTTTGCAACGGTCTGCTGAGGAAACTATGAATCAGGGGATAATGAAATTTTCAAACTTGACGGTTGGTTATTGCTGTTTACATCAGAAGTGACGTCATCATGCGTATGTTCACTTGGTGCAGTTAGGTCCGGCTTCATTTGAACACGCCTCGAATATATATATATATATATATATATATATATTTATATAAAGTTGCGAACACCATTAATAATTAGTATCTGATTGGTTATTAGACACCAAACGCTAATAATATCTTTGTTTGCATAGTTTTCTGCGGGGGAACAAAATTTTGTAACATTTTATGTTAAAAATAATCTTTAAGAAGACCTAAGTTGATCCTTGGAGTCTCCGTGGCCGAGCTTCAGTTTCTCTCGACAAAAGTAGTTTCATCCTTGTATCGAAGCTCTCCATCTCCGTTTAAAATTGGTACCTGGCTCACTATTAGGGAAGTAAAGATAGAAAGACTGGGTGTTATGGGGGCGGAGGCCGGACTGGTCATTCCATTTCATATAAAAGTGAAGAGGGGACGGCGTGGCCTAGTGGTTAAGTGGCACAGCTCACGACCCGAAGGTGCTGGGTTCGATCACCATCACAGCACCGGCCGTTACCCCGGGGAAGCAAACCCTTAGAAAATGCAGGAGGAAGCAGACCCTTACATAAAATGCATGCTGAAGTCGGATGCACTGGGCCGACAGGCGCAAAATAAAAACCACAGTGCAACGCACACCGCCTTTGGGATTAGAGAAATAAGGTGAACGCAAAAAACAAAAAATCAAAAACAAAAAAAATGTAAAAGTGAAAACCAAGTACAATTAAGTTTATAACACTTCATCCCTGGCCCCAGTGCCTGTTATGGGAATACAAAAGAGAAAATGCTAGAAGTGTTTCAGTTGCAGACACATTCTTCTAAGACTTTATAATAATTGATTTGGATTACTTAGCGAGCACGTTCGTTAACCCTTACCAGATGGGGACATGTTGTAAGTGTAATTTGTGACGTTGTATTGGCCTGTCACATTGTGATATGTGTGTGTCTGTCACATTGTGATATGTGTCGGCCTGTCACATTGTGATATGTGTGGGCCTGTCACATTGTGATATGTGTGGGCCTGTCACATTGTGATATGTCTAGAGCTTCAAGCCAATGGGGATGAGAAACCTTAGATAGTGAGGCAGTTTCGTGCCATGACCTCTTGCTTCCAAATGATTTAAAGATAAGTGCAAATAAATCAAAGTCAACGTGGTTCCCAAGTGAGTGGTGAGGTAGTCGTAAAGTGAATGGTGAGGTAGTCGTAAAGTGAGTGGGGAGGTAGTCGTAAAGTGAGTGGTGAGGTAGTCGTAAAGTGAATGGTGAGGTAGTCGTACAGTTTGTGGTGAGGTAGTCGTACAGTTTGTGTTGAGGTAGTCGTACAGTTAGTGGTGAGGTAGTCGTACAGTTAGCGGTGAGGTAGTCGTACAGTTTGTATTGAGGTAGTCGTACAGTTAGTGGTTAGGTAGTCGTATAGTTAGTGGTGAGGTAGTCGTACAGTTTGTGTTGAGGTAGTTGTACAGTTAGTGGTGAGGTAGTCGTACAGTTAGTGGTGAGGTAGTCGTACAGTTAGTGGTGAGGTAGTCGTACAGTTAGTGGTAAGGTAGTCGTACAGTTAGTGGTGAGGTAGGTGTACAGTTAGTGTTGAGATAGTCGTACAGTTAGTGGTGAGGTAGGTGTAAAGTGAGTGGCGAGGTAGACGTAAAGTGAGTGGAGAGGTAGGTGTAAAGTGAGTGGTGAGGTAGACGTAAAGTGAGTGGGGAGGTAGTCGTAAAGTGAGTGGGGATGTAGTCGTAAATTGAGTGGGGAGGTAGTCGTAAAGTGAGTGGCGATGTAGTCGTAACGTGAGTGGTGAGGTAGTCGTAAAGTGAGTGGGGAGGTAGTCGTCAATGAGTGGCGATGTAGTCGTAAAGTGAGTGGGAGGTAGTCGTAAAGTGAGTATGGAGGTAGTTTTTAAATGAGTGGCGAGGTAATCCAAAAACAATGAGCAAAGTAGTCCATATGCATGCCGCAAGTAGTGTAGAGGTTAGGACACTAGTCTCTTGCTCAAGTTGACATGGTTTCAAAACATAGGTCTGTTTCTATCGGAGGTGAAATATAAACGTAGCCCACATACCGAGTCGCCACTGCAAAGACAATAGGGTTTTAATCAGTTGTATTAGTTCTCCGGTGGGTTCTAATGAAATAGCGCACTTGAGGTACATTTTGTTTTTAAATAGTCTCATAATACTGTACTTCCTTTCCCCAAAAAGATAATCAGGTACCAATTTATAGATGGGTATACTGGATCATGTCAACACCTACCTTGCTCTTAGGACAAAGACTGTCGGTTGATCTAAACAAAGACACAAATAACGGAGACACCCGCATGATGTCTTATGTAGCATGCCAAATGATGTTACTCAGATAAATCGAACTAAAGTCTGAGAGTCGGGAGTGGATTTCAAAACTTTTTCTCAATTGAAACTAAATGCTCATAATACAAGCTCAACATAAAACCATTAGAATAAGGAAAACTGACAACAATCCAATTGTTTTCCTTCAGGTAGTCTGGTCACAGCCAAAGGTTAGGCCATGAGGTAACAACTGTGTTTAAAATCTAGGAGTCAGACAACAAAATCTAGGCGTCACATAACAAATATATACATCACACAAAAAAACTAGGCGCCATATATAAAATCTAGGTGCTACATATACAATCTATGCGTCATATAAATCATCTAGGCAGCACATAAAAAATATCGACCTCATACTAAATATAGGTGCCACAATAAATCTAGACGCCACATAAAATATATAGACGTCATTTAAAAAAATATAGGAGCCACATTCCAAATATAGGCACCACATACAAAATCTACAAGCTACTTATACAATCTAGGCGCCACATGCATCATATCGGTGCCACACACAAAATCTAGGAGTCACATACAAAATCAAGGCACCACGTACACAGTCTAGGTGCCACATTCAACATTTAGGTGCCACACAAAATTTAGGCGCCACATGCAAAGTCTAGGTGCCATTGATAGTGCTGGACATACGTGATATTTTATATTTTTGAGGGGGGGGGGGGGGGGGGGCTTTTTTAGGACTGATGAATAAAGGTGGCTTGTTCACGTAGTGCATGTGTTTTTATTTCACCTGCGATTTTAAAAATTGCCTGTTTTGAAGGCATGTCCTGGTGGGATTGTGCGAGTAAATAGGACACTGATCCTAGAATGTTAGGCGCCACAGACAAAACAAATTCTAGGCGTCATGGCAGAGATTGACATATGTGTTTAGTATCTAAGACCCAGGTAACAACGATGTAGGAGTCCTGCATTGCTTTGGCTGAAAAGAAAATACCACAACCGGGCAAAATGTGCGAGTAAATACGGCAATGGTCTTGAATTGTTAGGAGTCATATCAACATGTCTAGGTGTATCTGGCGCCCTGGCGCCCAGAATTTGCCACGCCCTGGTGTAGCAGAACGTTGCTCTCATAACAGCCTTACTGTAATACTCTCGTTCCTTAGCCAGTTCACCCACCTGCCATCTTCTATATCGTGTGTCCCACTTCTCGAAGGTCTGTCTCTGCCTCGTTTCCCATCGTAATAATATAGCTGGGGCATACGACACGTTTTAAATGTGTACGTGTGGTCGATCCGCATAACTCGATTTGGAATACTTGGTGTCCTTGGAATACTTAGAATCCTTGGAATACTTGGAGTTCTTGTAATACTTGGAGTCCTTGGAATACTTGGAATCCTTGGAATACTTGGAGTTCTTGGAATACTTGGAGTTCTTGGAATCTTTGGAATCCTTGGAGTTCTTGGAATTCTTAGAATCCTTGGAATACTTGGAGTCCTTGTAATACTTGGAGTCCTTGGAATACATGGAGTCCTTGGAATACTTGTAATCCTTGGAATACTTGGAGTTCTTGGAATACTTGGAGTCCTTGGAATACTTGGAGTCCTTGGAATACTTGGAATCCTTGGAGTTCTTTGAATCCTTGGAATACTTGTAGTTCTTGGAATATTTGGAACCCTTAGAATACTTGAAGTCCTTGGAATACTTGGAACCCTTGGAATACTTGGAGTCCTTGGAATACTAGGAATTCGGGTATTCAAACAGGCCCTTTAATGTCTGTTTCCAGGAAGCCGAAGTCTTCGACTAAATGAAGTAGGTGTTTTACAACTTCCTGCTGCTTACTAAGCCTGGGGGACGGTACAACTAATTTGGATAGATTTTTAACTTGAATTTTGTCATTTTGTCCGGGGAGCGGCCGTTAAGTCTATTCTTTTCGATTTCTGTCAATGGATTTTTAACGTGCTCGGCACAGAACACGGTAAATCGATCTCACTATCCAGAGATCAGAGAAATTTTTACCAGAAGATCCACATGAAAAAATCCTGGTCTAAAACCGTGTTTCGAACCCGCGACGTCCAATACCTTGCCTTGAGACTACTGATCATAACTCGACAACTTACATTATTCCTGGAGGAAGGGACACGACTCTTTCAACCTTTGATAACTGTCAGACCTTGTAAATAAAAACTTTATGTTAAATAAAAGTGACGCCACGACTTATAGACCTGGAAGAACTAAGAAAACACATGCCTCACTGCAAATAAGCATTTATGTGGATGTTAAGTGTAGAACCTTTTATACTGGTTAGCCTTTCATTTAAATGAAATGTTCCATTGATTCAATTCATGCGTGCTAGGGCCTAAAATATGTATTTAAAACTGTTTTCAATTACAAATACATATACTGAGTTAATATTTGTCAACTTTTTAATGCACATGTCGTGTCTGTCACATTATGACGCATATATGTGTAACTTAATTTAACGTTTTTATACTGGTTTAGAAGACTCATCAAAGTCTGTATACAACCAGTTATAATAAACGTATAATAAATATAAGTGTATCATCATTTAGCATATTAGCATTTATCAGTTTCATAAATCTACAAATATGGGTACATTAAACTTATAAACACATTTAGGTATACTAAACATAATTAGCGTATAAAGTTGGAAAATAGTATTGGAGTCTTCGAATTGTGGGTATATAGAAGATTGGGTCGCATTTCTTGGAAAGAGAAGAAAACAAAGGTTGAGGTATTGAAAAAGTTGGAAGGGAAATGAGAATTAATGATCGAAATCAGGGTTAGTCAGTTAAGTTATTTTGACCATATAACATGACACACCTCCTTGTTGAAGATCATACAAGGGGCTTGTCATGTCTTTACCCTGACCATTAAGGAGTAGGAGGAGAAAGCTGAAATTTGGCACAGTGCTTATTCCTTCTCAATGTAGCCATCACCTGAATTTATACATTTCTGCCATCTCTGCGAGGCCTTGAATGGACCTTCAGAATAAAGTAACCTATTTTTTGAACTAAACCAGTTATCACAAGCCAGTGTGACATCTTCGTCACCGTCAAAATGATTTCCTTTCAGCTGTTTTTTTTAAGTTTAGGGAAAAGAATAAAATCTGGGTCATATTTATGAACCCAAGTCTCATCTACTATCACCATGGTCGGCAACATGTTCTTCAACCGACACATTTTGAGCAACTGGTCACAGCAATTAACCCTCATTTGTTTCTGTTCACATGTCAGCAGACGCGGACCCAGCGATCACACACTTTTCTCATGTTCAGTCTGTTGTGCACAATTCTAAAAACTACTTTCATTCAGTTTTGCTGACCCAGATATCTCTGCAGTTGTCATGTCCCTATCCTGGTCAATGCTTTTCTTCACTCTTACAACATTTTCATCGCTGCACTCTGAGGATGGTCTTCCTGATCTTGGAAGATCAGCAACATGGGAACGGCCACACTTAAACTACCTACACCAGTTTTTTACAGAAGCATACGAAGGACATAATTCCTCAAACACTGGTTCCATCTCCCTGTGTATTTTTGTATGTGTTTTTCCCAGCAACATCAAGAATTATACCACAGTTCTGGCCTCTGATCTCTCCATTGTTGTGACAAACCGTTAGAGTACCAGATCCAGTCAATAACGTGTGTTGCGCCATGCACCATACCAGGTAAACTCGTCGAGGAGGGAAATTCATACTTCTCAAGTCCAGTTGAATGAGCTACATATGTGCCACATTTCAACTTTCTCCTCCTACTCCTTCATAGTCAGGGTAAAGACTTATGACAAGTCCCTTGTACTAGAGGGTAGGGTGGAAGGCAGTCGTTTAAGCTGCAGACAACGTTTTAAGTGGGTGGATAACATCAGAAAACAAACTGGAAAAAAACCCGTCAGATATCATCATTAAGGCAAAAGAAAGAGTACACTAGAGAGATTCATTGTAGCCGATCTTCGATGCTGAAGTGGCACTTGAACTGAACTGAACATATTATAAACATTTAGACACATATCCTCTGCCAAAGACGGATATGTCGGACCGAAAGGTGCAAATATCGCAGTCAAACTGTAAACTAGTGATACAAAGCTATTCGTTCTCAGGACTACAACTTGCTATTTGCAACGCGCTGTTCAATAGTTCTCGGTAGCGGGAGATTGAGAACGACAGCAGAAGAAGATGAAGAAGACACATATAGTTAAATTCGTTACAGTCGCCGAAATCAAGATGACCCTATCTGATATGGCCACGTATGTTGCTCGCTATACCCCGAGGGGAGTACAGCCTTCTCTCACATATTATCGGCATTGTCTGTGTTATTCTATACTCATGCCTGTGTATTGTTTATTTTGCTCTGTTCATAGATTATTCCCTGCCAACTTGAGGTCATTACCTTGTCACGGGAGGGGCGGGGTGGGGGGGGGTGGGGGGGTGGGTTCCAGTCATATTTTGAGCTGTATCTGCAGGAACGTATTTTTCCTGTAAGGGCATCTCAAGCCAGACATTTCACTGGTGAGAGGCCAAAGTAAAAATAGACATCCGGTTCTCCGGGTTCGGGCATTTGGCACAATGTTAACATCCCTGTATGGGAAAGATACTAACAAACCGTTATAGCAATTGTTAAAGAAATGCTTTTGAAGTTCAGCTGTCGAAAAACAGTAAATAATTCATCTGTCAGGATATCGGTACGAAATACCTATAAACACATGACTATACAGTATGTACAAAAAGCTATTTTTTGTCCAATTTCCGATAATATCACCATTAAAACCACTCTTTGTATTCAATTTCTGATAATAGCTCCAATAAAACAGTTACAGCACATATGTCCTTTTCCAGATACAATCATCTCTAGAACTAATTTTGTCCTATTTCCGAAAACATCCTCACTAAAACAACTAATTTTTGTCCAATTTCCGATAACATCCTCACTAAAACAACTAATTTTTGTCCAATTTCCGATAACATTCTCACTAAAACAACTAATTTTTGTCGAATTTCAGATAACATCCTCACTAAAACAACTAATTTGTGTCCAATTTCCGATAACATCTTCACTAAAACAACTAATTTTTGTCCAATTTCCGATAACATCCTCACTAAAACAACTAATTTTTGTCCCATTTCCGTTAACATCCTTACTAAAACCACTAATTTTGTCCAATTCCCGATAACAATCCCCACTAAAACTATTTTTGTCCAATTCCCGATAACAATCCCCACTAAAACTATTTTTGTCCAATTCCCGATAACAATCCCCACTAAAACTATTTTTGTCCAATTCCCGATAACAATCCCCATTAAAACTATTTTTGTCCAATTCCCGATAACAATCCCCACTAAAACTATTTTTGTCCAATTCCCGATAACAATCCCCACTAAAACTATTGTTCTCCAATTCCCGATAACAATCCCCACTAAAACTATTTTTGTCCAATTCCCGATAACAATCCCCACTAAAACTATTTTTGTCCAATTTCCGATAACATCCCCACTAAAACAACTACTTTTTGTCCAATTCCCGATAACAATCCCAACTAAAACTATTTTGGCCAATTCCCGATAACAGTCCCAACTAAAACTATTTTTGTCCAATTCCCGATAACAGTCCCCACTAAAACTATTTTTGTCCAATTCCCGATAACAATCCCCATTAAAACTATTTTTGTCCAATTCCCGATAACAATCCCCACTAAAACTATTTTTGTCCAATTCCCAATAACAATCCCCACTAAAACTATTTTTGTCCAATTCCCGATAACAATCCCCACTAAAACTATTTTTGTCCAATTTCCGATAACATCCCCACTAAAACAACTACTTTTTGTCCAATTCCCGATAACAATCCCAACTAAAACTATTTTGGCCAATTCCCGATAACAGTCCCAACTAAAACTATTTTTGTCCAATTCCCGATAACAGTCCCCACTAAAACTATTTTTGTCCAATTCCCGATAACAATCTCCACTAAAACTATTTTTGTCCAATTCCCGAAAACAATACCCAATAAAACAACAACTTTTATCCTATTTCAGATGCCACACCACTGAAACGACTCGTGAAGCCACGTTTTCAAAAATTAAGCAAAGCATTTCAGTCAAAAAGTTGCCAGGTAGGGCTGCTGAACTCACACTACCAATCTTCCAATTATAAAAATGGCTAACAACAGCGGAACGTACACGCTCTGGACTACAACAGACAAACTTCCGCTCGACACTGTGAGTAAAGCACGTCATTGTTTTTTCTGCCCTGTCGCTTGTGTTTACTCTCTGATCATATTTGTATGTGTGTACGGCAGTATGTGTCGCTGCGAGAAGGTTTTTTTTTTTTAATTTAAATTTTTTATTTTATTTTATGTATTTGCCTCACTAGATTCTACTGGCGGAGGCGCGCCTATTCCACCACAGACCGTAATTAATTTAGGTGAAATTAAGACGCACAAACCAGTGCTTGGATCCGTGTGTGTATCTGTTTGTACCTAGCCTGGTGTTTCCGTGATGTTCCTCTCGTTTTTCCTCACCATTTGATGATCCTCTCGTTGTCCTTCGTAGGTATTTGGTTGCTATTTTCATTTTCTTGTGTCCCTCGTTTACCCAGTCGAGTTTCTGATGCACAATTGTTTTCCTGGGACCATTTTGAAAACGAGTATATTTATTTTCCTTCGTACTTGATCCGGACCCCTTTTATTTATTTCCTGATTTAAATATATATATATGCCCTTACACTTTAAAAAAAAAATTGCCTTTAAATGTCAAATCATCATCATCATCTATTTTATTTTAAAAAATTGTGAAGATGATGTGTAGTGAGGTGTACAGCATGGATGAATGAAATGGAATGATTGTGAAAGATGACAAACAATATACTGGATATATAAGAATTAAGAGTACAATATTGAAAAGATAAATTAATTGAAAAGAGTCTTCCTTCTGTTGGGAGGCCCATCTGTGTGGACTTCCTTTGGTCTGGTCTTGGTGTTTCCGGTTTTCACTGCTCTCATATATTTTTCCATTGCAGCCATGTATTCCAACTTGTTAGCGATTTACCGACTTTCGTGGGCTACTTGTAAATTCTCCGTTTCACCTGTGCCCTCACAGATAATTAGGTGTTGAATGTGTGGTAGGCTCAGGAAATAGAAATCAAACATATAGATAAATAGATAACTAATGAAATAAATAACTAAGGTTGATGCAGTATAAGATATAGTATAATTATATTAACTATAAGTATATAGTGATGAGGATGCCCACAGAAGGGATATACATATATAAACCTATATATATATATATATATATATATATATATATATATATATATATACATACATACACATGTGTAGTACGTGTGTTATGAATGTAGGTTATATAGCTGTTAGGATGTGTATCCGTGCACTAGTAGATGCCAATTGTTTATAGGGTTTCTAAGACTTTACAGCTTATTGCAATTAATCTGTTGAGTTTGGAGAAGTCGCCCTATTTGAAAGAAAGCTCTTGAACAAGGCTTGACAACTTAGGGGACTCGAGTCGGATCTACCAGGTTATCCTAAAACTAAATTTTATATTTGCCGGTCCGCGAATTATAACAGAAAAATAGTTGAATATTTCAAATAATTTGCAAAACTAATGTACTGCACATAAAGGCCACATTGGACACATTGCAAACAGATGCATCGTTCACAGATATAAACGCTGGCCAATACGTCCACACTACAAACAGATATCAGCACTGTCAAATACTTCCACACTACAAACAGAAACCAGCACTGTCAAATACGTCCACACTACAAACATATACCCACACTGGCCAATACCTCCAACTACAAACATATACTAGCACTGTCCAATACGTCCACACTACAAACATATACCAGCACTGTCAAATACGTCCACACTACAAACATATACTAGCACTGTCCAATACGTCCACACTACAAACAGATACCAGCACTGTCAAATACGTCCACACTACAAACATATACTAGCACTGTCCAATACGTCCACACTACAAACAGATACCAGCACTGTCAAATACGTCCACACTACAAACAGATACACACACTGGCCAATACCTCCAACTACAAACATATACTAGCACTGTCCAATACGTCCACACTACAAACAGATACACACACTGGCCAATACCTCCAACTACAAACATATACTAGCACTGTCAAATACGTCCACACTACAAACAGATACACACACTGGCCAATACGTCCATACTACAAACAGATACCAGCACTGTCAATTACGTCCACACTACAAACAAATACACACACTGGCCAATTCGTCGCGATATAACCTAAACGATTGCGAAATGGATTGAAATGGGTGTGCTTTCGCCAGTAGATTCCAGAAAGGTAAACCATTAAACAAATAAATCAAATGTCCATTCCAACCTGGCCGTACTTGATTCTGTCACTTGATGTACATAACATTTCAAGCGACAAGCAGCAGGCAGCCTCGCAATAGTTTGTGTCCTTTGTGGTCCACCGCATAGATTGCATTTAAGTAAAGTTAACATTACAGTTCGTTCATTATGTTTCCTTATTAGCTAGTGTTAGTTTTAGTCGATCTGTACATCTACAAGGACGTTTACCCTTTTGCAGGTCCCAGCTCTTGTGCGAGTTGGTGGTAACCAGTAGGTGCATTTCTCTGCTTAGCGGGCTGGGCTCGAGCAGTTCTATGTATTTTGGTTTTATGCGGGTCCTAGCCCAGCTTCCATTCAATTCTGTCTCGGGCACGGGTTGTCCAGTGGATGGCTAACTTCTGTCTCGGTTACGGGTTGTCCAGTGGATGGCTAACTTCTGTCTCGGGCACGGGTTGTCCAGTGGATGGCTAACTTCTGTCTTTGGCACAGGTTATTCAGTGGATGACTAACTTCTGTCTTGGGCACAGGTTGTCCAGTGGATGACTAACTTCTGTCTTGGGCACAGGTTGTCCAGTGGATGGCTAGCTTCTGTCTTGGGCACAGGTTGTCCAGTGGATGGTTAACTTGTTTGATTTAGTTTCGTGAGTGTTGTCCAGCTCCAGTGAATTTTATCACCTACAGGGGTTGGGGGGGGGGGGGGGGGGGAAATCGAGTGTCTTTCATGAGGTCTTTTTCTGCCGGGCGGGTACCACAGAGTGGTTGCTGTGGTCCAGCTACCACAGAGTGGTTGCTATGCTTCAGAGTTCGTCTTTCGTTCGGACTGCTTGGCCAGTCCAGCGGTGCTTGGAGTTGTTGACATGCTGTAGGACACCGTTGACGTGTGACAATCGCCGGATGTCGCTGTTGTGTGGCTGTTGCCAAGTGATGCGCCCACGAGAAGGCGCTCAAGCGAGACATGTGTTGTCCTTAGTTGGTTCTTCGGGGCTTTTGTCAGAGACCAGGTGTCACTTCCCCTAGCATATAGCTTGTGTGGCCACTGAGTCGAATGTGGTTCCTTATAGTCTAATGTCTGTCGTTGTGTCAGTTATCGTCTTTATTGAGTTGAAGGCGGCCGAACCTACTCTGTCCTATAGTTGTGTTTCATTTAGTAGCACAATACTGGGCTCTCCGCCATGCGGTTACATTATTCATTTTAACTACAGATAAATGTAGCCCTCTGTCCACTCGCTGACACGGCCACTGGACCTCAGGCCTACGAGACGAATATTATCAGGAGGTACAATGATTTTTATGGGTCCCCTTCTTCTCTACATTAGTCATCCGGTTTTTATCCACTGCTATTTAATACCATGTGATTTTTTATTTTTTTATTTTTGTTGTTGCTGTACGGCCAAAAGTAATATGAAAAATAAGTTTCTCTGCATTTGAGATGCTATATTCCGACATTATATATATGTAAATAGTAGTAATAGTAGTAGTAGTAGTAGTAGTAGTAGTAGTAGTAGTAGTAGTAGTCCCTTTCGGTCATAACTGACTATAGGAAGATGCGACCTTGGAGTGGTAACTCTCGTTATGTTGTTGGCTTTCTTTCTCCCTCCGTCGTTGTCCATTCACTTCTTCGTGTTAACGTACCTTAACTTAACGTCTTTATACTGGTTTAGAAGATTATGCTGAGTCTGTATACAACCTGTTTTATTTACATTACCTTGTTCTTCTTCTTCTTCTTCTTCTTCTTCTTCTTCTTCTGCGTTCGATCTTAATCTCCCGCTGCCAAGCCCTAAACAGGGTTTTGCAAGTAGCAAGATGTAGTACAGAGAACGGAATGCGTTGTGTCGCTAGTTTGCAGCTTGACTGCGATATTTGCACCTTTCGGTCCAACACATCCGTCTTCGGCATATACCTTGTTCTAAAAGCTATCCACATCCAATTTATTCTTAAATGCATTAACTGCCTCTGCCCCCACTACCTCCCGTGGCAATGTATTCCAAGCATTCACCACTCTCTGACTAAAAAAATATTTCCTAATATCTAATCTGGACCTCTCTTTAGTTAATTTGTAGCTATTCCCTCTTGTTATTGTGGGTGGTTGAATTTTTAAAAAAACTTATTATATTCTAATTTATCCATTCCTCTGATCATCTTATAAACCTGTATTAAGTCACCTCGAATTCTTCTCTCTTCTAGACACTGTATGCCGGTTTTTATGAGGCTTTCCTCATAACTGTAATTCTGGAATCCCACTTTCAGCTTTGTCGCTCTTTTGTGTATTCTTTCCAGCATGTTTATATCCCCTCTACGATAAGGACTCCACACCTGTACACAGTACTCCAATCTAGGTCTAACTAAAGCTTTATACAGTTTTACGATCACTTCCTTTATCCTATGTTTGATATTTCTTTTTATCATACCTAACATTTCATTTGTCTTTTTCACTGCTACCTTAACTTGCTAACTCACCTTACCTGTATAATCTATTATAACCCATAGGTCCCTTTCCTTATCTATCTTTCTAATATTGTTCTCTCCCTTCTGTAATTATGTACCATATTGGATCCACCCATGTGGATGACTCTACATTTATCTACAATGTGTTGCAGAAGCTTCTATTCACCCACCAAGAGGGGCTCTTTAGAATATATCTCCACTTCGATCGGTCTGGAGCTTCGTCTTCCAATGATGCTAGGCTTGTGAGCAATGCCTTCATGTCCTGATTACATCTTTGATCCTCAATTGGGGTCGGCCAGGCTTGTGAGCAGTGCCTTCATGTCCTGATTACATCTTTGATCCTCAATTGGGGTCGGCCAGGCTTGTGAGCAGTGCCTTCATGTCCTGATTACATCTTTGATCCTCAATTGGGGTCGGCCAGGCTTGTGAGCAGTGCCTTCATGTCCTGATTACATCTTTGATCCTCAATTGGGGTCGGCCAGGCTTGTGAGCAGTGCCTTCATGTCCTGATTACATCTTTGATCCTGAATTGGGGTCGGCAGGCTGCTCTTATACCATCTTCTCTTTTGCCATCTGCCAATTGGCCGTTGGGGATATCTTTGGGGATGCGACTATCTTCCACTCGACGAAAATAACCAAGCCACCGTAGTCTTCGCTGTATAAGAGGCATGTATATGCGTGTATATATATTGATGGATAATATATAACACAAACTTCAAGTGACAAGACAGATCTTCTGTTGAGACTATACTGAGAGGAACCGTTCCGTTCATTTAGCCTGCTTTCTCATGTATATTTTTTGTCGTCCTCTTTAATTAATGCCTCAAGAAAATGTCATCCCATAGCAGACATTACTGTCAGAGATGTCATTTAGCGATTTCATTGTTCTGTCTCGACTTTTGGAGTAGGTCTTTCCGTTCCCTGTTGCCTTTCTTTCTATAAGAATAAGCCAGGTTCCCATTTACGACTGGGTCAATTTGAGAATGTCGATAAAGGAATAAAAGTCGGTGCCTTTGCTGAAATAGTCAAATGTTCTACAACTGTGCTATTCAGCCCCTCTACCTGTATAGTTTATAGCTATGCCTTCAAACCTCTGAATAAATTAGACTGCACGTGCATGCGTTTAAAAATAAAAACTTTTTATTATCATTGCTGGGGCACTCGTAGCGTTTCTAGGCCGCTTCGCCACTGCTGTCACCACGTCGTGCGCTTTCTATGCTTGTTTATTTTACCCCAAACAGAAAAAAACAGCACATGCCTTAACGGGGACACGATCCGCTGCCCTCTTTGCCAGCAGACAGGAATCGAAACCATTCAGTCACCCGCTTCCTAAAAAAAAATGTTTTGACGTAAATAAGGTTACAAATATTTATTTATAGCACTTCTTCAATTTCTACCACCAGTCTACCTAGCTATAAATGGGTACCTGACTATCCGTTATGGCAGGCAAGTCCGCGATGGAAGGAACTAGTCATTAAAAAAACAAAAACCTATATGGCTCCTTTACCGTAACGGGACAGAAACACGAAACAAATTGAGACGGCTTCAGGTCCTTCTATGCTGTCTCCATGTTCTCGACAGAACCATCTTGTGTTGCCCTCCATTCTCTCCGTATCATCGTCGTATATTATCTAATGATCTGATCACAAAGATCTGAGCAAATCTACCTTAGCCATGAACTTCAACAAAATTCGTTAACCTCCACAGCTATTTGTTCCGTGTGGCGGAACGTCTATTCTCAATTGTTCGTGCCCTATTCCTGTACTGGACAAATATAAATGCATCAGGTTGTAATGACCTCGCGAGACATCTGCGTCTTGGCTTTGATGCTGCACGTGAGACAAACAACAGGTTCTTGCTGACACATCACCTGTGTTTGTGTTTGTTTCAGATAGCATGTTTTGAAAAGTTCAGGGCTGGCCGATTTGAACAAATTCTGAGATAGAGTGACTCATTCTAGTCCTTTACTTTACATACTTATTGTAGGTTTGACAATACACGCTTAACTCGTCCAGGCTAATGCAGTTTTTAACTTGAATACGCGTGCAGATTGTCTGCCTGGCAGTCTAAATGTACAAATGAAAGAAACAACATTCATGATTTCTGACATTCGCCACTTTGACAGACTTATGAGGGCATTTTGTGATTCGATCAGTCAATCAACTCTTCCCCGGAAATGGTGGAAATAGAACTAGACAATGGACAATTCATATACGTAGATATGATCTTTGTTTGACAGAGATGGTGATTATTGTTGAGAGCAGTCACCTTACGGGTTAAAAAGAAAGCTCAAGAAACATTACTCCCATAAAGATAATATCAAATCAGCTCATACCTCTAGGCAGAAAATCGGAGCCAGCGGATCTACTTCTTTACTGAGATGCTGATATTCAGTTAGACAGATCTGTCTGTCAGTCAGTGCATCGTGTCAGGCAGTTAAAAGTTATCCTTTTGGTTTGCAAATTTATCTGGTCGGTCTAAAGAACGTACTGTCCCATTTCCGCACTGGTTTGACTTTCAGACTCACATTTGACTATTAGTAGGAAGTCTATGGGTGGTTTCCTTCTTGTAGCTTACTATGCTTGGAGAAGGTGCAACTCTGAGATGTCCAGCTGCCAGGATTTTCCCTGTTGACATTGCCTAAGCAGAAGTTGACTCTAGCTTGGATAGGTCTGGTAACCGAAAAGCTTTCATTGTAGGAGATCTTGCTGCAATGTGCTTCCTGCCGTCTAAAGGAGGCATGTCAATATGGGTGGCGACGTCCTCTAGCTATTGTCTTGATGACACATACTAGTATGATTTTCTCAGCAATCTCTTGATGGTATCCGCTCACGTACATCAATCTCTTGATGGTATCCTCTCCCTGACATCAATCTCTTGATGGTATCCTCTCCCTGACATCAATCTCTTGATGGTATCCTCTCCCTGACATCAATCTCTTGATGGTATCCTCTCACATCAATCTCTTGATGGTATCCTCTCACGTACATCAATCTCTTGATGGTATCCTCTCCCTGACATCAATCTCTTGATGGTATCCTCTCACATCAATCTCTTGATGGTATCCTCTCACATCAATCTCTTGATGGTATCCTCTCACATCAATCTCTTGATGGTATCCTCTCACATCAATCTCTTGATGGTATCCTCTCACATCAATCTCTTGATGGTATCCTCTCACTGACATCAATCTCTTGATGGTATCCTCTCACTGACATCAATCTCTTGATGGTATCCGCTCACGTACATCAATCTCTTGATGGTATCCGCTCACATCAATCTCTTGATGGTATCCTCTCACGTACATCAATCTCTTGATGGTATCCTCTCACTGACATCAATCTCTTGATGGTATCCTCTCACTGACATTAATCTCTTGATGGTATCCTCTCACTGACATCAATCTCTTGATGGTGTACGTTTGCCATTTATTAGTTATTTGTTATAATTGCTACTTTCATTTGGCGACGATTGTTCCTTTCTACCACGAATCTTTAATATTATATCATAGCTGTCTCTATGGTTACCTCCATTAAATATTTCTCCGTGTTGTACTATCTTTTTCTATGGCCAAAATATCTTTTTCTTTTTATCAATAATAACTCAAAGACAAAACAGAGTTGTTTCCTAGTCCCGTTGCTTGGGACGAAAGAAAAGAACCACTGCACCCCCATGCATGTTGTAAAAGGCGACTATAGAGAGTTCTGCATGGGACTGGCAACATTATCATGTAAAACAAATTCCTACAGAAACTAACAATTGTAAAAGCACGCAAAGTGTTTTGGTGCAGGCGTTCATAAGGAGGCCGACTAAAGTGGTGGTCCGATACTCCGGCTGGACTGAAGAAATGGGCAAACAAGTCTTCATTATCTGTTTTAGTACCTTGTAAGGAGTACAAGCGGCTGGTTGGCGCATTGCTAGAGCCCTTGCTTTTCCCGGCACAGATACGATGTTCGACTCCCGCTACCGGAAGCTCGAGTTGTCGCAGTTAGTAATGGGTACCTGGATGATGACTAAAGTAACAAAAAAAGTAAAGTAACCCATGCATTACTGCGGTAGGGGTGTGAGGTGTTTAGCTATCTCACATTTCAAAGGTTCAGCTATATGAGGGCGGTAGCCATCTAATCTCCCTCGCCTCTTTAACTTCCCGGACTGAACCCATATAAGGCTGGGTCGACCCGGGACCCCTTGCGGTCTGAAGAAAAAGCATTTCCGCCTCAAGTGGGGGATGAACCCAGGACCACTCGGATGCGTAGCCAGCTTGCTAGCCACTGCCCTGCGCGAGACCCTGCTACTAGGAAAGGATAAACAACAGAGAGGAATAGAACTGGCCACCCAACCCCAGAAAGATGTCGGTTAGTACAATTAAGCCACGTCGTGTGCTGGCTATGTTTTTTTTTTTTCAAGAGTGAATCATTCGGATCCTATGGGAAAGGGAAAAGTTGCAGAAGAGAGCAGGCTATGTCAAACAAAGATAATCCTAAAACGTTGTGTCTTCTATACCCGGATAGACAAGACTCTCCCATTCTTTACACATGCCATCACGACAACTACTTAACTCTCGCGCTGTCCTACCGATTAACATACAGGTAAGCGAACAGGTAAAACACTGGCGTACATAGATGGTCGATTGAATTATCTGAGTCTGGAGAGAGCTGTTATAAAGTTGCCAAAGTACAACTCTTCTCTTCTCTCATCATAATAGAGAGAACAATTTTTGTTGTTGTGAAAGAATGATGAATCCTTGGAATGCATTGCCACAGGAAATAATGTGGGCATGTCAGTAACTGCATTCAAGAATAGATTGGATGAACATAGTTATTTTTCGATCAAGTGGAGTAGAAGAAAATGGTTGCATAAAGACTCTGCAGTCTTCTAAGCCAGTATAAAGATGTTTTAGATAAATTAGATAAGGAAGTTAAGGATAAATTAGAATATGACAAGTTTTTTTCTTCAAAATACAACCAAATACAAGGACAAGAGGACATAGCTACAAATTAACTAAAGAAAAGTCCAGATTAGATATCAGAAAATATTTTTTTAGTCAGAGAATGGTGAATGCTTGGAATGCATTGCCACAGGAAGTAGTGGAGGCAGGGACAATTAATGCATTTAATAATAAATTGGATGCCCATACATTTTAGAGCTTGGTAATGCAAATGAAACTGGTTTTATACGGACTCCGCGGAGTCTTCCAAACCAGTACAAAGACGTTAAGTTAAGTTAAGTTAAATCAAAATCCGGATCTAAACTTCAAATAGCAGAGTCATAATGTTAAATATAAATACAAGAGGGGGGAGAATGAATCCACATATTTATGTTAGGATTGTCAAGCATTTTGGGAAAACATGTTTTAATAGTAGGGCTATTTTTTTCTTATTTAAATATATATTTCAGTAACAGTGGGATCTTACCCCTCCATTTTGATTATCAAAGGGATAAATAGGTGAAATATTTTGACCGAAGGGGAGTCTGTTTCTGTCGATCAAATTACCTCCTATCACTTTCATGGTATATTTTTGTTGGCAAGTTTAATCATTCTGTCATACTGTATTTCGTCGTTTCTTTGACACCGCCAAATGTAAGTCCCAGCCACTAATTTCAGCACCGCGATCACAAACAAATTGAAAGCTGATATTCAAAGACTCCATTAATTGTAAGTCCCAGCCTCTAACTTCAGCACCACAAGCCAAGACACATTGAAAGCTGATATTCATAGTCGCATACTTACCACACATATTAATAATGATTGTTTAGGAAGAATAAATGAGTTATTAGTTGGTGTGTTTTATATAACGTTCTGCTGAATCAACGTCAGTCGATTTTACATCACAGACCGACTGTTCTTGATCGATTCGTTGATATCTGCATTTTCCCATAATACCGCATAGTGTCCTCTGAACCACCGAGATCTGTTCCCGAAATATGTAATCACTGTCATCTTTTCAAGGGCATTCACTCATGTCAAATTTACTTCCTTCTGCGCAATTTCCGTTGTCTTCTGCATTCACAATAACTTTTCTTTTCTTCGCAGCTTCGTAATGCAATCTTTTTGAAATGTTGAATGGTAATTAGTCTTCTTCTTCTTCTTCTTCTTCTTCGTACGCTGTCAGACGTCTACTTGAATTTGTTCGAAGAAAGCAGCTGTCATCCTGAGACTGTCGACACTGCCATAGAGCTTGTCTAGTGTTGGCACTGGTGATGACCACATGTGCTTTCTCTGGTACTCGTACGTCGGGCAATTTTGCAGCAGATGTTCAGCGGTCACTTTCCCTGTGCCACACGAGTATTCGTCAGTGCCACCTATCTTCAATTTATTGAATAGATGGTACCTCAGTCTTAATTAGTGTTCAAAATGGATAATAACTCTTACATGTTACCCTAAAATGATAATAAGACAACACGGAAAGCTCCCAACTGAATTTGTGCATGCCTTTCGCAATGACAATTTCCACCTCTAGTCCCACCCACCTGATGTTAGTATGTTTGTTTGGCGGTTATTGTAAGATGCCATCACGATTTTGGATACGTTTAAATAGGAAAAAAACAATTGAAGAGAAACATAGTTTCATAGCTTTATATAACTAATGTAAAAGAAATCCTTTTTTTTAATAACAGTATATTTGAAGTTGAGGAACGGGTAATCGGGCGGTTTAGTTTGCTGTTTATTGACCAAGAGCTCCCGTGTTCAAAACTCGTAAGCATAGGATTCGTCTTTCGGGGGTAACAAAATAATTGCTTGCATACTGCATTGAAACTGCAGGAGCAAGCGGCGTCCTGCATTTATGATCATCATAAATGTTTTCATTTGTTTTTCTTTTGCTTCTTCTTCTTCTTTTTTTTTCTTCTACTTCTTCTTCTTCGTTCATTGTGAATATGACGTTGTGCTACGTTGTGTCGTAGTTTACAGCTTGGATGCGATATTTACTACTTCTAGCCCGACATATCTGGATTCACACAGCACATTTTTGGGGACAGAGTTTGTCTTCCATTTTCGATCCTTATTCTCTCAGCTAAGCTGCCCGAATGCAGCCTATTTATAGACAAGGCCGGCACTTGGAGATGGAGTAGGGTCTAGGAAAGATCTGGTCCTCTGACGCTGACGCTGACGCAAGCAGTCAGCTATGAGTCACTGGCTGGTGTCATCGCATTCACTACGTCTACTGTCCCAATGTATTAGGTGAGTCACAGAAATGGGACAAAAGGACAGTTTACGTTAAATTAAAATATCGTTTTGCCTCCTCTATTTTGTTTACCTTGCTTTGAAGGTAGGAGTACGAATCTCGCCATCGGTACCCTCCAGTCGACCAAGCTGCAAATTATTACCTGGCACAAAAAGAAACACACACACATACAGTCTTGGTAAACATGGAAACAGCATTTGTTAAGGCGGGGAGAGCGGGATGAAGGAAAAACTACTAATTTACGCAGTATGTGGTCGCATGTATAAATGGGTAGACGACTTCCTTCAAAACAGGTACGCCAGAGTAAAGGTACAACGCTACATAGGATGTAAAATGATTTTGGATCAAGAGGTGCCACAGGGCAGTACCCTATAATCTATCTTGTTCTTGATCTTCGTCACCAGTATAGGGTTCACACCTCGCTATATGCTGATAATCTAGATGTGTGGGTAGCTGAAGAAAACATCAAAACAGCAAAATACAGGATGAAAGAAACCTCACAAAGATTACATCAGTGGACTCAGAAATGGCTTGTGAACATTAATGAGGAGAAAACAACATACACGATCTTTACACTTTCAAATAAAGCAAACACAATCACACTGAAACTAAATAGCAATGAACTACCCGAAGAAACGAACCCCACAAATCTAGGCTAGGTATGTAAAAGGCAGCGAGGAAAGTAACTGGCCACCCTACCGCATACACGCTGTAGCTGTAGATTATTATACTGAAAGGGCACGGCGTGGCCTAATGGTTAAGTGGCACGGCTCACAACCCTTAGAAAATGCAGGAGAAAGCAGGTCCTTACATAAAATGCATGATGAAGTCGGGTGCACTGGGCTGACAGACGCAAAATAAAAACCACAGTACAACGCACACCGCCTTGGGGATTAGAGAAATAAGGCGAACGCAATTTCTTTTTTAAAATACTGAAGTCTATAACTAACTTCATTCCGCGTCAGTAGTATAACTACTATGGAACACACCTGGACTTTACATATCGCATTATAAGAATTCTTAGAACTGTTAAGTTACACCCGATTTGCAATTACTGAGGGCAAGACTGAGAAAGTGAAACAAACTGCCACGAAACGGATTCAGGATTGTGTAAATCAAATGTAGTGTCGGATTTATACTCCGCTAGCCGAGGTGACAGGTAACTGATGGCTTTTACAACGTGAACTGGTAATTCAACTTAGAAAAACCAAGCTATAAGACAATGACGTCTTCTATACTTCATCACACAAGGCAGATCTATAGGGAAGGGTTCACATGGTGACGTTTCAAAGTAGAAGTAAATGACCATGGCGCAAACGCAACATTGAATGAGTTGACAGCATCCAGCGACTCTTAATAATAATAGTTGTCCATCAAAGCAAAGATGGCATCAACATCAGGCTGTTGCTGCGAAATGTATTCTCTGATGGATGTAAAAACCAATCCTGGAACGGCATATTCTGTCGGACACACATGTAGGCTGTGGAATCGTCGTGCGTTAATTTGTCTTCGCAAATCACTCTTTCACGGAACTATACTCTATACGATCTGAACACTTTCAGTGATTCTAGCGTGCTAGGTGGTGTAGTTTGTTCAAGTATCTCCCAGGACGTGACAATAATATTACAGCTTTTCAGAGACACTTTCAAGGAGTCTCTGCAGCATTTCTTCTGCCCTCCTCTCCTTCTTGGTGATCGTCTACCTGTTGGGAGCTCACCATATAACAGCTGCTTGGGCATCCGCTTATCTGGCACGCGAACAACATGCCCCGTCCATCTTATCTCAGCTGTTTACAGAAGTGTGTGGAGGCTCAACATGTTGGCCTTGCTAAGAATTTCAGGGTTAGGCACTTTGTCCTGCAACCTGATCGTAAGCAACCTACGCAGACAGCTCAAGTCAAGACGTTTGAGCTGTCTGGCATGTGTCACAGGCATGCAGCAGACGGGATAACACTGCAGCACGATACACTTTTATCTTGATACTATCAGCAGCTCATGTGAACGAATGTCTGGTCAGGTAAAATATACTGATCAGACATGTTAGTCAGGGTCAGGTAAAATATACTGATCAGACATGTTAGTCAGGTTCAGGTAGAATATACTGGCCAAGACCCTCATCTCGGCTTACTAGTTGCTCTTCCTGGAAACGGGCTGCTTTCATGGCAGCCTGGCTAACGAGGTGAGAGATCGGCGTGATCCCTGTAGTAGTGAGCGAAACGCAGATGAGGCCAAGCATAGCACAACCGTCTGGAGGACATCGGTTCACCGTCATCAGCACGCTCGGGATGTGAGGAAAGCTACTGCAACCAACTACTTAACGTCCTTTTCAGAGCGCACAAAAGAGTAACCTACTCACTGTGGGCATTGGCAAACAACAACATCAGCGATTCATAAACTGTTTGTGTTAAGGCGAGCAAATCTGAGCTAACCAAGACCCTGTCTCGCAAACGAAGGGGCAACCCTGGAAACAGACTGCACCCGTTCGGAATAGCTGAGAGACAATTAATAGATCGAATAGGGACGGTATACTAGGTCCCCAAAATGTGATTTGTTGAAGTCTGATGTCGGGTCAAAAGGTGCATATATCGTAGCCTCGCTGTAAACTACGATGCAAAGTAACAGAACGACCTTTTTTATCATGAACGAAGAAGAAAAATAGGAAGAAGAAACACACAGCTCAGTAAAAATAGCAAGAAAACAGAAATATGTGTTCTCTCTAACTAGCAAGTAACTCTACCAAAATACATCACCAAAATCAATAAGATATTGTTTAAACCTGGAAATTCAAATAAGATCAGATAGGGAATCAAGTAAAAATAAGTAGGATGTCCATTACAGAAGGTCACATCTTACAACCACCAAACTATTTGGCTGGTATAAGTTTCTTGTTCCATCTTCATCAGCACGCTCGGGATGTCAAGAAAGCTGCTACAGCCCACCATTAACGTCCTTTTTCAGAGCGCGAAAAGAGTAAATTTATTGTTGGCGAGCAAATCAGAGCTAAACTTATTGTTGGCATTAAACAATAACAACGCATATCAGAACCAAGCAATCGTCTTGTATTTGGTATGCCATGATAACAGAAAGTTAAAATGGACAAAATTCTTAGGAAGTGGAACACATGGAGACCAAGAGAGAACATGCTGGACATTTCAAGATCATAACATGGATGGCAGTCAGCGACAGAATCGGTAGCAAACATCTTCGACAATATATTATTAAGGTCAAAATGTATGCACGTTTCACTTCCGTGCACCTTTACGAGTGCGAAACTTGGACTGACAGCAGTTCTAGAGCGAATAATGTGTGCAAAGGAAATGGGATGTCCGCGTCAAATCCTCCACATGCCGTATCTAGACCACATCATGAATAAGACAGTTCCGGAAACCGTTAAGAGAGAGGGTGGCCAATAGAATGACCTGTTGACTATGGTAAAAGCACGCAAGCTGACATGGTATGGCCATATTTCAAGATCATCTGGGATGACCAAGACGGTTCTGCAACGTACTGTTCCTGGGAAGCGTAAGAGAGGGAGGCAGACAAAGAGATGGGAAGACAACATCAGAGAGTGGCCGGGAAGGTCCATAGCTAGAACAAATATCCTGCCACAAACCCGAGTGGAGTGGCGGGAACTGGTTTAACAATCTGTAGTATTGATGCCCAATGACCTTTCGGGTTGCGGGACTGGTGATGATGATGATGATCTCATAAAACACCATAAGCGCAGCAATCGACAAGGATGACGCTGTCAATCAAGCAGAAGCGGTCAGGAAATGACTCCTGTATTGTTACACGATCAAACAAAATAAATGAGTACTTTAGCAAATAGGCAAACAAACGCGATTAATCCGCAACAATTAAATAGGTCGAAGTCTAAAGACAAATAAAGAAAGACAAGAAGTCTGGAAGAAACTAACGCGCCTTTTTCAGAAACTAGCAAAAAGCGTTTATTTCCAGAACAAACGAACGTGATTAGTTCTGTAAGAAATAAACGCGTTCATATCTTAAATAAACTAATCACTAGGACACAGACGTATCAAGTGATCATAGGTGACACGAAGGTTAATGGGTCAAGTGGTCATAGCTCTTCGGGAACAACATCAATTTATCAGTTAAGGCCTGGGGTAGTCTAACTTGTCATAAGTATTATTTCTAAGAGAACTGAACAGAATGTTCAGTTAAGTTCAGTTGCAATATTCACATGCACATCGAAGATCCGCTGCAGTGAATCTCTAAAGAAGTTCAATTAGTCTTTTCGTGGTTTAAAGAATGCATTATGCACGAAGTGTGTTTATGTGTGTGTGAGTGTGTTTACATGTACGTATGCCTAGACTCGTGGTTTTCAAACAGGCAAGTTACGCCTGTTGCCACGTAGCCGAAGGCTATCCATGGTGCTTTACTTATTTTGCATTGTTTGCTTCCTGCGCTTTACTAGAGGGAAGGTTAGGCTGCGTATTGAATAGGAATACCTCTACCTTTTAGAATGTTACCTGGGCAGCCTACTCATATCAATTGTAAACTGTTCACTGTTATTTTAGATCCCATTGCGGCCAGCGGGCGCTTTTGAAACTTGTGAGATTCCAAACATTAGCGTTTCGATAGTCAAACGCTTGTACCTTTCAAATTTAGCAATCCCTAATTTATTTATATATATATATATATATATATATGTGTGTGTGTGTATATATATATATATATATATATATATATATATATATATATATATATATATATATCAGGTCAGGTCAGGTCATCCCGTAACCGGTGACGTCGTTGGGGCACACATGCAGGCATCCTCACAACCCCACGCCACCCCTCTCTGTCAGATGCCGCTGCATCATTCTTTTATGTTGTCCTCCCATCTCTTTTTGGGCCGGCCTCTTCGTCGTCTGCCATGCACCTTTCCGTGGAGGATTGTATTTACAAGACCATTTGATCTCGATATGTGACCGTACCAAGCGAGTTTCCTTCTTTTGACAGTTGCCAAGAGGTCTTCAAAAGGCCCTATTGATGTTGTAATTCTATCTCGTATTTCCTCATTTGTAACTCGATCTTTGTACCTGACGTTTAAAAGTTTTCGGAAACATCTCATCTCCAAGGCCTGTATCCTTCGTTGAAGCTCAACTGTAACTGTCCATGTCTCACACGCATAGAGGAATATTGACAGAACCAGTGTACGCATTAATCTGATTTTCGTGGGTAGTGCTAACCGTTTATCTTGCCAGATTTTGTTAAGCTGTGTTATTCTATTCTGGCCAACACCTCACATTTTGATCCTTCATCACTGACAATCGACCCAAGATATTTAAAACGGTCACTATGTATAAGCTGTGTTGCGTACACTCAAACCTAGTACTTTAGAAATGTATATGACGTAGGAGAATCGAACATGATTATTCTGTTGCTGAAGTCGCTCGTGCTGAGTAGAGCTAATACTTGACGTTTCTTTCGTGGTAGGTTACAGGGGCTTCTCTTTTATCCCGAAACTGGAGCTAAGAGTATTTAAGGTCCGATAAAACATAGTATTCAACACCCCATCATGCACCCATCTCATGTCCCGGAAATAGGTTGTGTCACATTAGCCTAGCTAAAGAGGTGGGGATCGACATTGCAATCCCCATAGTGATGATTTTGCTGAGAAGTCTTGTTTTTCT
The DNA here is from genome assembly GCA_036924085.1 of Ariolimax columbianus. Taxonomy (NCBI): domain Eukaryota; kingdom Metazoa; phylum Mollusca; class Gastropoda; order Stylommatophora; family Arionidae; genus Ariolimax; species Ariolimax columbianus. Next base: position 15,337,003 of record JAVGWX010000005.1, read on the forward strand.
CAACAGTCAAGAAGACCACGGTCTACCTTCTCAAGTACACCTCGAGATGTAAGAGGAGCACCCGAAGCCAGAACAGCATTTACATCTCCAGGCACTTTAAGTCTCCTGGATGTAGTACAATACGAGGTTCATTATTAAGCTCACAGTATGGGAATTACAGTATTGATCCCCATCTGGTTGGCCAGACTGCTGTAACACATTCAGTTTTCAGAAGCATTTGAGGTGGATTCTGATTTGGATGTTTCACCTAAACCAGATTACTCTTCACTCCCACCTTGATCTGTATGTTTCACCTGACCCTGATTACTCTTCACTCCCACCTTGATCTGTATGTTTCACCTCACCCAGATTACTCTTCACTCCCACCTTTATCTGTATGTTTCACCTAACCCAGATTACTCTTCACTCCCACCTTGATCTATATGTTTCACCTGACCATGATTAATCTTCACTCCCACCTTGATCTGTATAATTCACCTGACCCTGATAACTCTTCACTCCCACCTTAATCTGTATGTTTCACCTGACCCAGATTACTCTTCACTCCCACCTTGTACTGTACGTTTCACCAGACCCTGATAACTCTTCACTCCGACCTTGATCTGTATGTTTCACCTGACCCTGATAGCTCTTCACTCCCACCTTGATCTGTATGTTTCACCTGACCCTGATAGCTCTTCACTCCCAGCTTGATCTGTATGTTTCACCTGACCCTGATAACTCTTCACTCCCACCTTGATCTGTATGTTTCACCTGACCCTGATAACTCTTCACCCCCGTATCTGAATGATATGCCAGGACACGAATATGAAATTGGTAAATCATATTTCCATTACCTTTTAACATAACCATCCTGACACTAAATACCTCCCTTCTACTTGGTACACATCGACATATCCCAGTGCCACAAATTGACCTTTAAACGTGTGTCCGCTTTAGGCACAAGTCAATTCCTTGCTACTAATGCGACAACAAGATCAACCAAAGTGAGGACATTTGGTCAAAAAGTATTACATAACATCTTCTCAGTTGGAAGCACGTTTGGGTTGATTGTCCGAGGACCTGACTAGGGTTGTCCGTAAAAACTATTATAATGCTCATGTTACCCGGACAGTGGATGTACCAATGGATGTGTACCGCATATTTGCATCTATCTAATGCGACGTACAACTTGTTCGTTTGGAACGTCTTATCGATGTCTGACTCTACCAAGTTGAAAAAAACAGGCCAGAAGGAACTATGGAGCGATCTTATCTACGTGCTGCCTCTTTTTTTTCTTCTTTATCCTCTTCTTCCTCTTGTTTGTGATCCCCTTTTTCTTATTTGTATTCTTCTTCTTTTTTTCTTTTTTCCTATTCTGTCTCATGACTGGTTATTGATATCCTGTCTCATGACCGGTTATTGATATTCTGTCTCATGGCCGGTTATTGTTAGCGTGTGACATGGCCGGTATTGCTATCCTGTCTCATGGCCGGTTATTGCTAGCTTGTCCCATGAATGGTTATTGTTAGCCTGTCTCATCACCTGTTATTGCTAGCCTGTCTCATGACCGGTTATTGCTAGCCTGTCTCATGACCATTTATTGCTAGCCTGTCTAATGACCGGTTATTGCTTGCCTGTCTCATGACCAGTTATTGCAAGCCTGTCTAATGACTGGTTATTGCTAGCCTGTCTCATGTTGCTTAATATAACTTCATATATCTAGTACAGGTAGTCTGATGCTAAACATTGCCATTGGGGATAAAGTGTTTTAAGCTTCATGGATCTAGTTCCATTAATTTGTGAGTTTAGGTGACGACTTCCCTTCCTCGTGCACTACCTCCCCTATCTGTAAGTCTGAAATCCGTTTACTGATGGGTATACTAGTAAGTGATGTCACACTTGAACGAACGTTGTACATGTGTTGTGTAAAACAAAAAGCAGGAACCACATACCTCTCAAATCAGTTGGCCATAACATAAATACGTTGATATAATATGTTTATACAAATCTATATCGATAATTACTTCACTACACTGAGTTATTGAAACAGCCGTGTAGCCCCGAATCTGTGCTGGAGAGTATAGTGAAAATATTGTTTTTGTTTTCTTCTGATTTCTCTGTGGTGTGGGAGGTGTGGGAGGTGTGAGTCGTGGGAGGTGTGTGTTGACCTTATCACACCATTTCAATCTCTCTTTTCTGTCTGCTTCTTTCCTCCACATTAGGGACATCACACCATTTCAATCTCTATTTTAAGGAGACAACCATTGATGAATTCCTGTTTACATTTTGCGTTGTTGTTTCTATTTGTTATGTTTCAGAGCCATACAATAGAATGAACTTTTGAGATGAAAGTTTTTGATATTTGTATTGAACTTATTTTTTTTTAATTTCCAAAAGTTCGCCAACAACCTCATCATGTAATAGAAACCATTGCCATATGTGCACTTAAGTGCTTTAAGTACAGGTGCCATATGTGCACTTAAGTGCTTTAAGTACAGGCGCCATATGTGCACTTAAGTGCTTTAAGTACAGGCGCCATATGTGCACTTAAGTTCTTTTAGTACAGGCGCATATGTGCACTTAAGTGCTTTAAGTACAGGCGCCATATGTGCACTTAAGTGCTTTAAGTACAGGCGCATATGTGCACTTAAGTTCTTTTAGTACAGGCGCATATGTGCACTTAAGTGCTTTAAGTACAGGCGCCATATGTGCACTTAAGTGCTTTAAGTACAGGCACCATATGTGCACTTAAGTGCTTTAAGTACAGGCGCCTTATGTGCACTTAAGTGCTTTAAGTACAGGCGCCATATGTGCACTTAAGTTCTTTTAGTACAGGCGCCATCAGCGGCCGACTGCAGTATGTACTATATGCTTAGCATGGATCGAAATAGAAACAAGTACGTTTTAGAAAGAGAAACACATAAAAGCAATTAGATTGAAGGAATCAAGAAATTCTGCAACATTCTCTAAAGATTAAGCTCATGAGATCAGAAACTAGAAACAATCTACCTTTTACGACATGCAGTCAGTGTGACAATAGTTTAGTCTCTGCCCTAAAAAGAACACTCTCGGAAATAAATGAGGTTTATCGCATCAATAAAAATAAATTTGCAAAACAAACACAGAAATTCAAAAGAATACCTCTTTTAAAGGCTGGCCTTTTCGATTCGTTTGTAATTCTGAAGGTGCTTTATTGGCTACATTATGGCGGTAAAACGAGCTAGAACTTTCCAGTTGAAGATACATGTCCAGTCAACAAGATCATAGTGACCCTGCTTTAGGTCATTTAAAAATAATTCGTACAAAGAAAACAATTAAATGTATTGTTTGAAGGATTTCAGTTCTGGGAGTAAACTATAAACTAAGAGAGATCACAGAAAGGTTATGGGATATAGCAGTGGTTCTCAATCAGAAACATAGACTATTGTGCAGAGTGAACATAGGCCCATTGAAGCTGTATTCACGCACAGCCAGATACACATTTTTTGCGATTCACTGGTGTGACTGGCTCTCAAACGACGAAGTTACCAGACGGACAGAGCTCGAAAGAACGTCCACCCTGCTAACCCGTCGCCGTTTAGCCCTATTTGGATATCTGGTCCCCCTTGCCGAGGACGTTCCCGCCCACCAGCTCATGAAGCTGACTATGGACATCAAGCGATAAACGACTTTCTCCGTCTTGGTCCCGCCTACACAGTCATCCACACGCCACCTGGCTAGGTCAAACCGGAAAGACACCGTCCTTGTTTCATGCGACCTGGAACTCACACATCAAGTTCATGAACTGTTGATGCGTTGGGCCCTTGTCACCTAAGCGGTCCACCAACCTAGTGGGCCTCAACTAGCAGGAAATCTCGCTCCTCCCCATCCCTAACTCTCGCAGGGAGACATTTTAGAGTTTCAAGGACGGGGAACCGCACTACAGTTTAATCTGTTAAGTAATTAGTTGAAAAATTGGGTTTACAGAACGACTTTATTGCATCTGAAGATCCCCATGTGTGTTCAGTCCCTTTCAATGCAGGAGATCACAAATTTCGTAGCTACCGCAGGGCTCTGAATTTTTCTCAAACTTCGTGTAAGGTTCCGACGTACAGGTCGGTCGACTGGGAGAAGATGTCATGCCATGAAACCCTTCCACCCACAACATTTGGACATGGTACGTTGTGTTTGTAAACTAAGCGCACAGCCCCTTGGTTACACAAAAAACAAATTTTATTCCAGTTTTAAAATCCATCAACATTTTATATTGCTATTACATTTGTAAACAACTATACAAAGTAATTCGAGAAAATGCGTTTGCACTTATATCGATAATAAGAAAATTGTCAATATTAAATGCATTTTATTTGGAAAGCACATTTTGAGTCAGACAATTTTGGACACGGGTGAATGATATCGTATAAAGGAACCATGGGACAAGAACGGTTGAAGACTTCTAGGATTGAGGCTTGTATCAATCATTTCTTCTTCTTCCTCGTTCGTCTTCAGACCTCAACTTCAATGACTCTACAGAAGGCAGCAATCGATTTGAGATTCCGTGTACTTCCGTACATCCTCTCGTTGAAGGACACTCACCTGCTGTTGCCAAATGCTCGGTTTACGATGGCCAGGGTAGCAAATTGCGTTCTGCTGTCACGAGGGGCGTGCCGCAGACACAAATTGTCAATCTTGAACTTATTGTATAGATGAAATCTCAATGAATCGTGTCCTGTGCGTGGCCGGAGAATGATCACCTGGCATCGCCAGAGAGTTGGTGTTGGGCATATTTTTCTAGGAGGCCAGGGTGGTCTTTTTTTCTATTTTGCTCTGTAGGTAATCCTTATGGCTGCTTTTGTCTCATTTCATGTTCCTGTTGTATGACTCTGCTGCTGTGCTTCTCTATCTTTGGCTAGTATGTCCACCTCCTCGTTGCCTGGGATGTTGCAGTGGCAACACTGTTTAACGCTGGGAAGACGTTCAAGTGAGTCTGCAACAGAGCCAAGTTCATTTTTGTACTGGTTCTTGAGAGCCTTGACACTGAACGGACGTCTATGAGAATGAGCAATTGATTTACTGTCTGTTCCTTGTGGCAAATAAGGGTTTCATCTGCTTGACTCAGGACTCTGGTCTCGGCACTCAAGTTGCTGCAACGTTGCCTGTGGCACTAAGTGCTCTGATCTCGGCACTCAAGTTGCTGCAACGTTGCTAGTGGCACTAAGGGCTCTGATCTCGGCACTCAAGTTGCTACAACGTTGCCAGTGGCACTAAGTGCTCTGATCTCGGCACTCAAGTTGCTGCGACGTCTCCCAGTGGCAAATGCTGCTGAGTATACTTCACGTATAAATCATCTATTCCTCTGTATAACCACTTCTCCATGCCAAGAAAATATTGTCAAAACTACTGTACTGTAAAACTAAACTACTGTACTGTAAAACTAAACTACTGTACTGCAAAACTAAACTACTGTACTGTAAAACTAAACTACTGTATAGCAAAACTAAACCACTGTACTGCAAAACTAAACTACTGTACTGCAAAACTAAACTACTGTACTGCAAAACTAAACTACTGTACTGCAAAACTAAACTACTGTACTGTAAGACTAAACTACTGTACTGTAAAACTGCCATAGTGGAACACTTTCCATACATATACACACACGCATCGATACGCTAGCCAATACGTACTGATATCGCCCAAAGGACTACAATCAGATGTAGGAGGGCGCGTGCCTCTGCCTGTAGAATCCAGAAAACCTTTCATAAAATAAACAAAAAGTATATGTTCTGTTCTGTTTCTAAGAATCGATTTCGCTGCTCTACGGCATACACATATGTTCTGTTTGTACAGAATTATAATATGTGTTTGTATGTTGAAGAGAGATGTATCCATCACATGAACACATTTTGTCTGACATTTACAGTTGGGTCTGGTATATGTAAGCAAGACAGTTGCACGTACGCAGTAAAATCCTTATCTTTTGGCAATTTCAGATTCTCAGAGTTGTGTGTTTATTAAAGTCCGCGTTTCTGGGAAACCACAGGATGAATGTTTAAGGCAGACGAACACGGGGAGGCCGGTTTGTTTAAGCTCCCATCTCCAGGCGTGACTTCACACCAGGTAGCCACTTTCTGTGGCTCCTATTCTGTAAGCAAAATGTCGGGTTTCAGGTTGAGGGAACCTACATCTTGTGTAATAACGCACTTTTTGTCAGCGCATGTTTTCATGCGAAACAACACACAGGGCCGTCTTCTTGTCGCCCAGCAGGCGCAAGAGCGGCCAAAAATTTAACTTCAAAAATGTGTCGCTTTGGGTAAAGTGCTGTTGACAAAGAAGGTAGTATCTTGAACAATGTCAATTTCCGGTTGGCTGCAAGTATTCTGTATGACAAGTAGGCATGCGCCACTTACCTACCCACTCATTTGTCCATGGTTGCTGAAAATAGGTCCAGATTGATACGGATGGCCCGTTCCCCAGGACACAGAACACAGTTCAGTGCGCATCGCCTCATATAGTCGACACAGCAAAGAATTAGACTTTAGCAAGTTTGTAAAGTACAACCGGCTAGAAGAGCACAACTTCAAATTGTTTACAAACAGGTCCAGATTAAATATGAGGAAATAATTGTTTAGTAAGTGGTGGATGCTTGGAATGCATTGCTGCAAGATGTGGTGGAGGCAGAGTCAGTTAATGCATTTCTTTTTCTTCTTCTTCTTCTTCTTCTTTTTTCCTCTTCCTCTTCGTCTTTGTCTTATTATTATTATTATTAATATTTTTCTTCTTCTTCTTCTTCTCCGTTCATTCGTTCTCAGTAGCTCGTTGTTGTCAGGATGTTGTCCGGAGAACGGGATGCTTTGTGTCGTAGTTTACAGCTTGTCTGCGATATTTGCACTTTTCAGTCCGACACATCCAACCTCAGCAGGCTTTTTGGGAGTCGGGGTAACCTGCAAATCGATTCCTTCTCCTTAGCCAGTCTGCTCTGTTGTGGCCTGTTAGCCAGGTTTACCGCGTGGAGGTGTAGAAGGGTCTTGGCAGCTCTGGTTGGCTGGCGCTGACGCTAGCAGCCAGCCATAGGTCGTTGACCGCTGCAGCATCTTGATCCAAATTAAAGCACTTAAAATGGATTGGATGTTCACAGTTATTGTTAGTATTGGTGGAGTCAAATAAACTGGTTGTGTACACACTCTGTAGAGCTTTATAAACCAGTATAATGAAGTTAAGTCAAGCTAACCTTCCGTTATAGTTACTCTTCTACTCTTTCTCCGTTCCATTTCAAATAATAACATCTATACAAAAGAGTAAATCTGCTCATTGCGGGCATTCACAACAACAACAACAGCAACAACAACAGAAACAACAACAACAACAGCAACAATAACAACAACAGCAGCAACAACAACAGCAACAACAGAAACAACAGCAGCAAAAACAACAGCAACAACAATAACTATAGCAACAACAACAACAGCAACAACAATAGCAACAACAACAGCAGCAACAACAACAACAACAGCAACAACAATATCAGCAACAGCAACAACAGCAACAACAACAACAGCAACAACAGCAACAACAACAACAATAGCAACAACAACAACAATAGCAACAACAACAACAACAATATCAACAACAACAACAGCAAGAACAGCAATAACAACAACAACAACAACAACAGCAACAACAGCAATAACAACAACAACAACAACAACAACAGCAACAACAACAGCGACAACAACATCAGCAACAACAACAACCTAACAATCCACTTCCGATTTTTCTTGTCGTCAACAAAGCTTATCAATGAGCAGCCAATCCACAAGTAAACATTAGGAGACGAAGAGATCTGTGCAGTAGCTGGACAGAAGTAGTATAACCAACTGCCCTGAGCAGGACTGGCCCTATGATCAGGACAGAGATGGCTAATCCCCCCCCCCCCCCCCCCCCCCCCCCGACGCCTACAGTGCCAGTAAGACCGAGCTGGGGTGTGCCCAGTGAGCACGGACCATCCACTGGCCAGTTTGTGACAAATCATAACAACAGGAGACGGGGTTGGTACCCGCGCCAGATTGACTACCTGTCCGGGGAATAATGAACTGTTAAACTATGCACATACTTTAATAAAGAAAACAATTGGTTCTTTTCTTATTTTGTTATGTGGTGGAAACTGGTTGTCTACAGACTACAAAGAGCCTTCTTATCAGTTTTAATAAGTTAAGTTAACTTTAGTTGACTCTCAACTGGGAAGCCACTGTGCTCTTTTCATGGAGTCGACAGACATGATGACCACGTTCCACTGTGTGTCTGCTATCCCTATAAGGGAGCATGCCTGTGTATCTGATTTTGTTAATGTGTTGAACAGATTGTCTCTAAGCCTGTAATGGACAGTTGGCAGTCTAAAAATTATGTCACATGATCAGTCCTCATTTGGTGTAGCAGGCATATGTACTTTATAGAACAGCCAATAAATCAACACCTTTTCAGCATAGTTCTTCAGAAAATGCATGCCAAATACATCTTGATCTGTCTATCTATATCAGTGCTACATTGGGGATTCAGTGGCGAAGTGGTTAAGCCGTCGGCCTCGTGATCAGGTGATGTGGGTTCGACTCCGGACTCGGCCATCTTTTTCACGGGTGCTGGATGCGGAGTCCCCTGCATCTCGTAGTCACCCCCTTGTCATCTTGTCATTGACTTGCCACTGGGGTCTAGCTGCACGAGACGAGAGAGTGAGGATAACAAGTAGCGTAGTTAATAATAACTAAAAATAGCGCTAGGAAAATTAATTATCATCATCGTCTACGATGGACGGCAGCCTTTGCCTTCCTACATCAGTGCTGTAAAACCCGCGGCCTACGAGACTATTTCTATGAGAGCCAGAGCTCACGATTTGCTCAAAAACACACAAACGGTGTTTCATTCAGTCAATTTCGACATAAATTCGAATCACAATGCCATTTTTATTAAATTATTCAAAAAAGTTCTGAACACCTAGTCTTAAATCAGTGTTTCTCCCAGAAATCGGATGCAGCAGGCCCTAACATCGCTGGAAGAGTGGGCGAACTCATGGCTGGTCAAAATAAACGAGGAAAAGACCACATGTACAATATTCTCGCTTTCAATCAAACCCCAAATCCCCAAATTAAGTCTAAACGGCAAATACCTACAGCCAAACGACAACCCAAACTATCTGGGAGTCACATTTGATCGGCGCATGACATGGAAAAGTCAGATCGAGAGAAACCGAATGAGAGCCAGACAAAGAATGGCAATCATGAGGAAACTTGCTGGCACAAGCTGGGGAGCAGACGAAAGCATACTAAAGAAACTGTACACTGGAAGAGTGAGACCAGTTCTCGAGTATGGCATTGCGGCATGAACAACAGCAGCAAAGGCGAACTTCGATCAAGTTAGCAAACTCCAAAACCAAGCTATGAGAGTTATAACAGGAGGCATGAAGTCAACGCCAATTGTAGAACTTGAAAAGATTACAAAACTGCAATCCATGGCCGACAGAAGAGACTGCAGAGCCCAGCTGCAATCAGAGAAACTCAGAAGACTGACAGACCATCCAATGCACCAGAGACTAAACAATTTCGGAAGTGGGAAACTAAAGCGAAGAAACTTTGCAGAAATAGCCAAAGCAAAGATGCCAGAAAAATACTGAACTTAATGATTTAAGAGCAGTACTCTGTCAACTATGCCAGCAGGCCGCACCAAAAAGAGTAGTGGTGCAGTGGGTTCCATCTCACTGCAACATCCAAGGCAACGAGGAGGCAGACAGACTGGCAGAAGAAGGTGCAAAACTACCACAACCTGATACTAGTATGACTTACGAAGAGTCAAAACGGCTTATTAGAGCTAGTTACATGACCAAATGGGAAACCGAACATACTGGCTACACCAAAAACGATGCCTATTACCAGTTGAACAGAAAAGAGCAGGTCGTGGTCTTCAGACTTCGCACTGGCCACAATAGACTGAGGTACCACCTATTCAACAAACTGAAGATAGGTGGCACCGGCGAATGCCCGTGTGGCACCGGCAAAATAACCGCTGAGCATTTGCTGCAAAACTGCCCGACATACGAGGATCAGAGAGAGCAGATGTGGCCATCACCAGTGGCAACACTAGACAAGTTCTATGGCAGTGTCGACAGCCTCAGGATGACGGCTGCTTTTTTCGAAAAAATAATGGTTACTGTCTGACTGCGTACGATGAAGAAGAGGAAGAAGTGTTACTCCCGCACTGTGTCGGCATATCGAACTCGAACTCCTTAAAACAGCAGCTTTATAAACATTTAGGACAACATTTCTAAATGCGTTTTAATCAACTTATTTCATAGAAACCGAAAGCAGGGGGACTAATATTGCGCAGCCTGCTTAAGTTCAATGTCCGCTACATTCGCAGTTTGATTCCTTTGTTGCTGGATGTTTACAATCCATTCGATTGTGACGTTTGCACTGTAGCTATAGGGGTGAATTTGTTGGGGGTGGAGAGAGGGGTGAGGAGATAAAGGTGCAAAATCCCAGCAAATAATTCAACTGCAACATAAAAAGGCTCTTCGGAACAAACAAACGGACACACTGACAAATGAGTTTTAAATGACATACGTTTTTCCGTCTGAATGTCAGCTTTTACCTAATTGTTGTAACAAACACAATTGACAATGTTTGGAAGCACTTTCTTCTGAATGTCAGCACATTTCTAAATGTTGTAGCAAAAGCTATTAACAATGTTTGAAAGCCCTTTCTTCTGAATATCAGCTCTTATCTAAACGTTGTAGCAAAAACTATTGGCAATGTTTGGAAGCACTTTCTTCTGAATGTCAGCACATTTCTAAATGTTGTATCACAAGCTATTAACAATATTTGAAAGCCCGTTTGTCTGGTTTCTCTGCCAGGCACAACAACAAAACAAAACCAAAAAAACTCACTGACTAATAAACATTTCTAAAAATTAACAAATGCGGCGTTTACTCGGTAAAGTAAAGTAAAGTAAAGTATCCCATAGCATTACTGCCGTACGGGTGTGAGGTGTTAGCGATCTCACATTTCAAAGGCTCGGCTATATGAGGGCGGTAGCCATCTCCTTTCCCTCACCGCTTTTACTTCCCGGACTGAACCGGTACCCATTTAAGACTCAGTATCAGCCACAAAAAGACTATTTCAATTCCAGGTCAAAGATCTCATTAACTAATCATTTGTTTTTGTCATCATTATCATCAGTCATTAATGTAGCCTGTGTGCTCTTATTTGATTATGGCATCTCTTAATTAAAGGGTACAACATCTTACAATTAGTGAACTTAATTAAAGTCACTTTACAATAATATTAGTCATAAATTGTGCAGTCTCTGCAGTTTAAACATTGGTGGGCTTCTCGGCTTCATAAAAACTTGTTAAGGGGCATTTGGTAAGAAAAGGTTGTGCATCACTGTTCTGCCGGATTGAGAATCCGATCTCATGTCCAACCGGCAAGAGCAGATTGTCATACTGCGCCTCAGTACAGGACACAACCGACTCCGCAGCCACATATACACTCAATTTAGGATTGGCAATTCAATTATTACATGCGGACAGGCACCAAAGACTGAGGAGAAGATACTTCCGGACTGCTCAGAGTATGAGATACTGAGGCGGACATACTGGACAACAACACTGGAAGGGAAACAATATGGACCTATGGGTGAGCTACAGAAGACAGTGAGGTTCATACAAGAGACAATTCTGCAGATGTAGACATACTACAAGAGAACGAAAGAAGAAGAAGAATGTCCAAGCCTCGTTTATCGCCCTTATGACATACCTACAAGGTAACAGTGTTACAATTTGGTGCCCTTTTTTCCGGCCCCTGGAAGCAATCTGTCAAATTTGACATCACCCGCGCAGTTGGTCCGGACAGTGGTTACCAACATATTCAAATTCGCTGACTCACTGAAGTCAATGAAAAGTTCTCGGCCACTCCATTCCCTCTTGCTAACTCGTCCTAACGATATTTTGTATTTTTGTGTGTTTTTTGTGTGTTTATTGCGTTCTCCTTATTTCTCTATTACCAAAAGCAGTGTGCGTTGCACTAGTTTTTATTTTGAGCCTGTCGGCCCAGTGCATCCGACTTCGGCATGCATTTTATGTAATGGTCTGCATCTTGCATTTTCTAAGGGTTTGCTTCCCCGAGGTAACGACCGGTGCTGTGATAGGAAGCGAACCCAGCACCTTCGAATTATGAGCCGTGTCACTTGGCTTGGCTTGGCTTCGTTCGTCTTTAATCTCGCGCTACCAAACACCGAAAAGGGCTTGAGTAGCAGAATGTAGTCCAGAGAACGGGATGCGTTGTGTCGTAGTTTACATCTTCGCTGCGAAATTTGCGTCTTTCGGTCCAACATATCCAACTTCAGCAAGCATTTTTTTAGTACCAGGTTGCCCTCCCTCTTCGATCCCTTCTCCCTAGCCAGTCTGCCCTGTTGCAGCCTGTTATCCAGGATCACCACGTGGAGGTGTAGAAGGGTCTTGGCAGCTCTGGTTCGCTGGCCCATACGCTAGCAGTCAGCTATGGGTCACTGCCCACTGCAGCTCGTGCACTGCTCAGCATCTTGATCCCCAGCCGTAACCAACGTAAATACTTCTAGTATTTAGCGAAAACTATATAATATTAACAAAATAAATAACAATTAGACATGTCCTAGAGAACCAGACATCTCAAATGGGAGCCAGCTTACCGGTCTTGTGAAGATAAGTCTCATAACTTATGGGCCACAGTACTATTCTATGGCCGCTATAAGGCAGCACAGCTTTTGTTTTAGATTTTGGATGGAAACATTTTGATCGTATTTGTCTTTTACTGACTCAATGATATATTGTCGTTTCCTCTTTTTCTTGGTTCGCTCTTTTCCTGAAGGAAAGGGACGTAGTCCCATTGAACTTATTGACTGCTATATTTGCGCTTTTCAGCTTTTCGGTAAATCTTTTAATTTTGTGTATTCGGGTTAGTTCTCCATCGATGTTGACACACTTCAAATCGTTTGTTTACAGTGAAAACGTCCAGTGGATGATCTCACACATGAGGCTACATTCTCAGAGCTCAGCAGACGGGCTGCAGAATACAATGATACATTATTTTGGCTACTTAACAAGGTCTCTTCGGGATTGAATTTAGTTTTAAATTTATTTCAGTAATTCGCCAGAAAAATACTGAACTTACTGAACAATGATTTAAGAGCAGTACTCTGTCCATTATGCCAGAAGTCCGCACCAAAAAGAGTAGTGGTACAGTGGGTTCCATCCCACTGTAACATCCAAGGCAACGAGGAGGCAGACAGACTGGCAAAAGAAGGTGCAAGACTACCACAACCAGATTCTAGTGTGACCTACAAAGAGACCTACAGGTTTATTAGGGCTCCTGTCTGCTGTCAGTACGAATAGTCTCGCGAGAGAAAAGTCACGAGCTGGACTCGCTGCTAGAGGTTATGTGATGCGCATGTCTTTGGAACCTTTAATTATAAATGAGAGTTTATCCTGAGATCAGCTTATGTCGATAACATCCCTTATGAACTGTTGTCATGTACTATAGTTCTGAGATATCTTTGATCGCCTTTCGACGTTCAACTCATGACTCTGACATCCCTTATGAACAGTTTTCATGTACTGTAGTTCTGAGATATCTTTGATCACCTTCCGACGTTCAACTCATGACTCTGACATCCCTTGTGAACTGTTGTCATGTACTGTAGTTCTGAGATATCTTTGATCACCTTTCGACGTTCAACTCATGACTCTGATATCCCTTGTGAACTTTTGTCATGTACTGTAGTTCTGAGATGTCTTTGATCACCTTCCTAAATTTAACATGACTCTAGCAGCACATGTGATCTGTTATCGTGTACTGCAGTTCTGAGACGTCTTTGATCCCCATCCTCGTATTTCTGTAAAAATAAATCTTAGCTGTGATGGTCAATAGTTAATAAACAAATTATAAAGATAAAGGCCCAGAGACCGGTACGGCACAAAAACAAAAAGGAACCCACATAACAGCAACACGATCTTCGCCAGGAACAAAACAACAAACGAAATTCAACTTACTATTCACAAAATAAACAAAGACAATGTACATGACAACTGGTACAAACGAGATACAGCAGCAGAGCCCATCATCTCTGCTAATTCTTCTTGCCTAACCTTCATTATATCTTATCCCTTCTTGTGGAGTTAATGACTTAGCGGGCCGCGTTGTTTTTTGTTGTTGTTTTTTTGTTGGTCCTGTGGTCAACACATACACCTGTTTGAGAACCGCTCACTCAGCCAACCCGTTCCATGATCTTCAAACGTCATGCTACAGGATCTGTACCAAGTTTGTAAATGTATAATACGACAAGACTTAAGATTGGCAATACCTTATAAATAATTCATATAAATACGAAGAGGATAAGTTTTGATGTCACGGGTCTGAATACATAAATAAGATTGTATAATAGTTTAAAAGATGAAAGGGGTAACCATCCCTCTGTGCTTAATTCAGAGGAAGGCCATTCTGGCATGTGTTCTGTTAACCGTCCGATTAGCTGAGACATGTGAAGCACTTTTGTAAATTATGTATTTCTTTCACTCGGGATACGCTCAAACGTACGATATGTTAAAGAGATTGTCTTTGACAAGAGAGGGACATGGTTCGGGTCTAGATCGCGTCACGTTTGTATACCCATATGTATATGTGAACGTGATTTTCAATCAGGCAATACAAGGGAATTGTACCTCACAAACACTGAAGCCTTTCGTAGGGTGATCCGAAAAAAACCGAACTTGAAATTAAAAAACATAACTTTATTTGCTTTTATGAAAACAATGTAAAACTTTAAAAAGACATGAAATAATGACAATCAAACATTGAGATAAGTGTGAGCCAGTAATTAGCTGCTTCAAAGTTACAGGACAAACTTCACTTCCTTTCAACTCTGTACATGCCCTGGGGCTCTGTACGCAGTTGTTCATTGCATTAACACAGATACATCTAGAAACTGTTCAGTTACATGGTAGACACACATGTATTTCAAGTTAAGATTGTTTAATTGTAATGCCAAGTCAGTACTCATGTACGGAGCAGAATCTTGGAGAACGATAAAGGCAATACACAGGAAACTCTGGCAGTTCGTCAATAAATGTATACGGAGGGTGTTGTTGTTGTTGTTATTGTTGTTGTTGTTGTTGTTTAATGCCCACAATGAGTAGGTTTACTCTTTTGTGTGCCCTGAAAAGGACGTTAGTGGCGGGTTGCAGTAACTTTCCTCACATCTCGAGCAGGCTGATGAATGTGGACCGGGGTCCGCCAGTTAGTTGCACTATGCCTCAACCCGTTAGCCAGGCTGCCATAATAAACATTCTGTTTCCCGGGACGGCTGCGAGGAAGCTGAGGTGAGGGTCTTGGCTAGAATATTCTGCCTGACCCTGACTAACATGTTTGATCAGTATATTGTGCCTGACCCTGACTAACATGTTTGATCAGTATGTTGTGCCTGACCCTGACTAACGTGTTTGATCAGTATGTTGTGCCTGACCCTGACTAACATGTTTGATCAGTATGTTGTGCCTGACCCTGACTAACATGTTTGATGAGTATGTTGTGCCTGACCCTGACTAACATGTTTGATCAGTATGTTGTGCCTGACCAGACGTCAGTCTTCTTGTATGGGAAGAATAATGGGTATAGTCTGTCAAGGCAGGGTGAGGATCGACAAGGGAAGAGGAAGTGAGGTAGACCCAGAAACACTTGGAGAAGACACAGTGGAAATGAACACAGTCTGCAGCCATCCTTCGTACAGTGTTCCAACTCTGATTCATGATTTTCATTTAGACCTATACGATTCTTCGCCAAGTTGTACTTGATCTGTCTCGTTTTGGCCATCAATCTGAAATACAACATAAATAAATACTAGATTAATAATAATTCGTCTATCGTCGTCAATGAGGACCACCAACATGTCATAATGCAGCCTTGAGTATGTGTATGTGCTCATGACGGATCAAGCCAGTTCGGACCTGGAAAGATCTATGGCACAACTGGCAAACGTAATCAGCAGTTGTCTCTGAATTTCTCTCTGCTCTTGACGTCCCGATTGCACGTCCATCCTGAGCTGCCTGGGTTCGGAGACCCTCGCTGAGTTCAATGCCGTCTGTGACCGTGCTCTTCCATGTTGAGCTATTGTGAACCAGGTTCTCTCAGGTGTTGATGCCTATTTGACAGCACTTGAGTGACTCTTTCAGCCTGTCCTTGAAACGCTTTTTTGGACGTCTTTGTGATTGTCCTCCTTCACTCAGTTCGCTATACAGGAACCTCTTTGAGAGCCTTTCGCTTGACATCCAGACAAGGTTGCCAGCCGATCTCAATTGGGATTTTTGCAGAAGTGCATGAATACTTTGGATGTTGGCCCTGGACAGCACTTCAGCGATGCGGCCTTGCCAGCGCACATGCAATACTAGATTAACTATAAGATTATCCAATGGCAAGGTAATAATAATAGCTGTCCATTGTTGTCGATGAGGACCGCCGACATCATCCTTATCACAGATTTCCCTGTTGGGTGTGGGTGCGCATGGGGCTGAATAGGCCAATGCGGGCACGAAAACATCTGCTACATATCGGGCACACAAGGTTTGTAGAAGGGGATGGTGTTCCCGCTGCTCGGGATTTCCGCGTCTCGCGTCTGTTCTGGGCTTTCACAACACGGTCATCTTCACCGGCAGCTACACCCGATTTGACTGCGCTTCTCCAGTCAGATCTGTTTTGCGCAAGACATTCCCAGGTGTCGATGTCTATCTGGCAACTTTTCAGTGAGTCCTTCAGACCGTCTTTAAAACGTTTCTTTGGGCGCCCTCTCTCGCGCCATCCCTCTCTCAGCTCGCCGTAGAGAAGATTCTTTGGGAGCCGCTCGTCTGACATACTGACGAGGTGTCCAGCCCATCCTAGTCGTGCTTTTTCTAGCAGTGCATGGATGATGGGCATGTTAGCCCTCGAGAGAACCTCGATGTCAGGGACACGATCTTGCCATCGGATGTGGAATATTCGCCTCAGGCAACCTGTGTGGAAGTGGTTTAATCTCCTTGCATGTCCAGAGTATACAGTCCAGCTTTCGCAAGCGTAAAGTAGGGTTGGAATGATGGTTGCACGGTAGACTTTGAGTTTGGTCTTGACGCTGCTGCCACCACGTGGCCAGACCATCGAGCACATTCTACCAAAGGCTGTGCTGGCCTTTGCTATTCTGCTTGCGACCTCATCGTCTAGGCTGTATTTTTTATCGGGCACCTTGTACAGTGCCATACGACAGATTCTGCTAAGAATTATTTGACTTTGTCCATCTAGCTACTCTTGTAATAGATATCCTCATGACTTCATCGGTTGCTTTTTAAAGGTAAACCGTCCCATATCATACACTGCTGTCCAGGATGATGTGTTAGAGACGTCATTATACTTTGCCACAGCTTGTATGTGAGATGGGGTGGGCAGTGAAGATTAGATTGCTTTCAGTTGCAGTGTTCTTTGTAAAGTTTCGTGTCATTTGTAAATAAATAGCTGCACGCCGTATTGACCCAGCGATACTTAGCGATTGAACATAATTAATATTCAGATGAGAAGTAAATATATCATGTTCATTTCATCCCTTATGAAGTTCCTATTCGTTCTTATATTGCCTGAATGATTATATGGGTCACTCGCTCAAAGGCTCGGTAAATGATGGGAATTACATTCAAAAGCATCATAACTTGACGTCAATTTTATTGATTCAAATATTTGCTGAAAAAATAATGCTATGTGTGAACAACCGATTGTCGTTCTAAAAGACGTTCTTGCAAGTCAGTTCAGGAAATTTAACGTCCGTAGAATTTCACCACAATCATCATTATCTTGTCACTACAGATATTTTAGTAGAATGTCCAATAGGACATTTGGTTTGCCCTAACCCACTTTTATGCAATCCTGAATCCATTTTGTTTGCGGTGCAGTTTCAGATACAATCGTTTTTTACATGAGGAGGTTGCCAGCCTCATGAATATCCTCCCCTTGTTGCATATCACTACCAGCCTGGTAAGGAAACAGTGGCCATATTATATTTAACCCGGGAGCGACTCGAATATCTAGGCGAGTCTATTTAGGTATGATCAGCAGCACGAGCGAACGGAAGAGATGTTGATCGTTTGCCGTCTGATCAAATCTTACAATCCAAGCCGAATCTCAAAATCTCGAAGCGACGGTTGAGTGATAATCTATTTTTTACTATAACTGGGATCTGCTCCCGCGGATTTACGGTTTGAGACCTCTCTTACCTTTGATTCACCCTAACCCACTTTTAGTGACAGCAGCGCGAATGGACAATGCGCGTCACTAACTATATGACAAGACATCTGGCTACTATAAAAGCGTTATAGTTATTACTCCAGTCAACATTAACGGTGGGTAGTAGTATATCTTTAAGCACACGTGTACGAGGATACATATTTGAACAATATCGCTTCAATTGTATCCTCATCATAATGCAGTCTAATCATGAATAACCTCTTGGGCTCATTTGAACAAATTTGACCTCTTGTTCACCAGGCCAGAAAATATTAATCCTTTGTTTAAAAACAGTGTGAGACTAACATTGAATCCGTCAACTTGATACAAATCAAGCCCATTCAAAATGATTTAATTGGGCTCTAGAAACATTTAATCGGGCCAAGGAAATATGATTTAATCGGGTCTCGTCTGTCTTTTGCTAATGCCAGTACAAAGGGTCACTGAGTCTGCATTCCTGCAGTTTTGGATTTTGTAAAACCAAAATTCAAAAATGTGTTTTTCATAATTTACTGGCTTAAAAAAATTGGTTTCAAATTTCCGAATTTTGTGTGTGCGTCCTCGCATGTGTGCTCCGTCCTGCGTGTGCTCCTTCCTGCGTGTGCTCCAGTCGAGTGTGTGCTCCCTCGTGTGTGTGACTTTTCTTCATGGGAACAAAAAGGGGTAGGAATTGATTGAGGTCAAATCTATTTTTACATTATTTGTTTCATCGGGGAACGAGAAAAAGGTTGAATCTTTCTGTCATCTCTGGGGACAATTTGGCTTTTCTTTTTAACTTCACAAAACAGTTGTGTACGAGAACTTCTATTTCTCCTATTTTAACCAACTTTCCCATTACCGAGGGAGCTCAAATTGTGTACACAGTCTCTACTAGTGCGGCCTGTTAATCTGTCACAATTTGGCGGATCCTGGACAGGTCATTGAAAAGCTATTTTCAGAAAGGGTAGTTTCAGTATATTTCCTTTGTTCAATTCATTCACAAAATACAAGCTACTGACCAAGTTTCAATTGAATCCCGAGTGATTCTCGGCTATTTGACGCCCGAGTTTGCCCCTGACTTCTTTGTCGCAGCGTGAGAGACGATTGTCGCAAAGTGAGAGACGATTGTCGCAGAGTGAGAGACGATTGTCGCAAAGTGAGAGACGATTGTCGCAAAGTGAGAGACGATTGTCGCAGAGTGAGAGACGATTGTCGCAAAGTGAGAGACGATTGTCGAAAAGTGAGAGACGATTGTCGCAGAGTGAGAGACGATTGTCGCAAAGTGAGAGACGATTGTCGAAGAGTGAAAGACGATTGTCGAAGAGTGAGAGACGATTGTCGCAGAGTGAGAGACGATTGTCGAAGAGTGAGAGACGATTGTCGAAGAGTGAGAGACGATTGTCGAAGAGTGAGAGACGATTGTCGAAGAGTGAGAGACGATTGTCGAAGAGTGAGAGACGATTGTCGCAGAGTGAGAGACGATTGTCGCAGAGTGAGAGACGATTGTCGAAGAGTGAAAGACGATTGTCGAAGAGTGAGAGACGATTGTCGAAGAGTGAGAGACGATTGTCGAAGAGTGAGAGACGATTGTCGAAGAGTGAGAGACGATTGTCGAAGAGTGAGAGACGATTGTCGAAGAGTGAGAGACGATTGTCGAAGAGTGAGAGACGATTGTCGCAAAGGGAGAGACGATTGTCGAAAAGTGAGAGACGATTGTCGAAGAGTGAGAGATAATTGTTGAAGAGTGAAAGACGATTATCGAAGAGTAAGAGACGATTGTCGAAGAGTGAGAGACGATTGTCGCAGAGTGAGAGACGATTGTCGAAGCGCCGACATTGTGATCGTAATCCCAAAAAACTTGTCATTTAGAAATTTGCTCTGATGACCAAACGAATGCGTCCTTCAGTCCAAATCGTGACGGGCGGATCTCATTATCAGTGAAGCTCTTCAAATTGTGGATTAGGGAAAACGTAACAGGAACAAATGTCTCTACGTGCCCAAAATTACTTTATGGACCTCAACATTTCTTATATTTAAGACTTGCCAAAAAACAAAACAAAAACAATAAATTTTTAAAAGACAAATACACCAACTCACCAAAGAAACACCAACATAAAAACATGACACTCCTGTAGTCCTGAAAACAAAACAAAACACGCCATAGTATAAATAAACGGTTGGAACGAAATAACGTAGTTGCATGTTTTTGCATTCAGCAAACTGAAGATAGGTGCTACTGACGAATGTACCTGTGGTACAGGGAAAATGACCGCTGAACATCTGCTGTAAAATTACCCGTCATACCAGGACCAGAAAAAGCACGTGGCCATCACCAATGCCAACACTAGGCAAGCTCTATGGCAGTGTCAACAGCCTCTAGATCACCGCTGCTTTATTCGCACAAATTCAAGTTGACGTCTGACAGCGTACGGAAACGACGACGACGACGACGAAGAAGAAGAAGAAGAAGAAGAAGAAGAAGAAGAAGAAGAAGACGTTTTGGGAAGACTCAGTAGTCGCGAGGTAAGGTGTCCACGTCGGATGCCGGAGGTCGCGGGTTCGAATCACCGGGTCTACTTAGCTCTGTTGTGTGAATATATTAAGATGGACTAGCACATCGGTTAAACCACACTTAAGAAACTGGTTGTATACAGACTCTGTAGAGTCTTCTAAACCAGTATTAATACCTTCTTAAGTTAAGTTAAGTTTTTGTCTGTCAACCCCCCCATCACGGGGTCAGTAAAAGAAAACAGATATATTCTTCTGGTTGACGCAACTCAGATGTGAATTTGATATCCGGTGTAACTTGCATCTAATCATTCAATCGACATGTTATTCTAGTGTTCTTTTGATCTCTTTCGTGTCAATGAGCTAAACTTTGCTAAACAATTATTAGAAAACTATATTCATTGCTTATGTTTGGATTGTTTAAAAAAATGGCAGTTTTTTAGAAATAAATTGTTATTTTATAACAGGGTGTCTCAGTGGCGTCACAAGAGTTGGTGTCACTAGGGTTGGTGTCACCCAGTAAATTAACTCGTAGTGTCGCTGCCCGCCCCCCCCCCTTTTTTTCTCCTATCCTATAATCGCGCCAACGGATCCTCTCCAGTACCAGATTTTGAAACAATGACAACAAATGTCTGCCGAGACACAACAAATACAGTGAATGCCTCTTCTGGTGGTGTAAGCCGGACTGGTCTGCACTCTCCAACGCCCAACTGCCCCTCCCTTCAAAGTAACGCCACTTGGTAGTCCCATATAGTGTGACCTAGCAGTTAGGATACTGGTGTCCTAACCTTTCGGACACGGGTTCAAAACCCCGGCAAGATTTTAGTTGTTTTGTTCTATTGTCTGCAACAATAAAAACCTAGCTGTGTACTGCCATCGTCCTTTTTTCTTCAGCGACCTCAGCAATAGGAATAAATTCTGCATTTAGTTTTGTTATAGTCATGTAGCAGAGACTGCCGTCAGGGATGAAGTAATAATGACTCCATTGTATTCAGTTTCAGTGTCTTTCTGAGATGGTTTGGCCATATTCTATTCTTTCCTCCTTTTTTTCAAACTTCTAAGGTAGGTACCAGCCTACAGCTGGATAAACCTGAAACATATCAAGAACGATGATCGAACCTGGTGCCTTAGTCACGAGAGACAAAAACATTCCAGAAACTCTGCCTACTGGGACGCACACAGCGTTAATAACCACACACACACACACACACACACACACACACACACACACACACACCCACCCACTTATCCACCCACCCACCCAACCCATCAACCACCCACCCACCCACCCACCCACACACACACACACACACACACACAGACATACACACAGACATACACACACATACACACGCGAGCGCTGCTGTGTTGGACTGCCCCTTGGGGTTTGAGAAGCCCTGAGCTTAGTGTTCACAGATTCACTCCGTAGTGCCGACATATCGACTGGAAAGTTTGTACACGTACTATAGAGCTGATACTTTGGCTTGAACAGATGTCCTACTTATATATAAAAGTGTATCCATACCCAGTATCTCTACATTTATTTTTAAAATACCTGAATTTTAGACATGACAGTTTTGCGTGCAAGAATTGATGTATTCAGGGAGCCCAAAGTATTACGGAGGGAACGAGTTTAAAGTTTATATGCACTTATCTTTACCTGGTTAATGGTTCCTCTGCTTGTGTGTAAAATACACGGGAATGTAGTTGAAATCTAGTGTCCTAGTTTATGTTCGTTTTTGTGTTGAAATCACTCGAGTGGGACTCGAATCAGAAAATAACATGATCGATATACCATTTCAAGCATGTCGTTAAAAGGAGTTAAAGAGGGTTGTGCAGGGGGCTAATAATATCATTACGTAATACATTTGCTTTTGCAACTGGTAGTGTAAAGGCTTGGATACTTGATACCTGTAAAGGTGACCAGTCATAGTTATGGTCCTTTGATTCACCTGAAACGAATGGACTGAATCAATGTATCAACCATGTTGATATGTAATGTAGTGTGTTACATAAGCTGAGGCCTTGAGTTGTAGTGTTTCTTAACTTAACTTAACGTCTTTATACTGGTTTAGAAGACCCTGCCGAGTCTGTATACAACCAGTTACATTTACATCACCTTGCTCTAAAAGCTATGCGCATCCAGTTTATTCTTAAATGCATTAACTGTCCCTGCATCCACTACCTCCCCTGGCAATGCATTCCAAGCACTCACCACTCTCTGACTAAAAAAATATTTTATAATATCTAATCTGGACCTCTCTTTAGTAAACATGTAGCTATGCCCTCTTGTTATTGTGGGTGGCTGTATTTTAAAAAAAACAACTTGTTATAGTCTAATTTATCCATTCCTCTGATCATCTTATAAACCTGTATTAAGTCACCTCGAATTCTTCTCTTTTCTAAACACTGTAGGCCGGTTTTTCTGAGTCTTTCCTCAGAACTTTAATTCTGGAATCCCACTATCAGCTTTGTCGATCTATTTGTATTCTTTCTAGCATGTTTATGTCCCCTCTATGATAAGGACTCCACACCTGTACACAATACTCCAATCTAGGTCCAACTAATGCTTTATACAGTTTGACTATCACTTCCTTGCTCCTATGTTTAATATTTCTTTTTATCATACCTAACATTGCATTTGTCTTCTTCACTGCTACCTTAACTTGCTCACTCACCTTACCTGTATTATCTATTATAACCCCTAGGTCCCTTTCCTTGTCTTCTTCCTAATAGTGTTCTCTCCCATGTTTCATGTTTGAGTGTAGAATTATATGTTGATGTCTTGTATTACAATCTAGTATGTCATCTCAATATGAGTGTTAGAGTGTAGCATTACATATACATGCCACAATAAATACATTTAACAGGCTCATGAGTTCAAGTATTAAGGAGTATTTTTTTGGAAGACGGTAGGATCGACAGAGAAATTGAGACTAGGTGTCAGAAAGCATCTGCGGTGACATATCAGCTGTCATCACTGCTGAGGCGCCCGAGCATTAGTTTGGCAGCAAAGTAACAGCTGATAAACAGTATATTTGTGCCGACTCTGTGCTACAAGTGCCAAACATGGCCTCTGTCCTGGGCGGGTGAGAGTAGAATTTTGACTTGTGAAATTTAGTGTTTGAGGAAGGTCATCGGTGTTTCCAGGATAGACAGAATGCGGAACGACGACTAACGTAGTATGGTCGGCACTACGGCTTTTGCCGAATACATTTCCAGATAGAAAATATTTTGACAAGAACCATCCAGTTTCCATGCGACACAGCATGGATGTACTTCACGCTCTTAGTTGCTGTCCAGTCTTGGAAAGCACACATACGCATCATGAACTCGATGGCATCCGGTGTTAGAGAGCAGTGTATGTTAAAGTTTTGTATTACAATACAGTATCTCATGTAATGTAATACGTTAGAAGTGGGTGGTATATGTACATGTCATACATTACAATGAACTCTGCACGTGTTAAACACATCGATACAGCAATAAATGAGACAGGCCGTATAGTTACTCAATGCCTAAAACCTACACCAACTGAAAAAATGTACCCCGTAACCGGCATAGCGGAACCAGAGATATGAAGAACTGTCGCATCAGAGATACATAGAGAAAAACAGGTGAATGACCCAAGACACTCTATGTTCGGACGTGATGTGCAGCGCGCAAGACTAAAGTCAAGACAAAGTTTCTTGCAGTCCCTACAGACTAGTCTAGGAAAATGACTCATCCAAAGTTGGAAATAACTGACACAGGTCCCCCTTGATCGAGTTACGAGAGCAACCTGCGCTTAGACATCTCCTGCCCTTCGCAACATGGAAGTCACTAAATAGACTTCGAAAGGGTGTATCACGATGGAGGAAAAACAAGAAAAGATGGTGATACAGGGATGATGAAACATGCGAATGTGGAGAAACACAAGATTAGGACCATCTGATGATCTGCTCAAACTTCCCGGAGATTTGTAGCATGGATGACCTACTGAGTGCCATTGACAGGGCATTCCATGTGGCTGATTACTGGAGAATGAGGTGTGACGGAGTGCCTAGGACAGGGGAAGTAATTAAGTATTGCAATGTAGTATCTCATGTAATATAACGGGTTATTGAAGCTGTAGAAGACAAAGGGCCTGAGATTTGGAGAACGAGATCTGGAGCCCGAGACCTTGACATAGTGCTGCGACGTTTTTAACACTCAATCCCTTACAGCAGTGTCTGCTTTGGGACTACCGTCCATCAATCAATCAATGAATCAGTCAATCATAACCTTTCAGCATCATATGGGGAGGGAGAAGGGGGGGGGGCAGGTCTTCAATAAATACACCAACAAATCCCCATGTCCTGTCTCATCATTTCCATCCATGTCTTCGTCTTTCCTGTTCCCTTTATGTTAGTTTCGAGCTTGCTTCTCCGTGGTGTTTTATACTGCTTCTACTGCTAGTCTGCTTGTGATCCTAACAACTGGTGTCGCATCCAAACTCTAGCGTCTTCTCCTCACGCCATGTTGACTTTTTATTGCCTGGTTTGTTCCAACAGTTTCACATCAGTGATCTGACCTTCCCAGTTCAATCTTTCTATTTGGGTTTTATTACAGTTTTGCTTTTCTGGATTCTGCTTACAAAGGCACGCCTCTTTCAACCTCAGACCGTAGTTCTGTGGGTAGTCATATTAGGACGTATTGGCCAGTGTATGGATTCCTGTGTGTATCTGTTTGTAATGTGTTCCACTGCGCAGTTTTGCAGTACATCAGTGTGTTTCCCAATAATTTCTGCACGCGTAGAAGCGGTCATACCAAGAAAAATCCCCAACATACCTTAGCAACGTGGATGTGATTTCAAACTCTGAAAATTTGGATTGCAAACCAAGATTGCGCTCAATTTACACCCCTACACGTCTTTCCCTTCCCGCTCTGTTGACATCTTTCCCTTCTCGCTCTGTTGACATCTCTCCCTTCCCGCTCTGTTGACATCTTTCCCATCCTGCTCTGTTGACGTCTTTCCCTTCCCGCTCTGTTGACATCTTTCCCTTCCCGCTCTGTTGACATCTTTCCCTTCCCGCTCTGTTGACATCTTTACCTTCCCGCTCTGTTGACATCTTTACCTTCCCGCTCTGTTGACATCTTTACCTTCCCGCTCTGTTGACATCTTTCCCTTTTCGCTCTGTTGACATCTTTTCCTTCCCGCTCTGTTGACGTCTTTCCCTTCCTGCTCTGTTGACGTCTGTCCCTTCCCGCACCTCCCCAATATATTCTTCACATGCAGCCATTTATAATAGTCTGTACCTGTTTCCTTGTTCGTGTTCTTGTCCTCCTTGCTGTAACCATGAAATAGAGCGGACTTGTATGGGGTTAAAGATTTGTATTTTTATGTTGGGACTACCTTGACTTCCAAATTATTTACTTTCCCACGGAAGATCAAGTAATCCACATAGCACAAGAAATCGAAGATGCTTTCCAGGAAGGAAAACACATTCTGGATGTATGGGTAGATCTGGAAAAAGCCTTCGACCAAGTATGGAAAGACGGACTACGTAGAAAAATGTTGCAACACGGAGTATGCGAATAAAGGTTAAAGTGGATCAGAAACTACTTAGAAAATAGAACAGCGAGAGTGCAGGTCCAAGAGCATACCAGTAAAAAGGTAACCAAGGAAAAAGGTGTTCCCGAGGGTGGTGTCCTCTCCCCTACACTCTTCCTTATTTGCATAAATGACATCGCCAACAACCTCCACAACAGTACCCACTATTTTCTCTACGCTGATGACCTGGCCATATGGAGTACTGGAAAACACATCACTACAGCCAGCACACGAATGCATGGCTCTGTGACATCCCTCGAAAGATGGTCCAAGACCTGGTTACAAAAATAAATGAACGACAAACGACACATACCATCTTCTCCCTGTCAAACACACGGCAGCAAGTAAAACTCCAATTAAATGGAAAAGAGATACGGCTAGATGAGGCTCTAACCTTCTTAGGAGTTTTCTTAGACCGACGTCTGGCCTGGAAAACACAGATTTTAAAGACCCAGCTGAGGGAGAGGCTACGCATGTCCATCATGAAGAAACTTGCTGGTACTACATGGGGTGCTGATGGAAACACACTAAAGAAATTATACACAGGCAGAGTGAGACCAGTTTTGGAATACTGCTTCGCAGCTTGGTCCACGGCATCTAAATCAAACTTTGACAAAATAGGGCGCACCCAGAACCAAGCAGCCCGCAACACAACAGAAGCCCTGGTCCACCCAAATAAAAGGACCTGGAAGCTTTGACTGAGCTACAGCCAATGGAAGACCTCCGAGACTGCAGAATCCTACAGCAAGCGGGAAAATTCAAAAATGCACCCGGTGCACCACAGACTAAATGGGCTGGGACACAGCAGGCTGAAAAGGAAAAATCGTACAGTCCAGGCAATAGAAATGATTAAAAACAATGCTGCATTCTTAAACGAAAAAAGTAAAACCAATACCAGCGCTCCATATGCTGCCTCAGGAAAGGAAGACCCTTCCCTGATCTTATATGCAATATCCCCAACATCGAAGACAAAAAGACACAAACAGAGGAACAGAAAAAACACAGTTACAAATTATATCAACCAAATATTTCCACCAACAGCCTGGACGCACGCCTACACGGATAGCGCAGCTAAAGATGCCGTTGGAAACGAGGGAGGAGGCACCACTATAAAACTAAAAAGCAAAGTCTACTCAGTAGTATTTGCTACTGGGAGACGCTGCATAAACTTCAGTGCCGAAGCCAGAGCTCTGAGCCAAGCAGCTGAAACCCTTATAGACCATAAGGAGCAGGCAGAAAAGCAAATGGCCATTTTCACTGACGCCCTCCCATTGTTAATGGCGCTCAAGAACCAGCACCAAAAAAAGAGCTCGGTGCTCTGGCAAACTCACTCGAACGCCAGAGAGGAAAGAATGCTGCAGCAGAGTGATACAGAAATCACATACAATGAGATTCAAGCATTCATCAGGGCAACAACGTACAGTGCAACATGCAAAAAAGACCACCCTGGCCACATAGAAAACGATGCCTACCATCAACTCTCCAGGTGAGACTAGGTGATCATTCTCCGGCTACGCTCAGGTCACAACAGACTTAGATGCCATCTGTACAACAAGTTCAAGATTGGCACTACAGACCTTTGTACCTGCGGCACAGCCCCCATGAAGGCAGAACATATATTGCAGTCCTGACCACTGTATACCGACAAAAGATGTAGCATTTGACAACAGCCAGTGTCCTTCCACGAAAAGCTGTACGGAAGTGCACAGAGCCTTGAGTCGACTGCTGCCTTTGTTAGAGTCATTGAAGTTGAGGTCTGAAGACGAACGAGGAAGAAGAAGATTCACCACCCTTCCTCTCACTTTCTCTCTCTCTCTCTCTCTCTCTCTCTCTATCTATCTCTCTCGCTTTCTCTCTCTCTCTCACTCACTCCCCTGCGTAAGTGTTTGCGTACCTTCATTTGTTCTCTATACCCCCCCCCCCATACACCCACCCTCACCCTTTCATTGTTTGGCTGCCGGCTTGTCTGGCTATATTGTCCAGCTTTGGTTTGTCTTCTATCTCTCTTACCAAAAAGTCTGGCAGAGTCAATACCTTCATCTTACTAACCACAATTTTAGTCGTTTTTAATATTGAGTACACGAAGAGCTGTGTTGTCGTCCTAGAACTAAATCAAGGATGTGCGAAACAACTGTTTTTCTATTTCGTTTGTTCAAAAGAATACAGTGGATGCCATCTCAACATTTATGGCAATGAAGAACATAACAAATGTGAAGAGAAAGGGAAAGCTTCCTCAACCTACCTCAAGCTACCTCAGCCTACCTCAAGCTACCTCAACCTACCTCAAACTACCTCAAGCTACCTCAACCTACCTCAACCTACCTAAACCTACCTCAAGCTACCTGAACCTACCTCAAGCTACCTCAACCTACCTCAACCTACTTCAGCCTATATCAAGCCACCTCAACCTACTTCAGCCTACCTCAACCTACCTCAACCTACCTCAACCTACTTCAGCCTACCTCAACCTACCTCAACCTACCTCAACCTACCTCAACCTACTTCAACCTACCTCAACCTACCTCAGCCTACCTCAACCTACCTCAGCCTACCTCAGCCTACATCAAGCTACCTCAACCTACCTCAACCTACCTCAGCTTACCTCAACCTACCTAAACATACCTCAAGCTACCTGAACCTACTTCAGCTTACCTCAAGCTACCTCAACCTACCTCAACCAACCTCAACCTACCTCAAGCTACCTCAAGCTACCTCAACCTACCTCAACCTACCTCAACCTACTTCAGCCTATCGCAACCTACCTCAACAGCTCAACCTACCTCAAGTAACCTGTTATCTGTATAATTTACAAAGAGGCCAAGAAGTTTACCAGGTCAAGATACCGGAGCAGGTAGGACGCAGAGCAAAGAGATTTACAAACACACGGCACACATTAATAGATCAACAGACGGATGCAGATGGTAATCGTTAGATTCCGCACAGGCCACAAACATTTTAGATAATACCTGGTCAACAAACAGACACAAATTAGCGATGAATGTGACTGGGACACTTATAAAATGAAGAACATCTGCTATAATACGCGAGAAACAAATAAAGGGCATATGGTCATCATCAATATCTAGTTGACCATAGCAAGGAATGATGGCGACATCAGACGGTTTTGTCTTGATGGTGAAACTTGCAGTGTATTTGGATTAATGTGAGACAGCAACTGCGCTGGTCGTCAACCTCATTCTCTGGTCCAGAGCTACATTGAACTAGTGGCAAGACATCAATCGAGATGGGGGTAACTCAGGACGTCGACATTCTTATCCCACCTTCCTTGAGACAAGGAATCGCTTGAAACTTGCCGGATTCGATCGCCTACCGTTTCTGTTCAAAACTTGAAGAGACGAGTTTCTTAACTCGTCCACAACATCAGAGATAGATTAGTAAAAGACAGATAGTCTCATAGCAAACACCGGGGTGGAGGACAGCAGCGAAGTGTTAGCAACTGTATTCTAATAGGCCTCGGTATTTTATGAGGTAGGATGGTCTGATCACTTCCTTATTATCGTTCCAAACAGTAAGCCAGGTACCTTGTTACACCAGGGACTACATGGTTGTGTTGATAACGGAGATCGAACTAGGTATCTTTGCAATGAGATACTTTTGTTCCTATATTATTCACCCTTTAAATAAACTATGTCTATTTTCCTCACAAACCTGACGGACTTTCTCCAACTTCAACCATTCCTGAACAAGTTCTATTCATAGGCGTCTCAGTCTTTGCAGACCATACGCGAATGGGCGCTGAATATGGAGACCCTGAGCTGCCCAAACTGCAGGATCCCCCTCTCGGCCTGGCTGGTGTAATCCAAAGGAAGGCAAAGCATGACAATTTGGCACCAGCTAAGCTGCAAGAGCTGCCGGAATCAGTTCGCAATTTTGAAACCATCGTCTTTAGGTGCTATCACTCCGGATTTTCTGCCTGGGTTTACTCCCGTAGCCTACCTTCTCCCGAGGTTTCCACAAGGCAATGGAGTCGTTGCCCGCAGATGCTAGTTACTCGAGAAATCCGATGATACACGCATCGTCCCAAGATAAGCCAGCACTCTCTGGGACGTGTGGCACAAGTTCTATTGAGATACCAATCTCCAGGTACTCTTCTGCTTTCTTTAGATATATTCAATATGACGTCTAACAGCGTGGAGGAAAGAGAATATATTTGTGTATGTATGTTTTAAAAAAAATTACGATTGCCTTACGGACTACAGTAGAGAAGCAGAACGCAGCGAATTATCTTTGTCTTCAGGTGGTCCTTATCTGGGTAAGGTTGGAACCGCTATTCTATGTCAGCGTTTGACACACAGCATGTATTGCTTGAAGTAATTCCATACCTCAGGTGTCACTAGTACCACACGTATGGAATATTTGCCAAACCTGCCAGCTGTCACTCGTCTTGCTTCAAGACTCTGGCTTGTCATATCACGTCTTTGCTGCGTGCGCATGCATGGGCAGTTGAAATATCACTATATACCTGTCTTGGGGAGGGAAACTAACGTCTGGTCAGGCAAAACATACTGATCAGACATGTTAGTCAGGGTCAGGCAAAAAAAACTGATAAGACATGTTAGTCAGGGTCAGGCAAAACATACTAATCATACATGTTAGTCAGGGTCAGGCAAAACATACTAATCATACATGTTAGTCAGGGTCAGGCAAAACATACTGATCAGACATGTTAGTCAGGGTCAGGCAAAATAAACTGATCAGACATGTTAGTCAGGGTCGGGCAAAATATACTGATCAGACATGTTAGTCAGGGTCATGCAAAACATACTGATCATACATGTTAGTCAGGGTCAGGCAAAACATACTGATCAGACATGTTAGTCAGGGTCAGGCAAAATAAACTGATCAGACATGTTAGTCAGGGTCGGGCAAAATATACTGATCAGACATGTTAGTCAGGGTCAGGCAAAACATACTGATCAGACATGTTAGTCAGGGTCAGGCAAAATAAACTGATCAGACATGTTAGTTAGGGTCGGGCAAAATATACTGATCAGACATGTTAGTCAGGGTCAGATAAAACATACTTATCAGATATGTTAGTCAGGGTCAGACAAAACATAATTGTCAGACATGTTATTCAGGGTCAGGCAAAACACACTGGCCAAGACCCTCACCTCGGCTTCCTAGTAAATCTCCCTGGAAATTGGCTGTTTTCATGCAGCCTGGATCGACGTAAAGGATCGACGTGATCCCCATAGCAGTGAGTGGCACTCAGATAAAGCCAAGCATAGCACAACCGCCTGGAGGACCCCCGTCTACCTTCATCAGCCTGCTCGGGATGTGAGGAAAGCTACTACAACCTGCCACCTAACGTCCTTTTCAGGGCGCACAAAAGAACAACCCACTCATTGTTGGCGTTCGCAAAAAACAAAATCAACCTGTCTCATTTTCTTGTCTATTATGGGCAGTGGAAATCTCTTTATTACGTTTGCGTCCATCTATCTGTCTCATTATCTGCATGTTTTGTCTATTATGGAAAATATCTCATAGAACCGACTGCATCGTACCTGGGTGATTCCATATGGGATCAGCCCCTTTCATTGTATCTGGGTGCTTCCATATGAGATCAGTCCCTTTCATTGTATCTGGGTGCTTCCATATGGGATCAGTCCCTTTCATTGTATCTGGGTGCTTCCATATGAGATCAGTCCCTTTCATTGTATCTGTGTTCTTCCATATCGCATCATCCCCTTTCATTGTATCTGGGCGCTTCCATATGGGATCAGTCCCTTTCATTGTATCTGCACGCTTCCATATGGGACCAGCCCCTTTTATTGTATCTGGGTGCTTCCATATGAGATCAGCCCCTTTCATTGTATCTGGGCGCTTCCCTTTGGGATCAGTCCCTTACATTGCGGTTTTATCATTAACAAAACTATGCCATGTCTGTCCCGCTAATCATGACGAGATTTGAACCTGACACGTTGGGATTGTAGACCAAGCTCACAACCTGTCGACCATACGCTCTGTGTCAATCATGAGAAGTGGCTAACTCTATCAATGTTACATATATCCACCTACCTGTCTCATTGTCTGTCTGTCTGTCCTATCTATCTACCTACATGTCTCATTGTCTGTCTGTCTTAACTATCTACCTATCTGTCTCATTATCTATCTGTATGTCTGATCTATCTACCTACCTGTCTCATTGTTTGTCTGTTTTATCTATCTACCTAGATGTCTCATTGTCTGTCTGTCTTATCTATCTACCTGTCTCTCTTATCTTTAACTTCTTCGTCTTCCTCGTTCGCCATCAGACGTCTGCACCTACAACTCTAACAAACCCAGCAGTAAGCTCAAGTCTCCCGAAACTGCTTCTCGCAAAAGAATACAGACTGCGACCGCGTGCCTCAACTTTCTCTAGTGAATAATGGGCACGTCTTCTATAAGGATTCGGCTGCATCTTCGATCCCATAAAATTTAATCAAAGATCATTACCAATTATTATTCGATTTGTATATTTAAAACATTACATGATTAAAGCTATGTAGATCCCCGGGTTATAATTACCGTGATGCCTCCAGTAATATCGTTAACATAAATTTAAAAATTAAAGTACAGAAAATATAGATTTATTTATCTTTGAAACCCCTCTAGCTTACAGGCCGCTGGACTACATCCCTCCTAGCCCATGCCTTAATTTGGCACTAGCTGTAGATCATACTACCCTCCTTGTGCTGTAGATGTATAACATATGAAGGCAGGGGTTACACAGAAACTGAGTATTATATTAAAGGTTTCTCTGGGTTGGAGACAGGGAAGGAGCACTACAGAACAGATATTTAATTTAAGGCTGCTAAGCGAAAAATATCTAGAACAGCGGCAAAAACTGTATCATGTCTTTGTTGATTTTAAGAAGGCGTTTGATAGGGTATGGCATAAAGCGCTATAGGCAATCATGAGGATGAATAAAATCAATGGAAATATTATAAAGGTCATTGAACACTTGTATGACAAGGCGTCCAGCGCAGTTCTTGTGAATGGGAGGCGAGGTGATTGGTTTCGTACATCAGTTGGTGTGAGACAGGGTTGTATACTCTCTCCAACTCTTTTCAATATATTCCTTGAGGGAATTATGAGTGAGGCACTTGGAATTCACTTTGGTACTATCAAGATAGGGGGTCAACGATTACCAACAATCGTTTTGCAGATGATATCGACGGGTTGGCGGGTTCAGAAGCAGAACTCCAGGAATGGGTCAGAAGACTCGATGAAACAACTCTTGACTATGGTATACAGATAACGCTGGAAAGACACAATTAATGACCAACAACGCCGAGGGCTTCAACAGTAGGATAAAAGCTAATGGCCAGAAACTCGAAGTGGTTGACCCTTTTAAATATCTGGGTTCGATTGTCAGTGACGAAGGATCAAAATGTGAGGTGTTGGCCAGAATATCACAGACAATAGCGGCGCTTGTACGGCTTAACAAAATCTGGCCAAAAAAAACGGTTAGCTCTATGCACGAAAATCAGATTAATGCGTATATTGGTTTTGTCAATATTCCTCTATGCTTGTGAGACATGGACAGTTACAGCTGACCTTCAGAGAAGGATACAGGCCTTGGAGATGAGATATTTTCGAAGACTTTTAAACTCACGTACAAAAATCGAGTTAGAAATGAGGAAATACAAGATAGAATCACAACAGCAATTGGGCCTTTCGAAGACCTCTTGGCAACTGTCAAAAGAAGGAAACTCGCTTGATACGGTCATATATCGAGATCAAATGGTCTTGCAAATACGATCCTCCACGGAAAGATGCAAGGCAGACGACGAAGAGGCCGACCCAAAAAGATGTGGTAGAACAACATAAAAGAATGGACCAATCTCCAACCAGAAGAGGCACAGGCAGCGGCCGCTGACAGAGAAGTGTGGCGTGGGGTTGTGATGATGTCTTCATATGTGCCCCATCGACCTCACCGGTTACGGGATGACCTGACCTGACCTGACTAGGTTGAAGTAGTTTGATAAATGTTTTGTTAAACCATATTGTAAGCCGTTTTGTACGACATACTCGCAGTGTGGCTCGCCCTAACTCCGTTCGGAAACTATTCAAGAAGCAAAATTATTATGTAGATATGGCGTGCCCGTCCTTGACTTGCACGTGATCTGGTCACGGATCTGAGATTCTGCTATACTAATCCTCTCCCCCCCCCCCTACCCCCCCCCCCCCCCCCAGGGGGTTAATCGAATCGCATCCAACCAGGAATGAAGTCTTCAAGCAAATAATGACACCCACTCGGTTTACGACTGTCGTAAATTATGAAGTTTTAAGTATGCACTTCAAAGCACCGCTTTTACAATCCGGTGTTCTTGTATTTTGTCCATCAAGTATGTTTATCCTTTAACAGGTATATATATAAACATATATTTTCAAAGCATATAATTATTAATTGTGAATGTGAAAATGTATGTCTGTATACATGTCTGTGTTTTTACACGTTTGAGCTTACCTGTGTGTGTATATATATATATATATATATATATATATATATATATATATGTAGCGCTTTTAACCAACACTCCGCTATTGAAAAATGAACTTTGTTTTATTAGTGTGACTGTGTGTGTTGTCAAATGGGACGCGCTATAGCTGAGAAGGAACGAACGAAAACGCGGATGGTTCGAAACCATGCAGTTTCAAGCTTCCATATATATATATATATATATATATATATATATATATATATATATATATATATATATATATATATATATATATATATATATATACGTGAAAAAAATGGTTGTCCTAAAACAGGTTGGAACCTCACCAGTAAAAACAATTACGCTAAATGAAGATCCGCTCGATGAAGTTCAAGTGCTCGAATATTTGGGCTCCACAGTAACAGCAACACTATCACTCGATGAAGAGATCAATATACGCATAAGGCAAGAAGCAACAACTTTCGGCAGGCTGAAAGAAAGGCATGGCATAAGAGAAAGCTGACACTAAATACAAAGACCATGCTATATCAATCATGCCTGCTTGGTACACTATATTACGGAGGGGAAACATGGACAACACATTCAAGACACGAGAAGAGATTAAACAGTTTTCATATGCGATGTCTTCGCAGTAGAATGAACATAAAGTGGCAGGACAAGGTGATCAACTCGGAAATACTGAAACGCGCCAAGATACCTTCCCTCTTCTGGATCCTGAGCAACAAGATACTGAGATGGTTGGGTAACGGGAAATGAATGTCAAATACCCACATTCCGAAGCAGTTACTCCTGGGTGAACTCATATTGGATACCAGATCACGTGGAAGGCCTAAATTAAGATACAAGGACATTTGCAAAAGATCCATGAACGACTTTACAATCAATCCAAATACCTGGGAGGAGATTGCAAAGGATAGAGCTGCACTGAGAGCAACCTTGACGGGCATCGAGGCACCAGAGTTAGTTCTGATGACAAAGATGGAAGACAAGCGACACAACAGAAAGAGGCCTACACCACACTAATCGAACTTTTTCTGTTTACACTGCTGTCGTCCCTATCAATCGAGAATCATCAAAATCAGCCACGAAAGTCGATGTCCCTCCAGGACAGGTGCTGCCACCGCCGTCTCTACAACAGACCAGCTTACTGGCCGTCTGTCAAGATGAAAAAGGCCATAATAATAATTATATATTTATATATATATATATATATATATATATATATATATATATATATATATATATATATATATATATATATATCTGCATCTCTTAGTCGCCCCCAAGTCGGCTTGTCCCTTGACTTGCCACCGGGGTCGGGCGGCACGAGACGAGAGAGTGAGGATAAAAAGTAGCGCAGTTAATCCTAACTAAAAAATAAAGCTAGTAAAATAAATTATGCCATCATCGTCTACGATGGACGGCGGCCTTTGCCTTTGATATATATATATATATATATATATATATATATATATATATATATATATATATATATATATATATATATATATATATATACATCTTCTACGCGTGCTTGTGTGCTAGTTAAAATTTGAATGATTATAAAGTTATATTAACGTACATATGTATGCAGTTATTATACATAAATGTTTGTTATTTACACGTCACCAAACACATATAAAAGAACCCAATAATAACATCAGAGCAACACACGCATTCAAACACATAAATAACAATAAATACCTGGTTGCTACTTACAAGGGAAGTAATGATCGATGTACGGTAGCTGAAGTAATGTTGAACAGACGGCTAAACCCCTTATATAAATCACCAACCCAGAATGGTGTCACAATATTTTTGTTCTCTGAACTGGCACCTTAATTGTCCACTTCAATTGTCGCTTTTATGGATCTTATGGCATTGTTGGGGATGTTTTAACTACATTGAATTCGAAACTGAAATTATAGGCTGAGAATAAAGAATGCGCCGAAGTCTCACTTAACTTGGACCTTCAATTTCTGGTTATGACTTCACGAGACTCGTTCGCTTCATCTCGTCTGTCCATATATATATATATATATGCTGATGAAGGTGGACTAATGGTCCTCCAGGTGGTTGCACTAAACTTGGCTTCATCTGCGTGTCGCTAATTACAACGGGGATCACGTCGATCGCCCACCTCGTTAATCAGGATGCCATGAAAACAGCCCATTTCAAGGATGACCTTTGTGGAAGTGATGAGGCGCGGGGGGGGGGGGGGGGGGGGCTTGGCCAGTATGATTGAACTGACTCTGACACATGTCCGATCAGTATGTTTTTGCCTGGCCAGACATTTGTCTCCTCTGCCCATATAGATGTGTATACATATATATTTATGTGTTTATGTGTGTGTGTGTGTGTGTGTGTGTGTGTCTGTGTGTGTATGTGTTGTGTTGAAAGTTGCAGGCATTTTCGTGTGTCATCTGTCTGACCACTGTTAAATTGAATCAATGCCTCTGTACTGTTTCTTGAATGGTACAACACTTGTTTCATGTATTAGAACACTCCCATTTGACGGGAAAAGTGCGGAATTCAACCCCCGTTACCGACGCTCTACAGTCGACCCAGCTGTAATCATGTACCTTTCTTGGGAGGCTGCAAGGAATAATCTGGTCACACTACCTAAAAAATGAGCTTCTAACACTTCATCCCCGACAACGGCGTCTCCTATGGGAAAGCCTTAACCTTCCGTTTTTTTTTTAACACCACCAATGCATTATTTATTTTGCCTTCCTCTCGCTTTGAAACGTTAATGACTGTGTTTGCCCCTAGCGCGTCAAGTAGGTTTGAGACCGTATTGTCAGACTTACAACACATTTACTTCTATGAATGTTAATACATCTCATCCTGACGATGCTCCAACTTCGTGTCAGATTTCTTCCTATAATATTCGGTCTCATCAAGTTACCTGAACCGCTTTTAACCAACACTCCGCTATTGAAAAATGAACTTTGTTTTATTAGTGTGTGTGTTGTCAAATGGGACGCGCTATAGCTGAGAAGGAACTAACGAAAACGCGGATGGTTCGAAACCATGCATTCAAGCTTCCACTGGTCTAAAGGCGGGTTAAATGTTCCACTAGTCATATCGAAGGTGGATGGCTATAAACTCGAACGTCCCTTGTACACACAATGAAGGTAAAAGATCCCTAGGCAAAAATCGAAAATAATGTCGGTAGCCGTGATCAGGGAAACAAAGTTATAAAGGTAACGACACTCCTGTCTAATAGTGGTGTGTATGTAGGCCAGAAGGAGCTGACACCTCCTTCATTCAAATATATAACATGCCAATTATCCGCCTGTCTGTACACTCGATTGGATACATATACATACACCTGTAAGGATATAAGAGTAGCTACTAATAAGAAGAGTAGCTACTAATAAGAAGAGTAGCTACTAATAAGAAGAGTAGCTACTAATAAGAAGAGTAGCTACTAATACGAAGAGTAGCTACTGATAAGAAGAGTAGCTACTAATAAGAAGAGTAGCTACTAATAAGAAGAGTAGCTACTAATAAGAAGAGTAGCTACTAATAAGAAGAGTAGCTACTAATAAGAAGAGTAGCTACTGATAAGAAGAGTAGCTACTAATAAGAAGAGTAGCTACTAATAAGAAGAGTAGCTACTAATAAGAAGAGTAGCTACTAATAAGAAGAGTAGCTACTAATAAGAAGAGTAGCTACTGATAAGAAGAGTAGTTACTAATAAGAAGAGTAGCTACTGATAAGAAGTATCGTCAAATGTAATGACAAATCTGGCAAATAACAACTACAAGACCAAATAATATATGTCTGCAAGTTGTGCCTACAACAGATATGGTTATGCCTGAAACAAATTGGAGCGCACTGTAACGTTGAGGGAAGATGGATGTAACAATGGTAACGAAGACGACACAATGAGAATTGGTTCGATGACGTAGCATCATGGCGTTGATGGCGATCATTGTGCTGGAAATAGGACATGTGACAGAAAATTTTGGATATCATGATCTTTTACAACGATCAAAAGGAACATGATGATGATTATCGCGATGATCATTGTATTTCTGACATGACTTTGGCGTGGGAAGCGGAATTTGTCTCTTTCAGGTCAAGTGTTGAGCGACTATTGACATACTAAGCATCGATAAATTGCACACCTACCAGCCTTCGATCAATGACATGACTAACAACCATCGACCAATCAAACATCCATCAATCATTGGCCTTTGACACGATTACTAATCATACATTGATAGCGCTTTCCAACCCTCATTCTGCCGTAGGTCTCCCAAGTATCGACCAATGATATTTCTTTCAACAATCAACAAATGCCACACCTCCCAACCAACGACCAGTGTCAGATCTCCAAACAATCCCCTAAATCGATCTACCATCTACTAACCACCAACCAATGACATACGTACCAAGAATCGATCAATGAAATACGTTCCAACAATCGACCAATATGCCTTACGTTTCGACAATCGACCAATGACACAAGTTCTAACAATTGTCCAATGACATACATTTTAACAATCGACCAATGTTATACCTGCAAACCATCGACTAATTACATATTTAACGATTATCGAATAATTACACATCTACCAACAACAGGGCAATTTAAAAAACTCTCAACCATCGTTCTATAGCAGGTCTCTAAACTACTGACCAATGACATACCTACCAGCCATTGACAAGTTTCGTATTTACCAACCATAGTCTAATGACACACCTGCTAACTATCGACAAATGACACACTCCTAGGAATCGACACATTGTATATCTACCAACCATAGTCTAGTGACACGCCTACTAACTATCGACAAATGACACACTCCCAGGAATCGACACATTGTATATCTACCAACCATAGTCTAGTGACACGCCTACTAACTATCAACAAATGACACGCCTACTAACTATCGACAAATGACACACCTACTAACTATCGACAAATGACACACTCCCAGGAATCGATACATTGTATATCTACCAACCATAGTCTAGTGACACGCCTACTAACTATCGACAAATGACACGCCTACTAACTATCGACAAATGACATACCTACTATCGACAAATGACACACTCCCAGGAATCGACACATTGTATATCTACCAACCATAGTCTAGTGACACGCCTACTAACTATCGACAAATGACACACTCCCAGGAATCGACACATTGTATATCTACCAACCATAGTCTAGTGACACGCCTACTAACTTTCAACAAACGACATCGATCCAATCTATCTTGCATCTTTTCATGCCAGATTTCACAGCCATCTTTCAACGAGAGCGACAGAACATCTAACAGAGAAAGTGATCTGGAAGATGGCTCCGGGACCAGCTCCCCAGAAGACGATCGAGGGCAGTGGGGCAACAAGGCAGAGTTTATCCTGTCCTGCATCGGCCTATCTGTGGGACTAGGAAATGTCTGGCGGTTCCCTTACCTGGCTTTCGAGAATGGAGGAGGTATGTCGTTAAAAGACAGGGAAGAGAGAAAGAGAGAGAGGGTGAGATAGAGAGATAGAGAGATAGAGAGAGAGAGAGACTGTGTGCGTGTGATGTAGTCCGTCTTATGTTCAGAGTAAATATGCAGAGTATGTGTGATGTTGCAATATTTGCTTAATGTTAGTTAACATAAGAACATAAAAAAACAGATACAATAATTTCTGTTCATTTCAAGTACCATTTCTGCATCGAAGGTCGGAAGCAATGGATCTTCTCTTTCGCCTTCTATCACCCAGGGGTGCATAGGCCATCAACCAACCCTCACCAAGCAGCTCTGTCCTGTGCAATCTTTTTCCACTTCCTTCCAGTTTTTCCCTGTCTGCCTCTTGAATGATTGCCTTCCATCCTACCCTCTAGTATGGTCTTCAACAAGGAGGTTATAGGGGGTCTTGTTATATTACCAAAATAACTTAACTGTCTAATCTGGTTTCGGTAATTAATTCTCTTTTCACCCCCAACTTTTCCAAAACCTCCACATTTGCTTTTCTTCTTTTTCCAAGAAATGCGACCCAATCTTCTGTATACCCACATTTTGAAGGTGTACTTGTTATCCAGTGCACCATAAAGTAGTAACTGACAATAATTTAAGATAGTCAGAATTGCAACCAGACAGACAAACTGAAAGAGAGACGGAAGAGTACAGAGAAATGTGATCAGAAAAGACACTTAGGAATAAAAACAATTCGATGTGGAAAAACATATAGAAATACGTGAAGAAAGACATACATATTGTCTAACGATCTTCATGCTTCAGTTGATCTAACTCTAAATGGGTACCTGACTTAATGTAAAAGAAGTAAAGACAGAGGGAAAGGGAATCGGCCACCCCACCTCATAAACAAGCCGTGGCTTCGTACAGTGGCAGTCTCAAACACTTCACCCCCCCCCCCCCCCCCCCTACACATAGAACAGTGTCTGTTGCGGTTCTACTTTTCCTGTTTATAGACAGACGAGTAGATGAAAGTAGAGAAAGGCAAACGAAAATTGACATTCGCGGATATACAAAAATTAAAAAATGTAGTCCCATAGCAGACCTCATCGTCGGGGATGAAGTGTTATAGACCACCAGATTTTCCTAAATTGGAAAGACCAGCGCCATTACTCCCCGCTTTACTTTCTTTAATTTCAAGTCGGGTGGCCAAGTACAAACGGGTAGACTAAAGCGTATCGATACGGGCATTGCCCCCGGTTAATTTATCACGAGAGACAATCAATGTAACTGATCTGGCACTCTTTAGCTAACAGAAGAAACACCCCGAGACAATACGGTTTAGACGTAAAGACAGCTAGAGAAACAGAAATTATGGACAGACCACATCCTACTGTATCTAAAGTAGAACATGGATAGACAAAAGCACAGCAAATGATACATTACAAATTTAAACCATATCAAAATACATTTTTTTAAACAATTGATCTGCTATAAACTTCTACAGCTGCCTTTGTCATTGCGTATTTGGTTCTCCAAGTCTTAATCGGCAAGCCTATGTACTTCATGGAGCTCGTCATGGGCCAGTTTTCTGGAAAGGGGCCGACTAAAGTCTGGGATATGAACCCATCGGCTAAAGGTAAGAGAAGAAAGTGGTGTTAAGTAGTAGGGCGTTGTTTGTGTCGTGTGTAGCGAGTATTGCACTGTGTGTGCAATGCGTGTGTAGTGTGTAGTGGGTGTGTATTGTGTGTAGCCTGTAGT
Source organism: Ariolimax columbianus (assembly GCA_036924085.1). Taxonomy (NCBI): domain Eukaryota; kingdom Metazoa; phylum Mollusca; class Gastropoda; order Stylommatophora; family Arionidae; genus Ariolimax; species Ariolimax columbianus. The sequence continues at coordinate 15,378,998 of JAVGWX010000005.1, forward strand.
GTGTGTGGAGTATAGTGTGTGTAGTGCGTGTGTAGTGTGTAATGTGTGTAGTGTGTGTGTAGTATATTAAGTGTGTAATGTGTGTAGTGTGTGTAGTGTGTGTAAGTTTAGTGTGTGTGTGTGTGTGCAGTGTGGGCTTGTGTGTGTGATGTAGGTGTAGTGTGTGTGTTGTATCTGTACTTGTGTGGAGTATGTGTGGTATGTGTACTTGTCCGTGTAGTGTGTGTAGTGCATTTGTATGTGTGCTTGTAGTATGTGTGTAGTGTGTGTATGCAGTATGTGGTATGCATGTAGTGTGTGTATGTATGTAAATGTGAGTATGTAAGTGTGTAAGTGTGAGTGTGTAATTGTGTAAGTGTGTGAGTGTGTAAGTGTGTAAGCGTGTAGGTGTGTGAGTCTGTAAGTGAGTAAGTATGTAAGTGTGTAAGTGTGTGAGTGTGTGAGTGTGTAAGTGTGTAAGTGTGTGAGTGTGTGAGCGTGTAAGTGTGTGTGTAAGTATGTAAGTGTGTAAGTATGTAAGTGTGTAAGTATGTAAGTATGTAAGAATGTAAGTATGTAAGTGTGTGAGTGTGTGAGTGTGTGAGTGTGATAGTGTGTAAGTGTGATAGTGTGTAAGTGTGATAGTGTGTAAGTGTGATAGTGTGTAAGTGTGAAAGTGTGTAAGTGATAGTGTGTAAGTGCGTGAGTGTGTAAGTGTGTAAGTGTGAAAGTGTGTAAGTGTGATAGTGTGTAAGTGTGAAAGTGTGTAAGTGATAGTGTGTAAGTGCGTGAGTGCGTGAGTGTGTAAGTGTGTGTGTGATAGTGTGTAAGTGCGTAAGTGTGTGAGTGTGTGAGTGTGTAAGTGTGTAAGTGTGTGAGTGTGTGAGTGTGTGAGTGTGTGTTTGTGTAAGTGTGTGAGTGTGTGAGTGTGTAAGGGTGTGAGTGTGTGAGTGCGTGTGTGTGTAAGTGTGTAAGTGTGTGAGTGTGTGTGTGTGTAAGTGTGTGAGTGTGTGAGTGTGTAAGTGTGTGAGTGTGTGAGTGTGTGTGTGTGTAAGTGTGTGAGTGTGTGAGTGTGTAAGTGCGTAAGTGAGTGTAAGTGTGTAAGTGTGTAAGTGTGTGAGTGTGTAAGTGTGTGAGTGTGTGAGTGTGTGTGTGTGTGTAAGTGTGTGAGTGTGTAAGTGTGTGAGTGTGTAAGTGCGTAAGTGTAAGTGTGTGTGTGTGTGTAAGTGTGTGAGTGTGTAAGTGCGTAAGTGTAAGTGTGTGAGTGTGTAAGTGTGTGAGTGTGTAAGTGCGCAAGTGTAAGTGTGTGAGTGTGTGAGTGTGTGAGTGTGTGAGTGTGTGAGTGTGTGAGTGTGTGAGTGTGTAAGTGTGTAAGTGTGTAAGTGCGTAAATGTAAGTGTGTAAGTGTGTGAGTGTGTAAGTGTGTGAGTGTGTAAGTGCGTAAGTGTAAGTGTGTGAGTGTGTAAGTGTGTAAGTGCGTAAGTGTAAGTGTGTAAGTGTTTGAGTGTGTAAGTGTGTAAGTGTAAGTGTGTGAGTGTCTAAGTGTGTAAGTGTGTAAGTGTGTAAGTGTCTAAGTGTGTAAGTGTAAGTGTGTGAGTGTGTAAGTGTGTAAGTGTCTAAGTGTGTAAGTGTCTAAGTGTGTAAGTGTGTAAGTGTCTAAGTGTGTAAGTGTGTAAGTGTAAGTGTGTGAGTGTGTAAGTGTGTAAGTGTGTAAGTGTGTAAGTGTCTAAGTGTGTAAGTGTGTAAGTGTATGAGTGTGTAAGTGTGTAAGTGTGTAAGTGTCTAAGTGTGTAAGTGTGTAAGTGTGTAAGTGTATGAGTGTGTAAGTGTATGAGTGTGTAAGTGTATGAGTGTGTAAGTGTGTAAGTGTGTAAGTGTAAGTGTGTGAGTGTGTAAGTGTGTAAGTGTAAGTGTGTAAGTGTGTAAGTGTGATAGTGTGTAAGTGTGTGAGTGTGTAAGTGTTTAAGTGTGTAAGTGTATAATGCTAGCACGAATATGAGGATCGTGTGGTCTTGGGGGTGACGAAGGTCTACAGAACGCCATATTTGACAAAGCTCAGTCTGTCAATAAGTTTCCTTAAACAATGTTGGCCAGACTAAGTCTACATCCTGCATATTGACTCAGTGGTTTCAGAGAAGGCTATGTGTATGACTTCTTTATAGTTAGTTGAAGGCTCCCCAACCTATGGTATCTCACCATTTACACAGACCAGAAAGTATGTTAAAGTATAATGTGAGAACGCTTTAGAAACAATGGCTAACGTATGATGGACGAACAGAATGATTGGTTCTTCTGAGGATCAGAAGAAGAAGAAGAAGACAATGTGTTTCTGATTAAGCAGAGAAATCAAACAATCTTCTTCTTCTTCTTTTTCTTCTTCCTCTTCTTTTTCTTCTTCTTCTTCGTCTTCTTCTTCTTCGTTCGTTCGTTCATACTCAAACTCCCGCTACCAAGCTCTGAAAAGGGCTTTGTAATTAGCAGGATGTAGTACGAAGAACTGAATGTGCTGTATCGTAGTTTACAGCTACACTACCATTTTTGCACCTTTTGGTCCAACATATCCGACTTCAGCATGACCTTATTGGTACCGGGTTAGCCTTCCCTCTTCGATCCCTTTTTCTGAGCAAATCTGCTCTGTAGCAGCCTGTTATGCATGATCACCAGGTGAAGGTGCAGAACGGTCATACAGCTCTATGCCGTAGACCTTGGCGCTAGCAGTCAGCTATGGTTCGCTGGCCCTGACGCTAGCAGTCAGCTACGGGTCGCTGGCCCTGACGCTAGCAGTCAGCTATGGGTCGCTGGCCCTGACGCTAGTAGTCAGCTATGGGTCACTGGCCCTGACGCTTGCAGTCAGCTATGGGTCGCTGACGGCTACAGCTCATGCACAACTCACCATCTTGATCGCATCAAACAAACAATAACCACATTCTTTTGTGCTCTATCCGCGGCAAAGTTCTACCACACATATTCTGAACGTCTGCTTATCTCGTGCAAACCGTTAAAGCTCTGGCGATGACCTTCTTTCTGTCAATATCACCAGCAATTGGATCTGAGAAAAAACACAATGACAAAAAAAAAAAAAAAAAAAAAAAAAATGATATAAATACAACTTAAAAAAAAAAACGATAGTGATGGGAGACATACTCCTACAAGATATACAATCATTCGAGTATCTTGGTAGCAATACAGACAAAGTAGGTGGTACAGAAAACAACATCAAAATAGAATGCACAACACGAGAGGAGTTTGCATTTCCTTGAGGAACTTATGAAAATCAACAACAAAATTTTCAAACTTAATAATATCAATCTTCAACTCTAATATATAGTAGTAAATACTTGGAATGCATGTCCACAGAAAATAGTATAGGTAGGGTCAAATAATACATTCAAGAATAGATTGGATGCGCATAGTTAGTTTTTAGTGAGGTAAAAAAAAATGGTTTTATACAGACTCTGCAGAGTCTTCTAAACCAGTATAAAGACGTTAAGTTAAGTTAGTTAAGCTAATGTAAAGTTAGTTGTATTGGCTTGATACCTGAAACGCGGAGAACAACAAAAAACAACAACGGAAGAGGTGCAGGCATTCACAAATGGGTGCTTGTACAGAAGATAGAGAGCCAGACAGATACCAGTCGAATTTGAGCTGAAGAGAAGACACTGACATTTAATAGGATATACGATTCGTGTTCAAATGAAACCGGACCTATCTGCACCAAGTGAACATAAGTACGATGGACATGATGGCGTCACTTCAGGTGTAAACAGACACACAGAGACAAACACACATACCAATCAATCAATCAAACAAAACCTGTCTCACATTAGAACACACCAATACTCTCTTCCTGGGGAGGTGATCCGGAGAGCGTGAAGAGAGTACACTGTAACAACGGACAACATTTGCTGGGCAAAGGGACACAGTGGAACAAATCAAGAAAACGCTGAATGGTTTAGCATTGCGCAGAAAACCTTGAATACAATCCACATACCAGTGCCCTATACCAGGTAGCCCAAAGCAACCCATTATTCTGAATTCTCCTGTCGTGAAGGAACTGTTCGCTGTCTAACAGGGCATTGAGATTTTTATCACTCAGGACAGGCAGATCCCTACTCGTATAGACCAGTTGACAAGCCCCATCTTTATGACAAGAAAGGTTAAGGCTTGGATGTTTTAACGCTTTCCCTTCACGTGCCCTTGAAAGTGATATCGGTGATGACACCTTGAGTCTGTCGCTGAATTAATCAGGGGACACCACTCGATACACGATAACATATGATTCACGTTCTATACGAGACTGTATCAGTGGATCCGTTGTGTTAGGACAGTTTTCTTTTGCGTGGTTGAGGTCAAACATCTGATGTTAGTGTTGTTATTTAGTGTCTCTTTTTTGACGAGCGGCGCACGACCTTTAAAAGCGTGTTTATTATACTGATGGTGTGTTGGTGGGCCAGAGATTAGCCCTGATATAGGATGAATTAGGCAGTAAAGTGTATCGGTCAGAACATTTGCATTAGAGTGTGCATGTCAGAATGTTAGAATTTTGTCAAACTGACAAACAAATTACATTAATGTAAAAAAAATAACTCTTCTCTTACGAACACCACCCCCCCCCCCCCCCCAATCCCCAAGACAATCAAAACCTTACATTTTAATTTCAATGTTCCACGGCAACTGTGCGAAGGAATCCGCTCTGCTTCCATGTTGAGGTTTCATGACAGCTGGGTTCACTAATCATTAAAGATCCAATGGGACCAGTTAAGCTGACTGCAAGTGACGTCTCAAATGTCGCATCGTTACTAAGTGACGTCTCAAATCTCACATCTTTACTTAGTGAAGTCAGTACTGCGCAATGCTGATATTTCGTGAAAGTTAGTTGTGAGAATAGTCCACAATAATTGATAAGATATTTGACAATGGTCAGTCACAAATTATACATAAATTTTCTCATTGGGATAAGCCTGGAAAGCTATATAATCGAATTATTTCTTGCATATCGTAAAAAGCGACAAAAGAGGGAAAAGGCTACATCCTCGCGTAAAAACCAATTATTTGAAACCACACTGTACATGACTAGCATCAGATTTTCCTAAGAGCTGGCTAGGGAAAGCCAAACGCATTGTCGGATCTTCTTCTTCTTCTTCTTCTTCTTCATACGCTGTCAGACGTCAACCTTTATTTTTTCGAAAAAAAACAGCGGTCATCCTGAGGCTGTCGACACTGCCATAGAGCTTGTCTAGTGTTGCCACTGGTGATGGCCACATCTGCTCTCTCTGATCCTCGTATGTCGGGCAGTTTTGCAGCAGATGCTCCGCGGTCATTTTCCCCGAACCACACGTGCATTAGTCAGTGCCACCTATCTTCAATTTATTGAATAAGTGGTACCTCAGTCTATTGTGGCCTGTGCGAAGTCTGAAGACCACGACCTGCTCTCTTCTGTTCAACTGGTAATAGGCATCGTTTTTTGTGTAGCCAGTATGTTCGGTTTCCCATTTGATCATGTATCTAGCTCTAATAAGCCGTTTTGACTCTTCGTATGTCACACTAGGGTCTGGTTGTTGTAGTCGTGTCGGATCAATGCTCTACCAACTGATGCGAGAGTGCATGAATTAATAAATTTGTGGCGATCATATGGCAAAAGTCATTGGTGTTGCCAGATAGACAACAACTTCCGGCATGAGAATGCCGATTAAGATAGTAAATTCAAAAACTGAGGTGGCTATCTCAGACCCCTTTAGAAAGGAGACCTCTCTCGGTCCCTTTTTCATAAGGTCTAGAAGGCTCGAGTGGATCTCTATATAATAAATACTATCCGTCCATCTCAAGCGATGATGATAATAGTAGTCAGAAATGATGTATTGCACCTTGTCGGTGTTTCTGGGGGTGGCTGAATAGTCCAATTATGTCGCTACTGAAACCCCTTCCACATATGCAGCATTTAAGATCCGAATTGGACACACTGTTTCGTTTTTCGCACACTACGCTTTCTCCGCGTCTCGGGGATCCTGCGCTCCTCAGCAATGGAGACGCCTCTGCTGGTGATACTACTCTATGCCAGATTTTTTGATATTGAAGCGTATCAGAAATACTCAAGCCCTCCTTTTGTCCATCGACCAGGCCCAGGCCCTCTTTCAGCTCACCATGCGCTACTTGTTTGGGGATGATGTTGTCTGGCATGGACGGCCCACCCGATCTGGGTCTTTTGCAACAGTGTGTGGATGCTCAGTATTTTTTGCCCATAATCAGCATCTCGGTGTATATCTATTGACTTGTGTGGGTTTTCTGCAACTAGCTGTGTTTGAAGGAAGATTTGACCAGTGGGAACGCTTATGGAGGCCGAGTTCCAGACCTCATTTCACTCTCATGTGTAATGCATGAACGCACTGTTAAGCATATTTGCAGGACTGTTCTCTGTAGAGTAAGTTAAGGAAGATGCACTGGCCCAAGAATTAAATACAAGACTCAAAACTGTACGAAGTTAATGATAAACTTCAGACAAATTTCGACTTTATCACGGGAACGCGTGTGATATGTAAACATCAAAGGTGAAATCAGAAGAAGAAGAAGAAGAAGAAGAAGAAGAAGAAGAAGAAGAAGAAGAAGAAGAAGAAGAAGCAGAATGACAAGAAAAAGAAAAAGAATGTTTTTCTTGAGGCAAAGGAGCTTTCCTTATCTGGAGGTTCTTGGTTCGACTCCGTAGTGACTATTACTTGACTTTTTTTTGTTGTTGTTCGTTGTATTTGTCTGCAGGGCGCATAACATAATGATCTTAGCGATCGTTGCTGCTACATACATTAAAGTTCTGAGAAAAACTCATACGTGTCCCAGATGTGCCAATGGTGAGAGTCCAGTTAATGGGGATCTCTAAATTCTTCAAAAACAGATTATGTGAACAAATGCAACCGACGGCAATAAGATTGTGCTGCGAGACATCCTCCTACAAGATGTTGAATCATACATATACCTTGGTATTAATATTGGCAAAGTAGGAGGTACAGATACATATATAAAAATAATAATTCAAAAGGTAAGATAAGATATAATTATTATGGCGAACTTGAGTAAAAGAAAAGAAATTAAGTCCAGCACACACAAAAATGTTCAGCTCCAGTGTGAATTTAATTTTATTGAATGGCTCTGAAACATGGATTACAGCAAAAACAAGAACCACAAAGCTACAGGCTTTAATAAATGGTGCAGTATGCACCAGCATTCGATTTGACACCCATTAAGAATACCCGCTGATAACATTGAAAGACATTCTCTGTTCAGGAATCCCCAAGGTGAGAAAAGTAGAGGTAGACTAAATGTTCATGGAGAAGTGAGCTTAGATCAACATAAAGGAAACAGGAAAGACGTGGACAGAGGGGGAAGGGAAAGACGTGAACAGAGCGGGAAGGGAAAGATGTGAATAGAGCGGAAAGGGAAAGACGTGGACAGAGTGGGAAGGGGAAAATGTGAACAGAGTGGGAAGGTAATGACGTGGACAGAGCGGGAAGGGAAAAACGTGAACAGAGCGGGAAGGGAAAGACGTGAACAGAGCGGGAAGGGAAAGCCTAGGGAATAGCTGGAATGGAAAAACGTGAACAGAGCAGGAAGGGAAAGCTTAGGCCAGAATGAATTTACGTGTAAATGTTGAAGACCTGTGCTCTACTGGGAGCTGAAAAGGATTGATTGATTGGATTTCAATGCTAACGTGACGACCTGCAGACATGTGTAACATCTAACCTCTCACAACAACTTAAGCACATGTCCAGGCCTGCTCATGGAGAGGTTGTTCCTACTAATTGAAGAAGAGGCAGATTAAGCTTGTGAGCCGTAGGTGGTAACATCTAGGATAACGAATACTATAACTTCAAACCACCGGCTGGGTAACTGGTAGTCTGGTCACAGCCATAGCCTAAGAATAGTTGACACCATATACAAACCATTTGAAGAAAGAGGATTTTTATCAAATAATTTATTTGTAATAAACTATCGCTACAGCTTTTATTACAATTGTTGATGTCCATGGGCCGAATGTGTACGTCTGAGGAATAAAACTCGCTCGTACACGCAATCGTCCGCAGTGTGCTGCTAGGCTTTTTATTTTACCTGTGATAGATTTTTAAAAACACGAATCCTTACAAATTTTGTGAACACACTTTGTATTTCGAATGTAAAACTTGGTTCTTATCCAAGCATCGACCATGTAAACTGGCTGCACTAGTGCAGTCTGGCTTAACAAATAGGGGTGATAAGGGAAAGGCAGACCCGATACCCAAAAAAAGGCAGCTAAAGTTGGAAGTGTCGGGCCTAAAGGCGCAAATATCGCAGCTTGGCTATATACTACGACACAACGTCACAGCTTCCTGTTCAGGACGAACGCGGAAGAAGAAGAAGAAAAGCCTAAGAAAAGTCATTGATGTCACCAGATGAGATGAGAAATGACGATATTCTGACGAGTATGAGCAATATCACTTACATCAAATAGATATCAGGACAGATAAAATATATTTCGATTATCTTATAAGATCAACTACCACTGAGCGATTACAATATAAGATGATCTGGCTATGACGCATGCGGTAGACCGTGTGGGAGATGGATGGATGACATTACAGAAATCCTACAATACCCACGTCTTACAAACAGCCGGATCAACACTCCTGGCCTAAGAAAGATAATCTAAACTCCCCACCGCGCTTCACGGCATAAGTGGACAAAAAAGTCAAAAAGTAAGTCCCCATGGTAAGAAGCCAATGCATACAACAGCTTGAACACCTGCTACCTCCAGTCGTCTTGAATTATATCTTGCCACTTGTGCAAGGTGGCTCGAGACTAGAGAGTGAGGGTGGTGACCAACGCAGTTGCTTCCTTACTATAATCCAAATACAGCGCAAGTTACATCAATAAAACAAAACCGTCGGATGACTTCGCGATCATCGCTTACATGGTGAACTAATTACGGGGACGAAAGACGCCGAAATGTATGTCCGTAAAATGCTGAACAATTTTGGTACAATATATTTTTGTGCACCATATTTTAATGTAACATATTTTTGTACAACATATTTTATCCATAACACAGAGCGAACAAACATATCTCATACAACTTGGTCTTACATTTATGTCCTCAGGTATCGGGGTGTCCATGTGCCTCATATCCGTTATTGTGGCCATTTACTACAACGTCATCATGGCATATACTCTCTACTACTTCTTCTCCTCCATGCAGACAACTTTACCTTGGACGGTGTGTACCCAGGTAGGTTCAGACATCTGCTGCGAGAGAGAGTGTGTGTGTGTTTGGCTTGTAGCAGCCATGTTATGTGTAATTGACTTAATGAATTGACTTTTCCTTCATGCAGTCAACTTTATCTTGGACAGTGTGTAGGTTCATACAGCTGCGAGAGTGTGTGTGTGTTGGGCTTGTAACAACCATTTTATGTGGCTGATTTATTTAATGTAGAGGTTTGCCATGGACAACGCTAGACTTATTGACTTGGTTACAGTCTAGCGAGGGTAGGATTAATTGCACTTAGTGCCTTAAGCAGTCAACGCCACGGTCTACACTAACCACCACCCAAGGACCCTCCCTACCCCCACTTTCCTTCATCTTTTTAACTTTTCTGTTTAAAAGGGTGGGCTTGTGGTTAAGTGACTCGGCTTACAATCTAAAGTTGCTGGGTTCACTCCACATCACAGCACCGATCGTTACCCCGGAAAAGCAAACCCTTAGAAAAAGCAGGAGGAAGCAGACTCTGACATAAAATGTATGCCGAAGTTGGATGCACTGGACCGACAGGCGCAAAATAAAAACACAGCGCAACGCGCGCCGCCTTGGGGAATAGAGAAACAAGGCACACCCCCAAAATAATTTCAATTTCAACAAATTTAAAAACAATTGTGTAATCATGTTAATATACTACCATGTTTTATATGTCAATTTGTCATAAATTAAGTATATATAACGTCATATATTTTATGTCAATTTGTCACAATCTATGTTACGCCAACATATCACCATATGTTGCAAATCAATAAGCAAATACATGTTACATGCCATCCTATTTTATGCCAATATGTTATCATTTGCGTTATGTCAATATAGCATCGTGTTTATAGCAACATGTCCTCTGTTTTATGTCAAAATGTAATGTTGTGTTGTGTGGCAATATGCCATCGAATATTTTATAGCAATATGTAATGTTATGTTTTTTGACAATATGCCATTGAATAATTAATGCAATGTTATGTTATATGGCAATATGCCATCAAATATTTTATGTAATGTTATTTTATATGGCATTATGTCATCGAATATTTTATGTCCATCTGTAATGTTATGTTTTATGGCAACATGTCCTTTGTTTTATGGCAATATGTAATGTTATGTTTTATGTCAATATATTATCATCTGTTTTAGGTCAACATGATATTATATGTTCTACGTTTACACGTGATCAATTCTATTTCATCTCACAATGGCATCTTCTGTTTAATGTCAATGTGACGTTTGTTTGATATCATAGCCTACGTTTATGTCAATTATATCAAACGTTGAAACATATCATAATAACGCTATCTACACTATGTATCGACTCAGGAATGGATTGACAAGTACAACTGTGTAGCCAAACGTGTAGCCGCCCCTCCCAGCTGTACCAGTAATAACACGTACAATGAAATGCTGAAAGAATGTCTGTGTACAGGAAACACCACCATCGATAACTATCTTACCGTCAACTGTAGCGAGCCCAATCTCAACGCTACAACAGCTGCAGAGCTCTTCTTTGAGTAAGTTTATAATTTGGTGCAGGTGTGTCGGCGCGTGTGTGTACGTGTGGATGTGTTTGTGTACATGTTGCTATGTGTAGATGTGAGCGCAACTGTGTAAGTGTAGAGATTTTTTAGCGGGTGTACTTGCGTGAATGTATATATGTTGGTTCCGCACGTCTGTTGGAGTGAGACAGGGTTGTATACTCTATTCAACACTCTTCAATGTATTCTTGGAAAGAATAATGGAGACGGCCCTGAAGTTGGGGGGGGGGGGGGGGGGGGACATGTTGGTATGGTCAGAATAGGCGACAAGACAATTACAAACTTATGATTTGCAGATAGATGGTCTAGAAATTATGGAAACGGAACTCCAGGAGCTGATTAGTAGATTGGGCAGAGCGGCACAGAGCTATGGCATGGAGATAAATGCAGAGAAAACAAAACTGATGACTAATAACACGAAGGGTTTACATCAGTGATAAAAGCAATTGGGCAGGAACTCGAAGTTGTACACCGGTTCAAGTTTCTGGGATCACTGATCAGTGACGAGGGCTCGCAGCCTGGGATAATTGCCAGAACAGAACAGACAACAGCGGCGCTTGCGCGTTTGAAACCCAAATGGCAGGATAAACGGCTCGCCATCATATAGACTAATGCGCTCATTGGTGCTCTTAATATTTGTGTATGCCTGTGAGACTTAGACCATTACTGCGGATATCCAGTGCAGAATACATGCAATGGAAGTGAGGTGCTTTAGAAGACTCTTAAATGTTACATATAAGGATCGTGTCACGAACGTAGAAATACGACGAAGATTTGAAAACGCAACTGGGCCTTTTGATGATCTGTTCACAGCCACTAAAAGGCGAAATATGGCTTGGTATGGGCACGTCACGAGGTCCAACGGAATTATAAACTCGATACTGCATGGTTACGTACCAGGAAAGAGAGGGAGGTGTCGTCCAAGGAAGAGATTGGCAGACATCACTGAGTGGTCAAACCTTCGTCCCGGTGAGGCACGGCTGGCGGCATCGGACAGAGAGTGATGGCGTGGGGTTGTGGGAGTGTCTTCATGTGTGCCCCATCGACCTGATGGATTAGTGGATGAGCGGACAGAGAGAGAGATGGCATGGGATTGTGGGAGTGTCTTCATGTGTGCCCCAACGTCCTGATGGGTTACGTGATGAACTGAACTGAATTGAAAGGTGTATGGGTGTGTGGGAATGTGTACTTCAAATGTTTGTGTACATGTGAATCTCTAGATGTGCGTGTACATGTGCCTGTTGGTGTATATATGAGTGAGTGTGTGTGTGTGTGTGTGTGTAGAAGTGTGAGTGTGTGTATGTGTGTGTATGTAGAAGTGTGAGTGGGTATGTATGTGTGTGTGGAAGTATGTGTGTGTATGTGTAGAAGTCTGAGTGTAGAAGTAGGAGTGTGTAGAAGTGTGTGTGTGTGTGTATGTGTGTGTAAAAGTGTGAGTGTGTAAAAGTGTGAGTGCATGTGTGAGTATGTGTGTATGTTTGAGTGTGTAGATGTGGGAGTGTGTAGCAGATCCTCTATTTCTTTGCCCTGGCCATGATCTAACTTAGAACATTCTCACACTCATCCACATCATCATGACCATACTCAGTAAATGACATATCAAACAGCAGGTGGCATATTTATTATATCATACTCATATCATACAATGAGTAGAGAAATTACAAACACAATATAATACATATCTTAACTAAACATTATACTAAAACGGGAATTGTAAGCATTAGCTATTGATGGAATTCCCAACGAACTAAAAACCCAGTTCTATTGCCTTGCAATTACATCACACGCACATCGCCTTAACTGCGTCTTCAACACACCTTATCAAATACTCTTCCTCACTGAAATCCCCTCAGGCGGGCGATCTCGACATAACTCGTTCACAATGTGTCCTTGCTTACAAACACACTTTCAGATTATCCATTAATGCAAAACTCACACACCTATTTGAGCGATCCTGTTCTATCACTAAACATTCGTCCAACCGTCTGTCAATCGCTCCTCTATCTAAAGTCGGTGAGTTAAACACACTATCTACATTCAGTCTCTCTCTCTCTCTTCTCCATACAGCCTCTCACTCTCCATCTCTCCTCCAGCCTCTCGAGCTAAACTTTGTCTCGAGTTATATATCCTCAAGCAAGGCCAGAGCTTGACCAATCGATCTCAGGTATGGTCATCTTCAATTCCAATTGGAACGAAACACTTTGCACACCTGTCACTCATTCTCTCGCAGCAAGCCCCGTTGCCAATTTCGTCTGTCAATCAATCTCCCCCTACCAAAATCGGAAGGCCAGTGGTCAGTTTCTACCTGTCCACATTCCTTAACCCAACTCTGTTCTCCTTTGCTGAGACGGTGAGTGACCTTGACATGCATTCAGGTAGCTTTAGGCTTTAACATGTTCATGCATCCTAAACTCCCCTTGCTCCGGCGGGAACTGTTACATTACCTCCCTAAACTACAGACCGAAACATGGATGGTCATTTTTTATCATCTGGCAAATGACCAGCATTTTCGTCTCTACTATCCAAAATGTAAACCTACTCCTGTTTACTACTTCACTCACATCGTACATGCATAAAAAAACATGTCATTTGATACATATAAACTTTTTGTAATACATACACAATCAATACAAGCAGAAGAAAAACACTGGCTGGTCGTTTTTACAACACAAACCAACACTTTTACATCGTTTTACAGTCAAATTCACCTAAGTCTGTCCCTGCGGGACCTTTAACTCATCAAAACAGAAACACCTTAAGGAATTCTCCTTACTCATTGAGGTCAATATACCTCGACCTGTTCCCGTGCCTTCCTCTAAGGACACGAACCTTCATTGTTACACTCGACCAGTTCAGGTCAATTTTCTCAGGCGGTCTCATTACACGCCTGGCCGACGATTCACTTCATACTAACTCCTTTGAGGCCACGAATTTACGTGGGTTATCCTCGGGCTAGTTATCACTGTCTTTCTTGACAGCTATCCCCTCTCAAAGAAAACAGCAAAATTCTTTATGTTTCCCACAAAAACGATATTCGACAACATATGTCATAATCAATATTACAACTTCTGATCAATATAGTCTTCTCTGCAAAGACTCCACATACATGTGATAAAATAACAATATGTCTTGTTATGATGTATCTCTAATTAAGTCGTCCAGCTGAGTGTCCCACATGCTAGTTCTTATTCTGGAACTCGTGGTGACCTGTGCTTGCGGAGGCCTACAGTCTGGATGAGATATACTGCTCTGTAGATCACCTATATAACCTGTATCAAATACCTGTAAACATGATGATTCAACAACAACAACAAAAAAACAACAACAAAACACAAGACAAATGCATTGCATACAATGTCGAAACCCAAACACTAAATACAAATGTCAAAATATTTGCACGCATACTTATGATATCAATATTTCAGTCAGCAAGTATCACACGTTGATACTGTCAGGATATGTAATCATGTTTAAACAACAAAACAACAACAAAATAAAGAAAAATTCAATGCATACTATATCGACCATACAACCCACTAAAAATGCAAGTAATACCATTAGTCAAAACCCAAACACCAGATACAAATGTCAAAATATTTGCAGGCATACTCATGATATCAGTATTTCAGTCCGTATCACACCTTGATACTTATGTCAGGACACATAATCATGTTTAAACAAACCAACAACAATCAATTAAAGTGCAAGTAATACGCTTGTCAAAATCCAAACATAAAAATATTTACACACATAAACATGACCAAGTGCCATCAACCTTCACTCCTGCTCGTGCCCCACAGATGAGCACCTGTTAATGCCCCCTTTATAAGATACTAAACTATGACTAAGTTCTACTAGACTATGTCACTAAACTATGACTAAGTTGTAACTTAATCAGATACTAAACTATGTCTGAGTCAAAAGTCAAAAACCGAATCGTCCACCTGTCGAATTACGTCATGCTGTAACCCTACTAGTCCGGGTGCAGTCTTTGTCCCGAGGAATCAAAACCGAGTGTTGTGATCTAACTAATTCACCGCTATTTCCCCAAATTCCCCGCATCAAAGCTACCTGGTCAGATATTAACCGAAACATCACGTCCACGTGTTCCCTTGCGTCACGTAATCATTACCTGGCGCATCCAGCTATCCTGCGTCTCTTGTTCGTTCTGTCCGTTTCTCTGGTCGGAAATGTCCCTTTGATCTCGGTCAGTCTAGCTGCAGACTGACCGTCCGTGGTACGCTCATTGTCTGGCGTTTACTTGAGACAACGAATTCAAAGGAATTTTTAACATCTGGTCATTCCTCCATCTCTATACCCTACCCCCTAACTATCAAAATCTCCGTTTCTCAAGGATAACGGTAGATGAAACAAATTTTATGCAAATGCATACATTAACTGGAGTTTCACATGATAGCCCTGTACTACCACGTGTGTAAGTACTCCACACGACTTTACCTAATTCCATTTATGAATTCCATGTTTTTGGCTAGCGTCAGTAAACATTGCATCAACCGTTCCTTGTCAGTACTGCTTATTTCAACCAGATTATGCGCTGCCCCATCAGCTGTCTCTGATTGCTGCTCGATTTCCTCCTGTAAAACGCCCATCGTCTGGTCTGTTTGTTTCACGGCTGTTTGGTTCGTACCCACCGGTTCTCTGGTAGTGTTACGTACACTTACATCTTCCGCTACTTCAGCCTTCCGTCCATCTGTATTCACTATTTGTGGGAAAGACCTTTCACGCTGTTCGTTTGACTGTTGGCTTATCTCGAACTGAGATCTTTTCATCTTTGCCTCGATGACTGGTTCGCTGTCCTGGCTGTGGTTAACCTGTCTTTCCCTTTTCTTCGTTTTCCTTAGAAACTCTGTTCCTCTTTTGTTGGCTGCTGTTGGTGCGTCCGTTTCGCATTCCAACTGTGCGTCATTCCCACTTCCTTCCTCGGTGGCCGAAGGATTGTCCCTTCTTTCGGTCTGTTTAACAACTTCTCCCGCAGGGCTAGGCCCTGCCACCATTCCTCCCCCTCTCATTTCCTCTTTATCTGACGAATCTCCGACTATTACCTTGTTCGATTCTTCGTCGACTAATGTTCTACCAGGCTTGACCACAAGTTCCTGGTAAACTTGGCCCCTTTCAGCACGCCCGACCAGGTTAATCGACGTAATACCCTCTTCCTGAATTCTCGGCATAAGCTGTCCAATGATGTAACATTTCCTCTGGACCTTTGAGCGAACGTTTGTCTCGTTTGCATTGCGTAACCTGCCCTCCGTCCCTAACTTTTCTGGATACACAAAACCTGTATCTCTTTCTTTCTGTCCATCCGCCTCGTGCTTAAAGTCTCTTTGATAGCTCCTGTACTGCCTCTCCATCTGTAACCGTGCAAAAGGCCTCTTGTGGGCTAAGAATCTGCCCGATTCAAACTTCTGCCCAACCATTCCTCCTCCCCTCACTTGACTTGGCTTCTCCAACTGGGTCAAACTCCCCTTTTCGCCAACTCTTTCCAGTCGTCCACACACGTCCGTCCTGAGATTTCCACCTCTGTCCCTCCACGGATCGGAATGTGGAAGTTGGATGGGCTTCCTACTCACTTTCCTACCACTCTGTCCCCTTCTAAAATACTGGGCCGTGTTTACTTCTGTGATTTCTTGACTTCTTCTCTCCTTCCTAGCTGGTGTGAAAGCTCCGTTTTCAAACTGTTGCAACAGCTGTCGCAGCTTCCATTGGAGGTCTTTTTCCTGTCTTTCCAGCCGAATAACTCTGCCTGTTAGTTCTCTTAGCTGGTTTTGTAGTTGACTTTTGTCCTTCAACTTATCGCTGACTGTAGCTCGTGCCATGAAAGGCTTGTTTTTGACAAACAGTCCTCCTCTTCTCCAGGAACTGTTAATATTCCGAAGAATATTAGGGCATCCGATAGACAAATGTCCAAAAGCTAGACAATGATAACATTGTTTAACATTGTCCAACCTCGACATATTGAATAAACCCGTCTGGCCCACCCAAAAAAATTATAAGACTGTCAAGTACGCACAAAGTCTTGTCAATAATACAACAATGGGTGGAAGAAAAATGTCACACTTACCAGTCAGATGATTGGAAAAGCTGTCTATGGTACTAACACTCTAACCACTAGCTACTCCTCTATTCCTAACTACACACACAAGTTATATTTAACTGCGACACTTGTGTTAAACATGCAAATCAAGATCTATAGCTACACACGCACTATATTTATAAATCTACCACGACTATCCGTGGTCAACAGGCACCAAAATAATAATAACGTGTAGCAGATCCTCTATTTCTTTGCCCTGGCCGTGATCTAACTTAGAACATTCTCACACTCATCCACATCATCATGACCATACTCAGTAAATGACATATCAAACAGCAGGTGGCATATTTATTATATCATACTCATATCATACAATGAGTAGAGAAATTACAAACACAATATAATACATATCTTAACTAAACATTATACTAAAACGGGAATTGTAAGCATTAGCTATTGATGGAATTCCCAACGAACTAAAAACCCAGTTCTATTGCCTTGCAATTACATCACACACACATCGCCTTAACTGCGTCTTCAACACACCTTATCAAATACTCTTCCTCACTGAAATCCCCTCAGGCGGGCGATCTCGACATAACTCGTTCACAATGTGTCCTTGCTTACAAACACACTTTCAGATTATCCATTAATGCAAAACTCACACACCTATTTGAGCGATCCTGTTCTATCACTAAACATTCGTCCAACCGTCTGTCAATCGCTCCTCTATCTAAAGTCGGTGAGTTAAACACACTATCTACATTCAGTCTCTCTCTCTCTCTTCTCCATACAGCCTCTCACTCTCCATCTCTCCTCCAGCCTCTCGAGCTAAACTTTGTCTCGAGTTATATATCCTCAAGCAAGGCCAGAGCTTGACCAATCGATCTCAGGTATGGTCATCTTCAATTCCAATTGGAACGAAACACTTTGCACACCTGTCACTCATTCTCTCGCAGCAAGCCCCGTTGCCAATTTCGTCTGTCAATCAATCTCCCCCTACCAAAATCGGAAGGCCAGTGGTCAGTTTCTACCTGTCCACATTCCTTAACCCAACTCTGTTCTCCTTTGCTGAGACGGTGAGTGACCTTGACATGCATTCAGGTAGCTTTAGGCTTTAACATGTTCATGCATCCTAAACTCCCCTTGCTCCGGCGGGAACTGTTACAAGTGTGTTTAGATGTGGGAGTGTGTTTAGATGTGGGAGTGTGTTTAGATGTGGGAGTGTGTTTAGATGTGGGAGTGTGTTTAGATGTGGGAGTGTGTTTAGATGTGGGAGTGTGTTTAGATGTGGGAGTGTGTTTAGATGTGGGAGTGTGTTTAGATGCTTGAGTGTGAGTGCATGAGTGAGTATGAGTATATGTGTGAGTGTGTAGAAGTGTGAGTGTGTAGAAGTGTGAGTGTGTAGAAGTGTGAGTGTGTAGAAGTGTGAATGTGTAGAAGTGTGAGTGTGTAGAAGTGTGAATGTGTAGAAGTGTGAATGTGTAGAAGTGTGAATGTGTATAAGTGTGAATGTGTAGAAGTGTGAATGTTTAGAAGTGTGAATGTGTAGACGTGTGAATGTTTAGAAGTGTAAGTGCATGTGTGAGTGTGTAAATGAGTGAGTGTATGTGTGAGTGTGTGTGTGAGTGTGTGTGTGTGTGTGTATGTGTGAGTGCATGTGTGAGTGTATGTGTGAGTGTGTGTGTGTGTGTATGTGTGAGTGCATGTGTGAGTGTATGTGTGAGTGTGTAAATGTGTGAGTGCATGAGTGAGTGTGTGTGTGTGTATGAGTGTGTGTGTGTGTGTATGAGTGTGTGTGTGTATGAGTGTGTGTGTGTGTATGTGTGAGTGTGTAAATGTGTGAGTGTATGTGTGAGTGTGTGTAGAAGTGTGAGTTCATGTGTGAGTATGCATGAATGCGTGTGTGAGTATTTAGATATGTGAGCATAAGTGTCTAGATATGTGAGCGTGTGTGTGTGAATGTGTGTGTAAGTGTGCGTGAGTGTGTAGAAGTGTTACTGTGAGTGCATGTGTGAGTGTGTATGTGTAGATGTGTGTGCGAGTGTGTAAATATGTGGATGTGTAGATGAGGGGAGTGTGTACATATGTGGATGTGTAGATGATTGAGTGTGTAGTGTGCCAGTGTGTTTAAATGTATGAGTGTGTAGATGTAGGAGTTATAGAAGTGTTAGTGTATACATGTGTTAGTATGTAGATGTGTGATTGTTTAGATGTGTGAGTGTGTGTAGATGTGAAAGTCTGTACATTCGTGAGTATATACACGTATGAGTGTATATAGATGTGTGAATTCCTGAAGATGGGTGGGTATACGCTATAACACGCACTCCACACTGACACAGATCGTGTTACGTAATGGTATCTTGGTGATGTTCCTTGCTTATATTAGTGAGTACGAGCGTGTGTGCATGAGTGTGACGTGCAGTTCTGTATTAAGACTTGCCATTATTATTTGCACCACTGTTAACCAATCCCGAATTAGGAGCACGCCGTTTCCAACCAGGCTTGTCGTAAGGGGTAATTAAGAAGTGCTTGGCATGGGATTGGCTACCCCACCCTGCAGAAGCGTTAGGTCACAACAACTTCAATAGGTACAGCAGGTCAATGTTTGTTAACTTGGTGTTTATTTGGTGAAGACTTATGCTCCACAGAGAGCTGAAGAGATTTTGATTTGATTTACTGTGAGCTGTATATTTTTTATACCATGTCCTCCTATTAGTATACCTCTCATATCTGCAGATACGCATCATTCCCTTCTGTTAATATGTTACTTGTCATGTTTGTGTGGTATAGATCTGTATTAATGGGTTGCTTGTTCTGTTTCTGTAGCACAGATCTGCATAAATATGTTGCTTGTTCTGTTTGTGTGGCACAGATCTGTATTAATACGTTGCTTGTTCTGTTTCTGTAGCACAGATCTGAATCATGTGTTGCAAGTAATATGTTATGTGTTCTGTAACGCAAAACTGCTCCCAGTCTAAAAAATCGGGTACCAGAATAATCTGGAACAGTAAAAGTGGCTATCCCGATGTGGTCACCTCATCACTAATATGCCTGCGGTTGGTCAAGAAAAATCTGGCACAGTGACGTGTTAACGGGAACTATTTTTCTGTTTGCATTGTACTTATCTGTATCACTACCTCATGTTTTAGTATGTTAACTGTCCTGCTTGTGTTCTGCAGGAAAGAAGTGACCAAAAAATCTCCAGGAGTTGATCCGGAATTTATGGGAGACCCTTTGTACAGGCTCGCGTTGTGTCTTCTCCTAGGATGGATCATCGTTGTATTCTGTCTCTTCAAGGGCATCAAGAGTTCGGGAAAGGTTAGTCTGTTGTGTGTTTGTGAAGTTCAGTGTGCAAGATTAGTCTGTTGTGTGTTTGTGAAGTTCAGTGTGCAAGATTAGTCTGTTGTGTGTTTGTGAAATTCAGTGTGCAAGATTAGTCTGTTGTGTGTTTGTGAAGTTCAGTGTGCAAGATTAGTCTGTTGTGTGTTTGTGAAGTTCCCCGTGCAAGATTAGTCTGTTGTGTGTTTGTGAAGTTCCCCGTGCAAGATTAGTCTGTTGTGTGTTTGTGAAGTTCAGTGTGCAAGATTAGTCTGTTGTGTGTTTGTGAAGTTCAGTGTGCAAGATTAGTCTGTTGTGTGTTTGTGAAGTTCAGTGTGCAAGATTAGTCTGTTGTGTGTTTGTGAAGGTCAGTGTGCAAGATTAGTCTGTTGTGTGTTTGTGAAGGTCAGTGTGCAAGATTAGTCTGTTGTGTGTTTGTGGAGTTCAGTGTGCAAGATTAGTCTGTTGTGTGTTTGTGAAGTTCCCCGTGCAAGATTAGTCTGTTGTGTGTTTGTGAAGTTCAGTGTGCAAGATTAGTCTGTTGTGTGTTTGTGAAGTTCAGTGTGCAAGATTAGTCTGTTGTGTGTTTGTGAAGTTCAGTGTGCAAGATTAGTCTGTTGTGTGTTTGTGAAGTTCCCCGTGCAAGATTAGTCTGTTGTGTGTTTGTGAAGTTCAGTGTGCAAGATTAGTCTGTTGTGTGTTTGTGAAGTTCCCCGTGCAAGATTAGTCTGTTGTGTGTTTGTGATGTTCCCTGTGCAAGATTAGTCTGTTGTGTGTTTGTGAAGTTCCCCGTGCAAGATCAATGACGAGGTTCATGGAACGCGTCTGGCGAGCTGTGCTGTCACACACAGTCTGACGACAGTGTCTTCTAATACACGGTAGAGTACAGCATGCCTTTGTACCATATCCAGGCTGCAGACTTTCACCAACAAATGTATTTGACACCTACTTTGTACTAGACGACCTGGTTGTTGCGAATGCCCACAATGAGTAGCTTTACTCTTTTGTGCCCACTGAAAAGGACGTGAAGTGACGGGTTGCAGTAGCTTTCCTCATATCCCGAGCGTGCTGATGAAGGTTGATCAAGGTCCTCCGTATGGTTGTGCTATGCTTGGCTTCGTGTACGTTCCGCTCACTACTACATGGATTACGTCGATTCCTGTATGCTATGAAAACAGTTCGTTTCCAGGAAGGGCTTCGAGGAAGCCAAGGTGAGAGTCGTGTCCAGTATGTTTTGCCTGAACCTGACTAACATGTCTGATCAGTATGTTTTGCCTGACCCTTACTAACATGTCTGATCAGTATATTTTGCCTGACCCTTACTAACATGTCTGATCAGTATATGTTTGCCTGACGAGACGTTAGTCTCCCTTCCCAGACGACCTAGTGTAACACAGATGGGTTCCAACCTGCATGTAACGCTGCCTACATATCAGTGTGCATATACACCCCTTTACTTACACGATCATGTATGGAAAGGTGCAAAGGCGGACGACGAAAAGGTCGTCCCAACAAGAGGTGAGAGAACAACATAAAATAATCGATAATCTCCGACCAGAGGAGGCACATGCAGCCACGATGACAGAGAGGGATAGCGTGGGGTTGTGGGGATGTCTTCAACGACATCACCGGTTATGGGATGACCTGATCTGATAGATGAAATTCTGCCTACATAATACTACTTTACCTGCATGTTATTCTGCTTGTATGCCATTTTACTTAGATGTAACTAAATACCATAAAATCTCGAATACTCACAATTTGTACACATTTTGGTCCTCTAAAACTTGGATAGTTCTTCAAAGCAATAATAAAAACATGAGCTTAAATCAAAAGAATCAAAAGTAATGGTAGTAACTGAGGAATACAACTAACCTAAATGCTTTATCAGGCTGAATGAGACGGAACTAAGACAAGTACATACATTTCAGAACTTGGGCACCCACATCAGTTCTTTTGGGAGATACACTTATGGAATAAAGAACAGAATAGCTCAGGAAAAATCAGTATCCCAGAGTAGGAGAGGAGTATTGTGCAACAAAAGTCTATCACTGGATTTAAGGAAAAGAGTTCTTGGATGCTACACAGAACCAGTACTGACATACGGCAGCGAGGCATCGACAATCAGCAGGCACTTACATGGATCATTGGAGGCAACTGACATGTGGTTTTACATAAGAACGTTGAAAGTTCCATGGACTGCAAATAAATCGAATAACGTGGTCCTTGAGAAATCCCAGACACACAGGCAGTCATCCTTCTTCGGGCATGTCACAAGATGAGGCAGGTTGGAACACACGGTGACAACGGACAGAATAGCAGGGAAGAGATTTAGACGAAGACCAAGTGAGACAATATTAGACTGCTTGCTGGCATGGCATGGGAGGCGATCAAGGATGGGACACGTGATAAGAGGAAAGGGAGGTCCAGGATCGCCAACACCAACCGGCAGGGCACTTAATGATGATAACGTGGGTGCACATTATTCGTTATTACTACAAAATTCGTTATTTTCTATACCGAAAGACACCTGCATTGGAAAGTTTGTCGCAATTTTGACAGTGAAAATGGCGCGAAATGTATTGCGCATATATATTTTCTTTAACATGTATATTGGACACTGTTGCAAAACCCATTTCGCACTCTACAACATAACTTAACTTAACGTATGTATACTGGTTTAGAAGACTATACAGAGTCTGTTAACAACCAGTTTCTTGGAGGAGGAATTTTACCGTTGTACGAGTCCATCTTAATGGACTCAACCCCAAGAGAGCTAACTAGACCCGCAGCCAGTTAGGCGCCATCTATAGCTGCTCTTAATAAACCACCTGGGGGAAAGGTATAAATAAGCTTCTCTCTAGTGCGAGTGATGACGAGGGAGTTGCAAATCGTGAGATATTGCGTACCTATTTCTAACAAACGTTTAGCGAAAAACTTCATGTGATCGTGCCGCCATCTTGGTGCACGTGACAATAGCCGCCAAAAGAGATTTATTCAACACGATTCTCATCCTGACACTTACTTACTTAGTCGCTCCTCTTCTACGCTACTAATGTCAGAACTGGACACTAACATACATTGAAAAACGACTAATCGAATTAACAAGGGGGACGGCGTGGCCTAGTGGATAAGTGGCACGGCTCACAATCCGAAGGTGCTAGGTTCGATCCCCATCACAGCACCGGCCGTTACCCCGGGGAAGCAAACCCTTAGAAAATGCAGGAGGAAGCAGACCCTTACATAAAATGCATGCTGAAGTCGGATGCACTGGGCCGACAGGCGCAAAATAGAAACCACAGTGCAACGCACACCGCCTTGTGGATTAGAGAAATAAGGCGAACGCAAAAAAAAAAAAAAAAAAAAAAAAAAAAATAATCGAATTAACATAATTGAAATGACTGCAAGAATATTGGGTACGACAAAGAGAGACATGACCAGAAACGATGACATCAGGAGACTAGTGGGAACAACACCAGAATTAGACTACATAGACAACAACTAAAATGGTTTGGCTACGTAACAAGCCTACCACCACACAGCACACACCCCACTGTATGTACCTATGCTAGGTTTGTGCGCTCTCAGAAGCCAGTCCAACCAAAGTACAATGGAAGGGTCTCACCATGAGGGCGCGTGTGAAAGTTGTGCAAGAGTGTGATTGTAGGAAAGAGTTGAATGAAACAGAGTGAGGTGAGAAGAGAGAGGAAGTCTTCCCAGAGTTAGTTTACACGAGATCGTATTATACGCGATATTTTATGGTACCACTATACTTACATGTAATTATGCCTACATACCACTATAATTACATTCAGTTATGCCTACATACCACTATAATTACATTCAGTTATGCCTACATACCACTATAATTGCACTTAATTATGTCTACATACCACTATACATACATTTAATTGTGCCTGCATACCAATTATAACATTTAATTCTGCCTACATACCACTATAATTACATGTAATTCTGCCTCATACCACTATAATTACATTTAATGATGCCTACATACCCCTACAATTACATGCAGTTCTGCCTACATACTACTACAATTACATGTAATTCTGCCTACATACCACTATACATTCATTTCTCTGCCTATTCATCACTACGTACATATAACTGTTCCCTCCACCCCTCTTACTATATCTCTTAGGTTGTGTATTTCTCCGCCACTTTCCCCTACGTCATCCTGGTGATTCTGCTCATCAGAGGGTCACTTCTTGATGGAGCAATCGACGGAGTGAAGTTCTTCATCGTCCCTGATTGGAGCAAACTCACGGATATATCGGTAAGATTTATCGACATTAATTAAAATACTTTTCCGTCTGCTTGTGTTCTTCTTAAGTGTCGTGAAGAGTTGAAGTGGTCTTTCTTGGGCCAGGTTTTTTTGAGTCGGTAGTCGTAAACCGTGTTGTTCTATTTATTGGTTCGGGATTTATTGACAGATTTCACGTTTTTTAATTACCGTTTTGAATTTTGAGCTGTCTTTATAAACCAAGATGGCTACTCAACACTCACCAGGCCTCAACACTTACCAGGCCTCAACACTCACCAGGCCTCAACACTCACCAGGCCTCAACACTCATCGGGCCTCAACACTCATCAGGCCTCCACACTCATCCGACCTAAACACTCACCAGGCCTCAATAATTACCAGGCATCCACGCTCATCAAGCCTCAACGCTCATCAGGCCTCAACACTCACCAGGCCTCAACACTCATCGGGCCTCAACACTCACCAGGCCTCAACACTCACCAGGCCTCAACACTCACCAGGCCTCAACACTCATCAGGCCTCAACACTCATCGGGCCTCAACACTCACCAGGCCTCAACACTCACCAGGCCTCAACACTCATCAGGCCTCAACACTCATCAGGCCTCAACACTCATCGGGCCTCAACACTCACCAGGCCTCAACACTCATCGGGCCTCAACACTCACCAGGCCTCAACACTCATCGGGCCTCAACACTCACCAGGCCTCAACACTCATCGGGCCTCAACACTCACCAGGCCTCAACACTCCCCAGGCCTCAACACTCATCGGGCCTCAACACTCATCAGGCCTCAATACTCACCAGGCTTCCACGCTCATCAGGCCTCCACACTCATCCGACCTAAACACTCACCAGGCCTCAATAATTACCAGGCATCTACGCTCATCAAGCCTCAACGCTCATCAGGCCTCATCACTCACCAGGCCTCAACACTCACCAGGCCTCAACACTCACCAGGCCTCAACACTCATCAGGCTTCATCACTCACCAGGCCTCAACACTCACCAGGCCTCAACACTCATCAGGCCTCATCACTCACCAGGCCTCAACACTCACCAGGCCTCAACACTCACCAGGCCTCAACACTCACCAGGCCTCAACACTCACCAGGCCTCAACACTCACCAGGCTTCATCACTCACCAGGCCTCAACACTTACCACGTCTCATCACTCACCAGGCATTTGTCTTGCACGAAATGCGGCATATGCAAAGCCATATGTTTGATGTTCTTCTACCCTAGATGGGTTTGACTACAGAGTAAATTACTAAATTATCTCTCAGAGTGGCAGTGGTCCTATTCTCGCTTCTGCCACACATACCGAGTCCTCACATAAACCACCCAAGCAAAGGATGTTTGCTATTATACAATAGAAGTCTTCTTTATACATTTGTATACAATCCCATAGCAGAAACTGCCGTCGGGGAGGAAGTGTTAGAGACTCCAGTGAACTAAGACACAACTTGTTTGAGGTGGAGTAGGCGGTTCCCTTCCTGGCCGCCATAGTTCCCAAACCGTCAGGTACCCATTTACAAATGAACAACTGGGTCGACTGAGGCGTGCTGGTAGCGAAAGTTGAACTGTGTCTTCTTGGTAATGTTAATTTTTTTTAAATCCCAACTAGCCAACCAGGCCCGGTCGCGCTAACCGTCCAAGACAACGGTTGATGGCTGACCGTCTAAGACAACGGTTGATGGCTGATCATCCAAGACAACGGTTGATGGCTGACCGTCTAAGACAACGGTTGATGGCTGACCGTCCAATACAACGGTTGACATTTAACTAATTCTATCTTGCTAAATTATTCAAGTTGTACTTGGGATAAAAATAACAGGGTTATACCACCTTCTAAGCATATCGTAATAGAAAACTCAAGAAGGGTGTACTTGGAGGTGGCAACATCATCATGTAAAAATAAACCATTATAATCAACAACTACAAAAGCTCAGGCACAGGCTTACTACAAGGAGGCAAGTTGCAGTTAAAAACACATGCGTCACATTGGATAGAAAAAAATGGGTGATTGAAAATACTTGGGAAACGGGCTTCATTTAAAAGGTGGCTTTGGCAGGGTTGTCTGTGATTCACTTTGGGGTGAAGAGGTGAATGATGGTGATATATCTAGATTTTCTGTCTGGATCTCTGGACCCGTTGCTGGAGAGGAAAGAACAGGTCCACTGTACCGACATGTCTATTGTACAAGACAACTAGCGAGAGTTGTGTATGGGATAAGAAGCCATATGATGTAAAAGAAATGCTTACAGATAACAGCACTGCTAGAATAAGTTCTTTGGAGCAGGCTTCTTTAAGGGGTTATCAACAGGGGTTGATCGGCAGCGAAAAGGAGAAGAAGAAGAAGACAACGAAGATGAAAAACTTGAAGAAGAAGAGTAAGAAGAACAAGAAGAAGAAGAAGAAGACGAAGAAGAAGAAAGAAACTAGATAAATATATGATTTCTATTTTCGTCGGTGAGGCTTGTTTCTGCTGACTTGTTTACTTATAAAGTAATAGCTATATTTAGTTTGAACCCATTCCATTCGCTGTTGGCTTTAGCATTAGCAGATTTTTAAAATTTGTATTTATACTCGTATGTTCGAAAATAAGGAGCAATAAGAATTAAAAGAGGAGAAAGAGATTATACAGAACGAAGATGAGAAAGTTAAAAGTTAGAGATGAAAAAGAAGCAGAATAATTATAGTAAAAACTATTTGGAACAGGAGAATCTGTGAAAAACCTCGTCCTTCCTAACTTTTGTAGTAGACATTTCCAGGAAAAGACTTACGGTAATACCTACAATTTTGTGCTTATCTAGTTTTGGCTTTTCAAAATAATATTTCCTTGACGATAGCATAAATCATTCACTGATTTGTTATCGGGGATACATTAATATATGGCCACCAACCTTTGGGTCAGGATATACACAAATGGGTCAGCACAGAATGCAGTAAAGAAAGGAGGAGCGGGAATGTACATAGGATACTCAAACAACATTAGGGATACAGTCATAGTACCTGCCGTGAAATTCAGTCATAAATATGATGCAGAAATACAGGCAATCAAGGTGGCAATTGAGAAACTATTCAACACCAATGTCAGTCCACAACCTGTAGTATTTCTGACAGATCCACAATCAACACTACAAGCACTGAGGTCCGGGAAACTGCCAGATCTACAGGCTCTACTGTCTGAACTGAGCAACCAGCGCAAGATTGTCATGCAGTGGATACCTTGTCAACGTGAGGTACCAGGAAACGAGAGAGCAGACCAACTGGCAAAGGAGGGTGCTGCAGACAAGCAACCAGATGTACCAGTTACATACCAACAGAAGATCAGGATGACCAACAGTAACACAAGACGATTACCATAAGATGAACAGACACGAAGAATCTGTTGTGTTGAGCCCTAGAACATGACACAACAAACTTCTAAGGTATATGTACACAAAATTGAAGATTAGCAAGTCAGCTGCGTGCACATGCAGACAGGCACCGCAGAGCACATACTACAGAGCTGCTCCGAATATAATATACAGAGAGAATCCAACTGACCCATAGATACAACACTGGAAGAGAAACTGTGTAGATCTATAAGTGAACTACAAAAGACAGTGCCGTTTATACAAGAGACAACATTGTAGATATAGACATATTTTCAAGCGAACGAAGAAGAAATATGGCAATGAAAACATGAAGCTAAGCTATAGATGAAATATAGCTATGAAAACATGAAGCTAAGCTATAGATGAAATATAAATATAGCTATGAAAGCATGAACTTGAGCTACAGATGAAATATACTCTCACGTTCAGGTGAATATTAGGTTGTCACTTTTACTTCCAGGTGTGGGTGGCAGCCGCAGGTCAGATGTTTTTCTCTCTTAGCGTCTCATTTGGTGGCATCATCATGTTTGGCAGCTACAACAAGTTCAAGAACCAAGTTTACTAGTAAATACTATCATTCTATTATTTCCCGTTCGCATCCAGAGAATGAAGGAGTGATTTGATTGTATTCTGCTCACACTAATTTTACTTTGTCTTCTACATTTTGCTGTCTTTCTCTCATTCCTAAATAGTTATATGTATGTATGTATGTATGTATGTATGTATGTATGTGTGTGGAGATTCCTTGGCGAAGTGGTTAAGCCGTCGGCCTCGTGATCAGGTGGTGTGGGTTCGACTCCGGACTCCGCTGTCTTTTTCACGGGTGCTTGATGCGGAGTCCCCTGCATCTCATAGTCGCCCCCTAGTCGTCTTGTTCTTGACTTACCACTGGGGTCGGGCGGCTCGAGACATGAGAGTGAGGATAAAAAGTGGCGCAGTTAATCCTTACTAAAAAAGCCGTTATATGTTCTAGTCCTCATCCATTTTTAGCTGCCTCGTCCTAGTCTTCATCCATTTTTAGCTGCCTCGTCCTAGTCCTCATCCATTTTTAGCTGCCTCGTCCGAGTCCTCATCCATTTTTTGCTGCCTCGTCCTAGTCTTCATCCATTTTTTGCTGCCTTGTCCTAGTCTTCATCCATTTTTTGCTATCATGTTCTAGTTTTCATTAATTTTTTACTGACCTGCCCAAATCCTCATCCATTTTTTGCTCCTTTTCTTCAGTGACTCTCTATTAGTCAGCAGTATGGATCTCATCACTAGCCTCATCGCAGGATTTGTCGTGTTCACAACCTTCGGAGGCATGGCCAAGAGTATCGGCAGGGAGGTCAAGGACGTCGCAAAAGGAGGTTAGAACCTTACGTTACCATTATTAATCTTTATTTATTTTAATGTATTCTATCCTTCTCATTAATCTTCTTCCATCCTGCACCGGAATGTAGATGTTTCTGCAAGGACACATCTTCCTCTCCCCCCCCCCCCCCCTCGGTTATTCTGGAACGTCGCCGCATTTCCTTGTTCGGTCATGTTGTCCGACTGGACAAGGAGGTCCCAGCTCACCATATTCTTCAAAAGACAGTCAACAGTGCTAACGGCCTCCACCCTGCTGGCTGGAAGAGCCGGAGAGGTCGTCCTCGAAACACGTGGCTCCAGCAGGTAGCAGCTCCCCATCTGCCTTAGAGGAGGCCTGGCAGCACGCAGTTACAACTGGACATGGTGATGCTCATCCGACGCAACGGGCCTCAGACGCCTAAGCGAACATTATTTGTATTATTATCCTCCACCCCTCCGTCTCAGTGAGCATCTGGGAGGCAAATCGATGTGAGTGCATGTCACTCTTAGCAAAGGTTCTGGGTTCAATTCACAATGTCGACAAAACATTCTTTTTTTTGTGCTTACAGTCGTAATTACAGTGTCTATTCTCATTGTAAGTGGATTTATAGAACTGAGGAATAAAGGCTTCTGGTCCATACAAGCACCATGCAGTGTATAGGCTAGGTTTTTATTTTATCCTACAATAGAAACAAAACTTAGACGTTACCGAGGTGTTGAACCTCAACCCATTTGTCAATAGATCAGTATTCTTCATAACCACTTGATCACACTCTGGTCTACCCAGTTGTATACATGATTTGCAGTTAGGGAAGGTAAAGTGACGAGAAAGGAATCGTGTCAACTTGCCTTTTTTTTAAAGTTGACACCTAAAAGGATGAAGTCTCTAACACTTCATCCCCGACGACAGTTTATGTTGATACCATCTTGACCTTCATCTTTCCCTTTAACGCCTTCTGTTCTTGTTGTACTGGCGGTATTTGTTGTACCAGTATCAGTTGTCGCCATCATCATCACATATGTTATATAAAAATATGTTGTTTAATCCTCACAATGAGTAAAATTACTCTTTTGTGCGCCATGAAAAGGAAGTGGTGGGTTGCAGTTGCTTTCCTCACATCCCGAGCATGCTGATGAAGGTGGACCGGAGTCATTCAGGCGATTGTGCTATGTTTGGTTTGATTTGTGTGTTGCTCACTACTATGGAGATCACATTGATCCATCCCATTTTGGAAACAAAAACTGCCAGACTGAAAAAGAAAGGAGAGATATTACCCTAAGCTTTATATCGAAAAACTACCCAAGCATGGACTGGACCCATGCATACACCGATGGTTCTGTAACAGACACTACACAGAACGGAGGGGCAGGAGCATTTCTGAACCTACCAAATGGCAGAAAAATAACACTGTCATTCGCTACTGGTAAGTACACAAGCAATTTCAGAGCGAAGGCAGAGTCACTGAGGGCGGCAGTGGAAGAAATGGTGACACATAAAGAAAATGAAAGCCATATAGTCCTGCTTACAGATGCTCTGGCCGTAGTCACAGCGCTAAAAAACCAGAAAAACACTGAGCTTAATGACTTAAGAGCAGCACTCTGTCAACTATGCCAGCAGTCCGCACCAAAAAGGGTAGTGGTACAGTGGGTCCCATCACACTGCAACATCCAAGGCAACGAGGAGGCAGACAGACTGGCAAAAGAAGGTGCAAGACTACCACAAACAGATACTAGTATGACGTACGAAGAGTCAAAACGGCTTATCAAAGCCAGATACATGACCAAATGGGAAACTGAACATACCGGCTACACCAAAAACGATGCCTATTACCAGTTGAACAGAAGAGAGCAGGTCGTTGTCTTCAGACTTCGCACTGGCCACAATAGACTGAGGTACCACCTATTCAACAAATTGAAGATAGGTGGTACCGACGAGTGCCCGTGTTGTACCGAGAAAATGACCGCTGAGCATCTGCTGCAGAACTGCCCGACATACGAGGATCAGAGAGAGCAGATGTGGCCATCACCAGTGGAACCACAAGAGAAGCTCTATGGCAGTGTCGACAGCCTCAGGATGACCGCCGCCTTTTTCGAAAAAATAATGGTTACTGTCTGACTGCGTACGAAGAAGAAGAAGAAGAAGAAGATCCATCCCATTGAAAGCCATGTTGCCAAGAAGGACAGCCCAAACTACGAGAAAGTCGAGATGTGAATTATCTTAGCCAGCATATTTTGGATGACCTTACTTTAGTCTCCTCTCCCGTAGATGAACATTTCAACAACATTGAATCTGTGGGAGTAATGAAGTGATAATTACAAAGGTTGATAAACAAATGTTGATAACAAAAGTTAATAGCAAACAAAGGTTGATTATAACAAAAAAGTTATCACAAAAGTTAATAACAAAAATTGATTACAACAAAATTGATAACAAAAGTCATTAATAAAAGTTGATAACAAAAGTTGTTAGCAACAAAGGTTGATAAACAAATGTTGATAACAGAAGTTAATAACAAACAAAGGTTGATTATTACAAAAAGTTATCTCAAAAGTTAATAACAAAAATTTATTACAACAAAATTGATAACAAAAGTTATTAATAAAAGTTGATAACAAAAGTTTGTAACATGGGTTGATAACAACAAAATTGATAGCAAAAAAGTTTATATCAAAAGTTTATATCAAGAAACACTATCACTATTATAGTTGATAATAAAAAAAATTGATAACATCAAAAAGTTGATAACAAAAGTTGATATCGACAAACACTATCAATAACAAATGTTGATAACAAACAAAAGTTGATAACATCAAAAGTTGATAACAAAAGTTTATATCAACAAAAATTATCGATAACAAATGTTAATAACAAAACAAAAGTTGATAACAAAAGTTGACAAGAACATTTAATAATAAAAGTTGGTAACAACATCAGTTTTATAGCAGCACAAGTTTATGGCAACAAACGTTGATAACAATAAAAGCTAAAAACAACATAAGCTGAAGTTGCCATGAAGTTGCTCTCATTGCTGCATTCTTAGTTTATACTTAACATCTTTATACTGGTTTAGAAGACTCTGCAGAGTCTGTATACAACCAGTTTCATTTACATTGCCTTGCTCTTCATCTTCTGCGTTCGTTCTCAATCTCCCGCTACCGAGCCCTGAACAAGGTTTTGGAAGTAGTAGGATGTAGTCCGGAGAACGGAATGCGTTGTGTCGCTAGTTTACAGCTTGACTGCTTTATATGCACCTTTCGGTCCAACACATCCGTCTTCGGCAGATTACCTTACTCTAAAAGCTATGCGCATCAAATTTATTCTAAATGCATTAATTGTCCCTGCCTACACTAC
The DNA here is from genome assembly GCA_036924085.1 of Ariolimax columbianus. Taxonomy (NCBI): domain Eukaryota; kingdom Metazoa; phylum Mollusca; class Gastropoda; order Stylommatophora; family Arionidae; genus Ariolimax; species Ariolimax columbianus. Next base: position 15,411,500 of record JAVGWX010000005.1, read on the forward strand.
CTTCCGTGGTAATGCATTCCAAGCATTCACCACTTTACATAATGGACCAACAAACTGTTGAGCTTGTATTGCAGGGCTGTCCACATTACGACCAGCTAATCAATGAAGGCTCACTGGCCCAACATTCACTACACTGAGAATAGTTCAGAGCTAATGAAGAGCTCCAAATAACAGTCGAGTTCATCTTGGGAACTCATCTGATTTTGTAAACATCAAAGGGGAGGTAAGAAAAAGAATGAGAAGGGGATTATACGTTTATCTCTCCTTTCTCAGGTTATGGTCTGGCTTTTGTGGTGTACCCAGAGGCGTTGTCCAACCTGCCAGTACCTCAGTTGTGGTCAGTCCTGTTCTTCTTCATGCTGTTTACACTTGGACTTGACTCGGAGGTATGTTGGTTTACTTTAGGCTGGAGTTGTTGTTATTGTTGTTTATACTTGGACTTGACTTGAATATATGTTGGTCTACTTTATGCTGGTGTTGTTGAACTTGACTCTGAGATATGTTGGTTTACTTTATGCTGGTGTTGTTGAACTTGACTCTGAGATATGTTGGTCTACTTTATGCTGGTGTTGTTGAACTTGACTCTGAGATATGTTGATCTACTTTAAGCTTGTATTGTTGTTATTGTTGTTTATACTTGGATTTGACTTGAATATATGTTGGTCTACTTTATGCTGGTGTTGTTGAACTTGACTCTGAGATATGTTGATCTACTTTAAGCTTGTATTGTTGTTATTGTTGTTTATACTTGGACTTGACTTGAATATATGTTGGTCTACTTTATGCTGGTGTTGTTGAACTTGACTCTGAGATATGTTGGTTTACTTAAAGCTGATGTTGCATGATATCCACATTGTTGTTTCTGATACAAGTATACTTATTGACATAGAACGAGAGTTGTGTGATACTATGTTTTCGGGGCGCCTTCTGTCTCAGTATGGCCGTATTTAGTACCTCTTAACTGAGAGTAAGGGTCCATCCCTGCCATAAAACTAGAGGTGGCGGGGAGGTGAGGGAGTGATTTCATCTAAACCATCTACTATCTCATTCAGTTTCTCGTTAAGGTTTGGAACCCTAACCTTCAGATGGTGTTCTTGGAAGAACATTGTCCACCACTTTTGTATGTTAGGTAGGCTTTTGGGTTTGTTTTTGTTTTTTTTATTTTCGTTTTTGTTGTTGTTTTTGTTGTTTTTGCGTTCGTCTTATTTTTCTAATCCCCAAAGGTGGTGTTTCGTTACATTTTGGTTTTTATTTTGCGCCTGTCGGCCCAGTGCATCCGACTTCATCAGGCATTTAATGTAAAGGTCTGCTTCCTCCTGCATTTTCTAACGGTTTGCTTCCCCGGGGTAACGGCTGGTGCCACTTAACCACTAGGCCACTCCGTCCACGGCTTTGGGATGAGATGCTAAGGGATATCGTGACTCTTGTATTGCTTTTCACGTGTTATTAAGAGCATGTTGCTGTTTGACTACATTTGACAATGTATCATTCATAGACAGATGGCAAGCAGGCATAGACAGTCATATATAGACAGATGGCAAGCAGACATATACATAGACAAAAACAGTCATACATAGACAGATGGTACGTAAACATATACATAGATAAACAGTCATACATAGATTGCAAGCAGACATAGACAGCCATACAGAGACAGATGGCAAGCAAACATATACATAGACACAGTCATACATAGATTGCAAGCAGACATAGACAGCCATACATGTACAGATGGCAAGCAAACATATACATAGACAAATAGTCATACATAGATTGCAAGCAGACATAGACATCCATACATAGACAGATGACAAGCAGACATATACATAGACAAACATTCATACATAGATGGCAAGCAGACATAGACAGCCATACATAGACAGATGGCAAGCAAACTTATACATAGACAAAAACAGTCACACTTAGACAAATGACAAACATACAGACAAGCACCCATATTCATGGACAATCAGCGATACATAGCTGCCAAGCAGACATATACATAGACAAACAGTCACATAGACCTGTGACATACAAACAGACACGTAGACATATTTATGGACAAGCAGACATGCATAGACAGATGGCAAGCAGACATATACATAAACAAAACAGACGTAAATAGACAGAAGGCAAGCATACATAAACAGGTAGCGCACAGACAGACAAGTAGGCAGACATACATACACGGACAAGCAGTCCTTCATAGACGTACAGCAAACAGACAGACCTACCATATTAAGGTAAATGCAGTCTCAGAGTAGACACTGTTATCAGGGATAAACTGTTAGACTTCATTTTACTTACACTCTATTTTTTTTTTAAGTGAAACAACCCGTCCCAGTTGCCTTTTCTTCCCTAACAATAAATCAGGTACCCATTTATAGCAAAATAAACTGGAGTATGCCAACACCGTGAATGTGAGAAGTGAGCGTTTTGTTGCTCTGCTACTCGGACGCTCAACCACCGTATGTATTGTGTATAACCTGACGTGTCTATGCCTTCCACAGTTTGGCCTGATGGAGACAGTTCTTACTTGCCTGCAGGATGAGTATCCCAAGACGAGGAAATACAAGGGCCCTATTTGTATAGCTTTGGGTGTGGCTTGCTTTTTCTTTGCCCTGCCCTGTGTGTGTCCTGTAAGTAGCGCTGATGTTTGACAACAGAGAGTTGTAAAGAGCTGAAGGAGAGAGAGAGAGAGAGAGAGAGAGAAAGATAGCGACAAAGAGTGAGAGAGTGATGAACCGAAAGAGAGTGGCAAAGAGAAAGAGAGTGGTGAAGAGAGAGATTAGAGAAAACGAAAGAGGAAAAATCCCAGTCATAAATAGAGATACAGATTGACAAAAAGAGTGTGACAAAGAGAGAGTGTGTGACAATGAGAGTAAGTGACAGAGAAAAATGGAGTGACAAAGAAAAAGGAAGAACGATATACATAAAGATATGCATAAATAGAAATACAGATTGACAAAGAGAGAGTGACAAAAAGGGACACAGAATAAGAGAGTGAGAAAGAGAGTGACAAAAAAAAAAGATCAAGGTTAAGAAAGAAGATGAACCACAAACATAAATACAGATAAAGATTGGCAAAGAGATGACGACAGAGAGACAAAGTAAGACGGAGGCAAAGATAGGACGAGAGAGAATAGCAATATCGCAAGATTAATCAATAGAGTATAATAAACTAAATGTGGCCATGGATCAAAAGAAAGCTTTTGATATGGTCAAAAAAAGTAAATTATGGGATGTTTTGGAGGAATATAGTGTTAGCGGACAGCTACTGAACAATTCATGTACCATGTACACCAACAGAGAATGGACAGTTAAGAAAAGTGTCGGACATACAAATTGGTTCCCAGAGAGGAGTTGGATTTTTTTTCTTTTTCATTCGCATTATTTCTCAAATCCACAAGGCTGTATGCGTTGCACTGGGGTTTTTATTTTGCGCCTGTTGGCCCAGTGCATCCGACCAGCATGCATTTTATGTAAGGGTCTGCTTCCTCCTGCATTTTATAAGGGTTTGCCCCCACTGGGTAACGGCCGGTTCTGTGATATGGATCGAACCCAGCACCTTCGGCTTGTGAGCAGTGTCACTTAACCACTAGCCCACACCCTCCCCAGGGAAGTTGGATATGTCAAGGAAGTGTGCTATGCTCTCCTTTATTCGTCATATATATGGATAAAATAACCAGGATAGCCAATCAACGAATTGATTTTTGATATCTTAGAGAGAGAGAGAAAGATTTTAGGAACGGTCAGAGAAATAGAGTGAGGCGCAGTCAGAGAGAAAGAGTAAGAAATAGAGAAATCTAAATATATGAGAAAACTAGTAATTGAGAGATAAATTGAAAGTTGTTACTGTTTATGCAACTCGTACAGCCTCCTGTCTGTATTGCAAAGTGTGCCTTCTCAGGAAGCTCACAACTATGGGGATCACAGTGCTGATTCCCACCTCACTGGCCAGACTGCCATGAAACAGCTAGTTTCCAGTGAGAACTACTTAGAAGTGTGGTGTGGTCTTGATCAGTATATTTCACCTGATCTTGACTAACATTGTCTGATCAGTATATTTCACCTGATCTTGACTAACATTGTCTGATCAGTATATTTCACCTGATCTTGACTAACATTGTCTGATCAGTATATTTCACCTGATCTTGACTAACATTGTCTGATCAGTATATTTCACCTGATCTTGACTAACATTGTCTGATCAGTATATTTCACCTGATCTTGACTAACATTGTCTGATCAGTATATTTCACCTGATCTTGACTAACATTGTCTGATCAGTATATTTCACCTGATCTTGACTAACATTGTCTGATCAGTATATTTCACCTGATCTTGACTTACATTGTCTGATCAGTATATTTCACCTGATCTTGACTAACATTGTCTGATCAGTATATTTCACCTGATCTTGACTAACATTGTCTGATCAGTATATTTCACCTGAACTTCACTAACATTGTCTGATCAGTATATTTCACCTGAACTTCACTAACATTGTCTGATCAGTATATTTCACCTGAACTTCACTAACATTGTCTGATCAGTATATTTCACCTGAACTTCACTAACATTGTCTGATCAGTATATTTCACCTGAACTTCACTAACATTGTCTGATCAGTATATTTCACCTGAACTTCACTAACATAGACTGATTGGTATATTTTGCCTCACCCGGGTATTAGTCTCCTCTCCCCATGATGTGTGTGTGTGTGTGTGTGAGAGAGAGAGAGAGAGAGAAAGAGAGAGAGAAAGATAAAGAGAGAAAGGGCGACATTAAAGTGGGTAGTGTATAACAATGATTCGTTATACTGATCCTTCATCACATATTTTGATTATCCTCTATTTCTACATCCCCCCCCCCCTTTCCATCCTTCCCTCATCAGGGTGGAGATTATGTGGTGACTATCATGGACCATTATGGTGGTGATTTTGCTGTCCTCTTCCTGTCCTGTTTCGAGGTGGTGTCAGTCATGTGGGTGTATGGTGAGTAATCAGTCAAATCAGTTATGTGGGTGTAAGGTGGGTAATAAGTCAGTTCAGTCATGTGGGTGTATAAGTAATAAGTCAATTCAGTCATTAAAATGTATGGTGAGTAATCAGTAAATTCCATCATGTAGGTGTATTGTGAGTAATAAGTCAGTTCAGTTATGGTGGTGTAAGGTAAGTAATAAGTCAGTTCAGTCATGGGGGTGTAAGGTCAGTAATCAGTCAGTTCAGTCATGTGGGTATAAGGTTTGTAATCAATCAGTTTAGTTATGTGGGTGCAAGGTGAGTAATCAGTCAGTTCAGTCATGTGGGTGTATGTTGAGTAGTCCATTAGTTCAGTCACGTTGGTATAAGTGAGTAATAAGTCAGTTCAGTCATGTAGATGTGATGTGAGCAATAAGTCAGTTCAGTCATATGTGTGTAAGGTAAGTAATCAGTCAGTTCAGTCATGTGTGTGTAAGGTGAGTAATCAGTCAGTTCAGTAATGTGGGTGTAAGGTGAGTAATAAGTCAGTTCCGTCATGTGGGTGTAAGGTGAGTAATCAGTCAGTTCAGTCATGTGGATGTGTGATCAGTAATATGTTACTAGATCTTTGCTGTCTGTTTGCTATTATGTATATAACATTCACTGTCTCTCTAATTACAAGTATGATTTAGCAATACCACATTTAGTCTGTCTGTCACCAGATGTAAAACTGAAATATTTTATCTTGTCTGTCTGTCAAAAGGTGTGCGACTAAAATACCTTATCTTGCCACCAACTATGAGACTGAAATACCTTACCTTGCCTGTCTGTCACCAGGTGTGAGACAGAAATACCTTACCTTTTCTGTCTGTCACCAGGTGTGAGACTGAAAAACCTTACCTTGTCTGTCACCAGGTGTGTGACTGAAATACCTTACCTTGTCTGTAACCAGTTATGAGACTGACATACCTTACCTTGTCACCAGGTGTGACACTAAAATACCTTACCTTGTCTGTCTGTCACTAGATGTGAAGTAACATATATCTGATCTTGTCTTTCCCTAAGTGTTATGCTAGCATACCTGACCTTGTCTCTCTCTGTAACAATAATTGTTATGTCAACATACATGACCTTACCAATGTATCCCCAGGTGTGATGCGGTTCATAAAAGACATTGAGTACATGCTAGGAGAAAAGCCTCATGGCTGGCCATACTGGGTGTTCTGCTGGGCAATCACATGTCCCATCCTCATTGCTGTAAGTAAATGTCTGTAAGAATACTGAGACATCAATGTTTGAATGAATACTGAGACATCAATGTTTGTATGAATACTGAGACACCAATGTTTGTATGAATACTGAGACATCAATGTTTGTATGAATACTGAGGCATCAATGTTTGTATGAATACTGAGACATCAATGTTTGTATGAATACTGAGACATCAATGTTTGAATGAATACTGGGGCAGCAATGTTTGTGTGAGTATTGAGTCTTCAATAAGTGAATAAAATTGTAAATGTCTGAGTAAATACTATCATCAGTGTATAAGTGAATTATGATTCATTAATGTATATGTGAATACTGAATCTTTAATGTATGAGTGAATACTGAGCTTTCAATGCCTATATGAATGCTGAGTCATCAACAACTGAGTGCATTCTGAGCCCTCATTACATATGTGGACATTGAATCTTTAATGTCAGAGGGAATACTCAGATGCCAATGTTTAAGTGAATACTGAGTCATCAATTTACATGTTGATCTAAGACATTAATGTCTGAGTGAATACTCAGATGCCAATGTTTAAGTGAATACTGAGTCATCAATGTACATGTTGATCTAAAATATTAATGTCTGAGTGAATACTCAAATGCCAATGTTTAAGTGAATACTGAGTCATCAATTTACATGTTGATCTGAGGCATTAATATCTGAGTGAATACTCAGATGCCAATGTTTAAGTGAATACTGAGTCATCAATGTACATGTTGATCTGAGGCATTAATGTCTGAGTGAATACTCAGATGCCAATGTTTAAGTGAATACTGAGTCATCAATGTACATGTTGATCTAAGACATTAATGTCTGAGTGAATACTCAGATGCCAATGTTTTAGTGAATACTGAGTCATCAATGTACATGTTGATCTAAGACATTAATGTCTGAGTGAATACTCAGATGCCAATGTTTAAGTGAATACTGAGTCATCAATGTACATGTTGATCTAAGACATTAATGTCTGAGTGAATACTCAGATGCCAATGTTTAAGTGAATACTGAGTCATCAATTTACATGTTGATCTAAAATATTAATGTCTGAGTTAATACTGAGTTGTCAATGTATACATGAATACTGAGTCATCAATATATTGGTGAATATTGAGTCATCAGTGCGTGTCATTACTGAGTCATAAACGTATGTGTGAATACTCTGACATCAACGTCTAATTTGATACTGCGTTGTCAATGTATAACTGAATGATGGGTCATTAGCGTATGTGTGATTGCTGAATCATAAATGTTTGCATAAATACTGAGTCATCAATGTATTTACAAGTTATTAGTCATTGTAATATGTGTAAATACTGAATCATCATCGTCTGATAGCATATTGAATCTTTAATGTCTGTGTAAATATTGAACCCTCAATGTCTGTGTAAATACTGAATCCTCAATGTCTGTGTAAATACTGAATCCTCAATTTCTGTTATCAGAATGAATGCTCGATGTATGTGTAAATTCTGAATCCTCAATGTCTAATGTATGTGTAAATATTGTGCAATCAATGTCTGTGCAAATACTGAGCCATTAACATATGTTAGCATACTGAATTCTCAATATTTGTGTAAATATTGAATCCTAAATGTTTGTGTAAATACTGAATTCTGAATATCTGTGTAAATATTGAATCCTCAATATATGTGTAAATACTGAATCCTCAATATATGTGTAAATATTGAATCCTCAATGTCTGTGTAAATACTGAATCTTCAATTTCTATTATCAGAATTAATGCTCAATGTATGTGTAAATACTGAATCATCAATGTCTAATGTATGTGTAAATACTGAGAAATCAATGTCTGTGCAAATACTGAGCCATCAATATATGTTAGCATACTGAATCCTCAATATCTGTGTAAATATTGAATCTTCAATGTATGTGTAAATACTGAATCCTCAATGTCTGTGTAAATACTGAATCTTCAATTTCTATTATCAGAATTAATGCTCAATGTATGTGTAAATACTGAATCCTCAATGTCTAATGTATGTGTAAATATTGAGCAATCAATGTATTTGCAAATACTGAGCCATCAACATCTGTTAGCATACTGAATCCTCAATGTCTGTGTAAATACTGAATCCTCAATGTCTGTGTAAATACTGAGCCATCAATGTCTATGTACATATTGAATCCCTAATGCCTATGGGATTACTTGGCCATGATTGTTATAGATTTTGCTATCTGTTTTAATACACTAATACATTGTACACGATTCCTTATCAGTGCTATTGTGATGCTGATGGCTATTTATTTGAATACTAATGGCTTTCTACAACTTATTAGTGTATTCTGTTTATACTTTACTAGCCTCATCTGTCTACAATTTACTAACTTGCTCAGAATTATATTTTGTGTAAAGTGTATGTCCATCATTGTTGTTGTGATTCGTTATATGTGTTTTCATTTGCTTTGGACCTTGTTCCTGGTGAAAACCTTGTGCCCATAACTTACATTTAGATTTATTTCTGTTTTAGTATCTGAGTAATACTTGTTTATGTTGTTATCAACTTTTGACCTCTGTTCAGTACCTCCACAGCTTTGATGAATCTTTTCTTTATCCTCATATTTAACTATTTTCTATTTTTACCAGCTGTTGTTTATCTACCGAATGGTCAACTACATTCCTCCAAGCTACGATAACAATGAGCCATTTCCCCAGTTTGCCCAGGCTATTGGTTGGGTAATCTTGACTATTGCTCTCTGCCCTGTTCCGATCGGCTTCATTTGGCGACTTATTCAGGCCAAGATGAACCCAGCTGTTACAAATACCCGCGAGGTGAGCCAAGTAATTTCTCAGTCAGTTAGCTAAATAGTTAGTCAATGAGTCAGTCATCAGATAATCCCATCTGATCTTACAAACAATCAACTATTTAGTTAGCCAAATAGTTAGTCAATGAGTCAGTCATCAGATAATACCATCTGTAATCCATGACCGACAGAAGAGACTGCAGAGCCCAGCAGCAAGCAGAGAAACTCAGAAGACAGACAGACCATCCAATGCACCAGAGACTAAATGGATTTGGAAATGGAAAACTAAAGCGGAGAAACTTTGCAGAAATAGCCAAAGCAAAGATGAGCGAAGGCCCCATGAACACATTAACAACACCAAAGCCCATCCCTACTGTACGCAAACCTACCTGGAGGAAGCATATATTTCCGGAGGTGGTAGAAAATATACCAGGTATTGGAAACAAGAACAGGCAGACTCAAAAAGAAAGAAGAGACATAACCCTGAGGTACATAACGAAAAACTACCCAAGCAGGGACTGGACCCATGCATACACCGACGGTTCTGTAACAAACACAACACAGAACGGAGGGGCAGAGGTATTCCTGAGCCTACCAAATGGTACAAAAATAACACTGTCAGTGGCAACTGGAAAATACTCAAGCAATTTCAGAGCAGAGGCACTGAGGGCTGCAGTAGATGCAATGCGCTGACAGGCAAAAGAAATTAAAGCCAGATAGTCCTGTTTACAGATGCCCTGGCCGTAGTCACAACACTAAAAAGCCAGGAAAAAAACTGAACTTAATGATTTAAGAGCAGTACTCTGTCAACTATGCCAGCAGACTGCACCAAAAAGAGTAGTGGTACAGTGGGTTCCATCCCACTGTAACATCCAAGGCAATGAGGAGGCAGACAGACTGGCAAAAGAAGGTGCAAGACTACCACAACCAGATCCTAGTGTGACCTACGAAGAGTCCAAAAGGCTTATTAGAGCCAGATACATGACCAAATGGGAAACAGAACATACTGGATACACAAAAAATGATGCCTATTACCAGTTGAACAGAAGAGAGCAGGTCGTGGTCTTCAGACTCCGCACAGGCCACTATAGACTGAGGTACCACCTATTCAATAAATTGAAGATAGGTGGCACTGACGAATGAACGTGTGGAACCAGGATAATGACCGCTGAACATTTGCTGCAAAACTGCTCGACATACATGTGGCCATCACCAGTGGCAATACTAGACAAGCCCTATGGCAGTGTCAACAGCCTCAGGATGACCGCTGCTTTTTTATAAAAAATACAGGTTGACGAAGAAGAAGAAGAAGAAGTCATCAGATAATCCCATCTGATCTTACAAACAATCAAGTATTCAGTTAGCCAAATAGTTAGTCAATGAGTCAGTCACCAGATAATCCCATCTGATCTTACAAACAATCAACTATTTAGTTAGCCAAATAGTTAGTCAATGAGTCAGTCATCAGATAATCCCATCTGATCTTACAAACAATCAACTATTTAGTTAGCCAAATAGTTAGTCAATGAGTCAGTCATCAGATAATCCCATCTGCTTTTACACACAGCCAACTAATCAATGTGACAAATAAACATTCAGCTGTACATCTGGTCCTTCAATGAGATTGTCAGATAATTAATTAGTCATCCAATCATTGTGACGATAGACAGCCTGGCATACAGACAGGAAGTACACAGATAGCTAAGCAAACAAACAACTAGTTAGTAAATTGGGAAGCAAATATGTGTCCTACCAACAGTCAAACAGACAACAGATGTCAGTCAATAAATATGTTCTTAACAAACCACCTAAGCATGGCCGGTGTTTTGCCAAGTCACACAGTTAGTCGTCTCTTACAACATGCTCTTTGTGGGGCAGTAGTGCTATCGTTGTCTGTGTCTTACACAAAGACCCTGGCAGCTAATTGGAGGGAAAAATTATACCCAACACATGACCCCAAGATTAAGATTCTCATGCTCTACCGACTGAGCTAGCCAGACGCATATTTATATATTGCAGGCAAATAAATATTTATATATATATTTATATATTTGTACATATATACCAAAACTGTAAGAGTAAACTGAATTAGTACTGCGACAGTAGGATATTCAGATTGCCTACTTTATACAAGTAGGTCCTTTATATAGTTTTCGGATTAATATATACTTTTTTATATCTCCCACAGCTGTGCCACTTTATGTTCTCTCCAACCCCACAGTGGGTGCCCAACGACGGTACAGACAGGCCGCTGCTTCCAGATGGGACAGCCAATGGCCAGGGATTCCACTTGGACAAGAAGCACGATATAGAAGCATACGACAACCCTGGCTTGATAATAGAGAAGGTCTAATGACAGGCCCACTTCCACTCACATGTATTCTGGGCATCTATCCTTGTACATAATACATTTTCTGTAAATTTGGAAAGCTTGTGTACCGTACAAAAACATTACATTTTCACAAGTAAAATAATGAAGAAAAATGCTGTTTTACTGAAGAATCATATCATATTCTCTATTGGTGTTTATCACCACACCTTTGTCATGTTAACAGCATAGATATCAACTTGTACGAATTACTTGTAACTTTTACATTTTTTTCACATTTAATTTATTGTGCGGTACACTGTGCATCTTTCTGTACGCATTTTTTTCCTGCATAGTTTTCTTTTAACAAAATTTGAAAAGAACTCTTTTTTTTTTTTTACATACACAATATTTGCATATAATTTTATTCAGCAACTAGATCTCCAAAACCTAATTTTTTTAAATATTATTTTTAAAAACAGATCCTAAAACAGATCATCAAATCAATCCAAGATGCACTTTCTAATATATTTCTTACAAAACTTAAAGTGGGTGTGGCCATTTGCTATTGGAATTAGGTAGCTAACGTTATTTTAATGCCCATGAGTTTACATTTTCCTGAAACAACTGTTAATCAAGGATTTTTTTTTAGTTTCTATGTTTATAGCTGAACTTTATAAATACTTTTTAAAGACCTATACATTTCTGTCCAGTGTTTCATCAAAAAGTATGTACAATATTAACATATGTGCACTTTATATATCACTTTATATACTTTGTACATTTTTAACTGAAGCATGCGTTTTCTTCTGGCACAAGTTGATATGTATGTAACTGTAAACATTGAAGAGTAGTGTTTCCATGAGCTGATATCCTCACTGAATTGATATGATATTCAGTGTAGATACCAAATTATTGAAATGTGTCAACTTTTCTAAAACGTAATCTCTCAACTAAAAATAGCAGCCCTTGTTTAAGTGACAGATCATTCTATAATGTCACAGTTTTTCTACTTATCACATTTCCTAAAGCTCTTGTTTGCATATAATGAAAATAATCACATGTGAAAACCTTCAGATTGTTAATGTCACTTTATTAACATTTAATTTATCAATGCTGTGATATGACTACAGATGAACTCTTAACTCTTAAAGGCCATAATTTTGTAACTAGTTTTGCCAGAATTAATTTTTCCATAAAAGCAGTCACTTCATAAAACGACTTTTCTTAATTATTTCACAAGGAAGATAAACATGTTATATATCAAATTAAAGAAAAATGAATATACAGTAAGAATATGACGGCCGTTTAAAATTTCATAAAATATTACAAGTAATTGTTAATTTTTATTGTCATTTTTTGTAATAAAAAATACTTTTCACACGCAAACATTTAATCAATCCATGAATAATCACTGAAACGTAATGCAGATTGGTCTAGTGTACTTCAGAATAACAGTAATCCACATATGGATAATATTTACAAGAAAATAATTTTCTGTAGCAGTCAAATGGAGTTGATGTGTCACTGAGTTACAGGTCTCCATTCCCTCCAGATGGTCGACCACATTTTGGCAGCAATCTGAAAGAGTTCTGGGGCTCAGTCAGTCAGTGGTGATGGAATTTGGTACTGAAATCCATTAGCTATCATGTTCTCTAGAATTTGCTTTAGAAATATTGCATCTTCGTTTTTCTGTTTAGGGTGCAGTCAAACGTTTTTGACTTTTAGCAACACTAGGTCCCCTCAGATTCAGTAGGCTGAGTAGTTGAATAATATTAGATTCAATGTCTAACTCTGATTCAACATTAGAAAAATGTGAATCCTTGTCACTAAATTTATCTAGAGTCCACAACTCCCTAGCCTTTTCTAGTTATCTGTAGAAACAACCTAATATTAGACAATCTTGAAGTGCTAGGTTTGCTACACATTTTTTGTGATAAACTGACTTGAAAGAGAACAAATGTTTTCCACCTTTGAATTTCCACACAAACATGTCGCTGCATTTACAATTGAAACGTAAATATAAGAGTTACTTCCCTTACCATGTAATGTCAATTAAAGTCTAAAAACACTAAAAAATGAAACAAATGTCGTTCAATGTGCTGTTAACGATGTGAGCGTTTTCCTGGCATCAATCAGACACCAGGTAGAACGGCGACAGCGTTCTTATAGCCTTAAAGAGTTAAATTGTCATTTCTCATTTAAATTGATAATGTCTATTTATAAAGGGACACAATATTTGTGTTCTTTAAACAATATATAGACCCAATAATGTAATTTAATGAAAAGGCACAAATGTATCTGACATATAACCATCGTAATATCATTCAAAAATATTGTTACCTGCTCATACAATAATTTCTTTTACTTAACCTTTTTGTTGCAAATTGTTGTGATATTTATACATTTGTTAATTCTCAAAATTTATTAGACCCATCTTTTGTCAAACCATAAGCTCTGTCTCCCTATTAAAGGTCATTGAAATGTTCACAGTTGGTCAGAGAAGGTAAGAGAAATATATAGCTAGGAAAACTTATTGTTTAAAGACCCGGTCTTTGATAACTATAAGAGTGCAGCCATATAGGAACTAAAAAGGCCAAATGAAGTTTGTGGTGCACTTCAATTAAAAAAGCCAGATTTTTGGATTTTGACTTTAATACAGCCAAGTTTACAACACTTGGCTATAGCTGTTAAGTCCGAATACAATATGTTACTGTCTCTAAGACAGACAATGACATCATTGTAAAATAATGATGCTTCATTTTTCTTTATGTTTTATCCTCCCCTTTTGATAATCAAGTTAAACTAAAACAAGATTATGTACGTTTTTGATCAATGAGTATGTCATGGACTGTAGTAAATGCAAAAATAATAATAATAATGACTGAAAACAAACAAGGTTCAAAATTTGTTTAGCATGCAGTTTTTACATCAGTTTGATCTTGTTGATCTCCTGTGTGTAAATGTTTATTTGTGTGGCTTTGTCTGATCTTCTTGTTCATGAATTCTTCATCTTTCATGATGTGAATTATAATTGGATCCTCTCTGAGTAACACTGTAGTTACATCCTTGTTTGACAATTGTTTGTATGAGCTGCTACACATTCCATTTAATGTTATTAGTCAGCTTAAGCACTAAAGTGTATGAACTTGCCCCTACATTTTTTTCATTAACCATAATCCAACATTTCTATGTTCCATTTCCTACGGATGCTAGTATATCTATCTTATTATTTAGTCATTTATCGAAGTGTTGCCTGGGATGAAAAGAATAGAACCACTGTCAACTTTCATACATGTCCTAAAAGAAGATCAAAAAGGTTTGTGCCATGGCTAGCAGCCTCATCATGCAAAAATTGGCTTCCACTATTATCAACCACTGCCTAAGCTTGTATACAGGCTTCCTGTAAGGAGACCAGCTGCAGTTAAAACCTATGCTTCATATTGGAGCGAGAAGGTGATTACTTGCAAATGTATGAAAATGGGATTATTTTAAATGGGGTCAGCTACAGTAGTAGCCTATGCTTCACATTGGAGTGAAACGATGAATGAGTGAATTTATCTGAACTTTATGTAATCATTCTGCTAACTAATAAAACTGGCATCACATTCCACAGACTGCCTACGTTATGTTATCAAACTATCAACCATTGCTCACTCATGAAGTGACCTTACTACACACAGACAACCATTCAGGTTGCAGAACACAAACAGGTTGTGTTTTTTTTTTATTGGCCATTATTTATTTCAACATCTTTGTATTTTTCTTTACGGGACTGAGTGGTCTCAAAGTAAAATGTCGGCATTGGATGGTGGAGGTCGTCAGTTCAAATCACAGTTGAGACAGAGTTTCTTTTCACGTGGACTTTCTGGTATTTCCCTGGATCTCTGGGTAGTAGAGATTGGATGCTCGTGTGTAGTGTCGCGCACGTTAAAAATTCCTCGGCAGTTGGAAATCGAAAAGAGTAGGCTTAACGGCCGCTGCTCGAGCAGTCCGTAAATTCTAATTTATGCTAAAAATCTAGCCAATCTATTACGGGAACCTCACCGGTGCTGCGGAGTTCATGCATTGTGCTGAGATTCTCCAAACAGGTATGGGTAAAACAGTGCGCAATGACGTTGATTCTTCTACACTAAACAAAACTAAATATTCTTCTTCTTAATTCTGTGATATATCTGTGAGTTCCCATGATAAACTTGACAGTTTTTTGGAGCTCCTCTTTAACTTCGTACAGTCTGGAGTTTAGTGTTGAACCGTTGAACCAGTGTATCTTCGTTATTGGCCGTACAGAGGACTGTCCTGTAATACATGCAGTTTGATCATGTGGTCTATATCTGTGCAGTAGTGAAGCAGATAGTTGAAGTTTGTACATATGTCTGGTGTGCTCTTACACGAGGTGAAGAATGGTGATCTGTCCCTGCCGGTCACGGGTGTGATAGTTTTCATAGAGTTGGTTCTGTTCTCTTCTGTCAGTCTGGGTAGCTCTTTTCTTCAATGTGTGTGATTTCAATGTCTTCCTGTTCACAATCTCCTTCCCTCATTGCAAGCCTATCTGATTTTTCTCATTCTCTGATACACCACAATGGGATGGTGGCCACTAAAGTATGGTTTGTTTTCTTGTAGCCACTTTGTTTAATTCACTCCTCAAAGGCAGTAGCTTGCCCCCCCCCCCCCTTGAGAGCTGACAGTATAGATAGTGCATCTGTCAAGATGACTACCTTCTGGTGGGAGTCACAATTGTTCACACAGGTGAATCCTTTCATTACCATCTGTTTTCAGTGTACTTAATTATTCTCAGGTTTTTTTAAATATTCAATTTTTATAACACCCTTCATATATAAATATTGTTATTGTTTAGATGGCTTCAACGTGGTTCAAGTAGCACAAGAATAAATTTGTTTGTATTTACAGAAAAAACGTGTGATAAATACACGGTGGACCAAGAAAACTTCTACCTAAAGTAAAATAGACACAACTTTATTAGTTTTGATTAAAACACAAACGTAAGAAGAATGTGGATCAATTATTCATAATCAAATATTGAAAACAAAATATGGAAATCATTTCTTTCTTTTTCTTTCTGGGTTCATCCTGAAAAAGACGCTGTGTCATAGTTTACAGCAAGGCTGCAATATTTGCACTGTTTGGCCCAACACATCCAACATGTTTTAATTCTGGGTTTGCCTTCCCTCTGTGATCTCTATTCTCTTAGCCAGAGACCACCTGTGCAGCTTCTTTCTAGGGACGCCACTTGGAGACATAATAGGATCTTGGTCAGCTATGGTTCACTGAACCTGATGCAAGCAGCCAGCTATGAGTCACTGACTGCTATCAAGTTAGTCACTGTGCTCCATCTTTGACCCCCATACATGGAAATGAGTGTGAAATCCAAATAAATCAAGGTTAACAATCAAGTTATCCAATTGTATAGTGGGGTAATGTTTTTTTTGGTCACCTTGTATGTAGCACTGTAAATGGCTTCACTTTATCACTAAACTTAAATTACAACTCAGAAAATTCTAATGTTACATCTCCCTATTCTCTTGGTAAACATGGGCAACATTTTGGGCATATCTTTAGTTTATAAGACTCATGGCCAATGTGGTAGAAAGGGAGGGACAAAGTGTAGGCATCTGCCCTCAACACTGCAGGAAGGGGTGACAAAAATTGAATGTGATATGAATGTTTGTGTAAAGTGTTGTTTCTTTGTATGGAAATAACAGCTCTTAAGAAAATTGATTGCGATCACATAATTAGTTTGTGAGATGAAGGTGTGAAAGATTAAGCTGCAATAAAAAAAAAATGAATGTCTGCAGTTTATTGTTTTCAATGTTGGTAAAAATCTTATATAAAGAGAGATGTTCAAACTGACCTCATTTCATACATGTCTAAGGAAGATTCATATAAATTGATGGCAGAATACCATCACTGACCAGGAACTGTTTGTCTAGAACAACCAGAAGCACACAATCCTAACCTGTCAAAGCCAGAATCAGATTAACAATGCCATGAGAAGAAATGTCACTAGAGGGACCAAGTTATTAATCCCCGATAGAAGATGGCAGATGGTAGAATTGACAGGGAAATTGAGAAAGCATTTGCGGTGACTTACCAGCTGTCCCCACTGCTTAGACACCCGAGCATTAGTTTGGCAACAAAGTAACAGCTGATAAACAGTATATTTATTACGACTCTGTGCAAACATGGCCTCTGTCCAAGGTGCGCAAGAGCAGAAATTCAACTTGTGAAATGAAGTGTTTGAGGAAGGTCATCAGTGTTACCAGAAGAGACAGAATGCAAAACGATGACATTCGAAGTATGATCAGCACTACATCTTGTGTCGAATACATTTCCAGGCAGAAAATAAGTTGGTTTGCTCATCTCATGAGAATGCACCCTCATCAATTCCACTGATAGATCAATGTCAGTAGATCTGGCTACAGGGCAAGGGGGTGGCCGTGAGGTAGGTGGATAGATGACAGAGTAATTAGCGACAAGGGCTCACATTGACCCACGCAACGCACTTGGTGCAGGATAGACTACTTAAGCTCCGAACGACGCTTGGTGGCACAAGTGGAAAGAAAACTAACTAAATAACTAACTAGAAGATGATAGACATCAGTAGACCTAGGACAACTTAGTGAAAAGTGATAGAAGCAGAAATCAAGATAATGAACTAAAGTTAAGACAATATACAGAGGATGACCGTAGATCAGGTGAGGTGGTGGGAGTTTCTAGCTGCCCTTAAAGATGCCGCACCAGGTGTGATGGTCATTGATCAGTTTGTCAGTCATTGACCAAAGATCTATGAAGAAAAAAAAAAGTTGATTAAACTGAGTGGCTTATACATTTCATTTTACTGTTTAATTGACTTTTAAATTTGAGTTTCTAAATAATTCATGCTGTTAATCTGGAAATCATTTTAAATTCTTGAGAATGAGAGATATTGTCTTGCAACTTCTTATTAACTTGTTTGTGAAGAAGCATGATATGGTAGCAAATGGTGTATTTTTCCTGGCGCTCTCAATGTGCTAAAAGCCAGCAATGAAAAAACACTAGGGCAAATGAATAAAGGATCATAGCTCTACCCTTTTCAACACATGCAGCTAGATCCTCCGGTCAGTGTAACCTCGGCCAGCGTTGTCAACATTTATGTCACTTATGACTGGGTAACTTTACCCCACTCTTGCCCACCTGTTATTCTTCACGCTTGGCGAGTAAACCGACCTACAGTGTCTAGAAAAGAGAAGAACTCGAGGTGACTTAATACAGGTTTGTAAGATAATCAAAGGAACGGATAAATTAGACTATATAAAGTTTTTCAAAATACAAAAAACCTACAAGAACAAGAGAGTATAGCTACAAATTAACTAAAGAAAAGTCCAGATTAGATATTCAGAAATATTTTTTTAGTCAGAGAGTGGTGAATGCTTGAAATGCATTGCCACTGGAAGTAGTGAAGGCAGGGACAATTAATGCATTTAAGAATAGATTGGATGCACATAACTTTTAGAGCAAGGAAATGTAAATGAAACTGGTTGTTTACAGACCAGTATAAAAACGTTAAGTAAAGTTTAAGACAGATTTCTTCGTGTTCATTCGAGGTTCAAAAGTTATCCATTCGAGCATTCTCAAGCTGTGGTAGAGAGATCCTCTACTTGCGCCCCATTATGATCCGACTTGGTCACTTCTACATGTGCCCTTTTGGGACCTGTAACTCTTGTCACAATCAAACTACAGTACACAGAATAAAGCACAGCAGAGCCTTCTGGGACTGTCCCTTTGTAAATTCATGTTGACACTTTTCTGAAAGTGTTAGTTTTTGTGAACTTAAATAAGAGGTGCTCAACGTATATTACATTGTAAAACATATTCATTCATCAACAACACTATCATAAATTTACTCATTTTGTAAATAAAGACTGTACAAGATTATTTCACACATAGGGCCTATGTCTATACCTAATTTTCTGACGTATATGTACTTCCATTTTTACTTTGTTTTCGTATTTAAGTTGTATTTTAATTAATAATAATTTAATTCGGGAAGAAAATTCAGCACACAAAAAGCAAAAAAAAAGGCATAGAGAAAATAGAAACATGAAAAGCATTTAGAATATGTAAAAACAATATTCACAGACTTGAAGCATAAAAAAATGTATCATGCCAACAAATCCTATTTTTTAAAAACATGCAAAAAACGTAAAACATATAGAAAACATAAATTATAAAAGACATTCAAAAAGCATTAAAACATACAGAATGCATTAACGCATAGAGAAAGGGAGTTAACGATTGCTATAGGTCTCATCTAAATAATGAGAAATTTCTGCAACCAAGTCAACCTCACCTTTACGTGGTACCCCTTGTTTCCACTTACGCGGCTCTAGCAAATAGCGCCAACAAGCCAGTCTCCTCCCCCCCCCCCCCAACCTTGTCTATGGGTGTAACATTTTAGACTGTGTGTGAGACAAACCTTACATAAACCCCTGGCAGAACAGGTCCTCCAATAGATGCGGCAGATGCACAGGGAGCATCCCTGGTTAAACAAGGCACCCCGAGTAAAACCACAGTCTGCCCTAGCAAGACAAGATGCTGAAGACGGAGACAACCAGCCAAAAAGCGCATTACAGCACTCAGAATGTCACGTAAATACTCAATATGAAACTATGCCTATATCTTCTTGTTCTTCTTCTGCGTTCGTTCTCAATATCCCGCTACCAAGCCCTGAAAAGGGCATTGCAAGTAGTAAGATGTAGTCCGGAGAACAGAATGCGATGTGTCGCTAGTTTACAGCTTGACTGCGATATTTGCACCCTCGGTCCGACACATCCGTCTTCGGCAGAATGCCTATATCTAAAACACGGCATGACTCTCGGCTGTGATGAACAACCAGGCAGGTACAGCGCCGGGTCAATCGTCTCGAAAAGGCCCAACTTTAAAGAAAAAAACAAACTCGAGGTCTTTATCGGTTGCACCGTGAAGTCAGTAGGCCAAACAAAGCCAAAAACAAAGGAAAGACCACTTCAAATAATGCACTGGAACGCTGAAGGCGGCAGCAGTAAAAAAAATTAGAGCTTGAGAATATCCTATTTGAAGAGCAAGTAAATTTATGTTGCTTGCAAGAAACGCATCTCAACAAAGAAATGTCCTTCAAAATTAGAGGATATCAGTGCATTAGGCCTGACCGACAAGACTGGCGGAATACTGACACTCCTGAAGAATAGCCTCAATGCAATCAGTATGAAGTATATATGGAGGGGGCGGAGTACCAGATGCTACATCTCAAGACAGAAAGTACAGAATTTTACCTGCTAAATTATTACTGTCCGAATGATCGTCCACTGGCACTAGATACGATCCTAACAAAAGAGAGACTGGTTGTGTTCAGAGACTTCAATAGCCATTCGCAGAGCTGGGGCTATGATCAAATGGATAGGAGGGACGATGAGCTAGAAAACTGGCAGGATGAAAATGGACTTATCTTGACTAACCAGCCAACAGACCCACCGACCTTCTAATCGAGATAATTACACACCACTTCTACACCAGATTTGGCATTCCACTCACCATGCATGGAATGGAACATTACACGCGTTGTTTGGGAAACAACTTGGAGGTAGTGACCACAGGTTAGTCTTTCTAACTGCTGAAAATGAATACGTCAAGGGAAGTAGTACACTGCCTCGGTGGAATTACAAGAAAGCAGACTAGTCAATGTACCAGCATCGGACAAGTGTATTGACTAGAGATCTGACTACAGATGAAGACATAGACAAGGTGGTTGATAAGTTCAGCAGATGCATGCTACAGGCTGCCTGTGAAACAATACCTAATGTGGCTCGCAAACAAGATAGGTCATGCTGGAATAATGCACTAGAGCAACTGCATAATGAGGTGGAAACATCCAGAAAGCAGACAGAGATTAGTCCATGCCAAGAACACCACCAAAACTATCAACATGCTAAGGCCACATGTCAAAGAGAACAATTGCAGGATAGACTGAGAAGCTAAAGAGAGAAAACAAAGTCTCTAAACATTGAACAAGATACCAAGAAACTGTGGAAGTTGGTAAAACAACTTAATGATGAGGGGACAGAAAAAAAAGACAAAAAGTGCATTAAGCAAAGATGGAAACATTATCACGGGCAAACAAGCAGCTGATCACTTTGCAGACCATTTTGTAAAAAATAGCAACATTGAAGTTGACCAAGAGAAACAACGGAATGTTTGTGAAGTTATATAGACACCAACCACATACAAAGAACTGGAGTTTGCAATATCCAAAATGAAAATGAAAAGTCGCCAGGAACAGATGAAATGTCCAATGAAATTATCAAAAACTTGGGAACAGCAGCAAAAACAAAACTGCTGCAGATCTTCAACATTTGTTGGACATCAGGTAAAGTCCCACAGATCTGGAGAGAAGCAATCATAATAACACTCCCAAAACCAGGAAAAGACAGATTCATGCATCCAGCTATAGACCAATCAGCCTCACAAGCTGCATCTGTAAAACAATGGAACGTATCATCAAACTAAGGCTGTAGTGGTACCTTGAGAGCCAAAACCTTCTTGTGCCACAGCAGGCAGAATTTAGGAAATGCAACTCCACTGAAGACCAGGCAACATACCTCTCACAAGAGATCGAGAACGCGTCACAAGACAAGAAATTGGTATTAGCAGCATGGATAGACTTCTTAAAGTTTGGAAAGAAGGACTTTTAAAGAAACTGAGAAATATTGGAGTGATGGGTAGAATGTACAAATGGATAAAAGCCTACTTACATAACAGAAAAGCCAGAGTACAACTAGATGGCCTCAATAGTAATGCAATTTTACTGCGTCATGGTGTGCCTCAGGGAGGGTGTTTTCTCCTACATTTTTAAACGTCTTCATCAATGCCTTGATTGCTGCACTACCACAATGAACACAAGTTTGTTTTCAATCTCCCGCTACCAAACCCTTAAAAGGTCTTTGCAAGTAGCAGGATGTTGTCCGGAGAACGGAATGCGTTGTGTCTTGACTACGATATTTGCACCTTTCGGTCCGACATATCCGACTTTAGCAAGCATTTTTGAGTACCTGGTTAGCTTTCCTTCTCCGATCCTTCTCCTTAGCCAGTTTGCCCTGTTGCGGCCAGGCTATCTAGGATCACCATGTATAAGGGTCTTGGCAGCTCTCGTTCCCTGGCCCTGACGCTAGCAGTAAGCTTTAGGTCGCTAACCACTGCAGCTCATGCACTGCTCAGCATCTTGTTCCCATATGGTGTACACATGAGCATTCAAACGTAGCCACCAAAATGCTCCAAAGAGCTATTGATGCCTTGACCTCAAGGACAAAAAGAGGGTGTGTTAACATTAACATAGAAAATGCAGCACTACGCTTTTCACTCTCTTCCCATAACAAAAAGCTGGAGTTATCAATATAAATGGAGGACACATGAAAGAAGATAAACAACCCACCTATCTTGGAGTTACTTTCGGTGATAGATTGGCATGGAGGGAAAACGTCAACACGGCGGTCAAAACAGCTAAGAGGAAGTTGGCCGTCTTGAGAAAATTAAGTGGAACCACATGGGGAGCTAGCAGGAAAATACTTACCAAAGTTTACCGGCAAGGTATACAACCGCATCTGTAATATGGGTCAGCAGCATGATACCCAGCAGAAAACACTACCCTAAAAGAGGTGGATAAGGTGCAAAACCAGGCACGTAGGGTCATTACAGGAGCAATGAAATCAACATCTATAGATGGGATGGAAAAAACGGGGAGTATACAAGCACTAAAAGAATACATGAAGGTACTTACACAAACAGAAAAGTTCCTCTGCGTGCCGAGCCATCCAATGAAGGACAGAGTCTAAAATTTAGCAATGGGAAGACTGAAAAGACGTAGTGTTATGCACCAGACCAAATGATTTCCCAGGTAAATTATAAATCTAGCTGAAGTTGTCACTTTCTGTTACATACATGTCATATGAGAACAGTTGTTTTGTTGTTGTTCGAAGTTACTAGTGTTGAGTTTTCAGTCTTGAAGTTTCTTTAGAAGTGGCTTTTACGAGGCCTACTGACTGAAGAAGGTGAACCTGGTCTTCCTGACTGTGGTGCAAAATAATACTTTTAAGCAAGGTTCGCCACTATAAGGATCACAATGTCGATAGGGACATCCTTGTAGGCAAAACGATTCAAAAAAGGGTCTGAGAGCTGGCAGATGGAGTTGTTTTGTTTTTTTCGTTCACCTTATTTGTCTAATTCCCAAGGCGGTGTGCGTTGCACTGTGGTTTTTATTTTGCGCCTATCGGTCCAGTGCATCCAACTTCAGCATGCATTTTATGTAAGGGTCTGCTTCCTCTTGCATTTTCTAAGGGTTTGCCTCCCCGGGGTAACGGCCGGTGCTGTGATGGGGATTGAACACAGGACCTTCTGGTTGTGAGCCGTGTCACTTAACCACTAGGCCACGCCGTCCCCTGTGATGGAGTTTAATTTAGAAGAAATGTACAGTCATCCACGTGGATCCATTAATGAATATAATTACAGGATGGGAGAGAACAATATTAGGACCATAAAAAAGGAAAGAGACCTAGGAGATGATAGATCATACAGGAAAGGTTCGGGAGAAAGTCCAGATGGCAGTCAAAAAGGCTAATGCCATGTTGGGCATGATAAAGAAAAAACATTTCACATATGAGCAAAGAAGTAATAGTCAAGTAATATAAATTATTTACTTTTTCAACATTGGAATTTACAACAAGGGAATATGGCCAAAAGATCACACAATTTCAATATTAATTCTTTTGCCAAAAAAATCAAATGCTATAGAATGCGGTCAATTCCGAACGATAAGTTTGATAACTCTAACATTTTTTGAAGATTATTCATATGAGAATTGATGGAAAAATAGAGGAGGTACTGAAAGATAACCAGTTTGGATTTCACAAGGTCAAAGGTGCATGGGATTCCATCGGATCATCGCGGCTTCTTGCAGAAAGAATGGTCGATCAAGGACGTACACTGTTTATCTGTTTTATTGACTACGAGAAAGCCTTTGGTCGAGTTCCCTGGAGCAAACTTTTAAAGATTTTGCAGCAAATAGTTATAGAAAGATCATTCATTAGGTTAATCCAGAACCTGTATGCAAATCAAGAGTTGATTATTTCAATCACAGAAGATCTCATGGATCCAGTATCCATAAAACAGGGGGTATGACAGGGCGGCTTGCTTTCACCGAGTCTCTATAACGCATATTCTGAGATAACGATGGTCAAGGTTACGCGGAGTTGTAATCGGGGTGACAAAGTTAATGGTATGAAACTTAATGCCATCAAATTTGCGGATGACCAAGCGATAGTGGTAGGATCAGTATCAACGTTGCAAATGCTGCTTGATACAATTAATAGCATTTTGGCATTAAAGTTAAACACATCGAAGATAAAGACATCGGTCATATCTAAGCAACATAAGCACATAAATATATCCATCGATGGAGAAATAATCGAACAAGTACAGAAGTTTACATATTAGGGACAAATCATAACAAAAGGTACCCGCAAGGAGACAGCAATTAAGACAAGGATTGCAATGACAAAAAAAGGCCTTCGGAGAAAAACAGAAATTGTTAACCTCAAAGAATATCTGAATAGAACTGAGGAAAAGAGTAATCGCCACTCATATATGCATTGCATGGGGCTGAAACATGGACTTTGGCAAAGAAGGATGAAAAAAGCTTGGAAGTGTTTGAAATGTGGTGCTACCGTAGATTGGAAAGAGTGAGTTGGACAGAAAGAAGATCCAATGATAATGTACTCAATGACGTGGGCGGACAAAAACAAAAATTGCATATGATACGAAAACGTTGGTTGAATTGGCTGGATCACAATATGAGTCTTCTACAGAAGTCTTCTACAGAAGAAACTAGAGGGCAAGATTCAAGGAAAGAGAGGAGCGAGGCCACCAAGACTCACCATTACAGCTCATGCATGCAGGAACATTAAAGTACCAACTTATACCGCAATGAAGAGAACTGCAGAGGATAGGGTCAAATGGAGAGACATACTCAGACAACCTTACAACTAGTCTCCAGACTGATCAACCAGATGATGATACATCATTAGTGAGACCTAAATTGGAGTTATGTGTTCAGGTGTGGTCCCTATAATAGAGTGGAAATAAACATGCTGGAAAGGTACAAAGAAGAGCTACAAAAATGATCGCGGTGTTTCAGAATTATAATTATGAAGGAAGACTTAAAAAGACTGGTCTTCAATGTCTCGAACAAAAAAGAATTCGAGGTGACTTAATACAAGTGTATAAAGTATAAATTAGAATATACCAAGTTTTTCAAAGTAAGACTTATTACAAGAACAAGAGAGCACAGTTACAAACTACTTAAAGACAGGTCTAAATTAAATATTAAGAAGTATTTTTTTAGTCAGAGAGTGGTGAATTCTTGGAATGCATTGCCGCTGGATGTAGTGGAAGCAGAGTCAGTTAATGCATTCAAAGATAGATTGGATGCTCACAGTATTTTCGGTATCCGTAGAGTGAAATAAATTGGTTGTATACAGACTCTGTAGAACCTTCTAAACCAGTATAATGAAGTTAAGACTGATGATCAAGGTTGAATAAATCTTGCCGTACAAATATATCAGCGCACACGGCACAGAAGGCGGGTCTGAAATTGTTTTTTTTTTCTTCTTCTTCGTTCGTTCTCAATCTCCCGCTACCAAGCTCGGAAAAGGTCTTTGCAAGTAGCAGAACGTAGTCCAGAGAACGGAATGGATGCGCTGTGTCGTAGTTTACAGCTTGACTGCGATATTTGTTCCATTCGGTCCAACACATCTTTCTTCAGCAGGCATTTTTTAGTAGCGAGTTAGCCTTTCTTCTTTCATCCCATGCTACTTAGCCAGTCTGCTCTGTTGCAGCTTGTTATCTAGGATCACCACGTAGTGGTGTACAAGGGTCTTGGCAGCTCTGGTCCTGACGCTAGCAATCAGCTATGGGTCGCTGACTGCTGCAGCTTATCGTCCTGTTCACTTAAATGGTTTAACGACAAAGCTTTGAAACTTCGAATATTAAAAGTATTCTCCAAATGAAATGGAAAGACGGCGACGAAGAAGGGCCAGTGGAGAGGGGGAATGAACAAATATCAAGATTTAGTTCAACTTAAAAGGGCTCATTTTTCATTACTTCAGATCGTCGTTACCAGGTATACCACATGATGTTGATAAGGAAAACTACTACCGGTTCCGGGTACACAAAAATGTGAAGGCGTGGCCTACAGAACAAATCTCCAGATTGTCCTTGGTGTTCGTGTACACCTGGTGTTTATTTACAACATGGCTGACATCAATCAAAGTTTTAAGGACTATATGTCAAGATCAAATAATAAAGATGCTCCATCTTCAGCCAAATATTCACTGCTCAGCCCTAACAAATGGTTTTCGTCCGGTGAAGACATCGAAGATAAACCTCAAACAGAAGCCGCCAATGGTTGGTTTGCTGACGCCCAGTCTGATCCCCTATTACCAAGTTTGGTTTGTAACTATTTTTTTTACTTTGACCAACTCGATTCTTATAACCTCCGACGTAGAGGTCCTCTTTCTTGCGGTTTACATTTTCTGTATTTGCATATTATGTATACCATCTTCAATCTTGATTGTTCACATGAGTATCACAGGATTACACTACAGGAAACACTGAGTTAAACTTAAGTCTTAAGTTAGTTAGTAAGTGAGTATTCAGTATGAGTAGTGTAGTACTTACTAATACTAGTAGCCTACTAGCAGTATTATAAGTATAGTAGAATCTATACTACTAGTATATAGAATACTGATTTTGGTGATTGTTGATTAAGTTTTAAGAATTAGAATAGATAGATCTACAGGTAATTTGATGAAAAATTCAAATTGACTCTACAGCATTACAAATACAACTGTTAGAAAGCCCCAGAAAAATGCAATCCAATGATGTATCAACTATGTCTCTATGTCGACCCTCACGAAAGTTATGATTTTTTATATATTTAAATTAGCTTAAAAGTCCGCAAAGAAGCTATAGAGGAAGAGTAAAAATATGGACTATGAAAACTTGTATCCAAAAAGCAGAGTGGAGTGGACAATATGCTGATTATCTCAGCTATTCATGACAGAATACATGTAAAACCATACATTTTTATATTCGGGAGAACAAAATACAACCGATGGCGGTAATTGCATGACTTTTCCAAAAGGCAGGAACTAATTAATATTCAAAATGGTGACCTCATTTGCATAATTCGCAACTAAAATAATGCTGCAATATTTTTCTCGTCTTGTTATACTACATGTGATATATCATATTGATCGTCTTTTTGAGAGGAGCATTAATATATTTATTGTATGGTGTTATTTCATTAAAATGCTTGCAGAATTAGTATACAGAACAAATTATTACACAAATTTAAGAACAATTTTTTTACTAAGTTATGTAACATACATAGTTGTTAGAAATAAAGGAATGTTAGAAATAAAAAGAATATACTTACAGACGGTCCCTGGAACATACTTACAAGCTACAGTTGATTATTCAAATGTGGCATTTGCAAAAATAAAATCAGATAGGAACTGAGTCACTGGCATGTCGTAATCCGTTTCTGAATAGGTAACTGGCATGTGGTAATCCGTTTCTGAATAGGTAACTCAACTGGCATGTC
The DNA here is from genome assembly GCA_036924085.1 of Ariolimax columbianus. Classification (NCBI taxonomy): domain Eukaryota; kingdom Metazoa; phylum Mollusca; class Gastropoda; order Stylommatophora; family Arionidae; genus Ariolimax; species Ariolimax columbianus. Next base: position 15,439,500 of record JAVGWX010000005.1, read on the forward strand.
ATAATCCTTTTCTAAATGGATACTACCAATAATAAGTAAAGATAACTGCTTGTAGATGTTGGCTGTGTTCAGTGATGTTTGTTTCGTGGAAGGCCTTCCTCTGATCAATTGAATATACAAAAAAAATTATTACATACATTTAACAAGAGACATGTATGATATGCAGTTTAATTCATTAATGGTGTTAATGTAGTTTACAAACAAGTGTGTTCCAAACAGCAAAACATATGGATTAACAGTCTTTATTGGGTAAGTCTGATATGTTAATTGTTTTTGTCGTGCAGTTTGTTGTTGCACGTTTCTTATTATTTTACTATTTGACAAATAGAGATATATTTATATCATTTATATTTTCTTAATGCTCATGCAATCTTCCATATATAACCACATAATATGATCATATAAAACAGTGACATTTAAACTAACAGTAGATGAAATTTGAAAAGTAACAGGAGATGTCTGGCATTAAAGATGGAAATACTGCTACATCCTGAAAGAGCTAACCAAAAAAAGTTTCAATTTGGCTATATAATATACAAAAAGAATATACTTACAAACTATTCTAACTTGAGGTCCCCAAGAGCAAAATCAGCTAAAAATGCAGCCATTGTCATCACATAATCCTCATTTGGCGGCAGTTCATCTATTGACCAGTACTTCAGACAGACACACTTCTGGTCAGGTTTCTTCCTCGTCTGCTTTATTGATAAGGAAGTGATGTAAAAGTGGAATATCTAAAATGAAATAATGATTGTCAATAAATTGATGCAGTTTAAATTTTACACTATCATCTAAATCTTTAAAAATATATATTTCTAATATGGGTGTATTGTTAAAAATGGCACAACAACAAACTTCTTTTCTTCCATAAATGATGATGATGGCGGCTCAACAGACACATCTGAAACAGTTGACACTGTTGTTGCTGAAATCTCTTGTGGCTGCAACAAAACAGTATTAGACATATCTTTAAAATGTATAGGAAAGGGCTGCTGAAAAAGATTTACGAGTGAGTGCCAGTGACTACTCAAATTGTTTTTCTTCAGCTTCAGTTCACTCTGCAAGGTTCGCATATTTGAGCCGAGCTTTATCTCATCTATACACTTATCCTGTTCTATAAACATAGAAGGAACAAGAGTCTTAACTTTCCGCAGCAAAACAGTGATTGATGGATCTCTGGTTTCCACCAGCAACTGTGCAATGTATCCTTTCAGAAAGGGATACACGGGTTAAAAGCACGCCAAATGTGCTTTCAGATCAACAGCAGACTTCTTGATTGCCATTGTATGGAGGATGGCTAATAATTTCTAGAAACAAAAGAAAGATGAAATAAAACTAAAATTGCAAGCTAATGTTGTAAAAAAAAGATATAAGAAATATTACATGTAATACTAGTTCACAGTTACTAATATTACTATACTGAGTATACTTGTGGAGTTAATGATTAATATAAAATGGAGGGCAGGATTTTGCATTTTTTGAAAATAGCTTACTTTGTAATTAAACATCACATGTCTTTAATATACATTTTATTCACATCAAATTTAGCATACATACAGATAAGAGATTGCAGAATGTAAAAAATATCAATTTTGTATCATTACATGCATATCAATATGTGATATGGCCATTCAAAGTCAAACAATAAAAAAAAATTTATCAAGTTTTGATAACTTCAAAACACACGACACTCAACTGCAATTTTTTTAATTGTTCAAATCACGTGTGTTTGGTTTTATGGTAGTGATTAACATCAGTAAACTAATTTGACTATCATCTATGATAATGTTTAAAATGATTTATGTACTAGATGTGCAATTGATTAAATTCATTAATCAATCCGGCTATTCTGTTACACCAACCATCATTCACGAAATGGACAAAAACAAAAATGGCCGACATTTAGTGACATTTGTTGTAAAACTGTTTACTTTTATATAACTCCACGCGCGTTAGTTTTTGTTTAAATGCCATCAAATTTACTAAACAGACAGATAATTGGATGCAGAATGTTTAAAATACCACGAATATATAATTAAAAGGCTATTTAGCACGTATATAACTAAGTAAACGTACCTCTATTTTTCAATTGCTCGAAAATGACTATAGTCGATATCGATTTCCGATCACATGCACTCTATGCTCATGAACATTCAAAGTGCGATACCGATCGTCCTTATATACACTCCAAAAATCACGTGTTTGGCCTAGAAAAGAAAAATTCGTAACGCGTCATAAAAAGTTACGCGTTTAGCGGGATTCACAAAAAATTTTCATAGAGGCCGGAAACTGCCATTTAAAAAAAATAGATTTCCGTGCGAAATCGAAGTACCTCTACTTATTTAATTATTTTTTGTTAATATCATTTACTTGATAATCTGTTCGGAACAGTGTTCCTCAACGGCAGTTGATCTAATTATCTCTATCCTGGTTTCTGAAAGTCCAGTAAGTAAAAAGTTTACCTTAGGTTGGATTGATGGAATTTTTCTATGAGCTAGTTGTGGAGAGTAAGGCTGGCCATGCGCCTCTCAAGACTAGCTTGCATTACTAATGATTAGCCGTAGTTTGTTCTCCATCTTGATCACCCGTTCTTGAACATAGCTGCGGGTCCCAACTTCGTCTCTAGTGGACCCCGTCTTGGGCCATGGAAGTCCAGTGCGTAGTAAGTGCTGCTCTATAGACGTCTCGGATGTTATAACATACAGCAAAGGAATCTGACCAATGCATTGGCAGTCTTCCCCATGTCTCTTCCTACCTTGGGGGTACCAGACTGCAGTCATCGTGCTCTATCGTTTCAACGCAACGTGTGACCTGCCCATCTATGTTTTGCCTTGTCTGCATGGATTACTACATCATTCATCAGAAACAATTGTCCTATGTCAGAATTGTGGAGACCTTGCATACATTGGTTTCTGAGAGTGATTTCAACCAAGCATCTCTCAAGTGAGGCCTGGGTCACTCTCAATTTGTCCTCTAGTTACTTTGTTAATGTCCACGTATCAACAGCATAGCACTTCTTAGATAGTACAGTGGAGTTGAAGAAGGAGGCTCGTAGGTCCTCGTCATGGTTTGTTCTCTGTTGCTTTTGTAAATGCTCATGTTTCAGCTGTACATCTCATTAGAGGGATCATTGCAGAGTTGAAGAGAGAAGCACATAGGGTACAATCCTCCCGGCAGCCTTCCAGGACTGTCTTGTCAGATGAGAAGGCTGCTCAGCCCAAGTGCGACTCCTTGTTAGTTGTGGTTATAAATTATTCTAAATGTTGATTAGGCATCCAAGACATCAGTATCCGTCTATTTCTTTCAAGTTATTTCTATCAAGGATGACTGGGTGAGAATGAGAATGGGCAAAACAGTTTCACATGACTTTGGTCTTGGCGATATTCATTTCTTACGCTGCTCTCTTTCCCTATTTGTTGAGCATCTCTAATTGGGACAATCTGACCAATCAAGGAATATGCCTCTTTAATTTGGCAACAATGGCTAAAACAAATGCAGGAAAACTAGACCAAATTCAAAATATGGGTCTCATATACCCTAGGGGCATTGACAAGTATGTCTATTTCAGAGCTATGGAAAATAGCAGATTGAGCCCCTTGAATTAAGGAGAAAATACAAATCTCTTACTCAGTTTGATAAATTAAAGAGGCTGATCCACCTCTACACAAGAATTTATAAGAAACAAACTAAAAACAGACTACTAAGGAAAAGTCCAACCATCTGGCCAGAGAGAATCCACAGAAAACATGCAATCATTGAAGCCAAAACCAAAAAGTGTGAAGTATTTATTACAGAGTCAGGACCTGTCCAAAATAATCTTGAAAGTTCCAGGGATAACAAAAAAGTGAGCAGTTGGCAACAGAACCAAAAAATTCATGTTCTACATGAGCTTAACAGACAGTACCCTAGCAACTCCTGGACACATATGCACTCAGATGGATTTGCCACAGAGAGTGGAAAAAAGAGACAGTGGAATCTACATCGCACACTCCAACGGCGATATAGAAAACCATTCCATACCAGCAGGAGAGACCTTTACCAATTCAGAACTGAAGCAACAACAGTACATGCAGCAACGCAGATTATCAGCTAAAACACAACTATAAGGAAAACATTCATTCTAACAGACTCCAGGAGTGTACTTCAAGCCATCTCAAGCCCCAAACAAGAAATGAAATATAACATCGGGCTGCTGTACCAAAAAACAGATTTAGTCCTACAGTGGATTCTGGCCTACTGTGGGATTCTGGCCTACTGTGGGATCCTTGGAAGTGAGAAGGCAGATTAGCTTGAAAAAGTCAGAAGTGATGGCACACAGACTTGTCATTCACAGAGCTATAAAGAAGCAAAGATACTCATCAAACAATGCATGAGGATTTCATGGAGAGACCAGCACAAAGAAGAGAAGCCAGGAAATCACAGCAGAGATGGGCAGACAAGACAAAGATCTTCAGACAGAACTAGATATTGCAGACTCAAGGCCCACTTCCACAGAATGGGTCATCTTTGAGACACCGTCACGTGCGATTGTGAAGCACCCAAGCAAACACAAAAACATATCATTCAGGACTGCCCCACTTATGTAGACCAAAGAGAGCCAGTCTGGTCTTAGAGAGTGACCATGCTTGAAAAGCTGTGGGGGGGGGCAGCTGAAGACCTGAAACGCTCAGTCTCCGGTGTAAACCTCAACGGGCTAGAAACATGGCACCAGTAAACCGAAGATCAAGAAGAAGAAGTTGAGCATCTCTAACAAGCGGTTGACTTTTGCGACTGACTCTGTGATAAACACTACGTAGTCTACAAATCAAAGAAGATTGAGATATCTTCCATCAACATTAATTCCAAAGTCTTGCAACAACTGTTAATCGATTCCGAGTACTCAGTTAACAGTGCAATCCAGAACCAGTCACTCTGGGTATGCTTCAACCTTTCACACCATGATAGGATGAGAATGTCTAGTCTGCAATCAACCAATAACACAAACCAACGGACAAGATGAAAATCAGCTGCTGCTCCAAGCAGGCCATAGCCCCGACCACCGCCAGCCCTCATCCGCATCACTGCATGACAGCCCAATGCGGTACCCGCATGACAGTCCCAGTCCTACATGTAGCTACTGAGTCTCGCAGCAAGAAATACATGAGTTATAGGATTGAGTAAATTAGATGCCCAAATAAAACTTGTCCTCCGTTAGCAGCTGCATATGAAGAATAATAGGCATACAGTGGCAGGACATGGATAGGAATGAAAACCTGTGGGAAAGGAGTCAACACCAGTCACTGGAACAACAAATTAAGAGAAGAAAAGGGCTGGATAGGACATACGCTGAGGAAGGTACCATCCTACATAGCTATGCAAGCTCTCATATGGAATCCACAAGAAAAGAGAAAGAGAGGTAAATTTAAAAATACATGGTAAAAAAGAATGCGAGAGGGAAATTACTACATTTGGAGAGAGGCAGAAAGAGTAGCTCATAACCGTATATGCTGATGAGATGTGGTCAATGAGCTATGTACCGAGAGAGGAGCAACGGGCTTTGATTGAAAAAAGATGTTACCAATAATCTATCCTGTCTCATCTTCAACTTTACAACAGCTATACAATATTGCAGCCTCAGAATCTCTTCTGGTTTCCCTCCTCATCTGACTCTAGCAAAGTCGGGTGCACATTTAAAGTTGTGTGAACTGCAGAATGTAAAGGTGGGTGCCATGGCAATAATTTCCGACAGGGATGAAGATAATTCGTCTTGGACTACATCACAGCCTATGTGAGGTGGGGTGGCTAGTTCCCTTCCTTGCTGTTTATACCTTCCCAAACTCATACGTCAGATACCCATATATAGCTGGGTCGACTGGAGGTGCGGTCGCACAATGAACAAACCACGCCCTGATTTGTTTATGTCTGTCCGTGATTTTGAACCCTGACACGGTGTAATCCCAGTCTTAGCAAGCCAGATCACTGTTGACTAGGCTACGCGCTCCACTGCAGAATCAAGAAGCTGGAAAACATTCTGCCAGGTTTGCAACGAGAGGCAAGCATTCTGAACACTATCACTCAGACGCTATTAGTCCGGTGTCAGACAATAATCACTGAGCACATATTTATGAGGTACACAACACACCACCATTTTCAGGAGCCTGCCCATTTCAACTATAACTCTTCAACTTCAACCAAAAAATGGGAAGGTAAACTACCCAAAAAATGGAAGGTAAACTACCCAAAAAATGGGAAGGTGAACTACCACAAAAAAATGGGAAGGTAAACTACCCAAAAAAGCCAGCTGAAACCAGATGTGTTGGGAGGAAAGGTGCAGATATTGCAGCCTTGCTGTAAACTAGGACACATATTCCTTTTCAAGACACACTGTGGAACAACAGATCAGATGTAGGAATTGGGGTTGGATAGGATACAGAAATCGTCATCAGACAGGCCCTGACATGGAATCTACAGGGAAAGAATAAGAGAGGTAGACCAAGAAACACCTGGAGAAGAGACTGAAAATGAACTTTGGACCTCAACTGGAAAGAAGTAGAAAGAGCAGACTGAGACCGAATTTGCTTGAGAAGGGTTGTCAATGGCCTATGTTTCGAAAGGAATGAAGGGCATTGATGATGATGATTGATAATTTGTTTGTCATGCTGTTGCTGTAACATGTCATGTTGGAGAGAAAATGTGTAGTTATTCATCTGATATTACTTTGAAACATCCATCTTTTTTCAGACAAAAAAGCAAAGAATTTTAGGTTTTATCATTTGTCTGTTGATGGGGACGTTCTGCTTGAGTTTGGTAAGTTGGCAAGGGAAGCTGAGTAAGTGTGTGTGTGGGGGAGATGTGAATGAGATGATCTGGGGGGAAGGGGGGGGGGTGAGATGTGGATGAGATAATGTTAGTGGAATGTGGATGAGATGATGTTAGTGGGATGTAGATGAGATGATGTGGGGGGGATGTAGGTGAGATGATGTGGATGTGGGTGAGATCATGTGGGGGGATGTAGGTGAGATGTTAGTGGGATGTAGGTGAGATGATGTGGATGTGGGGGGATGTAGGTGAGATGCTAGTGGGATGTAGGTGAGATGATGTGGGGGGATGTAGGTGGGATGTGGGTGAGATGCTAGTGGGATGTGGGTGAGATGCTAGTGGGATGTGGGTGAGATGCTAGTGGGATGTGGGTGAGATGCTAGTGGGATGTGGGTGAGATGCTAGTGGGATGTGGGTGAGATGCTAGTGGGATGTAGGTGAGATGCTAGTGGGATGTGGGTGAGATGCTAGTGGGATGTGAGTGAGATGCTAGTGGGATGTGGGTGAGATGATGTGAGGGTATGTAGGTGAGATGCTAGTCGGATGTAGGTGAGATGCTAGTCGGATGTAGGTGAGATGCTAGTGGGATGTGGGTGAGATGCTAGTGGGATGTGGGTGGGATGTGGGTGGGATGTGGGTGAGATGCTAGTGGGATGTGGGTGAGATGATGTGAGGGTATGTAGGTGAGATGCTAGTGGGATGTAGGTGAGATGCTAGTGGGATGTGGGTGAGATGCTAGTGGGATGTGAGTGAGATGCTAGTGGGATGTGGGTGAGATGATGTGAGGGTATGTAGGTGAGATGCTAGTGGGATGTAGGTGAGATGCTAGTGGGATGTGGGTGAGATGCTAGTGGGATGTGGGTGAGATGCTAGTGGGATGTAGGTGAGATGCTAGTGGGATGTGGGTGAGATGCTAGTGGGATGTGGGTGAGATGCTAGTGGGATGTAGGTGAGATGCTAGTGGGATGTAGGTGAGATGCTAGTGGGATGTAGGTGAGATGCTAGTGGGATGTAGGTGAGATGTTAGTGTGATGTGGGTGAGATGCTAGTGGGATGTGGGTGAGATGCTAGTGGGATGTGGGTGAGATGCTAGTGGGATGTGGGTGAGATGCTAGTGGGATATGGGGGGATGTAGGTGAGATGATGTTGGTGGGATGGGGATGTGGGTGTAATGATGCAAGTGAGATGGAGATGTGAATATGTGTGAGATAATGTTAGTGAGATGTGGATGTGTGGAAGCTATGTAGGTTAGGTTAAATAAATGATTGTTGTGTATGGGAAGTGCTGTGTGTGAAAATAGGTATGCAAACATCAAATCAATCCTGTAATGTTAAGTGTCTTTTCAGCAGTTAAACGTTTCCTGGATAGTTAAATGTTTCTCTTCAAAATGGAGAATTGTTTCATTGTCATAAACATGACATTGAAACTGGTTTCTGTGTCATAAAAACATGGCATTGAAATCATTATCCATTTTGAGGAAACATTTAAGCTGCACTGTTCCATAAATTATGTTGTTTTATGATTTCAAATAAATAGCTGAAGGTTGTCCTTTGTAAACAGCAGCTGTAAAAAATTTGATATGAAGATAAGAAAATATTATCCGTCAAGGATAACAAGACAAATGTAAATACAAATATTGAGAATAAAGCACAACAAACATAGACCCTCATATGAGCCCATCACCTTGTTGTGATGAGAGTTGGGTGGTGCTTGCATGCTCTAGTAAGCTATACTGTTGTGAACGTGTATTCCTGACAGGGTCACCCAAGCCGGACAGATTACTGGTGAGGTGACAGACTAAGAATGACCTTCAGGTTCGAGGGTTTGGGCACAGGGCCGACACCCTTGTCTATGTATGACTGTCGTGGTGAAAGTCGATATGGAGCCGCTGGCATATAGAACTGTAGAAGCTGAAATGGAAAACATGAATCAGAGCTGGAACACCGCACGGAAGTTAGACTGAGCGAAGTGAATGGAATTTATTGCTACCCTCAAAGATGCTCAATTGACTTGTTTTCTGCCCACATTTGAGTCTCAGTCATATATATGTAGGTAATAATTACTGATACTTACAGACATCATAATGTTCACAACTAGATCTGTGTTCTGTGTATTACAGGCATGTCTCTACCTTCCAATGCTGGTCCTGAAAGCCAGGAAGTTTGCCCTCCTCTACAGTCTTGGTAGTTTGTTTGTCATTTCAAGGTAATGTTTGGGTATGATGTTGTTATTGTTGAATTCCCACAATGAGTAACTCTACTGAAAAGGACATTAAGTGGCGGGTTGCAGTAGCTTTCCTCACATCCCGAGTATGCTGATGGAGGTGCATCGGGGTCCTCCAGACAGTTGTGGCTTGGCTTCATCTATGTGTTACTCACTGCTATGGGGATCATGTCTATCGCTCACCAAGTTAGCCATGCTGCCATGGAAAAAGCTCATTTCCAGATAGAACTGTGAGGAAGTCGAGGTGGGGGTTTTGGTCAGTATATTTTGCTTGACTAACATGTCCGATCAATATTGTTTGCATGACCAGTTGTTAGTCTCCACTCCCCTAATTTGGGTATGTCAACTTGCTCTTAATAAGGTAATGTTTGGTTTTGTCTAGGTGTTTGTCTTATCAAGTCAGCAGTAGGATATGTGTCCTAAGTCAGTTAGTGGTAGTTTACAGGCCTTGAGTCAGGTAGTGGTAGTATATGTGCCCTGAGTCAGGCAATGGTAGTATATGTGTCCTGAGTCAGTTAGTGGTAGTTTACAGGTCCTGAGTCAGGTAGTGGTAGTATATGTGTACTGAGTCAGGTAGTGGTAGTATATGTGTACTGAGTCAGGTAGTGGTAGTATATGTGTACTGAGTCAGTTAGTGGTAGTTTACAGGTCCTGAGTCAGGCAGTGGTAGTATATGTGTACTGAGTCAGGTAGTGGTAGTATATGTGTACTGAGTCAGATAGTTGTAGTATATATTAAGTCAAGCAGTGGTAGATCAGTTGCCTGCTGGGGGCCGAAGATGCAGTATAGTGAATGAGCTGACAGCAGCCAGAAACTTGTTGCTGGCCACTTGCATTAGGGGTCAGCAAACCAGAGCTGACCAAGATCCTATTCCAGCTGCAAACGGCGGCCCGGGAAACAAACTGCACCAGTGTAGTCTGGCTAAGAGAATATGGATGGCAGTGGGAAGGCAAACCCTGTAATAAAAACACAAGTGAAATTGGATGTTCCAGGCCGAAAGGCATAGATATCGCAGTCTCGCTGTAAACTACGACACATAACTACGTCATTTTCAGGACAGCCGCTGAAGAAGAAGTGGCTGGGGTGAAGGATGACAAGATGAATTTATGTAGACTATTTGTTATTCACTCAAAAGCGAGCCAATTCATTAATCAAAACAGACATCGGGATCAAGATGCTGAGCAGCGCATGAGCTGCAGTGGTCAACAACCCATAGCTGACTGCTAGCGTCAGGACCAGTGAACAATAGCTGCCAAGACCCTTCTACACCTCCACGCGGTGATCCTGGATAACAGGCTGCAGCAGGGCAGACTGGCTAAGGAGAAGGGATCGAAGAGGGAATGCTAACCTGGTACTCAAAAATGCTTGCTGAAGTTGGATGTGTTGGACCGAAAGGTGCAAATATTGCAGCCAAGCTGTAAACTACGACACAACGCATTCCGTTCTCTGGACTACATTCTGCTACTTAAGCCCTTTTAGTGTTTGGTAGTGGGAGATTGAGAACAAACGAAGAAGAAGAAGAAAACAGACATCATGTGGGTGGTCTATTCACCTTATTGTGGGTGGTTCTATTCACCTTATTGTGGGTGGTTCTATTCACCTTATTGTGAGTGCGAATAATAGTGTCAGAGTCGATGAAAAACTCCCACCTCATATCCATATCATGCAACCACAAAATATCTGGTTATAGAGGTGGGTATTAACATTGTGATTTGGGGACGGCGTTGGCTAGTGGTTAAGTGACACTGCTCACAACCAAAGGTGCTGAGTTCATCCTCATCACAGCACCGGCCATTACCCCGGGAAAACAAGCCCTTAGAAAATGCAGGATGAAGTAGATCCTTACATAAAAATGCATGCTGAGGTCGGATGCACTGGGCCAACAGGCGCAAAGTAAAAACCACAGTGCACCGCACACCGCCTTGGTGAATAGGGGGGGGGGGGTGCTGGTGGTGGTGCGGTGTTACTGTATTTAAAACTACTCATACCTGTGTCCTTCACTTTTCTCTTATATCCTAGAGCACACTAAGGAAGATGAACCGTGATCCTGCCTGTTGTAGTGTAATGCAAGACTTCTTAACAGTCTCACCACAGCAATGATTATAGTGTTAATCCCCACCTCATTGATCAGGCTGCTGTAACTTAGCCTGTTTCCAGGTGCACTGCATGGGTGGGAGGTCTTTGTCAGTATGTTGCTCATGGCATTTCTGTTAACCTTCATACCCTAACATATGTCATATTCATTGCTGAGATCAGTATTTTGTTGATATATGCACAAACACTAAACGAGCATATCGTGGATGGGTACCGGTACCATATTGCCCTGAACATAGTAGGCCCGTATACAAATTTTATAACCTAAAGTAAAACATTACCTAATTCTAGATCATTTTCTTTATAAATGTTGAAGTTCAATACCAGGGCGAGTCAGTAAATAGGTTTAAAAAAACAACTAAATGTGATACAAACTTGAAAACCATTTATTATTGCACTTACATTGTTCCTTATTCCTCAACATAATTTCCACCAACATCGATACACTTATCTCACCGCTTTATCAATACATCAAAACCTGCAGCATAGAAGTCTTTAGTCTGCTGTCTTGACCACATTGTACTTCATGTCGAACCTATTCGTAATTTGTGATATGTCTCCCACCAATGTCGGTTTTTAATGCGCCAAAACAGCAGAAATCACTTGAAGCTAAATTGGGACTGTAAGGTGAATGTTGAAGAAGTTCTTACCCTAGCTGGTCAATTTTCTCCTGGGTTAATTAAGTTGTATGCCTTCTGGCATTGTCATGATGTAAAAGTACTTCTTTAGTCAAGAGGCCTGGGTGTTTTATTCTAATTGCATCCCAAAGCATTAACAGAACTTCACAGCACAATACAGCATTCACATTGTCATCTTTCTTCTGGAAATTGGTTAACATCACTTCCTGAGAATCCCAAAACACTGTAAGCATAACCTTCTCTGCTGAATGGGTAACCAGCATTCACATTGTCATCTTTCTTCTGGAAATTGGTTAACATCACTTCCTGAGAATCCCAAAACACTGTAAGCATAACCTTCTCTGCTGAAGGGGTAACCAGCATTCACATTGTCATCTTTCTTCTGGAAATTGGTTAACATCACTTCCTGAGAATCCCAAAACACTGTAAGCATAACCTTCTCTGCTGAATCGGTAACCAGCATTCACATTGTCATCTTTCTTCTGGAAATTGGTTAACATCACTTCCTGAGAATCCCAAAACACTGTAAGCATAACCTTCTCTGCTGAATGGGTAACCTAGAATTTCTTTGTGGAAGGGGAAGAAGGATACTCCATTGTATTGAAGTCTGCTTTGATTTGGGTTGGTAGTGATGCATCCCAATAACAATCCTGTTCAGTATATCTTCTCCTTCATATGCATGTTGACAAAAATACTGCAATGACATGCTTATTCGGATCATTTTTGTGTTTGTCAGTCAGTTGTCTGGGTATCCACAGTGAGCACACTTTCTGGAAATTTGATCGATTATGCATTATACTGTAGGCTAAACCATGTGAACACACAATTGCAGTTGCTATACTGTCTATGATTACTCGCAAGTCATCACAAATCGTCTCTCCCACTCACCACACAGATACTTCTGTTGCAATCTGAATAGGATGACCAGGTGTAGCTTCAACAGCATTTTTTGAGCATCATTAAGAAAAGATATTGACCAGGTAATGCAACGCTGTATGTGACAAACACTTCTTACCATAAACAGGAAGCATTTCCTCGTGGATATCCTTTGCAGAAAGTCTTGTTATACAAAACAGTATGTTTTTTTTTTTATTGTACACTCTGAGCACAAATGCCATTTTATATTTGAGCTGTTACCCCAAGTAATCACAAATCTGGATGTTACTGCCACCTAATAACACCTTTAGAAACTACCAACTACACTTTTCGGCTATCCCATATCAGTTTGTGACACACTTACTGACTTACTTTCAAAACATCCATTTCTTATTTACCTATAACGCCCAGTCATCACTCTCTTATTCTTATTCTTCTCCCAGCTGATTCTCAGAAACGGTAGTTGAATCAGATCCAGAGTTGGAGTTTTCCCACAGTATGTCATCTTGTTCTCATGGATGTTTTTAGAAACGCATGATCTTTTTTAAAGCTTATAATAAAATATATTCATTACTGATTCTAGGAATCTGTAGTTTTCAGGGAAAAATGTTCGGCAGAACATATAATATGAGCAGTTTTCAGAAGGATATTTTTAGGGGAAAATGTTGCACTATGTTCGAGCCAATACAGAAGGATAAAACATTGGCAATTCTAGTCTCAAAGCAGACACTACTGTTGAGGATATAGTGTTAGATTCATTTTACCTGGTCTCAGCTTTTTCTAAGTTCCATTCATCTCTGTCTGGTCGTCCCTAACAGTACGTCAGGATCACGTACCCATTTATAGCTGGGTAGACTGGAACGAATAACAACCACGAACCAGGTATTTTAGCCCTGAAAGCAGGCAGCTTAACCACTGTTTGGCTGGGAAAAAACGGAGCCAGTGATGAGTCACATGATGCATTTTGTGCCTGGTCTCATGAAACAGCGTATCTAAAAAGTCTATCATTACGAGATTTATTACCATTGCTAGGGCTCATGGAATAAAGGTCACTCACTCCTACAGTCACCATGCAGTGCACAGGCTAGATTGTTATTTTGCCCTTCAATAGCAAAACCCTTGCTGCGCTGAGGTTTTGAACACCTATTCCCTTCATCAGAAGAAACGGTTCAACCACTCGCTCCTCAATTGTGCATTATGTCGCTATAATCATATTTTTTTTTTTTTTTTGCAGCTTTGCTCTCTTATGGGGTCCCATGCACCATTTGAAACACCTGTTCTCTGTGGGCCGTCTTCCCTTTACTGTCACTTACTTTGGGACGATGTTTGCAACGCTTTATTTCTCCCTTTGGGTGAGTATTTGTTGATATTTGTGTGTGTGTGATCTGTCTATATCTTGTGCAAGAGCTGGATTTTTTAACTGGGAGAGTTAAGGTGTAGATGGTTGCTGGTGTGTTGTGGTTGTGAAGATGGTTGCTGGTTTGTTGTGGTTGTATAGATGGTTGGGATCAAGATGCTGAGCAGCGCATGAGCTGCAGTGGTCAGCGACCCATAGCTGACTGCTAGCGTCAGGGCCAGCGAACCATAGCTGCCAAGACCCTTCTACACCTCCACGCGGTGATCCTGGATAACAGGCTGCAGCAGGGCAGACTGGCTAAGGAGAAGGGATCGAAGAGGGAATGCTAACCCGGTACTCAAAAAATGCTTGCTGAAGTCGGATGTATTGGATCGAAAGGTGCAAATATCGCAGCCAAGCTGTAAACTACAACACAACGCATTCTGTTCTCTGGACTACATTCTGCTACTTACCCTTTCAGGGTTTAGTAGTGGGAGATTGAGAACAAACGAAGAAGAAGTATAGATGGTTGCTGGTTTGTTGTAATAGTGTACATGGTTACTGGTTTTTGTAATAGTGTAAATGGATGTTGTAATTGTCATATTTACTATGGGGCACTTTAGCAAAGATGTAAGGCGCTCGCCCATCAAAGCAATGAAAGCTCAAAACAATATGTGTTCAGATCCCGCAATTTTTAGCAACCCCTGGTCTCAAGGTAACTGAGATATGTGTGCTTAGTCCTACTGGAGATGGACAATAAACTGCTGAGGTCCCGTGGTTATACTGTTCATGCAAAAGAACCCTTGGCAATTGAAAGAACAAACTGTAAGCCACTGTCCAGGCATGAATAAAACAGGAAATGAATGGGATTTCCTATCCAAGTCTCGTGGTTGGGAATAAACCTGAAAAAAATTAATATTGTCTTCCTGTGCTGTCTTCGATTAATTTGTCCTGCCACTGAAACAAGGTAGCTCAGGAAGTGGAAGTATCAGATCTTAGATGATTGCATAAATTATCTCTATCTTGACAGCTGTCACCATCATCGCTTGCGATGGGAGCATATATTTTATTTTTGTTTGTAGTTATCTTTCCCTAATTTAGTAGTTAGAGCATTGGCTTCTCGGGACAAAGGTACTAGGTTCAATAACTGGTCTCAACATGTTCCAATCTACCAAGTCTTCTAAGGAAAGGAATACAGCGAGGAAAGAAACCGATCATCTGACAGTACAATGAAGTTTCAAACACTTCATCCTTGATAGCAACATCTGCTATTGATCACCTTTACCAATACCTGATTTATAAAACTATTTTAGTAATATCTTATTTCTTCTTCTTCGTTCGTTCTCAATCTCCCACTACCAAACCCTGAAAGAGTAAGTAGCAGAATGTAGTTCAGAGAACGGAATGCGTTGTGTTGTAGTTTACAGCTTGGCTGCGATAGTTGCACCTTTCGGTCCAACACATCCGACTTCAGCAAGCAGTTTTTGAGTACCGGGTTAGCATTCCTTTTTCGATCCCTTCTCCTTAGCCAGTCTGCCTTGCTGCAGCCTGTTATCCAGGATCGCCACGTGGAGGTGTAGAAGGGTCTTGGCAGCTATGGTTCGCTGGCCCTGACGCTAGCAGTCAGCTATGGGTCGCTGACCACTGCAGCTCATGCGCTGCTCAGCATCTTGATCCCATATCTTATTTAAACACTGGAACGTCTAGCCTAGTCAACTGTGAGCTGGCTTACTAGACTGGGAATACAGTGTGTCAAGGGTTCGAGTTCATGGACGGACAGAACAAAAACAGGGTCATGGTTCGTGCCTGGTACAACCCACTCCTCTAGTCAACCCAACTGTAAATGGATACCTGATGTATGAGTTAGGAAAGGTAAAAGCAGCAAGGAAGGGAACTGGCCACCCCACCTCACATATACTGAGACAAAGTACATGAAGAGTTATATTCATCGAGACGAGAATTGTTGCCATGGGACTGACCTTTACCTTTATTTAAACACTACATTCTTTAATGTAGCTATTTCTTTGTAGATACATTGTCATTTTACCAAGGATAATAACACTGGGATATTGCACAGATCTTATTGTAAAGATAACATTTTGTGTGTGTTAATTCAGATTATAATTGTTTGTGTTTCCAGGTAAAAAGTACAGTCTTAACAGTTATATTTGCTACTACTCAGGTCATCACTTTGATCTGGTAAGTGTTTCTACTCTGATTTGTGCGCTGAACACAGACCATTGCTCAAATCATTGTTCGTACTCCAATCATTACCTGTACTCAAATCATTACCTGTACTCAAATCATTGCATGTACTCAAATCATTGCATGTACTCAAATCATTACCTGTACTCAAATCATTACCTGTACTCAAATCATTGCATGTACTCAAATCATTACCTGTACTCAAATCATTACCTGTACTCAAATCATTCAGTTCAGGTGCCATCTCCGCATCGAAGGTTGGCAGCAATGGATCTCCAGTGTACTCTATCTCTTGCCGTAATGGTGCAATCTGATAGGCTTTTTCCAGTCCATCTCCTGATGTTATCCACCAACTTAAAGCATTGTCTGCCTCTTGAACGACTGCCTTCCACCCTATCCTCCAGTATGGTCTTTATACAAGGTATGTCTTGTTATATGACCAAAATAACGTAACTGTCTAACCCTCATTTCGGTCATTAATTCTCTTTTCACCCTCAACTTTTCCAATACCTCCAAATTTATCTTCTTCTCTTTCCAAGAAATGCGACCCAATCTTCTATATGCCCACATTTCAAAGGGTTCAATACTCTTTTCCAACTTGTTATTCATTGTCCATGTTTCTGCGCCATAAAGTAGTGACGAGTATACATAAGACCTCATAATTCTCATTGCCCGTACTCAGATCATTGTACATACTCAAATCATTGCCCGTACTCAGATCATTGTACATACTCAAATCATTGCACATACTAAAATCTTTGCACGTATTCAAATAATTGCCCGTAACTTAACACGTAAAGTACAATTAGAAGGCTATTATGAAGACATGAAGCAGCTATTTAACACAGTCACATCAACAGATGAACTAATTGTTATCTGTGACATGAATGCTAAAGTAGGAAAAGTGAAATATAAAAATATTGTGGAAAATATGGAATTGGAAGAAATGAAAAAGAAAATGACAGAAACACCTGTTGTTGATAATCTACAATCTGGATGTGTCACTGCAGGTACAGATGTTTCTCACATGCTACCTGTGTTGTGTTCGAGGAAGAGCTCTATGAGTGACAGAGATGAGGATTGGATTTGTCACACTGAGAGTACCCATAGCTGACTGCTAGCGTCAGGGCCATCGAACCATAGCTGCCACGACCCTTCTACACCTCCACGCGGTGATCCTGGATAACAGGCTGCAACAGAGCAGGCTGGCTAAGGAGAAGGGATCAAAGAGGGAAGGCTAACCCAGTACTAAAAAATGTTTGCTGCCGAATATGGATGTGTCGGACAACAGGTGCAAATATCGCAGTCAAACTGTAAACTAGCGACACAACGCATTCTGTTTTCCAGACTACAACCTGCTACTTGCAAAGCCCTTGCTATGGCTTGGTAGCGGGAGACTGAGATCAAATGAAGAAGAAGAAGTCCTCGGAGCTATAGCGCTAGGTGTCTTGTGGATGATTGCTGTTGTTGCAAATGCCCATAATGAGTAGGTTTACTCTTTTGTGCGCCCTGAAAAGGATGTTTAGTGGAGGATTGCAGTAGCTTTTCTCACATCCAGAACACATTGATGAAGGTGGACTGGGGTCCTCCAGGCGGTTGTGCTATGATTGGCTTCTTATGCATGCCACTTAATGCTACGGGAATCACGTCGATCTCCCACCTCGTTGGCCATACTGCCAAGAATAACAGACCGTTTCCAGGGATGACTGTGAGGAAGTTGAGGTGAGGGTCTTGGCCAGTATATTTTTCCAAACTCTAACTAACATGTCTGATCAGTATGTTTTGTCTGACAAGACATTAGTCTTCCTCCCCTGTGTGGAATCGTTCAACCAGGAGAGAAGTCCGACAAAATGTGCACACCCAGGGTTCACAGGTTGGGCTTGGGCTAACAACTTGAACCCCCCAACAATTATGTTGCAGAAACTGTAACAAAGGTTCAAACCACTAGTACTTCTAGCCCGGTTGTTGAGGTTCTCCATTACCTGATGAAAGCTAGCTGGAGTATCATGGACAGACATCAAGATAGACTCAGAACATCAGTTGCAGCCCTATCTTCCAAAAGGAACCAGATGGATGAATGATAATGTATTATTGACATACACATATGCGGGGGCTTCAAATTAAAACCTTAAAAGTGGGATAGAAATTAGAAAGAATCCATGTTTTTGTAATGCAGCTTGTTAAAATGGTTGTTAAGGATGCCAAGAGTCCTGCACGTGCCATCACGTTGCAGATTAACAACATGATGTCATAATGCAGTTTGAAGATAGCCGTGCCCCCCCCCCACCCCCACCCCCCCACTATTGACATGCACCAAAGAGGGGCAACTTTCTATTATCCATTTGTTTAGCATTGAAGGGGTGAAACCTGTAGAAATACTTCAGTGAATGCAGGTCCATTATGTTGATGCATGCCTTTCACTCCAGCAAGTGTATGAGTGGAGTAGGAAATTCCAAAACGGCACAAGTTCTCTATGACAGACTGTTCACGGCCGGGTCAGGCATACAGAGTAGTGACTCCAGTGTCGATGTTAGCTGTTGACTACCTCGTAAAAGAAAATCGTTGATTAACTGTGATTGAAAGACATGCATCATCGTACTGGACCTTCATTCACTGATGAATTTCTGTCCCACTTTTAAGGTTTTCATGTGAAGCCCCCTCGTATATATCTCACTTTTCCCCATCTACATGAATATTGTATCACATGTGATTTACCTTACATAATTATTTCATCTTGTGTGATCTACAGGTACGTTGTGAGTTATATCCCTGGAGGACAGACAGGTCTCCGTTTTTTCACCAGCATATTTTACGCAGCTGCATCCAAAACAGTGGGGAAAACACTTCCAATTTAGCATTACCTCTGAAGAACTTCTGTTAATGGGTGCATTTGTGTTTATGGGTCAATGTACTTTCTGTCAATAGACTCATTTATGTGTCTATGTGGATATATTTTATATAAATGGACACATTTATATGTCTGGGTGGAAATATTTATTCTGTGTACCATATGTATTTAAGGGTGACATTCTAGGATGTGGGACATTTCAGACTTAACCCTACCAGACCTAAGTCCCTGAACCCAACTGTCCCCTATACCTGGGCTCCTGAGCAGTAAAGAGAAAAAACCAACATGATATAGAAAAATGTTAGTTACACGCAAACAAGTGGTTAGAATAAGATATAACTTGGAGACATTGTAGAAAATAGGTCTACCTTTCATCTAGCGCCAATATTCCACCTTTGTGTGCCAATCCACCCAGCAGGAAGAGCCTTGTTTTACACAGTGGTACTTCTTGCAAAGTGAGCACCAGATGTTGCTCTTCACCTTCTTGCATGGATTGTCTTTGTAAGATACTCCAGGATTTTGCTTGTTGTACCTGGAGTGCTTTTCCATGCACACAACACAAGATATGATTCAATGATGTCCCAGGGGGAATCTCTGAAAAATGATTGCCTGGGGTCATCCGTTGAGGGCAGAGTTCCTTTTGTGAGTGTCGGTGGGCTGATGTCCTGTATCCACCAACAAGTTGCAGGCACAGTTTCTGAATATATCTAGTGAAATAAACTGGCTTTTTTTAAGCAGCTTGCTGCTTTGAAGCATACAAGATGTAAGAATTATAACTGGCCCACATAAAAAATTGTATGAAAAGCCGCCCGGGCCAGCGGTAATGACGACAAGACCGATGAAGGCGGGTCATCTGGTCATTTTTGTCAGAGCCACCCATATATTTATTATAGTCCTTCACCAGCTGTGGCATCTGTATTTCTTGCACACTGCCATCTTTATTTGTTTTGTTTATTACTCCATTTTGGGCTGGATCGTGGTAGTTTGAAATAAATGTGATGGGCTTTCTATCCTGCTAAACTAAATGTGATGGGCTTTCTATCCTGCCAAACTAAATGTGATGTGCTTTCTATCCTGCCAAACTAAATGTGATGGGCTTTCTATCCTGCCAAACTAAATGTGATGGGCTTTCTATCCTGCCAAACTAAACATGTTACACTTTCTTGACATAGATAGCGACTGTCACCCCCATAGCAAGTTTTTTTTACACTTTTCAGCGACTCGGGAAACTGCTTTCTATTTTGCTGCAGGGTTCCCACAATTCCTGTGTGCAATTCTGACAGTGCATATTTAGCAAGAGTTACAGAGTTGTAGAACCGGTCCATGACAAGCACATGAGATTTATTTTCCATTGCACATGAGGTCAGGAGACGAACGACTTTATTTCCTACTGCGCCCAAGTCTTTTATAGGCATTGGTGCAGCACCAGTGTAGATTTCTGCATTCTTCTTCTTCTTCTTCTGCGTACACAGTCAGACAGTAACCATTATTTTCTCGAAAAAAGCGGCGGTCATCCTGAGACTCTCGCCACTACCATAGAGCTTGTCTTGCAGTTCCACTGGCAATGGCCACATCTGCTCTCTCTGATCCTCGTATGTCGGGCAGTTCTGCAGCAGATGTTCAGTGGTCATTTTACCAGTACCGCACGGGCATTCGTCGGTACACCCTATCTTCAATTTGTTGAATAGGTGGTACCTCAGTCTGTTGTGGCCAGTGCGAAGTCTGAAGACAACGACCTGCTCTCTTCGGTTCAACTGGTAATAGGCATCGTTTTTGGTGTAACCAGTATGTTCGGTTTCCCATTTGGTCATGTATCTGGCTTTGATAAGCCGTTTTGACTCTTCGTACGTCATACTGGTATCTGTTTGTGGTAGCCTTGCACCTTCTTTTGCCAGTCTGTCTGCCTCCTCGTTGCCTTGGATGTTGCAGTGTGACGGAACCCACTGTACCACTACCCTTTTTGGTGCGGACTGCTGGCACAGTTTGCAGAGTGCTGCTCTTAAGTCATTAAGCTCAGTGTTTTTCTGGCTTTTTAGCGCTGTGACTACTTCGAGAGCATCTGTCAGCAGGACTATAGGGCTCTCATTTTCACTGTGTGTTACCATTTCTTCCACTGCCGCCCTCAGTGCCTCTGCCTCTGCTCTGAAATTGCTTGTGTACTTACCAGTAGCGAATGACAGTGTTATTTTTCTGCCATTTGGTAGGTTCAGGAATGCTCCTGCCCCTCCGTTCTGTGTAGTGTTTGTTACAGAACCGTCGGTGTATGCATGGGTCCAGTCCATGCTTGGGTAGCTTTTCGTTATGAAGCTTAGGGTAGTGTCTCTCCTTTCTTTTTCACTCTGGCAGTTTTTGTTTGCAATACCTGGTATATTTTCTACCACCTCTGGAAATATATCCTGCCTCCAAGTAGGTTTTCGTACAGTAGTGATGGGTTTTGGTGTTGTTAGTGCGTTTTTGGGATCTTCGTGCATCTTTGCTTTGGCTATTTCTGCAAAGTTTCTCCGCTTTAGTTTCCCATTTCCCAAATTGTTTAGTCTCTGGTACATTGGATGGTCCGTCAGTCTTCTGAGTTTCTCTGACTGCAGCTGGGCTCTGCAGTCTCTTCTATCGGTCATGGATTGCAATTTTGTAATCTTTTCAAGTTCTGATTTCTGCATTCAATATGTAGCCAGTCTCAACTTTACAGAGAAGGAAAGACTTGATGCCCAACTTTGTGGGCTTAGCCTTGATGTACTGCTTGATGGCCAAGCGGTGTTTTGTCTGGATCATCCCCTCATCTAGGCTCAAATGTTGCTTTGGCAGATAGAAGTGGAGAAACTTGGGGAGCAGACTTTCCAAGAAAGGCCTAACTTTATATATTCTATTTGTCTTATCGATATCTGTGTCTTCCTCATCAATTATATGTAAAAAACTCCAAAGTGCCAAGAATCTGTCTCGAGTCATAACATTTTGAAATCCGGGAGTAAACCCAACAAAGTCAGAGCCTTCATTTGTCCAATAATCCCGATAGCTGAGCTTTATACATAAGTATTCCATATAGATCCTCAGTCCAAGAAAAGCCTTCATTTCTTCCACTGTGGCATCCTTGAAATTTTTGGCATTGTAGGAGTTGGGCTTTGCTATATGCAATTGGTGTGCCCGGAGGTTGGTTTTCTCTGTCAAATTTTGCCAGAAAGTATCATCCAAAAACAAGGATGAAAAGTCAATCGGTTCACTCTCCTCTGGGATATACCCAGGAATGTTCACTGGGCCTTTTCCATCCTCATTGAAATTCAGATCTGAATTTGGTGATACAAAATTCCTTGTCCAACCTTCATCACTATCTAGATCTCCCCCATCAGCTGTTTGAGGGACACGCCCCCCCCCCCCCCCTTCTCTTACTATAGATCCAGCTCTAGATCTACAAGGTTCAAGATTCTCCTCATCAATCGAGCTCTCACTGTCTGTTTCACTTGAACTGGAAAAGTATTCTTGATTAAATTCTGACTCCTCAGAGTCTGAATCAACCAAATTATCGATCACCTGTTGGACTGTCATACGCCTAGACTTACTTTGCTTTCCTGTTGAAGTGCTTGGTTCATCAGCCGCTCGTTTCATTGTCAATTTTCCGAATTTGTTCACTTTAAACAACACAAAATCAATTCAAACATGGGGGCAGACACATTTGCAACGACTAACCATGAGGTTTGACCACGATTGGTTGGTTATTTTTAGATTCTGACGCATTTTATTCACGTACTACCCAAAGTACCGCAAAAAAGGTCCAGCGGTATAGCGTCAGTTAAGGAAATAACGGGGAAAAGGGTACATCGGTCTGGTAGGGTTAACCCTTAAGATCATATATTGCTGATAACTGCTGATGCCTTTAAATCTCATTGCGTTTATTTCTCGCTTACTACACCTATCGTTGCCTTATGGTTTGAATTCAAATGCATAAAGATAAAGTATTGAAAACAGCTTGGAAGTTAAAACCAGTGCATTTTCACCAAAATATTTGCGATTTATCTGATAGCAAGCATACATGGCCGTTAAGATGGAATCTGTTCGTTCTATTTGACAAGCTAGACTTTGACTATGATGATAATCAATCAGATATTTAGATAGAGCGGGATAACGATGAGCTAGATCTATACCGCAGCAATGGCATCGTTGATGGTCGGGTCAGTTGACGATGATCATAGACCTAGTGACACTAGTTTGAACGATGCAAGTGATGCATGTTCGGTGTGGACTTCTCACGATGGGAAGAACTTTTATTGTAGCAGGTATACGAGTAAAGCATTTTCTAAATTTGTGCCCACTAACACGACATTTTAGACACTCTTCCATTCATACACAACACACTCAAAATTTATTCCAATATCATAACAAATAAATAGTTACAGATAAAATAAGACAAGCACTCATTTCTCATTGGTTTTGTTGATTTAATTCAGGATTCTATAGACCATAATGTAAAATGCCTAAAGGATCTTAAGGGTTAAACATCCCTTCTCTACCAAGGGGTGTCAAGGTATATTTTTGTTTCTTTGTAGCCTACATTTTCTAAAGTTTCTACAGGATTAGGTAGATATCTCTATGCCAAATCCTACTTAGCCACCTGACATCTTGCAGTGTTTATTCTTTGCTCTCTTTTTGAGCCCTGGAAACACAGCCAAGGGGCATTTTAATCATTTTTTAAAGTTCATAGTTGGTTATACTTCCAGTGAAAGGGAAGAAACTTATGTTTTGTCATGGCCAGGCAAGCGTTGATTGTTGTTGTTGTGGAGCCAGCAGCGTCCGGGCTCTCACCCTTCGGCCCAATGCCATGTAATGATATCTGCACGTGTTTGTTAGTTGTTGTTTAGTGCCATACAAAGTGTTACATTTATCAGGCCTCATAGAACAAAGCATTTTTTTCACATTGTTGAGGGCAGAGCCCTCAAAGGGATGTTGATCCACAGTTTTTAGTATGGGCGTGTGCACACACTCTGGAGTGTGTTGTGGTTGGATTCTGCTCAGCTGCTTGTTTAGTGAAATCTGCTAATTAGTGGGCCTAAAATGAAGCTCTCACCACCATCATCCTTGCTTTCTGGCACAGAACACTCAATTAGTATGTCTTTGTGAATGAATGTGGTTACCAGTACCTGAGATGTATTTAGGTAAGGCACTCACCTCTCAAAGCTGTGAACGGAAACAGTGGGCGATTGAATTCTGTAAGTTTCAAGTGACTTCTGGTCTCAAGGGAGGTAAGACCAGATTGCCTGCATACAAAGTTACTTCCAGTTTACTCGACTGGTCGTATTGCCACTGTTCCAAGATAGTTCAGGATCAGAGAGTGAGGTTGATGACCAGCATCTGATGATGTCGTCGTCATCATCGCTTGTGATGGGCAACTATTCGATGTTATTGAAGCACTGGGTTGGGAGAGCAGTTAGAGTTTTTGTGTCTCCCGCAAAAGTACGGGATTCAACTCACTATGCTGCAGTCTATCCAGATGTAAATTTGTGTCTGGCTTACGGTTAGAGATGGCAAGAAAGGGAGCAGGTAATCTCCACCTTTTAAAAAGCTGAGACTTGGTACATACAACATCATCAACACCTTATCCTCAATGACATTGTCTGTTACCGGGGCTGCCTGTATCTTTTATGTGGCTGTGATGGTACATAACATCAGATGGATGGAATGTGCAATTATGAAATAAAATGCAGAATATTCCAAGCAAAATCAGTTTTCCAGACCATGAAGAGAATATTGTGCAACAAAACCTTGTCACTGGAACTGAGAAAGAGAGTCCTTGGATGCAACGTGGAACCAGTACTGGCATATGGCACCGAATCATGGACAATCAGCAAGCAAGCGCATATATCTTTGAAAGCAACAGA
This sequence comes from Ariolimax columbianus, assembly GCA_036924085.1. Taxonomy (NCBI): domain Eukaryota; kingdom Metazoa; phylum Mollusca; class Gastropoda; order Stylommatophora; family Arionidae; genus Ariolimax; species Ariolimax columbianus. Next base: position 15,464,382 of record JAVGWX010000005.1, read on the forward strand.
AATGTAATTTTACAGAAAAATGCTGCGGATCCCATGGACTTGAAGAAGCACAAAGACAACTCATCACAAAGATCAGAACAAGGCAGTCATTCCTTTTCGGGCATGTTATAAGGACAGGCGGCTTGGAGCACGTTGTGACAACGGAAAAAAGAGACAGAGAGAGAAGATGTTGGACAACCTGAGAGAATGGCACGGTCAACAATCAACAACAGAGCTGGTAAACGACACACGTGATAGAAATCAGTGGAGGTTCATGATTGCCAACTGGCAGGGCATCTGATGATGATGGTACATTTATTAGTTCATGAAAGTGTGTGTGATTGTGTATGTGGTGATACAGTTATTAGTTTTGAGACACCTATTATTCCATGGACGTGTGTATTTATGAGATGTGTGTACATTTAGTGTGTATTCTTCATGCCTCTTTACTGCTCTATGTGTGGAGCGAAGAGTTGATGTGTCTTTACTGCTCTTTCTGAGGAGTGTAAAATAATGTCTCCTTATCACTGTGTGCAGAGCGAAGAATGATGTCTCCTTATCGCTCTATGTGTGGAGCGAAGAGTAACCAGGGCCAGGTGAAACATACTCACCAAGACATCACCTCACATCGATTTTCGTGCTACTGGAAGCGTGTTGTGTTACAGCTGGCCGGCATTATGGGGATCAACACTGTGATCCCTATAGTGGTGAGTTTACTGCAGATTCTCACATTGCACTACAGCTAGGACTCCTATATGAGATATAAAAAAAGCCCATGTGGCCTACTACCAAAGAAATGTTGAGTTAGCTCAGCTTAGCGTGAGTAGCTTCGATCAACAATATCGCTACATGTGAAGCATAGGATGACTGCTGCAGCTGGTCCTCATACAGGAAGCCTTTTTCAAAGCCTATAATGTGCTTTTGCACTAGTGGTTTCTATGTGAATTATTTCTACATATTAATGCTACTTGTCTCATGCACAACTCTCCTTAGATGCTTGGATGGGAGCAGATCACTATTTTCACCTCAGGACAGACTGAACGGACACATGTACAGGCTTTGACGGTCTGCTTCACCACTGTGCACTAAATAAAAAAACTGCTGAGCATCTACTACAGGACAGTCTAGTATGGCCAGTTAAGGAAGATACATTGGCTCAACAATTCAGCACTAAATTCAATACCGTATGAAGATCCAAACACTGGTCGAGTTCATCGCAGGAGCTTTTCTTCTTCTTTATTCTCAAATGCCGCTACGAAGCCCTGAAAAGAACTTTTGAAGTAGAAAGGATGCTGTCTGGAAAATGCAATGCGCTCTGTCATAGTTTACAGCTTGACTGAGATATTTATACCTTTCGGTCTGATTTCAGCAGGCATTTTCTAGGTCCGGCTTAGCTTTCCCCTGAGCCAGTCTGCTCTATTGCAGCCTGTTATCCAATATCACCACGTGGAGGTGAGAAAGGTCCTGGCAGCTCTGGTTTGCTGGCCCTGACACTAGCAATCAGCTTTGGGTCGCTGACCGCTGCAGCTCAGCATCTTGATGCCAACCTTGTCTGGCTGTAAATATCAAAGATGCTATCACTAGAAGATCATTGGTCAATGACTGACTCTTACCCGTCCTGCGCTAATTTTGCAGAATTGTGTTTTTCAGTCCACAAGTGCTGTCGAATAGTTTATTTCAAAATAAAATTAGTTAATGTTGAGCAAAAATTACAATCTAAAGATTTTAACACACATAATTAAACTATCTATGACGAAAAGTATTTATAATAAAACATATATAT